>OX031009.1:143849584-145074990 GCA_943735925.1 Pollenia amentaria | reverse complement strand
TAACCCAAACAAACAAATACATGTGTAGCGTAGAGAGAATTACATAGATATACACAAAATTTACAAATACTTACATATTCTAGTGTAAATCTGGTGATAATAACAACTATTAACATTAAAATTAACTTAAATAAACAGGAAAGCGTAAATTTAAAAAATTCAACACATGTACATAATAAAAAAAGGTATGAAAAAAGGACGATGCAGGAAGAAAGGGAAATATATGATTATATCCTTACGAATACATGCAAACAAAATCGTATAAACTTTAAACACACATGAAACTTTAATGAATCCATATATAATAAAATAAACATTATGTGTAGTAAAAATAAACAAAAAAATGGGATAAAATCTCGCAAATAATTTTGTTTTGGTCTAACGAAATGTTAATGAGTTCGAGAGAGGGGTCACTGTAGTAGAGATAAGTTAAAATTGCTAAATTTTATTAGAAGTGATTTCGTAGCAGGTGTGCTGATTTGATGATACGAAAGATAATAACTTATTTTTAGATCGGAATAAAGCTAGAAAAAAATTGGCTTTGCCGAATCTTTGGTACCCTTCAGCGAGAGTAAGAATATTTCACGAGTGGGCTTTATATAGAATTTATAAATTATGAACTAACTATTACACAAGGGAACAAAATTGAATTTTTGTTGTTTTAATTGGAAGTTAAATGCAATTTTTCTTTATAATAAATTGATGTCGTTAATATCAAATCTAATCTCCATTATCCTCCATCAGCTCGCATTTTTAAGTAACAGGTAGAGGGTGTTTTTATAGAGGTATAAAACTTTGAAATGGAATAGAACAAAGATGAATTTTTTAAATTGACATAAAATATATTTTATACGAAAGATAATCTTCT
Organism: Pollenia amentaria; assembly: GCA_943735925.1. NCBI lineage: Eukaryota > Metazoa > Arthropoda > Insecta > Diptera > Polleniidae > Pollenia > Pollenia amentaria. The sequence continues at coordinate 145,074,122 of OX031009.1, read as the reverse complement.
GGTATTATGAATTAAATATGACTCCTGGCAAATGGCCGTTAAGGCTGGCTCGGATGTAATCATTTGTGTCCATATATCGGGCAATAACGCGGGGATTGTTGTCCTCCTCTTCAATCGTTTTGGTCTTATCAGCGTAGGGTAGCGACGTCACATATCCCCACAGAACATAATCTTGGATTGAAATTCACTGGTCCGAAACGTGAAACTATGCGGTTACCAAACGTTACCTTTAATAAATCAATTGTGGCACGAGCTGTGTGACATGTTGCGCCGTCTGGTTGAAAAAAAAGTAAGTAATCATAGCGGTCACCATTGACTGTAACGTTCCGACCAGCATCGTTTTTAACGAAGTACAAATCAATTATTCCACCAGCCCATAAAGCGAACCAAACAGTTAGTTTTTCTGGATGTGACTGTGTCTCAACATACACTTGAGGATTATCATCACTTAAAATACTGCAGTTTTGTTTATTGACGTATCTATTGAAAGATTGGTTATTCGACTTTTTTCGAAAACCGGTTTTCGAATAAAATGAATAGTTGCTATTTAAAAAAAACCGGTTTTCGGTTAAGCATTAATAAAATAACCGGTTGACCAGTTTTAATTCGAATACATAAAAAACAAAAATTAAATAAGTTTTTGTAATAATACGTTAATTTGAATAATAACAAAACAATTCGCAAAGGTAAGGAACCAACAAAATACATATATATATATGACATGAGGTGTGTTCAGACCTATTAAATATTTTACCATAAAATCCAAGAAAAGTGTGACAAGTAAATTGATCAAATTTAAGCTAAATTTTATAACAATTTCTATTTATTTACTAAACTTTATTTATAAGTAGATAAATATATATATATTTTAATTTAGTAACTGTTAAACGATGTTTGATCTAGACAAACGAAAAATTATAGGAATTTAATAAATTTATAATTTGAGATTTTCTCCCAAATTTATCGTAAATAAGTTTAAATTTGTTTGTGGTTAAGCATGTCTATATGAATCAATAGACTTCAGCCATTTTTTTGAAAAAGTTGCAAACAAATCCACCAGCCAGGATTATATATTTCGAATTTATTAATTAAGAATAGTACACAGAAAAAATAAGTAAATTTCTCCAATCACCAAATTTATTCCAAATTCATAATATCAAGCAAAAAAGTTGTTGACTTTGCACCTTTTACCAAAATGATTATATTGATTACTAAAAATTCTAAAATTGTGAATATTTTTTTTCAGCAAATGATATTTTTAGTTTTAATTAAAAAAATGATCAATAAACTTTGCCATTTCAAACATTGTGTTAATTTATTTAAATAAATATTGACAATTCCCAACAATAATTCTACATGTTTAAATTATTTTATTTTAAACGAAAAAAGTCAATTAAGATTTGTTATTTAATTAAAATTTTAATTGAAAATTTATTTCAAAACAACTAAAATGTTAATTAAATCAAAATTAAATTTCTAATTTTCTTTCAACAAAAAAAATAATTGATTCAATTATCACATTAATTAAATTTAAACATTTTTTAAACCATTTTTTTAATTAATAAAACACTCTTTTCTGCGTAATATGAACATGCTTTTTGTATGAACTACTTGTCAATTTGTTGACCACAATTTAAAACCTTCCATGACGCTTTTCGATTTCTTTAATTTTGTTTTTTAGTTCTTGGTGTTTTAATAAATTAAACTGATGAATTTTTTCCATATTGTTGATTCCGCCGGAATGTTTAGTTTTAAGCATGAAAATACGCTAGAGCTACATAAGATTTTTTACTGCCTTAACGGACCTGCCGTCCTCGGCAACACAACGGGCTATTATTTCATCCATTTTTGGCTGCGTATTTTTGTAAAGTATTATTTGTCGTGTCCTTAGAACTTCTGCTAAGGGAGTTAAGTTTTATTTGAAGTACATTAATGTCAAGCATGTGAACTAATTAAAGGTGATTCATAAGTCGTGACGTGGAAGAACCTTTGCAACTTATCATTTTAGGGCACTTTAGGCACCTAACTTTGTCTTTTTAACCCCGTTCGAAATATCTCCAGAGATAGCATCCATATAAAAATATTGTTACGTTACTGCCTTTTCAATAACGTTTTTGGTTTATTTTCTTTATAATAAACCTCTTTAGTTATTTTTATTGAAACAATAAAATAAAAAAAAACACTTTAAACACTTTACCTATAGCTGGTACTATAAACTATTCCCACAACTTTATTTAGAACTTAGTCACTCATACAACTTATAATTGCGATCTACACACTTAAATGTTTGTACTAATACTGATCTTATTGCCATCTGAGAGTAGTATTTATACTCTAACTAAAGCGTCTAGACGGCTCTGGATTATTCGAATTGTTTCTGGGATGCTCTCTAGTGTCAAATTGTCGAAACTTACTCAGCTAATAAAATTATGCATTAACACCATGGCTGAATTTTAATTGAGCTATTATACATCAATAAATTAAAGTATACTTTAAGGCTTAAAACTTATCAATATCGAAAAATACAGTGCGGTTGAAGTACAATTAGGTATAACAATCTTAACATTACATTTGTACTAGAAAATTCTGTACAGTGATTTTTACATTAGAACTATGTATAACTAATACTAAACGATTTAAATTAATTGTAATAGCTAACAAATTCAAAATAACTAATAAATTAAACTAATTCTTAACTAAAGTTACTTTCGTAACAATATATTTAATATTAGGAATACTCTCGCACAAATTTTATCTACATTGTTCATAATGCTATTTGACTCTTGATGCATTTTGTTTTGACATTCTTCATAAAAAGTTAAAGTTTGCCCAAATTCAATTAGAAAATTTTTAAATTACGGGTACATTTGCTAAAGGAGTAAGGAAAACGTATATTAATTACAAATTATGAAAATAACCGGTTTATTTATCCCAAAATGACCGGTTTATTTAATATTCGCAAAAATGAACATTTTAAAATAACCGGCTTGGGCAGAACTAAAATAACCGGCTAAGACCGGTTATATAATAACCGTTCGATCTTCCTAATATTCATTCAAACAAAAGAGAGCTTCATCGCTAAACAAAATTCGCTTATGAAAGTCGGGATCAGCGGCAATCTTGTTTAGGTGATCCTATCTATTCATGTTGAAATGCCAAACCAAACTAAACATAAATCACTTAACAGCTGACAAAAAGTGTTGCCAACTCAAAGTTTTATATCTCTATAAAAAAACTCTTTACTAATCGTATTTAAAATTTTTTTTTCTAAAAATTTAAAGTTCAAATAATCATAACGATTTTCATTAGGAGATTTTCAAATTTTTTTTATTTTTTTAAGGATGTAGTTGTTAGCTTTGAAAATTTTAAAATCACCACAAAAAAATGGCTGACAAATGGTTGTTTACGTAAACAAAATACAAATTTTGTATTGAAAAAAACAAAACTCACTGTTTATTGTTGTTGCTTTGTTTAAGCTCCTGACGATCTGGCAACCTAAGCAACCAGTGAAATGCGCCTAGAAACTACAACAATAAATTTCAGTGTTTTTATCAAAAATAAATACTAATAGCAAATTTTGTATTTTTAGAAATCATGAAAAATCCAAAACGGGAAAAAGTGAAAGTCTCATTACTTTCACGTAATGTCACATAATCTATGAAGAAAATTAGATAAAGATCATAAAAATGGATGATAATTTAAAAGTGAAGGAAAATCGTCCATAAATAAAACAGCAGTAAGCACACACACACATTAAAAAATTTTATTTTTGTATGGAAATTGCGATTTTTATTAATTCTGTTTTATCAGTAAATTGTGAATAAAATCAAAAGTTATGTACCGATTACAATGAAATAAAACTCATTTAATTCGAAATATTTCTAACTATGTAAATGTTTTTAGACCAAAATTGTGATTTTTGTCGCATTTTAATTTTTTATGAATTTTTAAAAAAAATTTTACTTATTAAATTGTTCTTTATTTTCTAAACTTCAACGATATCTCTGAAACTACTGGGAAAATTTGACGAATTTTTGGATTTTCTTAACTGAATATGGTGAACCGTTTTCGAGTTATTTTGATTTATGTAGCGGAAGAGTCTTAATTTATGTCCAACGTCAATGGCTGGCGTGTTGGGGCAGGTTAATAAGTGGCAGGCGCACACTTACACTAAAATGTCACCCTCACTTTTCATGGCTCACTGGCGCTTGTGGCTTTGTGACTCGTTTGGGTCTAAATAAAAGTCACTTTTGTTTAGGTTTGGTTCTTTTTCCCTCTTGGTTTTATTTATTCACTTGACTTTTATTCTTATTTTAATTTTAATTTATTAAGGTTACTTTTTATTTATTGCCGGCGCACAGTACAAAACTTAAAAAGGGTATAACTTTGGAACATTAAGAAAATGTGATTAAGGGGACCCAAATGAGCCAAAAATAACCGAAACTTTTAATATCTGCACAGAGAAGTAAAGTTTGAGAAGTTTTCTTTAAAAAAATTGACTTAGTAACGAAGAAAATCGTGCTAATGGGCCGAGTAATCAGCAAAATTCAAAAAAGTCGAGAAAACCAAATTTTCGGGTTAAATTCGACTTTAGCGACCTCTAAACCTCTTCCGAAAAATCTGAAAAAAATCACAATAATACTTTACCCTATAAGCTGGCAAAAAATGCTGGGATACCTTTAAAAACCAAAAAAAATTTTTTTTTGGGATACACTAATGTATAGGGGGGTTTTTTGTTTTTAAAATGCTTTAAGTTGTATCTGCTTTCTTTCCAAAATTTATTCATTTTAAGATTGAAAAAATTAACACTTTTTAATAATTTATTTTTTTTTAAAATATGACTCGCCTATTATTCTTTCAACATATTTATATATATCTGATTCTTTATCTTTAGAAGTTGCTTTTATCCAGCAGTCAACTATATCTGAATTATATAAAATAAAAGACATCACAACAGATTATTTACTTTGATTACTTTATTTTGAACTTAATTGTTTATTTAAACCTTTGTTTACACTATGATTAGAGATGTGCACGTTAATTTATAGAACCACGCGCCCTCACTTTTACTTGTTTGTAAAAGTAACCATTTATTAAACATATAAATTGACTTAACATTTTAATAGAAAATTCGAATTTTCTTTGTAATTGAAAACCCTGTGTGCAATATTTTCGAACATTCCACCAAAAAATTTTTCTTACTACAAACAAAGGGTGATGCAAAAAAAAAAAAATTCTGTCACGTACCCATCTTTAATTTAAATAAAAAATAACGGCAAATTATATAAGTACATTTGTAGGCAGGTGTTAGGTAAACTACACTAAGTCACATTTTGAAAACATTCTTGAAACGATGAAATTCCAACGTCATCTGTGAATTTAGCGCCATCTAGTAGTGCAAAAAGAGACAGGCATAATTTTTATACTTATTTTTTAAATTTACCGTGTTAATTTATCTAATTCAATAGTATTTATTTGGATTTATTTCTTATTATATTCCTAGTTTATTTTCTTTTAAACTAAATCAAGATATGGACATCTCAGCAAAAATCACGAAAATAGTAATTTTTTTAAATGAATTTTTTTCAAGTTGTGGTAAAATTTTTTTGGTTTTTTTTTTTTTTATTTATTAGAAAACAGTTCATATTTACGAAAACAAAAAAAAACCCAAAGACGGTATTTTTCTTTTTTTTTTAAATTATCCATGAAAGTTAATAATTTTTCAGAGCTTAAGTAAATAATAAGCATTTTTCAAACCAATAAAGTATATGTATAGGAAAATAATTCACCTTAATTTTTTTTACAGTTGGTTTAAAATATAGTTAGCTATCACACAAAAATTTTAATCTCCTAATCCAAAAAATGAATTTTTTACAATTATTTTCTTAAAACAATAAAAAACCAAGCTCATTTGTGATTTTAGCGGCCTCGTGTACCGTAAAATACAGAAAAACACAAAATTTTTTTTATACATATTTGATTTTTTATTTGTAATATATATTATTGTAATATATATTTCACAGTATTTGTAATTTATTGTCTTTTAAACTCCTGAAAACTATGAAAATTTGAGCAAAAATCACGAAAATAGCCATTTTTTAAATTTTATTTTTTTTTATGTTGTGGTAAAATTTTTTTAAATGTTTTTTTTTAGTTATTAGAAAACAGTATAAATATTCGAAAACAGAAAAAAACCTTTTCTTTCTTTTTTAATATTCCATCAAAGTTAAAAAATTTTTAGAGTTTAAATGAATAATAAGTATTTTTCGAAGCAATAAAAAATACAATCTCGTACTCTAAAAACCAACAGTTTTACAACAGTTTTCCTGAAGCATGTAAAACTCAAGTAGTTGCTTAGCCATTTTTACTTCAAATTCTCTAACTTTGGCGCCCTCTAGCGCCGCCTAAAAAATTCTTTAAAATTCATTTGAATTATTTTGTTATCTATCGATCTATGGGACACAGGACTGTGCGGCGTCTGGCTGTTGGAACTTTTAAAAAGCAAGTGCCCAAAAACGAACTCATTCAGGTGGCGTTAAAGCACAGCTGAGCTACACACTGCATAAGGGGCTGCCAGATGCAACCACCACATGTGGCCCCGTTCCACACGGGCAAACAAAATCTATGTTTACATCAGCCAGGCACCAACAACAACATCCAGTTCTTAATCAACAAAAACCTTGTTCCCTTGTGTTATAAATACTGACCTCACAGTATTATTTTTCGTTGCAGCTTTAATGATGAAACAGAATTGAGTCTTGGACTTCAGGCATAAATTCTAAAGCCCATAATTAAAACGTCAGCAGTAACTGCAAATTCTTTCTCATTTCTTTCGTTTCCTTTTGTTCTTATTTTTCTTTGTTTACAAAATGTATAAAATTGAACGATAGAATGGTAGCATTGTTGTGAGAATAATTGTCTCTATGTGAGAGCATAAGAAAAAACGTTTTCCAAATAAAATTAATTTTATTTCTCGACCGCAGTCTCTGGCATAATTTTATGTCAAACTGTATGAAAAACATCGTTCAGCCCCAGTTCTGTTTCATCATTTAGTCGTATTATATATTTAACATAAATAATGTAAAAAGGTTCAGATTGTTGTAAAAAAAAAAAATTGTCTGATATGCAAAGTGGAGAAAACTGGTGTGCCAATATGGCTAAACGGGTACAAACATGGAGCAACCGAATAATGCTGTACAAATTTCAAATCGATATCTTAATTCTAACACGTGCGGCATTGGACTTAAGTATATTTATTTACATATGTAAAGTAGAAAAATTTTGGAATCGGAGTCGAGAGTTTTTTAGCGTACTTCGACTCCGATATAAAAACCTCAACTCCGACTATACAACTCCGACTCCGACCACAACTCCACATCTCTGGTTAACACTCTCACATCACTTTCGCCTCTTATCTTTTTAACTTTACATTTCCTAAGAAATTTTATTTAGAGCCTGCTTACACTACTAATCCTTTAATACCTCTTAAAAGAGAATAAAGTTTCCCTTCAATTCTTCCACTTGTTTCATGACACATTTTTATTTACGGTCCATGAATTTTATTATAACTATTTCGTTATAGAAAACTAATCCGTCTTAAAAATGAGCTGACAGATCTTTCTCTTTTTTTTTGTTTTTTTAGAAAAATAACGTTTCTAAAATATTTACAATTGAATGAGCTCATTTATACTATTTTTTAAGCGTTTTTTATTTTCCAAATTGCATTTTACAGCGAAACTACAAATTGTCTCTGTCGTCAATATTTTCTTATGTTAGATTATTTTTTTTACTATCTAATAAATTTAAAAAATAAATAAACATTTTAACTGTAAAAAAATAGAAGAGGAATAAGATAACAAAAGCAAAGAATAAGTATGTAATTCCTTGGCGGATGTTAAAAAACGTGTTGTGTTTATTTGTGTAACAGTTTTAAATCAGTTATAATAACGATACACAAAGGATAACTACTACACACACACAAATACACACACAATGTTGTAGCAATTCACTAAACACATTTTACCAGTCTTCATTTATTCATTCATTCATTAATTTTGAAGTCCTTTGTGCAAAAACCAGGACGAAGGAAAATGTTAGAAACCAAGAGACAAAGGCAAAAAAAAAAAAAACAAACCAAGTATTGACATAAATTACCGTAAAAATAAAATTTCTATTGTGCGATATTGTTCTTAGTACAAGGGGAAAAATAAACAAAACAAAATGGATAAATTTATCCAACAACCAACGATTTAATAGATACAAACGAAATATCCATAAAAAAGAACGGCCTTAAATCGCGCAAAACCATTTATATGTTCAACTACAGTTTTATACCGTTCACGACTATGTGCACTATATGAAGGTATATTAAGTTTGTCATTTCATTGGCAAAACGTAAAGTATTCAACACAGATCCCTTTAAGTAAACAAAGGTGGAAACAGATTTATATGAGCACCTGTCATATGGCCTTATCTCATGGCGGATCTTAACCACTGGGTAACAAACAATGCGCTTACCAACCGCCCCCGTGAGTGCACGGATACTTCACACGTATGTAACAATTTTGAGTGTAGTAACAGCACCTTAGGGTAGAAGTCCCTCAGGCTAAACTTTCCCACAAGAGATCAAAAACCAACTGTTTAGTAGTATTTTCTGTACTATCTCTACTCACGAAATTGGGTATGAGCCTAAGCCACCATGTGATCCCCAAAAGTATGACGTCATAAAAAAAATTGCCCTCGTCATAAAAAAGTTGCCTTTTTGTGAGTTCACGCCTGTAAAAAGGCACTTCCCCATCGGGAAGAGAACATTTTGATGAAAAGGAAACATCTATCCAAAAAGTTAAGATTCCGCAAAGACAACCCTTCTGAAAGATCGAAGCATTTTCCGCAAGAAGTATACTAACGGGGGCTCCAACAACAGTCAGACCGGTGCCTTGCACTTACCGCGGAATTCCGACTGCCGTTACAACATATGAGAAGGTACTTTAGTAAGCCTTTGACCTCAAGAAATCCCAAAGACTTCAGGAGGCCTGTCATGTTGGTTCTTTGTCAATTCCCATGTATGCATACACCTGACTTGGACGGGAGGATGTAACACCAAATGGTGAAATATTCTTGATATGATCCCTACAATCCCCAGGGGGGGCCCTTTGAATATAAAGTGCAATCTGCAATAACCGACAACTCACTGTTGCCTGAGCAGTGAGTCGCTTTAAGACGACATCCCCTGTTTTTTTAATGGTCTTTTCGGTCTTTCGTCATGAGATGAGATTCTAGTTTCTTGAACACTTTTATGTACATTTAGCCATGTGCTTCTTTAAAAAAAACCCTTATTTCCGAATGACTGAACAGGACCTAATCAGTTTAATAATAAAATCCAGCTTAATCCCTTTTGTGTGTGAGGACTGAGGGGATATTAAGTTTGCCATTCCGTTTGTAACGCGAAACATTTTTTATTAAATACCCCTTTTCGGTACAAAATAACATCTCCAGTAACGGACAATTTACTTTAACAGATACGGTCTTACGAAGTACACTGGTGTCTGAGCAGTCAGTTTTTTTGCTGACATCCCCCTTGTACAGAGACATTTTAATAGTCACTTCGGATAACAGCCATGTCCGTCTATTAAAAAATGCTTTGTTCAAAGGACTCAAAGCCAAATTATTTTTTTAGTTCTTTTAGGTGGTTTTGCATTAAAAGTCAGCAAAATTGGCCTTTTAGTTAAAGAGTACAAGACCAAAATGTGGATCCTAAGGCTAAAATATAAATCTCCATTATGTAGACCGTTTCAGTTTTTTTTCGCATCGTTAAATTTTGCGAGAAGTTTCTCACAAGAACCGTCAAAATAAATGCGAGAAAAACAAATTTTCCAAAAAAATACTTTGAAAATAATTATATACCGCCATGTTCTGGATATCGAAATCGAGTGAAATTGAAATCGATGAAATTTTCCATTAACATTTTTTGAAAGTTACCGTAGTTTTTTTCCGATTTTAAGAGTAGTTTTGATGAAGATATGCTGTACTCATAGTATGATGTTTTCAAAACGGAATATTTTCATGAACTTTTAAAAATGCTTCGTTTTTAAGGCTTGTATGATTTGAAATTCATTCGAATTCGATTTCCAGAACATGACATACATATACACACTAATACGAGTACATATACAAACGAAGGTTTGTCGTAGTAGAGCACCTTTTTTGAAATCCATGCTGATAAGGGGATATTAAGTTAGACACTTGATGAGATAAGTAACGCACATTCTCTATTATAATGAGTAAATCAATTACCAAACGTTTGTTAAACGTTTTTTTTTGCCAGAATGTTTCAATATTGTTCTTATTCTTTTCTTTTCTAGCTGCGTACGTTAATAATAATGTACATTTTGCGCTCACGAGCAAAAACCAAAATGGCACAATCATTCTCATTATTATGTCTTGTTTTTGTTTTACTCACTGCAAAGAACAAAACAAAACGAAAGCAAACGTTTCGTTTTGTTTGTTTTCGTACTCTGCTTTAAATTGCCAAACAAATAATAATATTGCAGTAAAATTTACATCGCATTAGTTTTCTATGATAAAAACCTGTAATGTCCCAAGCAAAGTTCACTCCTGCAAAATATTAATTTTTGGTAAAGAGTATCAAATATTCGGCACTGCTGAATATAAAATTCCTACTTGTTTGTTGGTGGTTTGGTTTCAGGGGTATTAGTGATATTAAGTTAAACACTTTTTCTTTTTGTTAGTTCCTGATGATGTTGTATGCAGTAAAATTATTTTAATACACTCAGAGGATGATGCGGAAGTAAATATTGACGTAAATCATACAGAACACGCTTTTTAATGAGCGGCTAAAAATATGCACCATTGTGTAAATGCATTTTTAAATTAAGAACATTTCATAATTAATACTTCTATAATTATAATTTATTTATTTGTTACATAACTATAATTATTATAATAATTCTTATAATTATAACTATAGTTATACTATAGTTATAATTATTAACTATATAACTATAGTTATAATTACACTGTGGAACAAATTCAGGTTAGCAAAAGTTATGTCGATTCTGAGAGTGAGGGGTGAAAATAGAGGCTAAATTAGAAGACCCGTATCGCGGCGTTTGTTTATGTTAGTTCGAATTTTTTTTTTAATCGACCTTCAATCTTTGCAGTCAAATGCCGATTTTCCGCATATTGTTTATATTGTTTTTTGCCTATATCTCGTCGTCTAAGTGATATTTTAAATCTGTAAAGGCCAAATTATTGCTAGAGACCTGTGCAACAATTCAAATTTTTTAAAAAATTGATTTGGAAAATTTTTGTGGTGCTTATGAAGCAAAATGTTGGAAAAATTATTCGTTTTTCATTCTTTTTGAAAATATTTTCCACAAAACTAAAGGCCCAACCATAATATGCTTAAGCTGGCTTCAGCAAATGTGCGAATACATGTAAATCATATGAGGCAAACCATATTGAACTTAAGGAAACGTTTTGTTAAGTTTTATGAAATTGTCATTTGCTTAAGCAAAGTGCGAAACTGATCGCACATTCCGTACGGAATCAAATGTTTTTTTATTTTTTTTTGTTTTTTTTTTAAATATATTTGAGAGACTTTTTGTAAATTTTTGACAGTAGATTAAGCAAGGCTATGCATATTATGGTTGGGCCTTAAGTCTTTTTTACTTTCTGTTTAATCTATAATATGCTTCTCAGTTTTTTCAATAAGAAGACAATATAAAAATACAAAACTTGCGTTTTCCAGCTTAATATTATTTTACTTCTCATTTTTTATGTACCAATTTTGTTCAGTGTTGGTTTTGAAGAAACATTGAAAAAGAAATTATAAAAATATGGAAAAAATATAATTTTGAAATGTTAGTTAGGAAAAGTTTTAAGTAAAAAAATTAAATAAATTAAATTAATGATTTGGTCAGTTGCCGTTTAGCAGGTGGCTGTGGATCAACAAACCTGCTCTCTCTAATATCTTGGTCATCGCCATCATCAACAGAAAGGTCAATAATTTCGTCCAACAGATATTCTGGATTTCATCTTTGTCTTCCCCTTCTTCCGCTTTTTCCTCGGTTTCCTCTTCTTCAAAGGTGTTTTTATACTCGAATAATTAAGTATATTCAGAAACTTTTTGTCGCCCAAAACTTATTTGTAAGGAGCTTTTGGCTTATAAAATTAAAATCAATTTTGTTGGGATACAATTGTTTTTTCGGCATTGGGTATTATGTAGGACATATAAAAAAAAATGGACCCATAATTCAAAATTTTAGTAACAGCATTTCTTGTAATATAAGTCGATTTTTGGAAAACTCTATGACAAAACGAGTATCATTATTCCTTTTGCTTATTTTCCAGGTATGAAGTATTTTTTCAAAAGTGTTCTTGCATAAAAAGGACGGGACCTCAAATAAGAACTAGGGTCCACTTCGGTCCACTTAAAAACGCAGAAAAAAACTGTTTTTACTGAACAATTTTAATGATTACTTTAACCATATTATTGCCATCCGCAAACATATTTTGGTTGAATTAGTACTCCATCAAGAAGCCACAACCATATGATGGTTGCTTCCAAACATGTTATTGTTAATTATAACAATAATATTTTTACCACTTATAATAGTTTGGGTTTTCCCAACCGTTACATGTTGCTCTTGGAAAAATATAAAATTTCATTTAGGCAATTCGCAAAGTGTTCAATTGTGTCGTATTGGTTGTATTTGCTATAATTTTATTAATGTGACATTTTATTTCATTTTATGAATGGGAAAGTTGCAAATATAAACCGTGCATGTTTTAGAAATTTTAGAAAAGTTTTGGTAATTTAGTCTGAAAAACCTTTTTTTTTCGAATTTATACGATGTCTTTTCAGATATGTATGTCTAACAAACACGTTTGTTTTGTTTGTATGCGAACGGGTTAGAGAAAAAAAGGGGCTACCAAGCAGACACGAAATGAGTTTTCATGTTTGTTAATATGATCGTGAAAACGCATATTCAAAAGAGAATGAATAAAACAGACATGTCTGAAAAGACATCGTATAAATGCCGCCTAAAAAATATTTTCTATTAATATTTTGCTTAATAAACGCTTGTTAAATTTAATGATCGTTTATGAATACGGGCGTTGGTTTCTCTTTCAAAAATCCTATCGAGCATTAAACTGGTAGAAAAATTGACATTGTTTTATTTTTCAAGATCCTGGAATCTAAAATTCTTGCAAAAGACATGATTAATATCCCCTTTGGTTGCTGTTTGAGAGTTCCCTCGCGGGAGGAATTATATAAAGGAAGGCTGGGCTGGAGTTTAATTTTGGTTTGCCTTCTATAGAATATCTCTCTGTATGGTTGATATTTAACAGAGGCAGCTACTAAAGGACTAAGTTCATTCAGCGCGTAAATATACGCATATTGCGTTCTCTTGGAATTAAGGAAATCATATAAGTACGTAATGACAGGTGGTGGTTGGCATAAGCAACATTCTGTTTCATAATCAAAATCCGGGCCAAAGACTTCACCCTGTTTCTCAAAACTACAAGTTACAATTCTACAAGTAAAATACGTCAAAAAAGCAACAATTTTACAATTTTTGTTTCAAATCTTCTTTACATGCAGATTTGTAATTTGTAGTTTTGAGAAACAGGGCCCAGGTCAAAAATTTGAACTGCTAAAGTAAAATTTTTTTCTTTTTGGAAGATGTTGAATATTCGATGTCATATTTGCCCTAATTATAAAAGTTTTGAAACGTAAGAAATTTTATAAAGCCCGACAATCCCATATTCAATATATGCTTTAAAAGTACTTTTCACTAGATATTTCTAACAATTGTAAAGTCCGCAAATGGTACATATCGCTAAATTGCTTCAATAGTGACATAACTCAAAAATTAATATTTTGGAGTTAGTGATGCCGAATTGTTCGCTATGTTTTTCTTTATCTTGTGTATAAAATTTATCTTTGTACCCTTTATTCTTTTTCCGTTTTCTAAGTGGTCAGAGCAAATTTTAATCGCGCTTATATCGATATGGAGTTATATCACTATTGAAGTAAATGGGCAATATATATTTACAATATGCAAGGCCCCTGTTATTTCACAATTTTATTATAATCGCGTTCTATATAATAGCGAGATCAAGCAGGTTTCTCGATATGGTAGTGTCCAGGGTTGAAGTGAGTCAAAATTAGATTCACTTTTATGATAGAACCCAATAAAAAAAATGCAGCTTCCACCGAAGCAGGTTTGTAAGGGAGAATCATAAAAGTTTCGCTTACCATTTCGCTTAAGGAAGACATTAATTTTATATGGCGAGTTCCCACTTTGAAGCAATACATTTTAAGGTGAATGTAGCGATCAGTTTTGCACACAGAATTTTTTCTTACTTTTATTCTTTTAAATGCTCCCTAAATAGCCTGCTTCGTAGTAAGGGAATGTCGTTGCTCTTTAAATTTTATATATATATTTTTTTAATATTGAAGAATTCGTTCACTTGCCCAACTGAATCTCTGTATGTCTTATTGCGTAGCGTATAAATGTCTGCTTACTTTTTAAAATGTACCATTAGTGTTTCGCAAAATAAGAATATTTTTTATTGGGAAGTTTAAATCTTTTTTTTACCCTTCACCACAGGTGGTGGAAAAGAGTATATAGAAGTTTGTCATTCCGTTCCAAATTTCTACAATATTGATGTTAGACCGTATAAATTATGTATACTCTGGGCCCTTATAAGTAACGAAGTTCAGTTAACTAAAGCCGTCTATCCGTCTGCCTGTCCGTTGAAATGGTTTTTATCGAAGACACCAGATATGATGAGGACTTGTTAGTTAAATATTTATGTAACATATAGTGCGGAATTGTTTGCTATTACAATTACGACTGTTCGGTCCACAAATGGCTGAGATATAAGCAAAAAACCATGACTGCCTCTTATTTTACCAAAAAATCCCTTGTTGTTTTGGTTTTTTTATTTAATTTTTATATATATCTGGAGAATGGCAGGAGCCAAAGTTTCCAAATTAGGTACAAGCCTTTTGGTTTTAAAACAAGAGTGGGCGTGGCACTTCCCATACAAAGATATTAGGGATTTCTATAAAAAGATTTATTTATTTATTTATTTTATTGAAATTCTGCTCAACAAAAACGGATCTTATAATTATAGAGCAAGAGTATTAATGTTAATAGAAATAAAGCCTCAAAAATTTGATAATTTATACATTATAAAGGGAAAAAAGAAAAATTTAATTAAATTAAAGAGTTCAAAATTAAGACAAATTGGCTTTACAATAATATTAAATAAAAAAAAACACATTTAAATTAAAATATAATTTAGCTAACACATAGAAAATTTAGATGACTTGTAGTATATTTATTAAAGAAATTAAAAAGAATTTTTTTGAATTGTGTTTGCTCACTTGCTGTATGATAGGAGGAAGAGAATTCCAAAGACGTGCAGCATTAATGAAAAATTGCCATTCCGATATAAGGCATCGATGCATAGGTATTATCAACCTTTTGTCTCTCGAGGATCTTGTGAAATGAATCATATGAAATAAACTAGCTGGTACTTTACTGTTAATGATTTTATGCAAAAATGTGAGCATTGTTACATTTATTATTATCAAATGATACACCATAGAGGAATTTTGAGAATGATGAAACTCTTTAATGCCTTTGCAATCTATAAACGTATCTAATAATGTTATTGTAAAGTACATTAAGTTTTCTCTTACTAGTAGAGTCACACTTGCCGAATAGTTCATAGCCATACAAAAGTTCTGGAATTTAATATGATTTAGCCAGAAGCTTCCTTACGCTGAGCGGTATAAAATATTGTGTAGCCTTAAGCGATCTTAACTTTTGGTTAATCTGTGCCACGAATGCATCGATTTGACTTGACCAAGTCAAGTTGTTATTAAAAACTATCCCTTTTTCACTTTTTGAACAATCTGAAGAGGCTGATTGTTAATCAATACATTAATGCCGGTGATATGTAGGGATCTCCTGTGCATAGTCATACATTTTGATTTTTGGGGATTAAGACATAACCCGTTTCTGTATGCCCAGCGGTAAATTCTTTTCAAATCAAAGTTGAGTTTGTCAACATTGTCCGCTACGGAGATTACTGGGCTACTGAAGTGCACCTGAACGTCGTCAGAATACATATGTGACGCGCAAAATAGAAAGGGCCTTAGGGTAAAAACCATTTTAAAGATTTAAATACGTGTATCTTTGGTGTACCATCACTGAGCGTGTTGGTATTGGTCTCATTTGAAAGCGACACATCTCATGACTTCAGGAACGTGTTGGTGAACCTTAAAAACGCGCTCAGATGTTGTCCACATCAAAAAAAAAAAAAAGTGAAAATTGATTTTTTTTTTACCCTTAGGTCCCTTTCTCTATGCGCTGTCACATATGTATATTGCAGTGTTGAAGTTGTTGTGGCAAATCATTAGCGTTGATGGAGAACAGCAATGTCCCTAATATTGAACCTTAAGGAACTCCCCTTGAGACGGTCATGGGCTCGAAAATAGTATTATTGACAGATACTGACTGAATACGGTTTGTTAGGTAAGAATATAAAATTGATGTTACCGTTGTTGAAAACATTCTTCAGTATCATAGAAAGTATTCGATGATTAACAGTGTCAAACGCCTTAGCATGATCAAGAAGAACTAAAAAGTTCACTTTTCTATTATCGAGATCTCGTCTTATGATGTCAGTCACTTCAGTTAAAGCTGTTTATATATACAAAACGGTATTTACATAACTTTCCCTTATTTTTGCACCATGGTGAAGGGCTTATAAGATTCGGTATAGCCGAATATAGCACTCTTACTTGTTTTTAAATCGTTTTGACTTCAAACAATTCGAAATTATTTTAATATTAAGATTTTTGATCTGACAAAATTTTATTCTGACCCAAATTTATTCGTTTTACTTCGTGAGTTTAGTTTTTGATGAATTGAAGCTTTAAACTCTCTCTTTTGGTCCTCTCTAGATTTTTTTGCTTAGTAATAAAGCCAATTCCAAGTGTTAGTTAAATATCAACTAGGTTAATTTTGTCGAAATATATATGCAGGGAAACTTTAACTATGCAATTGCATATTTTTCCTTGTGCGACCAATTAAGGCTTTTTTATGAATTTTGGCATCGATTTGTTAGTGCATATTTGATCCTTTACAGCATTTTTTGCATAATTTAGTTAAAGGAGCATTTTTGAAAAATTTTTAAGATTATAGCGCATATTTTGCCTTTTTGAGGTAAATTTAGATACATGTTAAATATTTTAAGATGCTTACAAGAGCTTTCGCAGCAAATAAAACAAAAACATATTTTCTTCAAAATTCTGATTTTTCTCTTTTAAATACCCAACGTGTTGCTTTAATTACGTCATCTACATTTAAGTTTTACTCTAAAGTTGTAAGCCGAAGCAGGTTGACATTAAAGATAAATGCTGTTTTTAACTTTAAAATTTTATACATAAGCAAAAAGTAGAGAAACAGCAATTACATACGTTTTTGGCGATGTAATACATTGAAATATGGACCAATCTTTTGGCATACTGATTGATTCAGAATCACTTTTTAAAGTAATCTAACGATGTCTATCCGTCCGTCTGGATGGGTGTCTGTCCATGTTTACTTTGTACGCAAAGTACAAGTTGCAATTTTGTAGATAATTTCATCACATTTGGTAAATACATTTTAATTGTACTAAGGACGAGGTCTATGTAAATGGTGATAATCCGTCTATACCTTTTCAAATTAGACTTTTTTGGCATTTAGATTAAATTCGCCGCAAAAATATTTTACTGCAAATTAAATTGTTTTCGAATCAGTTCACATTTGCCCAAACCTCCCATCTATAAAGAGCTTTAACTTCCTTTTAAATGTTAACATTAATAAGCAATTTTCCTAAAATCCCGTTAGGACAAAAAAATCTCATATGGATGTTCATATCTAGATAATATTCGCCACAAATAACTCTTAAATGAATTGCAAGCTCAAAACACAACTTTTTTTTTGTGAGCCCATGACTGCCCCTCATTTCCAAATTGTGCAAAATATCGAATGTTCGTCTGTAAATACTATGGCGTTTGAGCTGAACCGATTATAATTTTGATATCGTTTTTTTTCAAATGAGCAATTTTGATTGTTTTGGGCATATTTTTAACAATTTTTAGGGCATATTTTAAAGTTTTTAAGGCATATTTCTGGTTTCCCTGTATATCAGTAAAGTAAAGTAAATTTTTTAGCTCTCACCTTAAAAAACTTCCCGGAAAAGCGGGTAGTGATAGCAATTAAATTTCCCGGAACTGAAATTTGCTTGCAAAAGTCTATTATACATTTCCCAGTGTATTTAATAACATTTTTTAATGAATTCAAATAAAAACATACAATTCTGAAGACCGAACTCTACACAAAATTATGGCGGAACTTAAGTTAACATTATACACAAAATAATACAATGATACATTTTATTCAAAACAGAAGCCCATTGTTTGCCACAATAATAATAATAATCGTTTTAGTCATAGTCCTCGTTGCTATAGTTAGTGGGTTTTTCCATTTATACAAGGCCAGCAATATGTATAGCAAAGCAACATTTCCCCTAAACTAAAAGCCTACACAAACTCTTGCTTTGCTCTCACTCTTCTTTTGCAATTACATTTGCTTTGAACAGGATTTACATGATTTTTTCAGTGGTTAAAAAAGTGAATGGTGTTTCTACAGATGCTCCTTATTTATAAAAAATTTTTGTTGTTGTTATTTTTGTGTCTTTATTCTTTTGCTTTTTCTTAAAAAAAAATTTATCTAGAATTTAAATATTTTAACAAAACGCTAGAATTATATTTACATATAATACTCTATAATACCAACATTAACCACCAAAAACCAAACAACAGAAAAAAAAAATCAAACTGACTCCTAACATTGAAATATGTATTACAACATTTGCAAGACATTAGAGTACAGACAAGGAAAATATACAAAAACAAACATCAATGTTGTGTAAAGGAAAAGTTGGGGTTAGTGGTTGGCTGTTTTGCGTCGATAGAGAGCGTGTGCTTTGTCGTTTGGAACGCAAGTGTCGATAGAGGGTTCGTGAAAAGTTTGGTTTAATAAGTTAATGAAATATTTATGATTTAATGTCTTCTGGTTTTTTTTTAATTTATTGTATTAAATTTTTAAAGAATTATGGCAAAAGATTTACTTTTATTAAGCCAAAAATCTTAAAGAAGAAAATATATGCCATTTAGATTTTATTTCAAACAAGACAACAAGACAAGGCAATAAACAGTCCACTATTCTGAATAGTCTTAGGTAGAAAGTTGTCAAAATTCTGGCTTAATTTGTATTATTTAGTAGGATATTCATTCGGTTAACGGTTAATCGGTTTACCGATTAATTACTACCCGATAAAATGATCGGTTAATTTAAAATTGCCTATTTTCGACATGTGATTAAACCAATTAATTTCAGTCGATTAACCGATGTAACAATTTTTTTTAACTTTTTGTAGTATTATTACATATTTTTTTTGTGTTTTTAATTAATTGTTTCGTCTCATATAGAAAAGGTTTGTGTTTAGAAAATTTCTTTTTTACAAACAGAGAAGATGTTCAGTGATCTATATTTTAAATAAGTGTTTGCTTTCAACTGCTTTTTGTTTCACGTACATTTAATGCGCTTAGTCATTTGTTTCTACTCATATCAATCTTTTAACAGAATTAACCGAAATAATGGGAATTGGGAAAAATTT
Source organism: Pollenia amentaria (assembly GCA_943735925.1). Classification (NCBI taxonomy): domain Eukaryota; kingdom Metazoa; phylum Arthropoda; class Insecta; order Diptera; family Polleniidae; genus Pollenia; species Pollenia amentaria. The sequence goes on along the minus strand of OX031009.1, from coordinate 145,054,349 downwards.
AAAAAAAATAAAATAGGAAAATCCAGGAAGAGGGCCGAGAAATAAGATATTGTGTATAACGGGTTTCTTTTGATTTCTTGAACATCTACGATACATGAAAGAAAAAATTTTTCAAAGTCAAATTTAATCAAAACTTAAGAAAACAAACTCTTAAATCCACGATATTTAAGCCAATTTATTTGTATAAATGATTATTTTATAAGATTTTTTTAAACTATTGAATTAACTATTAAAATGCTCTTACAGTTAATTGTTTAATTAATACATAATCTATGTATATTAATTAAAAAATATGTATTTATTACATATTTATTAATTAATTTTTGTTTGCTCGTTTTAGTTCAAGAATTTTTATGTTTGTTATGTTTTTGCTTTTTTTTTCTTATAAACTCCAAATAACAATTAATTTATGCATTTTTGTATATTGAAATTACTTTATTTATAAAAAAAAACTTTATTAATCGGTTAACCGATCAATAACAAAATTAACCGAATATTAACCGATTCTCGGTTAATTAATCGAGCGATTAACCGATCAAAGCAAAGGCCCGATTTAATGAATACCCTATTATTTAACCAAGAGCTTAAATTAGAAACAAGTCTAAACCCTCAAATATATATTCTCGGTCTATGTTCTCATCTTTAACCCAGGAGCGACATTTGAAATCGATCGAAATTACAATACAATTTAAAAAAAAAATAGTTTCAGGTCGGTTCTTGCGATATATATTAAGTTTAAACTTAGTTAAACGTACTCTTAAACTCCGATTTTTCCGGCGAAATGTGGTGTTGTTTTATTATTTCATTAAAGATTAACCCCCATATTCATAAAAAATATTTAAGGTTTGCAGTAGGAGGCCATTTATGAAACGAATTTTCTATGAAAATTCGTTAATTGGACCTTTTATTAATCAAAAATATTTTTTATGAATATGGGGGTAAAATTTTAAGCAAAACTAACTGTTATGTCAAAATTTTGTATACAAACTTGGTAATAACGGCACAAATCTGTTTTCAGATTAACTAAACCTAGTTTAACTAAGATCTTGAAAACCCAGCCTAAGTCTCGGATATATGAGGGCGGTTTTTTTAGAGTCATAAAACTTTTTTTAAAAATACAACACAACCAATTCAATAGAATGACCAACAGTTTGACTTTATTATTATTTTATTTTTACTTTATTAGCACAGATGGGGGCATGCTACTCCAGAGAAGGAGCAATTATCGCCTCATTGATAATGCTGTTTTTATGATTCGACTTATCAGGCCTGCAAGCAACCACCGATTATGATGAAGAAACGAATTTATTTTACTCAGGATAGGGGTTTGCCCCATTGCCTGCAACCGTTCGCCTTTATCCAGGTTTGGGACTGGCAGCCTAACGCAAGCCAGAGTTATCGCTTTATTACCTCAAAAATTTCATGGCATATAGTGTTTTGAAATTATTTCTGGCATATGGCCTCCTAATGATTAATTGTTGCTGGTTTATCAACATAGACCAGAGATTTGACATACCCCCACAAAAAGCAGTCCAAAGGCGTCAAATCAAACGAACGAGAAATGACCAGGTCCATTTCTTGAGATAATTTGGTCAACAAACGCTTGGCTCAACAAAGTGATGGTTTCGCGAGCTGTATGGTATGTTGTGCCGTCTCCTTGGAACTATTTCTTCTCCAACTGATTTGCAATGATATGAGGAACAAAAAAAAAAATCACGAATTATTTGCCTGTAGCGTTGGATATTCACCGTAATGTTGGTAGCGGTTTCGCATTTAAATGGGTGCCCTGGTAGGCTAGCTGGTAGTGAGCTAGTCTCTCAGTGCCAGGGTTGCGGGTTCGATTCCCGCCGTTCAATTGCCGGTCTCCTGCAGACAAGCGTAGATTTTCACGGGATTAGCAGAGGAATTCAAGAATTCTTCTTGAAATCCAAAGTACATTTTTTTGTTTTTCATGTTTTTGTCTTTCTTTTTTCTTGTTGGCCTTTTTCAGCACAACTTGAAGGACAAATGTAAACATAGCTCGTGCCTTAGCTGTTAACAATAATTAGTATTGTGATTATTTTATTGAACTGTTAATGGTTTTTAATCCAAATTTAGATATTTTTTTTTTTTAATTAGGCTTAAGTTCATTGAATTTAATTTTCATTAAATTATTTTTATGAAGACAGGAATTTTACAACATGAAATTAATTAAAATTTTTTTTGATAATTTTTCATTCTTGACTGCGCTTTAAAAATGTTTTCATTTTTTTTGTACTTGCAAACACACACGCACAAAAATAGATCAATGGAGTGCATTTTGTTGCTTTCTAAAAAATGTTTACTTTTCTCTTGTATAACGCACTGGTTCTCTCGAAAGTAAAAGTCAAGTGGTCGAATTTCGGCCACCGGGCGAAACTAGTTTGAATAATAACAAGTTAGAGTGCTATATTCGGCTGTACCGAATCTTTGATACCCTCCACCGAAAGCAGTGGGCTCTATATGATAAATACATATATATTATTAACTAAGCTTCACAAAAACGAGGGTCAGCTTTAAAATTGGTTGCGGTTTTGACCTGAATTAAATTATTGACCGACAATAAGAAAGTTTTATGCGTTTCTTGTTAGAACGTTGATCTGGTTTATGTAAAACATCATGATTCGTAACAGTTTAAGCCGAACTAAAATGATTTTTAGGAGGGTAATTTGTATTGGACCTCTGCTAAAATATGGACCAATCATCGCAAAATTCTGAAGACTGATTTCTGGTATTACAAAAAATAAATTAGAATAAATTTCAATACTGCATTGTAATAAGTTTTAGCTTTAACTGTGAATTTCACAAAATTGCATGATATTTTTTCTGGCCATATGAATCTAAGTTGGAAGAAATTTTGGGGAAGTCTATATGGGGTATAGGGTTAGTTATGGAGCGATCTTCACGAAATTAAGCAGTGTGATTTCTGGTCCTATATAACTGTTACGTACCAAATTTTAATATAGCGTTATTTATTACAGGTTTAGGCGTACTAAACTGGGGCATATGGTCATTTATGAACCGATCTTCACGAAATTTAACAGTATGATTTTCAGTCGCATAAAACGAATTCGTGCAAAATGTTATATCAATTTGTGCATTATTCCGCCATTTTTGTTAATTGTTGTATCAAAATTATCAATTTTTTTTAGGGTAGTGGTTCCGCACTTTGATTCATAGTTTTGATCCTACTGAACCGACGTTGCTTGATTTCAATCCCAAACTGCTTAGGATAACTTGCGTTTTTTTAACAGATGGACAGACGGATGGACATAACTAAGTCGACTTAGAATTACTCGAGGAGCCAGAATATATATTCTTTATGGGGTCTTAGATTTATAATAAAAAAGTTTTACACGGTATGACAAACTTATTACACCTTATGTATATATTTTGTCTTCTTTAATATTTTGCTTTAAAATTTTTTAAAAAAAAGTTTAAATATGCCTAAATTTATTATACCAAAATAACCGGTTTATTCGATATTCGAAAAATATAATAGTTTCGATTGTAACCACACAATCTCTTCAGTAAAGGCAACCTGTCCGTGAAAACCTGGGTTCAAATCTCAGCGCACTCAAGAATGAAAATTATCAATAAATTTTAATTAATTTCATGTTGTAAAATTCCTTTCTTCATAAAAATAATTTAATGAAAATAAAATTCAATGAACTTAAGCCTGATTAAAATATCAAAATTTGGATTAAAAAGATAAATAAAATAACTGCAAAAAATTAGAAGCATAGCTGCATTTTCCAATTTTTTATGAATTTTTAAAAAACAAAAATTCGAAATTTTGTTAAAAAAATTATTTTTTTTTCCAAAAAGAAAATTATGTTTCAAAAACGACTGCGGACATTAGAAAGAAGTTTTACTTTTCTTAAAGGAAATTTTATTGCGGTTTTTTCAATAAGCTAAAGCGTTTTTGAGTTACGCAAACATATGTTGTGCAACCTCCTCCATTTTCGAAATAACGGTATATCTCGAAAACCAGAGGCAATCTTAAAAAACCGCGGGCACCACTGGATTCAGCGTACCCGAATTATGTTAAAACGCTATGTGCCCGGCTTGTCTGTTTTTTCAACTAGCATAGTGTTATTAAAAAAAAAATAATTAAAATAAAATCCCGAAAAATCCCGAAACATTTTTAAAAATCCCGTGAATCCCGGGATACATCGGCCGATATAGCGGTATTTGCATTCGTTACATAACATATTAAGGGCTACAGCATGTCCTTTACGATGGCAACTATAATATGGTTGTGGCTTCTTGATGGGGGACTAATTCAACCAAAAAATTCGTGCCAGTGACAATAAAATGGTTAAAGTAACCATATTTTTTATTAAGGTAGCCATATTGGAAAAATATTTTTTTTCTGGGTGTGTGGAAACTCGCCATATTAAATGTATGCATTTCGTAAGAAAAAAAAACTTTTACACTTCTCGTTTAAATTTTTTTATTGGGAATCTTATAGACTCTTCTATATAGTGTATAATATTGACTTTCGTTAAGTCCATAGACTCTGCTATAATCTCTTATGTAGTCTTTATTTATGTTTAACAAATAGGACTTTAGTCCTTGATAAAACATTTCTTATTTCTAGTCAATATATTTCCTTTTTTAATTGACAAGAAATATTTTACCTCTCACTCTGTTGTCTTCCATTTTTAATATTTCATTGCCTAAGTCTTTTTTAGTATTGTTTTATTTAAAGTATTTTCATTTTATAACTTTCTTTCCTATAATACTGCACAGTATTATTGCTAGAGATTTGCATACATAATAAATAATTCCATTATTATGGTTTCAGGATACAACTGTTCTTGAAACTTTAGGGGGTGATTTTGTTGCCATTAAAAAAGTTACAGCCCAAAATATCTTTGAATATGGGTTTCTTTATATATATATTTAAAATTTGTCTGTCTTTTCATTTAAAGTTTAGTATCATTGAAAGCTTTTAAATAAATTATGTACTTTAAACAAATATTTTGGTGTTGTAAAAATAGAACAAAATATTAGCATATTTTCAGGACTATAGTTAATGTTTGTAAGAGTGTAGTGCTTGCAAAATATTTCAAGCAAATTTATGTTAAATTCTAATATTCTTTTTAAAAGAAAAACTTTTTTTTTTAAATTTTGAAGTTGATAATTTTTAGTTGTCAATACTAGAAGGAATAAACAAGTTTGTAGATAATACAATAAATTAGTGTACAGTCGAAATTTAATAAAAGCCCGTAGTCGACACTATAAATAAGGGATTGCTGTTCGGTTTTAACCGAAATCGAAGCCGCGGTTTTTAATGACTAATGACTAACCGAAACCGAAATCCGACAACAAAACCTCGGTTTTCATCTATTACTTCAAAAATATATTAATGCTTAAAGAAATTACAAATTATACATAACACTCGTACTTCTCATATAAAAAGTTGCCGGCCACAGTGGCAAGGTGTTTCAAAAATTCTTGAAATTACAAAAAAGTACTGAGATGGTGCTACATCGGTTTAAAATAGAAGGATTTTTTTTTTGGTATATTTTTTTAAGAATTTTTTTCTCATAATAAGGAAATTAAAAAAAACACTGTCAAAATATGCAAAAAAAAAAATATGTATTGAAAACCCAAAATATGCCAAAACGTGCGTATTCACCAAAATATGTAACAAAATGAAAAAAAACAATTCAACAATTTTAACGCAAATTTAATGATTCGGAAAGATTATTGGCCGACATCGATAATTGCATCGAAATTGCCATATTAATTACACTATGCTAGTTAAAAAAACAGACAAGCCGGGCACATGGCGTTTTAACATAATTCGGGTACGCTGAATCCAGTGGTGCCCGCAGTTTTTTCAGATTGGCTCTGGTTTTCGAGATATATCGTTATTTCGAAAATGGAGGAGGTTGCACAACATATGTTCGCGTAACTCAAAAACGCTTTAGCTTATTGAAAAATTAAAAAACCGAAATTCCGCATTTCCTTTAAGAAAAATAAAACCTTTTTTCTAATATGTGTAGCCGTTATTGAAACATAATTTTTTTTTTTGGAAAAAAAAATAATTTTTTTATCAAAATTTCGAAATTTTTGTTTTTTAAAAATTCATAAAAAATTAAAATATGCAGGTAGGCTTCTAATTTTTTGCAGACATATAAAAAAAGAAGTTAAAACGCTAGGTGCCCAGCTTGTCACGAAAAAAAAGTGTAAATTTCATGCACAGTGTTACCAATACAATTTGGCGATTTTTAGCAAACTCTACTATAAATTATATATATAGTATAAACTATGAACTAGTGTAAAGTCGAGAATAAAAACTAGTCTATAGGTGTTACTAATGTGCGGTTCCCACAATACAAATGATAGCTTTTCATATAGATTTTACTACACGTTCAGTTGTGGAAACACCAAATAAAAATATTCCATAGTCGATTTGATATACATATGTATATTGACCATAATCAATACTATAAAAAGTCTATAGTAGAGACCATAAACTAGACTAAAGTCGAGACTGTAAACTAGTCTATAGTCGAGATTATTAAGTGTACCCATGTTCTGTAACTTTGGTGAGAACTTCTCGCATCGAAGACATGTGAAACAAAATATTCCACCGTTTCTCGAAAAGTGAGAAAAAATTGTGTCTGCAACTCATGTCGAAAACTATCAAAAGAGATTACGACGCACACTGGGTTGAAATACACAGTTTTCGATGATTAATTAAAAAATGAAATTTAAAGTATCGTCAAAACTAATTGCAGTTGCTTGCAGCCTATAAAATTCTACATCACTAACTGAAAAAATAAATATCTAAAGTGCTCTGGTGTGTTTGCAGTGAGAGATCAAAATCAAAGTACTTTTTTGGAAAAAAGGCAGTAAAACAGAAATTTTACTTTGTTAAAAATCTTATTTTTTACAAAGTTATTAAAAAAGTGACCAATTTAGCTATGGAACGAACCATCAAGTTCAGGTAGTTCTGCGAATATCATGGAAAAGTTGGTGTAACAAATTTGGTGTGAAAGTTAATTAATTCTTTTATTAATGATGTGGAAGTGTTTTTGTTTTTGGGATTTAAATTAGAAGTCCCAAAATAATTTGAATTTTCATAGTTTAAGTGGACATATAGTAATTATTCGTGTACATTCGTATCGAGATTTGTGGTTTATATTACAGAATAAATATATATCTAATATGTTGCAAAAATGTAGACTGAATTTTTGTGCATTTTAGAAGTTATGCATTTGTTTATAAAAAGTGTCGTTGCGCTGATTTACCAACAAAATATATGATCTGGTGATTGCTGCTGTTATTATTACTGTTTTTGTATATTAATTGTTTGTGTTCATGTTTTTAATAATATTCTTTATGTTTTTGTTGTTTTTTAATAATATTCTTTATGTTTTTAAATAATGATAGTGTTGTGAAGTTATCGGTTAAAACGAAAAAATACATGATTTAAAAATAGGGGAAAAATCATCGTCAATATCAGGTGTTAAATGTAAAACAAAGTGAAAAAATTTTTTTATAAGAGATAGAAATATTAAACAAAAAACACTGTATTACACTGCTTTACAAATTTTTAATTTGGAAAAATACCAAGAACACCATATGCCTAGATAAATTAATTGGGACCTCCTGAACACGAAAAACGCTGTAATTTTTTTTTCTAAGTACCGTTTTTTAGATAACGGTACTTTTGTGTTTTTCGGTGTGTGGTCCCACTCAAACCCTTATGGAGCCCAGCCGAGATAAATGGTATATCGTTGCAAAGGTAATTGAATGCCTTTTTTGTCGATATGCTGCAAATTTCTATCTGATAAGAAATGGCTGAGTTATGGTACCTTAAAGTTCAAAATTTTCATATTTTTTATGTTTGTTTCAAAATTTTTCATTTTTATTTCGTTTTTTTTTTACGTTATAGTAAAGATCTGACATGTATTTTTTTACCAAAAAGTTTATTTAATTACCAACATTTTAAGCGTAATTTGAAAAAAATCGGATGAAAAATAAAGTTTTTATTAAGGATTTTGTGGAAGGACAATATTTTCCTCTTCATTGCTCAAAACACTATATTCGGCGTAAATTGAAAAAATTTAATTTAAAATTTTTTCGGATGGATATTCGCGAATGAGGAACCAACAATAGTCCGCTATCATTTTTTCATCCCACCAGCCTTTGTAACGTCTCTAATTCATGGCAAGACTGTCTTTTGGCAACTTTTTCACAATATTTGTAAATAACCCAAGCTTAATGTGTAATGGACGAAGTATTATCTTCTCCTGAGGAATGAGTGGGTCATTTTTGATATTGTACATTCCGTGCGTACGCCCACTTCGCTCGGGTAAAAGTTTTCGGGTGTAGTGATTCTGACGGTCACGGCTGTCCCACAGACATAGAAAACAGGAAAACTTCGTATTGCCCCCTTGCAATCCAGATAGTATGGCAACTAATTTAAAATCAGAGCAAACTTTCAATTGATGTTGGTCATAATGTATGAGATCGAGAAGTTCTTTCATTGCTTCATGTTTCTTTTATGTATTTTCGGGATTTCACCAGGAAATGAAAGAAATCGAGAGACGTTACAAAGGCTGGTGCGATGAACAAATGATAATAATTGTGTCCGTCTTTTACTTTCCCTAAATTAATCTATTTTACCTTAAATGTTTAACGTTAAATTTAATTGTTGTTATATAAAAGCTTTTTTTTATGATTGTATAATTTGGATTCTCTTCCCCATAAAACATTTATGTTTTTTTTATCTAATTAAATAAATTATCAGCCATGTCACAGAGTACAATTCCGTTCGGAAACGGAATTCATTCCATATTTTTGTGCTTCAGAAAATGACGAAAAAACTTTGCGGAATGAAACCATTTTTATTTTCATGAAGTGAATGGGAGTTTTCTGTATTTTAAAGGCCAAACAAACTATCAAATTATACTTTCTATCAATAAACAAATATGTTTTCCTCGATTCCGAACGGAATCATTCCGAACGGAATTGTACTCTGTGACATGGCTGTATGTTGAATTTATATTGAATCTATAAAAATAATGTTTGCCTTTGAATTCTGGTTGTCTGTTGAAACAGGTTGAGTAGTATATATGGGATCATGTCACATATAGTTGCGTTCGTTGGCTTGATCATGGTTATATATATATATATATGTTCCCGAAGATCCTACACAGAAAAAAGTGTTTTATCAATTAAAAAAATGGTTTCAAAAGTATTTTAATTTAATCAATGTGATAATTGAATCAATCATTTTTTTAGCTGAAAAAATTTAAAAATTTAATTTTGATTTGATTAACATTTTAGTTGTCTTGAAATAAATTTTCAATTAAATTTTTAATTAAATAACAAAAAATCTTAATTGACTTTTTTCGTTTAAAATAAAATAATTTAAACATGTAGAATTGTTGTTGGAAATTGTCAATATTTATTTAAATAAATTAACACATTGTTTAAAATTTCAAAGTTTTTTGATCAGTTTTTTAATTAAAATTAAAAATATCATTTATTGATAATATTTTTCAAAATTTTAAAATTTTTAGTAATCAATATAATCATTTTGGTAATTGGTGCAAAATCAACAACTTGTTTGCTTGATATTATGAATTTAGAACAAATTTGGTGATAGGAGAAATTTAATAATTTTTTTCTGTGTATAAGGAGCATAGGGCCCCATAGGTTGGGAGGGGAATAAATGTGTAAACATCTACACACATTCGGTCTATAATATTCGTTTTTTTTTATTTCCAGAACTTTCTGTAATTACATATTTTTATATAAGTATACTTATATACATTTTTGTCCTTTAGCATGCACAACTAAAGTAATTTTATCTGTAGCTCATATTATAACGAGATTAGTATAGAAAAACCTAACCAATTAGCCGACAAGACGGAAGCCGAAAGTTTATCTGCATGCTACCGTAATACTAAGTCATTACTTTTAGCTGGTCTTTAGTCTAGATTATAGGCTAGTATCGAGTTTTCCAATAGGTACTTGACAACTTTGAATTTAATTTATGAACGCACGGATCATCTAACTGCTACTTTCCTTTTTATACCCTCCACCACCACTGTGGTGAATGAGGGTATACTAAGTTTGTCATTCCGTGTGAACCTTTTTTATAATACATCTAAGACCCTATAAAGTATATATATTCTGGCTCCTTGAGTCGATTTAAGTCGACTTAGCCATGTCCGCCTGTCTGTCCGTCTGTTGAAAATACGCTCACTTCCGAAAACGCAAAAGAAAAAATAAACATGGTCTCAAATTGCTTGTAGTAATCCTAAGAAGCTTAGGATAGAAATCCAGCAACATCGGCTCAGCAGGATCAGAACTATGAATCAAAATGTGTAACCGCCACCCTAAAAAAATTGTTAATTTTGATACAAAAACTAACAAAATGGTGGAATAATGCACGGAATGACATACAATTTTGCACGAATTCGCTATATTCGACTGCACATCATACTGTTAAATTTCGTAAAGATCGGTTTATAACTGCCAATAGGCCCCATATAAACCCTACTCCCGGAAAACCGCTTAGTACGCCTAAAACCGTAAAATAATGCTATCAAATTAAAATTCGGTACGTCACAGTTTTATAGGACGAGAAATCACACTGCCAAATTTCGTGAAGATTGGTCCATAATTTACCCCAGGCCCCATGTAAACCCTGCTCTCGGATAACAGTTTAGTGCGCCTAAAACCAAATAAGGCCCACTTTGGGAAAATTATTAAATTCGCCTAAAACCATCACAGATATAGATATTGCGAAAATTTTATTCTTAATTAAATTCATATGGCCCGAAAAAATATCATGCAAATTTGTGAAATTTACTGTTGACGCTAAAACTTATTACACTGCTGTATTGAAATTTATTCTAATTTATTTTTTGTAATACCAGAAATCTGTCTTCAGAATTTGTGGATGATTGGTCCGTTATGTACCAGAGGTCCAATACAAATTACCCTCCTAAAAATCATTTTAGTTCGGCTGAAAATGTAACGAATTATGATATTTTACTCCAGCCAGTTCAAAGTTCTAATCAGAAACGCATAAAATTTTCTTATTGTCGGTCAATAATTTAATAAAGATCTAAACCGCAACCAATTTTAATGCTGACCTTCGTTTTTGTGAAGCTTAGTTAATAATATATATGTATTTATCATATAGAGCCCACTCCTGTCGGTGGAAGGTATATAAGATTCGGCACAGCCGAATATAGCACTCTTACTTTTTTTAAGTATACTCAGCATTTTTATCGTGGTAAAGTAAACGAACGAACAATAAATGCAAATTATAAAAATGTACTACCGAAATTCGGAGTCGGTGACCGCAACTTTAAGGGCGTAAGTAAACTCCAACATTCGGTCGTTATTCTCGCCCAAGTAGACAAGCACTAACAAGTTAAGTGCAAACATTTGAGTCTGCATATTCATTGTGTGATGCTGCCGTGCCAGTAAGACAACGGGTTGGTCGAAGTGACGAAAATATCGCTGCAGTTCAGGCGTCCATAGCATATAATCCAAATCAGCCAATTCCGCTGCGTTCCCAAGAACTGGGCATCGCCAATACCACTTTATGGTGAATTTTTTCGTAAAGATCTTTGTTCATATCCATACAAGATCAAGCTGACTCAAGAATTAAGGCCGATGACCATTTGACGCGACGTACGCTCTCCGATTGGGAAGATAATCGGAAAAATATCGTCAGCGACATAGCTCATTTTTGTCTCATTGGGCTCGTCAATAAGCAAAATATGCGTTATTGGTTTGGTGAAAATCCACATGTTCTTCATGAATCACCACTTCATCAGAAAAAAATAACTGTTTGGTGCGGTTTGCATGCCGGCGGCGTCATTGGGCCATATTGTTTCGTCAACAATAACGATCGTCAGGTTACTGTGAATGGCGATCGTTATCGCGCCATGATTACCGATTATTTTTGGCCCGAATTGGAAAACATGGACTTGGACGACATGTGATTTTAACAGGACGCTGCGACAACCCACACGTTACAATCTATTTATTGAAAAGTAAGTTTGGTGAGGAATTATCTCAAGAAATAGACCAGTCAATTGACCGCCTCGTTCGTGCGATTTAAAGTCCCTAGACTTTTTTCTTCGGGGCTACGTCAAATCATTGGCCTATGCGAACATTGAACGCAAAATAGCGGCTATTACCGCCAAAATGTGTGACCGAGTCATCGAAAATTGGGTCCAACGAATCGACCGCTGCTGACGTGTCCGCGGTAGCCATACGAACGCAGTCGAGTTCCATTCATAAATGTTTTTGATTGTATTTCAAGTCGATCATGAAGTTTTAGAAATATCTCAAATGGTTTGCGTCTTATTTTAAAAAAAGTTGTCAAGTCCTTATTGGGAAGCCCTTTATATAACCAAGACTATAAACTACTTTTTTTTAATTGTTGAGACAGTTAACATATCTTTAAACTTGTGAAGAACCAACGTATTAAACTTTAGTTTAATTTAAAATAAATATTGAAAAATAACGTTTCTTCGAACAGACACAACTTGACGTATACTTATTGATAAAATAAATCATAAAATCACTCATACGTAAAATCTTCCAATACAAATTTATCATCAAAATTACTAAAAGCAAATTTATTTTCGGATTCAAACACGAGGATTGTCGTTTGTATTTAAAACCTTGTCAACAAATTTGCGTTGTTTTAATTTTTTTAGAGCTTTCAACTTGTGTTGTTGTGTACATTAATCATCCTACTTTGACTTTTGGTAGCCACCGTAAGAAGCTGGTAGAACAAATTAAATCATGGCCGCATTTCGCTCAGGGACGAAAATCTTGAGGGTCGTCCAAAATCAGTTGTTGTGTTAGAAAACACTGCTGCTATTCGCAAACTGATAAAGCAAGATCGGCACTCTACATATCGTGAGATTGAGGCATCCTTCGGTTTCAGTAAGACAAGCATCAATGAGGTATTTCATGATCATTAAGCTGTCAAACAGATTTGTTAGTGTTGGATCCCTCAATATTTAACACAATACCAAAAAGATTCTCGTGTCATTGCCGGGGTGTGAAGAAATGCTTAAGAAATAAAACCGCGGTACATCAAAAGCTGTGTATAATAGTGATGTTACGAATATTCGTATTCGAAATGCCGAATATTCGCCTATTTTACGACATTCGTATTCGTATCCGCCAAGTTCAAGCGAATATTTGACGAAAATGACGAAAAGAAAAAAAATAGAAATGTGTAAAAACACATAAAGTGTAACCAAAAATATTAATTTTTAACAATTTAAAAAAACCTTTTGTCTTAAACGCAAAATAAAATCTTCTTTTAATACAGTAAATAACAAGCAATCATTCTGCCGCCACAAAAATAATTTATGAAAATTACTCAAGTTGATTTTAATGACTCCTAGATAAACTATCATTTGCAGCAACTGTCTAGTAATCAAACGAAAATTATCGTCAACTGGAATGGGCCAATGAAATATCAAGATAATTCCGATCCCATTACATAATTAAGAAATGCGTTCACTGCAGTTGATTGACATTTAACATTTAAGGAAAATTGAGGAGATCTTCGTTCTGCTTATTATACAATAAATAGGAGTGTGAAGCTAAACAGTTTGATATCCATTAATAAACACTGTTGCTGACTGGTACCATAAGAATTTAAAGCCCTTGGAAGTTGAGTCCAAGGGCACCACTTCAGGGACCACGTGGCGGTGGTAGTTTATACCTTAAGATGAGAGAAGACAGATCTGAACAATTCAGTTTTACAGGTTGATTTTCTATATTGAAAGGAAGTGCGGCTGCAGGCGGAGCTCTACTGGTGCTGTTGCTTCTTTAAATGATGCAGTTTGTTCCAAATACAAGTTGGGAATGTATAATTCTGCTGAGCTATACACTCCATTCTGTGCCACAGTTGGTAAGCGCTTTGTTTGGCAGCTAAGGTTACCATGTCAGGCACTCACGCTAATCTTTCGCATCATAAGGTGTATTAACAAGAAATAGATATGGGCATTTGGCAGCAAAATACAAAAATACAAAAACAAATACTTATTGTACGTAACGCATGTATAATTTACTTCTTTAAATTTTGTTATAAAGCGCAACTGGCTCTACATTAGCAAGAGGGACAACTGTTGAACAACATGTGTCTAATATGCAAGATCATTTATTTGCTGGCGTTTGCAGACAAAAAGTAGACCATTCGCTGGATGTGCCCATATCCATTGTTACATAGCAAAGAGTAAAATGCTAAAACAAGAGGCAATTGACATACAAACATTTGGCATTGGAACAGATAAAATTTGAAAAACAAACTTTTCTTTTAATGTCAACTAATTTATAAATAAATGAACATAAAAAATAATTTATATTTAACTGAGTTTTATGCCTACAGAAATAAATTGGAAATTTAACAGGGGAAAATGTGTAAACAAAAGAAATAAAAATTATTTAAGTACGACAAGCACTCAAATGACCATCTCATCAACAGAATGAGGGCATTATTGGCTTATTAATTACGCAGAGATTAGCGAAGAGGAAAAAACTACTTTAAATTGTACTTCCATTTAGTTGATGCCTCTTTGCTGTTTTTAGTTTATAAACTCATTTTCTGCTTTCCCCTTTTTGCACTTCTATTGCGTGCACTTTTTATTTCCGCTTCTTTTTTTTTCGCAATATAACGGTTCATTTCGTTTCCTGTGCTTTTTAGAGATTTTTTTTACATCAACTCATATATTTTCATTAGTCGGTTAATTTTAAGTTTTTTTTTTATGTTTGCAAAACTGAAATGTTTATTACTTTACCAGTGCAAAAAGGGTCATTAAAAGTTTTGGTTTTTTTTTCGAAATTTTTGTTAAGAATATTTTGTTTAGTGCCCTACAGTATGTCGGAAAGCATATACTGCAAAAAGTCATTAAAAGTAATTTGTAATGAGTTTTTGTTTTTTTTAGAAGTAGAACCTTTTATTACAATTAAGTTCGTTAAATAATTTGAATTCAAACTATGAATGTTAGGTAAATTTTGGTGAAATGTGAATTTAAGCATGTGCTAAGTACAAAATTGTTTAAATATAAAAAACAATTAAAAAATAGGCAAAGTTTTGTAATTTAAATTTTTAAAAACTAAATAAAAAAATGCAGTTTGTTTGTTAATTTATAACACTATGAGTTGGTATTGTAAAATGTCTAAGTCCATGATGAAACTGTTATGTTTTGTAGTTTGTACACGAGGCATCAACTAGATTATCGTAGAAATCGGTTTTGTTAGGTAGAAAAGGCAGTCAGTACTCATCTGATAGACTTAGAGTCAATGATCTCTTGCGGCACCATGGAACTCCCACCATAGAACCAACTCTAGCTTCTGATAAACTTCAAAATGTACTGCTGTTCAATGCCGGAGAAATTTATGTTATCCACTGTAGGCCAGTATAGGTCGGTAACAGAGGAGATGTTCTACGTTCTCCTGCTCATTTTCATCATCACAGATGCAGCTGTTAGCATTATGTCTGGCTCCTAGACGCTGCGAATGCGATGTCCCGTGATAACAGATATTAAAAGTATTACTTCGCTTTTGGTCAAAGATAATAAAGGCATGCGCGCGAGTCTTTAGTCGCCTGCCAATCCTGAAATCAGTGTTTGCGGCCTATCTATCGTTAGCAATATCGATAGTCATCGCCTTGGGTCGAGTTTCCAGAAGAGCAGGGGTATCCCAAAGTCTTCCAAATTCAGTGAAACTCATAAGGTTATACCAAGTCTAGTAGGCATATCTGCCTTAATGTTCACCGGTATATGTTCACCGGTGACCAATTTCATTCTGATGTCAAACTGCTTAGCCATCTCGCTTAGAGGTTAGTGGCAGTCAGGAGCTGTTGTCTTTCTCAGAGATAGGGAATCCAAGGCCGTAACGGCGATTTAAGCAAATATAAACATTAGTCGTTGATACGGCAAAAAAATTGAAGCCAGTTCATAGCTTTCTTTATCAAAAGTATCTCCGCTTGTTACGCTATAGTGAGCCGAACGTTTCAGCAAGAAATTTAGCTTGAGCTCCCTTGAATGTTACCTGAAACCGCCTCCTTCTCCTGATTTCGAAGCATTCGAATAGTAATTCAAACCTCTCCTTCTACCTGGAATACTATTTCTTAATGTATTTAGACTCGGTATTATACAAATTAAAAAACATGAAAATTCAAAAACAAATGTGTCTGTTTGACAACCCCTCATTTTTTCTAACCCGATCACCTAGACATGTCTGAAAAGACATTGTGTAAACTCCCTCATAGTTTGCTATTTATCTTAATACAGCTGAACTCTTTGCACTTGGTAAATTTCTCTATTACATTATATTTGCACTGTTTACCAAACCTTGAATAATACATTAAAAATAAAGTGTCATAAGGGCTTCAGCAGCATTTCTGGCATGTAAAAAAGTTTTTTAACGTATCGGAGCTTCAAATTGTGTGTTATCCAATTTTCTTGCTGCTTATCTGCTCTGTTCTTGTCTGCTGCTTGAACATTTTTTTAAATTGGCTTTGGGAGTGGCTCCGAATGATATTGCAAGATACTCTTGGCTTAGCCACAATATTCATGGAGTAGTGCATGCAATTTATTATTTTTGAACGGTTTTTTTGAGTCTGTCTTTGTCTTTCGTGCCCAAATCAATATCTCGTACGTTATAAGATTCGGTAAGCAATTGATGTGTTTCAGCTGTCGTTTTAATACATACATAGAGGAGGAGGTATTATGTGTATGTGCTGATGTGTGTTATAGATAAAAATATTGGTTCTACATGCCAATTTTTTGTATAACGATTCCCGTCCGTCCGGCTCGTAGCCTATATATCTTAACTTTGTGCAGAAAGTACATCTCCTGATGCCATTTTGTAAATCATCTTAATGGTCATAAGGAAGTTGCATATTGAAAATTGTGTTACTCTGTCCATATTTTTATACTTGTTTTGTTATGTGAATTCCTCCGCTTATCTACAGAAAACCAGAGTCTCTGGCGGTAGTCGAACCCGCATCCCCCGCACTGAAAGACTTGCTCACTACCAACTAGCCTACCGGGGTCCCCATTTTTTTCTTAAGCCTTTAGTTTCATGGTTAAGGAAACTGGTTTCTGTCTTTAAGGAAGTAATCTTGGCGGAGAGTTTTACTATTCTGTTGAAAAGATATTTTCGCATATCATATGGTGGCTGTGAATATGTCGCAGGAAGGGAGATCCTGCAATCCTCACTCAAGTTCTTATTTTTCACCACTTGTGAGAGAGTTCAGAGCAGATAAGGATCATCAGACGCTACTAGCATATTTTCAAAAAGAGTGGACGTAAGATAGCTATAGCTTTTAAACAAGAGGTGTTTAATTGTGGCTTATTCTGGACACAGTTAAAACCAAAAAAAAGAAACTCTTTGAGGAGACGGGCAGGAGGGGATTCCTGATTGGGTTGGAGATTTGGGACAGGAGGGGGTTCCGGTGCCCGGGGAATTTTCAATAAAAAAAACGAACTTCAATTTCAATTTACTTACATATTATTTATTATACTTATGTATGTATTTGTGTGTGGTTTGTACAATGTTGCGGAACAGGTGATGGATGTTGATAAGGAGCCGGGGGATGACTGCTTGGTTGGTAGCTCAATAGGAACTGAACTAGAATACAAAAAACCCAAATTAAAAAACCTTACTCAAACGCGGCGAATATACAAAAAAAAAAGGAAATAATTCACGATAGGCTTACTCAGAGCCGGAAACCTTAATACCATCATGTTCTACTTTGAACATCCTGCGGCAAATAAATTATTTTAATTCTAATTTCGCTAATCCCAGCGAACAAGAGGGTTAAATAAACATTCACAAATCCCGTGAATAACTTGTAAATATTTTTTCTGCAAATAAATTACTTGAATTCTAATTTCGCTAATCCCAGCGAACAAGAGAGTTAAATAAACATTCACAAATCCCGTGAATAACTTGTAAAAAATTTTTTTCTGCAAATAAATTATTTTAATTCTAATTTCGCTAATCCCAGCGAACAAGAGAGTTAAAATAAACATTCACAAATCCCGTGAATAACTTGTAAAAAATTTTTCTGCAAATAAATTATTTGAATTCTAATTTCGCTAATCCCAGCGAACAAGAGGGTTAAATAAACATTCACAAATCCCGTGAATAACTTGTAAATATTTTTTCTGCAAATAAATTATTTGAATTCTAATTTCGCTAATCCCAGCGAACAAGAGAGTTAAATCAACATTCACAAATCTCGTGAATAACTTGTAAAAAATTTTTTCTGCAAATAAATTATTTTAATTCTAATTTCGCTAATCCCAGCGAACAAGAGAGTTAAAATAAACATTCACAAATCCCGTGAATAACTTGTAAAAAATTTTTCTGCAAATAAGTTATTTTAATTCTAATTTCGCTAATCCCAGCGAACAAAGATTTAAAATAAACATTCACAAATCCCGTGAATATATAATTAAATTACTTAAAATTTTACTGCAAATAAAAATAATTTAAATCTAATTTCGCAAATCCCAGCGAACAAAAGATTTAAATCAACACAAATATTTTTTCAATTCACTTAATTACTAAAATTGTCTAAAATAAAATAAGGTAAATCTGATTTCGCAAATCCCCGCGAACAAAAGATTTAAATAAACTCAAATACTTTTAAGCGCATTTAATTAAAGCGAATCCAAGCGAACAGAAGATTTAAAAGCACACAAATACTAAATACTATTGAATTTATTTGATTACTATATCATTTGAATCCCAGCGAACAAACGGGTTAATAAACACTTAGGAAAAACTCTCGATTTTCCCCCTTTTTTTTTAAAATTGATAAGAGATATTTCGCGAATCCCAGCGAACAAAAGGTTAAAATAAACTCTCAAAAAAATCACTGCTCTTTTCCCCCTTTTCTTTATAAAAATATTTGAACCCAGTTTCGCGAATCCCAGCGAACAAAAGGGTTAAATAGACACTTAGAAAAAACTCTCGATTTTCCCCTTTATTTTAAAATTGATAAAAGATATTTCGCGAATCCCAGCGAACAAAAGGTTAAAATAAACTCTCAAAAAAATCACTGCTCTTTTCCCCCTTTTCTTTATAAAAATATTTGAACCCAGGTTCGCGAATCCCAGCGAACAAAAGGGTTAAATAGACACTTAGAAAAAACTCTCGATTTTCCCCTTTTTTTTAAAATTGATAAAAGATATTTCGCGAATCCCAGCGAACAAAAGCGTTTAAATAGTCAAAATTGTGAACACAAGAGCTCAAAGAAATTGTAAGATGGCGGAAGAGTTTATTTTTGATTCGGATGATTTGATCACATTTTGCTCGGAATTCGATAATATTCCAGTGGAGGATCTGACTGACTCGTTTCTCGAGGTTAACCTCCAAGATCTTAACGATCGGTGGGCAAACTTACAAAGATCGTACAGAGCCCTCTGCACGGATCAGGATGCAAAAGTGGCAAAGGAATTTTTCGATTCCGTTCGGGCGAAACACTCCGCCTGCACACGAGCATTTCACAAATGTAAAGCGAAAATCCTTGATATTCAGAAATCGTTTATGGTGAATATTCCCAACAGTAATTTTCAGCCTGTTGTAAACGAAGATAGCTTTGCACATGTAAAGGTTCCCCCCTGTGATACGGACATCTTCTATGGAGGCTATGAGGAGTGGCCGTCCTTCCGCGACATGTTCACTGCCGTATACAAAGATAATCCCAAAATCCCTCCAGTACAGAAATTGTACCACCTTAGGTTGAAAGTTCAAGGTCAGGCAGGAAGTTTAATAAGGAAATATAAGTTATGTGCAGAGAATTTTTCGCTAGCTTGGGAGACATTAAGGGACAGGTATGAGAATCAAAGGATTCTAGTGGAAAATCAGATTAAGATTCTCCTTAATCTGCCCTCTATAACGGTTGAGAGTAGTGAATCTCTGCAAACCATTCAGATGACTATTAATGACTGTCTCTCCGCGATAAAGGCCCAGGGCGTTCCTGTTGAAGAATGGGACCCCTTTATAATCATTTTATGCTCTAGCAAGCTTCCCGTGGAGACTCTATCTTTATGGGAGCAATCTCTTGAGTCACATCGAAAGTTGGTTAAATGGGAAAAAATGGATAAGTTTCTTTCTCATAGATGTGAAGTGGTCGAACGTTTGGAATCCCGAAAAAAAGAATCCCAGTGCAGTGTCCAAAAGAGGCATACGCACAATTTTCCGAACAGTACTAAAGCTGACCCTGCCCATTTTCCATGCAAGGTCTGTGGGGCTAGTCATCCCCTGAAAAACTGCCCCCAGTTCTTAAGTTTTGACCCCAAGGCCAGGAATCAGCTTGTTTCAAATAACAAGATATGCATCAACTGCCTAGCATACAGTCACCTGCGGAAAGACTGCCCGAGCAAGTACTCATGCTCTCAGTGTCAAAAGAATCATCATTCACTTTTACACTTTTCTAAGCCTTTGGTGAACAACCAAAACCCAATCCCCCTCGACACTAATCCGAGTACTTCAGCGCAAGCGAAAGCAAATGCTTCTCGGTCGACAGCCGCTCACGTCGTACAGACCCATGACAAAGCAGTTCGAGAAAATATATTGCTTCCCACTGCAATGGTCCGAATAAGGCACCAAGGAGAAAATTTTAAAGCTCGTGCGTTTCTGGATCAAGGATCAGAAAGAACATTTATCTCGAAAAAACTTCAGCAGCAATTGATGCTGCCGACAGAGAGAAAATGCTTCCAGATACATGGTTTAGGTGGCGAGGTGGTAGGTAGCTCGAACTCGTTGTGCAGATTAACCCTAGGTTCTGATAAACACACCCGTCAGGTTCCTGTAGAGGCTCTATATCGAAGTCTGATATACCCTTGTCAGAGCTCGAGAATCTTGACCTCGCAGATCCAGAGTTTTGTGTACCCAGTCACGTGGATTTGCTTATTGGCAGTAATGTTCTTCCGAAAATTCTTCTCGAAGGACTCAAAACTGTTGCCCAGTCTCTCATGGCACAGGACACAATCTTTGGTTGGGTTGTGAGTGGTCCAGTTGGCATAGAAACATGCCATTCGTTTTTAATTGAGGCGAGCGAAGTTTCAAGAGATCCGATCAGTAATCAACTGAGGAAATTTTGGGAAGAGGAAGAAGTCCCTTGCCAACGGCCTCTTTCAAAAGAGGAAGAATTTTGTGAAGCATTGTATACCCAAACCACGTCTCGTAATAGCGAAGGTCGCTATGTAGTGAAGCTTCCATTTAAATCAGAGTTTCCCCAATGTTTGCGCCTCGGCTCCTCCCGACCTGCAGCAATGGCTCAATACCTCAATTTAGAGCGATCGCTGGGGAAAAAGGTTGAATTCGGAGACAGTTATGCTTTATTCTTTATGTTGAAAGAATATATGGCCCTGAATCATATGGAACCGACAGTCTCGTGCGAAAGTATATCTCTAGGCGGCTATAATTCCTTTTATTTGCCGCATCACGCAGTTCTTAAGCCCGAAAGCCGTAGCACTAAGGTCAGAGTGGTTTTCAATGCTTCCAAGAAAACTAGTTCGGGATCGCCTAGGCCCTTACCGACGCCCACCACAACCAACACGTAACCACAGCCAGTCTACTAATCGTTCATCGAGAAGACCAAAGGCCAACCCGAAGCGTATTTTACTGGGGGCAGTACGAGCCCTTGAACGTTTGGCAGCAAGCTTGTAGTTTTTAAAGATGTAATTTTGTTGATCTTGTTGATCAAGGGGCCGCAGGATGTTCAAAGTAGAACATGATGGTATTAAGGTTTCCGGCTCTGAGTAAGCCTATCGTGAATTATTTCCTTTTTTTTTTGTATATTCGCGGCGTTTGAGTAAGGTTTTTTAATTTGGGTTTTTTGTATTCTAGTTCAGTTCCTATTGAGCTACCAACCCAAGCAGTCATCCCCCGGCTCCTTATCAACATCCATCACCTGTTCCGCAACATTGTACAAACCACACACAAATACATACATAAGTATAATAAATAATATTTAATAAATTGAAATTGAAGTTCGTTTTTTTATTGAAAATTCCCCGGGCACCGTAACCCCCTCCTGTCCCAAATCTCCAACCCAATCAGGAATCCCCTCCTGCCCGTCTCCTCAAAGAGTTTCTTTTTTTTGGTTTTAACTGTGTCCAGAATAAGCCACAATTAAACAAGAGGAGAATGTTATATCTTGCCAGATTATGCACTCAAATTGCTACATGTGTGCTGGTTGCTCTGACAATGGGTGGCGGTTGGTAAACGCATTGTTTGTCACAAAGTGGTTAGAAAATAACTCTTATTTTTGCTCGAAAAAATAAAAATCAAAAAATAATTGTTATTTAAAATAAAATTCAAGAAATAACTGTTTTTTTTTGCTCGTAAATATAAAATCAAAAGATAATTGTTATTTTTGCTCAAAATTTTTTATAATTATAAAAAGTCTATGTTTTTGTAATAGAATGGTATATACGATATGCTATGATATCTCCGCTGTTTTACTTGAGGAAATTGGGCTGGAAACTAGAAAATTTTATATATTATTTTTAAGCTACTTTTTAAGACATTTTTTTATTTAATTATTTAACATGCAATAAAATTGGTTATGTTTGCACTCTTCCTTTTAAAACACTCTATTACAATCAATTAAGTAGAAAACAGTATAAGGAGCACAAAAAGGTCTATTAGCGGTAAAAGAACGGTTAAAATATATGGAAAAATCGCACGTTCGCGACCCGTACGTTAAAACCAATAGAGATTTTTTATTGTGTAAAAACTGGATAGAGACCTACATTAATACACTTTTAAAATAAATCAATCACGTTTGAATATTCCGGCTCATTTTGCAGATTTTTACATTTCACTACTGTCAGCCAAAGTTGACATCTATTTTGCGTACGTTCGTGATCACATGTTTATAACTAGCATTATAAATACTTACTGCCGTATTCATAAAAAACTAAAATGGATATGAAATCTGTTTAAAGAAAAATTTTTATGGAAATTTTGTTTTAAAATACGTTTGAAATCTATTTTATTTTTTATGAATACGGCAATTAAACTGCATGAAATCCATCTTTTTCCCTAAAAAATAGAGCTACCAAAATGCTATCTAATCGCAAAAAAAAATGCTTGGAAAAGTTTTGTTTTCTATATTATTTGTACATCAAAAGCGTACGTTCGTGACCCCAGGAAATGCCCATATCCAGAAATAACTGTTATTTTTGCGCAAAAAAATAAAAATAAAAAAAAATTGTTATTTTACCCCGATATAATAAAAATCAGGAAATAACTGTTATATTTGCTTGAAAAAATAAAAATTTGAATATAATTGGTATTTATGCCCAAAAAAATTAAAGTTAAAAAAAAAATAATTGTTATTTTTGCTTGAAAAAGTAAATAACAAGAAATAATTTTTATTTTTGCTCGAAAAAATAAATATCAAGAAATAATTGTTATTTTTGCTCGAAAAAATAGAAATAAAGAAACAACTGTTATTTGGAAAAATAATTGTTATTTTAAATACAAATTAAGAAATAACTGTTATTTTTGCGAGAAAAAATAAAAATCAATATAATTGGCATTTTTGCCAACAAAAAAAAAAAAAAACAATTAAAAAAAAAAATTTTTATTTTCGCTCGAAAAAATAAATAACATGAAATAATTTATATTTTTGCTCAAAAAAATAATTGTTATTTTTGCTCGAAAAATTAATAATAAAGAAAAAATTGTTATTTTAAAACATAATTGTTATTTAAAATAAAAATCAGGAAATATCTGCAATTTTTGCTTAAAAATATAAATCAAAAATTAATTAATTGTTTTTTTTTTGCTTAAAAAAATTAGAAAAAAATAACTGTTCATTTTGCTCGAACAAATAAAAATCAAGAAATAACAGGTATTTTTGAACGAAAAAATAAAAATCTAGAAATAACTGTTATTTTTGCTCGAAATAATAAAAATCATTTTTGCCAAAAAAAAAAAAAAAAATATGTTTATAAATTAAAAAAATATCGTTTATCATCAGACTTTAATGAAAAAAGGAATAATTATAATGGCCCTGCTATTTTTTTCAACGACTAAGGGGAAATATATGTTTAACCTCCAAAATGCTATTTAGGTGATTAAAGGCACAAGCCATTTGCATTAAAAGCAAACTATTTTTTGTATTTCTTGTTGAAGGGTATCAAAGATTCGCGCTAATATAGTGTTTTTAGTTAGTTTTTTTGCAAAAAATAACTTTTTTTTTAAAGCATTTTCCATGTATTTATTTAACAATTAAATATTTTTTTTTGTTATTTCTACCATTGACTTGTTCAACCGACTTTCAAATTAAATTTTTTTCTACAATACAAAACTATAAGTTGTTAGTAAACTTTTGCGGTTTATTTGTGCAATTTTTCTGTTTTTTTATTGTTTTTTTTTATTATTGTTGCTGATTTTTTATTTATTTCGTATTAATTTTTTTTAACAAATAAATATAACCATAAACAATATAAAGGATTTTGTTACTGTTATTTTTAGTTAAGGACTAGTTAAACTTTTGGCTTTTTATTCAAAAAAAAAAAAAAAAAAAAAAAATAATTTTCTCATTTTTATTTCAAACTTCTTTTTTTTTTGCATAATATTTTAATTGTTAAGTTTTTATTGTTGTTCTGGTTTTTAAATGTGCTTTATTTTCCATAATGATTGCACAATTGCTTTTTTGTATTTATTTTCGTTTTAAACTCTAAAAAAAATTTTAATTACAATTATAAAACTACTGCAAATAAAGAAACTTGGCCGGGCTTAGTAGAAATTACGTTCTAATTTAAATATTTGTTTGAAGGGCTGGGATAAAAAATGTTTAGTAGCATTATAAACATAAAGCAGGTATAATTTATTTTTGTCACAATTGCAATGAAATAAGATCTAAAGTCTAACTAACATTTGTATCGTGGTTGGGTAAAGTAATGGGTCAGGTTACACCCTTTTCGTTAGCTGTACGAAATGAACTTTGGAAGTAATTTAAAGTTTGTTTTAATTCTGGACTAAAGACCTCCCAGCTAAATACCCAAAAATATGAAACGATTCATCGCTGCGTAACAAAGATATTAACATTTATATTCCTTTCATTTTGTGATATATTTGAGTGTTAATAAAATCACTTTTTTAAGCATTAGAAAATAGAAAAATATTTTTGCTTCTTTTCCCAATTGCTGATATTTAATTTTACCCAATTCCCATACAAAAGATCTCCTGTAATAGGCTTTAGCCGGTAATAACCACTTTATAATGTTAGAAATGGGAACTTTATACTATCACACAAATCTTACAAATTTCGAGGAAAATACAACCCTATCATGATAAGTTGTTATCGTTATTTAAAAATTAGTTCAGATATGCATTTTCGTCAAAATACGTAAGACTTGTGTGATAGTGTAAAACACCCTTAACAAGACAAAATTTATAGGCGTAAGATTTTATTTATCAAAAAGATAAGATTCCCAAAACTCGCTTACACTTGCATAAATATATCACGCTTGACTTGTGTTTTATAAATCATAGTTGACTCCATCTTTGATGCTGGTCCGATTTCTTAGCTTTCATGGGAACAGGTACTCAAATGACCATAACTTGCATATTAGTCCGACTCCAGTAAATACTCTTAAAACCTATAAATATTGATAAAATTTGTCAAACATTACTTTTGTAGAAAAATCATCAATTAATAGCGGAGCACAGTGTTTGGTGTAAATGATCTTGCGAAAGATAAAATGCTCTTTTCTTATCTACACTGATAGAAAAGGCGTCATAACGCTGATGTATTTTGACATCAGTACTATGACAAGTGTATTCGTTTTTGACCTCATCACACTTTTCAACATTGTGATGTCAGCCTTAACATCACTGGGGAAAACTGTCATCAGGGTCAAACATTGAAATTATGTCTTCAATGGTATGACACATCGACCTCACATTATTGAAGAAAAGGAGTCAGTTTAATAAAACATTGCATCAGTGCGATGACTCAGTAGCAACGTAGAAAGGACTCATTAGCGTCAATGGCATTGATATAAGTCTAAGTGAGAGAATGTAATTATTTACTTAACCGTTACACATGCTTGTTTCACTTTTGATGTATTCAACAATTAGACACCAGCAGCAAGCTTGATATGGTTTTCGTAATCATTCCACTGTGTAAATACATCAATTTAACTAAATAATAAAAATAATAGAATACGGGAATTTTTGCTTCTTATTTTACTTTTTAAACCTGAAAATAATGTTAAAAATACACAAAATGTGGCATCGAATTGATGTCACTGTATTCATAGCATAGATCAAGCATAAAAATGCCAAAATGTTATGGTGACGTTCGCCATTGGACTGATGTCACTTGTTAGCTCATTGATGACATTTGTTATAACATTGATGTCACAATTCTTCAATGTTAGCGAATGATTAATATGAAGATGCATTTTTCTATGAGTGTAACAACAAAATACACAGAGTTTCCTTTAGAGTTTTAACCCTCTGCGACTGACGTGACTTTGTAATAACAATTCCAATGACGTGGTAGTACAGTAGACACCATTTTTATGACTTGCATTTTCCAAGTTCTTTTTTGTAAACCTTCTGAAATTTTTCGTATTTTAGACAAATGTTTTAGCTTGTTTTTTGCTGTAATTGATTTTTGAGAACAAACCGACAATTAATTTTAAACCATATTTAATGACATGGCACAATATGGCCCTAAAGAACTTAAATCTATACAAAAACCAAAAAAAAAATTAATATTTCCTATTTGTTCTTACAAGTTTTTCTCTAGGATGAGTTCACATCTGAGCTAACCAGTACAGAAAAAATGAGAAAATTTAAAACTTTAAATAAAAAGATACAGCTGATAGGATATAGTGCATTCAACCAGACATTCTAACATGGATATGTAAAATGGTTTGATCCAAATCTCAGAATCTGCTCTTCACGGCTTTTAAAAGTTCCAGATGATGTTCTGTTAGAACAATGATCAATTAGGAGTGACCACAAAAATTTAACAAAAATATTGCTGCGGTTGTTTCTCAGACACCTTCCTTAATATTTATGTGGTTTTCTTGAAGACACTTTTCTGATCAGCGCGACGCGTACGCACGAAAACGTTTTAAGAAGGTACTGAAAACGTGAGAGCCGTTATTTAAAAAAGAACGTAGGAAATCACTGTTTTCTGTAGACAACCACGTCAGTCGAAGAGGGATAGAAGAGCTACGATATTATGAATTTGCTTTTTCGCAAGGCTGTGACGGCAAATGTCTCTTCTTTCGTTTTTACCAACACATTACCAGTGAAACCGTTAATAGCAATTGCATGTTTTTCCTTGTGCGACCAATGAAGGCACAAACAATAAACTTGTCCGTTTTAGAGCTTTTTATGAATTTTGGCATCGATTTTTTAGTGCATATTTCTGCATATTTGACCATTTACAGCATTTTTTACATAATTTAGTTATAAGAGCATTTTTGCAGCATTTCGTAAGTTTATAACATATACTTTGCCTTTTTGAGGAATGGTTAATACATATAAATTTTTTTTTAGTTGCTTACAAGAGCAAATAAAATAATATATTATTTTCAAAATTCTGGTTTTTCTTTTTTGAATATATATCTCTATACCCAACTTGGTTCTTCAATTTCGCCATTTACATTTAATATTTACTCTTAAATTGTAAGCAGGTTGTCATTAAGGATATATGTTATTATATTTGTATAAGCAAAAATTAAGGAAAAAACAATTGTGTATGTACGTTTTTGGCGATGTAGTGCATATAAATCTGGACCAATTGATATACCGACCGACTCAGAATTAGTGTTATAAGTGATCTATTGATGTCCATCCGTCCGTCTGTCTGGTTGTCTTCCCATGTTAACTTTGTGTGCAAAGTGCTAGTTGCAATTTCGTGGATAATTTTATAAAATTTAATTTGTTTTAAGGACTCTATGGAAATGCTAAGACTCGGTCTATAAATTTACATATTAACGATAAAAACTTCTTTCTAAATTAGACTTTTTGTGTCCGTTATAGGGCCATTACAAAACACCATCATGATTGTGCAATCAAGTGATTGTGCAATTAAGCTTGAAGCACACAATAGACCAGCATGCTGGTACAATTCCTAATATTTGGCCTTTCGTTTTTTGCATGGTGGTTCCATTATTATTTCATCGCTAGACTCGATCTTTTTTTACAAAATAAAGCAAATTTAAAAAATACTAATATTAAAGTTTAAAATTTCTTTACGTACATTAAAGCTTTCCGTATCCATGGTACATTTTTCTTCTCTGGAACATTCCTAATCTTCCAAAAATTTGAGTTTATCCAAATACCACAACGAAGACTCAAACACATCATCTGTTCCTGCACCAGATTTTTCACTTTTTTTAACTTTTTTTTAAAAAACGCTTGTAATTTGTTCGAAAAGCCTTGATTTTTTTACCACTCTGTCTCTATTTGCTTCTTGGTCCACTTCTTTTAATTTGTCTGCCATTTTATTGTAAAATTATATTTTAATTTACGATTGCAGTATTCCGTACTTTAACTTTCCAGTGGCAAGGTGTTGTTTTATTTCTAGCGAGAAATCCTCCCCAAAATATTTTTTCTTTGGCATTCATATTTAAAACACCTTGTTTACCGGGTGCCCCGGTAGGCTCGCTGGTAGTGAGCTAGTCTATCAGTACTGGGGTTGCGGGTTCGATTCCCGCCAGAGACTCTGGTCTCCTGCAGACAAGCAAAAAGCTTCGCGGGATTTAGTGTAGGAATAATTAAAAAAAAAAAAAAAAAAAAAAAATATCAAACTATTTTTGATTGAGCACCAGCAGCTGGTAGAATTACACCACAAGCTCATACACGGTCAATTAGATGGCACAATCACTTGATTGAACAATCATGATGGTGTTGTGTATGGGCCCTATTAACCATCTAATTATGTTGGTATTTAGATTAAATTCGCCGCAAAAATATTTTACTGCCAATTAAGTTCTTATGAATCGGCTCGCATTTGTCCAAAGCTCCCATCTACAACTCCATTTTAAATGTTAACATTAATAAACAATTCAGCGACCGTCCCTGAAATCCCGTTAAGAAAAAAAATCTCATATGGGTGTTAATATCTAGATACTATTCATCACAAATATCTCTCATATGCATTTTAACCTCATAATTTAACTTTGTTTTTGTGAGCCCATGACTGCCCATCGTTTTCAAATAGGGTTAAATCTCGAATATTTGTCTATAAATACTTTGGTGTTTGGGCTGTACCGATTATAATTTTAGGATGTTAAGAACACTTTCCTCTGTTTGGCCAACGAAAATACACCGTGTTAAAAGTATTTACTTACAGAAGTCCACAATTAATATCTTACACAGAAAAAAGTGTTTTATCAATTAAACAAATGGTTTAAAAAGTATTTTAATTTAATTAATGTGATAATTGAATCAATAATTTTTTTAGCTGAAAAAATTTAAAAATTTAATTTTGATTTAATTAACATTTTAGTTGTTTTGAAATAAATTTTCCATTAAAATTTTAATTAAATATTTAACAAAAAATCTTAATTGACTATTTTCGTTTAAAATTTGTTAGGTTTGTTATAGTTGTTAGGAATTGTCAATATTTATTTAAATAAATTAACACATTGTTTAAAATTTGAAAGTTTTCTGATCACTTTTTTAAATAAAATTTAAGTAACTTGTTTTTTTTAATTTTTGTTTTTTCTTTCTATCCTCTTACAACTACAATTTGTGTTGGAAAAAACCCAGCCAATTGTAGGGGAATGTAAGAAAGAAAAAAATTGACGGTTTATTGTTGTGACTTTGTTGAAGCTTTGATATTGTTACATTTAAGACCAGAGTGTTTTAAAATTCTTATTCACTTTATGGTCTTACTTGTATAATATTTTTAGCTTTTCTAAAGTATTTGGAAAAAGTTTCCTGACGAGCTGGCCTAAGCAACCAGCGAAATGCGCATAGGAACTAGCTTTCCCACAACAATAAATTTCAGTGTTTTCATTTAAAAAATTGGGATTATTAGCACATCATTAATAAATGAACTAATTAATAAAATATTTCATTCCCAAAAATAATTTTTGATAATAAATTTGCATGTGCCCGGCAAATAAAACACTGAAATGGCAAGCTGCTTTATTTAAGTAACTTGTTTTTTTTTTTTTTTTAATTTTTGTTTTTTCTTTCTATCCTCTTACAACTACAATTTGTGTTGGAAAAAACCCAGCCAATTGTAGGGGAATGTAAGAAAGAAAAAAAAAAATTGACGGTTTATTGTTGTGACTTTGTTGAAGCTTTGATATTGTTACATTTAAGACCAGAGTGTTTTAAAATTCTTATTCACTTTATGGTCTTACTTGTATAATATTTTTAGCTTTTCTAAAGTATTTGGAAAAAGTTTCCTGACGAGCTGGCCTAAGCAACCAGCGAAATGCGCATAGGAACTAGCTTTCCCACAACAATAAATTTCAGTGTTTTCATTTAAAAAATTGGGATTATTAGCACATCATTAATAAATGAACTAATTAATAAAATATTTCATTCCCAAAAATAATTTTTGATAATAAATTTGCATGTGCCCGGCAAATAAAAAACTGAAATGGCAAGCTGCTTTATTTAAGTAACTTGTTTTTTTTAATTTTTGTTTTTTCTTTCTATCCTCTTACAACTACAATTTGTGTTGGAAAAAACCCAGCCAATTGTAGGGGAATGTAAGAAAGAAAAAAATTGACGGTTTATTGTTGTGACTTTGTTGAAGCTTTGATATTGTTACATTTAAGACCAGAGTGTTTTAAAATTCTTATTCACTTTATGGTCTTACTTGTATAATATTTTTAGCTTTTCTAAAGTATTTGGAAAAAGTTTCCTGACGAGCTGGCCTAAGCAACCAGCGAAATGCGCATAGGAACTAGCTTTCCCACAACAATAAATTTCAGTGTTTTCATTTAAAAAATTGGGATTATTAGCATATCATTAATAAATGAACTAATTAATAAAATATTTCATTCCCAAAAATAATTTTTGATAATAAAATTAAAAATATCATTTATTGAAAATATTTTTTCAAAATTTTAAAATTTTTAGTAATTAATATAATCATTTTGGTAATAGGTGCAAAATCAACAACTTGTTTGCTTGATATTATGAATTTAGAACAAATTTGGTGATAGGAGAAATTTAATAATTTTTTCTGTGTATCAAAACCAATATTTTTTGAGCTAATAAGCTTTAAAATTTGCTTCTAACGCAAATGCAAAACATTTAAATAAAAAATCTGTTTTTTTCCAATTACACACAGTTTTCTCTATTATTCGATATTTTTCAGAAATCAGTTTTCGAATATTTCGACTATATAAATCGACAAAGGCAACCCAGTTAAGCACACTTTACTCCTTTGTTTGTCAGCTGAACAGTGTGGCCATTTTGGCATTTTTGCGGCTAAATTTAGCATTAAATTTTTTTATTTAGATTTAAAATTTTCTTTTTAGCTTTTTTTAGCATAAGTTATTTAAAAAATTTGCACGATTTTGATATTGATATTATTTTTACTTTATTTGTTTTTATAAATAACAATAGATTTTGACTTTAAATAGTTGTACCTGAAGTAATTTCGTATGAAAAGGGATACTTCTTATGTTAAGAAACATCTTGCCTGTCTTGTTAAATAGAATATTCAGGGTATATTAGAAATGCCCTTATCATATTGATCGTAAATATTTTTTGCCCTTTGATATTACGATATAAAAGTACAAGGGAATTTCACTTTGTATTAAGATAAAAATTCGATAGTGTAAATGTGTGAAATAATTGTTTGCTCTAAGCTGCTGAACAAATAATAATTCTTAGGCTTCAACTTTTCTTAAACTATAAAAAATAAAATGATATTAAAAAAATGTGTATATCATAGAAATACGTTGTTTATATTAAGCATGTAGCAGGGGTTTACGGGCCCCTAATTTAAAATTTAATCTCAACTACCTGTTTATATTTATATTTATGTGTATCAAATGCTTTACCAAAATCTATCCAACTGTGTAAATGTAACCATTTATTTCGGTTTCGTTAAAAAATAAGACACTAAAATGTATTTTGCTTCAAATAAAATTCATACTGGTAATACATTTTTAACAAAAATCTTTTTAAAAAATGTAGCATTATTAATAGCCCAGCAAAAACTAGGTAATGAATTGAAATTACTGAACAACTTACTTTTCAATGACTACCTGCTACCATCTGCATTACATAGAAGTAGTTAAGTAATGGTTGATGAGTTGATTAACGAAATTTATAATTACTTCATAATAAAATATATTTAAGATTTTATTTATTCAAATCTAATACAAATTGATTTTAAATACATATTTTTTCTTACATTTATTCTTACAATTTGTTTTTTTTTATTTGTTATAAATGAATATGAATGTGAATATGAAAAATTTAAGTACGTAATTGAT
Organism: Pollenia amentaria; assembly: GCA_943735925.1. NCBI lineage: Eukaryota > Metazoa > Arthropoda > Insecta > Diptera > Polleniidae > Pollenia > Pollenia amentaria. Next base: position 145,021,836 of record OX031009.1, on the reverse strand, counting down.
TTAGATATCTATTTTAAAATTACAATTTTGAATAAAAACTTCACAAATCAATCAGCCAAACGATATTATAACGATATCGTCTAGGTGATATAAATTATAATATATGATATCGATCTTGTTTCATAAGCGATAGTATTTAAATTGTACCTTTCCTTAAAATATCGCTTTTCAATGAAACTAATCATATGGTTTTTGCAATCATATCGTTCTCTGGTTTATTGGGTATGAATATATCCTTGATGTAGGGTAGTAACATTTTGCATGAGAAAGCAAATTGAATTAAAGACACAATTTGTTAGTCATATTTAGCATATTTTGGCCATGTCTGATACCAGATTTAGCTGTAAATTTTTTTTAGATCTGGTCACACTGCAACCGAACCTTAATGGGGGAGAAAAAAAAATATCAAATTAGGGAAATATGCAGTGTTACCACCAGCAAAATTCAAAACTACACTTGACATGACGCAAAATTACCCAATTTAAATTAAATTACACCTGATATCAAAATAACGTTTAATTATAAAAAAAAACTTTTACAAAAAACAACAAATTAAAAAGTCTAGTCGGTAAATTCCGAACATTTGATATGTACATACAAATTTTAGTTAGGTCCCATATGCAATTATGGACCTGTTAAAACAAAATTATATTATGAGGTTAAGAATTATAATATATGAATATTCAACGTCCAATATTATGTAGGTAACTATATTTTTTTGAGATTTTTTCGCCTTAAAGTGATTTAAGGGAAGGGGTTTATAGATGACCTACGTTCAATGCTTTACCTACCAGCACAACATTTTGCCATGACAATACGTACCAATATTTATAAGAACTTATACCATTACAAGTATTTTTCATGAGTGGTATTCGTATGGGCGCCATGGAAAAAATATGGACTGATTCCAAAATAAATTTCGTAAGAAAATTTAGGTTGAAATTAAATATATTTGGGTCAAATTTTGTCCAAAAACCAACATCATAAGATGGTTTATGGGCACACATACACCATTAGGAAAAATATTGTATGGGAGCTATGTGACCATTCTTTATGGAGCCATTCTCAAAATTTTCTAAAATCGTAGGAACCAAATACTATTAAATTATTTTAAAAATTGCCACCGGTTTTTTGCGCAGAAGGTCTACATGGACGGACAACCGGCCACCTGGACGGAAGATACTGATTTTAGGTCGATCGGTGTACTACAACAAATATTTGTATGTGTTTCACACATCAGCACAAACTCATTAGATCCTATTCATTTAAATAAGATCTTTTGATTGATAAACTATAGAAATCTTTTTTTTTTTAATAAATGAGTGACTTTGGTTGAATATGTAAATTTTTTAGATTAACAATATCTTAAATGGTATAAAATTTAGCACTAAAAGCCAATCCTTATATGTTTTAAAATGAAAGAATTTGCAATTACACCTGATCTGCACCTCAAGGATTTTACCCACGCTCTACCCACGAGAGTTTAAATTACACCAAATTCGGGTAATTACCCGCAAAGTGGCATCGCTGGAAATACGGGAAATTATATCTCTTTCTTTTACTTTTCCATGCTGCATGTGGTAGTTATTGAATTTTCTGTAGTATTGAACTTAGAAACATAATATTATATGTGCAGGGTCCTGAGTGAATGGGAACCTATACGATGAAAAATGTTAATACTGTTTTGTTTTTCATCTGTTACTTTTCAAATTCTGTTAAAATTGGACCTATAAATGTAAAATTAAACATGCATGGTCCTGAGTAAATAAGAATATTTAGGGGGAGCTTTTTGGTACTTTTTCTGTCTACATCTGTTGTTTTGATAAATTTTTGTCAATATTAGACATAGAAACATAACATTAAACATGCAATGTCCAGTGTAGATGAGAACCTATAAGAGGGAACTTTTTGATACTTTTTTTGTTTTTCAATTGGTACATTCTGATATTTTTTATATTGAACTTACAAAATTAAATTTAACATTCACGGTGTCACTTGGAAGATATCATATGTGCAATTTTCAACACATATAAATTCATATTTAGTAAGATGTACTATGTTTTCTTCATAATTACATAAAAAGTGTTTTTAAATTGTGGAATATTTTGTTTTCAAATGACCAATTTTTGATTTTTTTGGGGTATATTTTTAACAATTTTCAGGGCATTTTTCGAATTTTTACTGCTTATTTAATGCGCATAAAACGCGTTTATAGAGCATATTTCTTGTTTCCCTGCTCATTATAAACACTTCATATAATATTGAATAAATCTCACCCTTTTTTCCTTAAGTATAAGCGCTAAATTAATAACAGTCGTCTCTTTTTTATGAACAAGTATTGCAATATTACCCAAAATTAATAAGTTATATAAAATAAGCCAAAAGTCACCGTGTTTTAAGTGTTTATCCAAAAATTGGCATTTTTGAGCAAAAATCGGCAAAGCGGCACTATTATAAAGGGTGGTTAAGTTTTAAGGACCGATGTTGATTTTTAATAAAACACAAATTATTAAGGAAATTATTGTCATTTCTTTTTATTATGATAATATTGGTATGGTTCAATTATGTAAGGAACAAAATATGGGCCAAATGGCCGCCGAGGTCGCATACCTCCATCAGATTGTCCAATTTTTCGATGACGCTGAGGCATATTTGAGGTTCTATGCCGTTAATGTGCCGAATTATCTCCTCCTTTAGCTCTTGAATCGACATACAGGGTTTTTTTACAAATAACCCCAAAGAAAGAAGTCCAACGGTGTCAAATCACATGATCTTGGCGGCCAATTGACATCGCCACCACGTGAGATAACACGGCCATTGCATTTGTCGCGCAAAAAAGCCATTGTTTCGTTAGCTGTGTGGCAAGTAACACCGACCTGTTGCAACCACATATCGTTCACATCCATATCTTCCAAATCGGGCCATAAAAAGTTCGTTATCATCTCACGATAGCGAACACCATTCACAGTAACTGCCTGACCGGCCTCATTTTGGAAAAAATACGTCCCGATAATGCCGCCAGCCCATAAACCGCACCAAATAGTCACTCTTTGTGGGTGCATTTTGGTTTTTCGACAATCACTCTTTGATTATCATTCGCCCAAATGCGGCAATTCGGCTTATTCACGAATCCACTGCGGTGAAAATGTGCCTCATCACTGAAGATGATTGGCACGATATGCATTTTGATTTGAACGCCCATTTTCATAATAAGCCTGAATAACTTTAACGCGTTGCTCGATTGTGTATCTTTCTATGGTTCAAATTGAATAAGTCTGAAATTGAGAAATGTCAAGTGAAATGCATAAAAACAACTTGACGTTAAGTGTGGTTCACATTCAACATCGGCTCTTAAAATTTAGCCACCCGTTAATTAAAAGCCAAAAAAGGCAAAATGCCGATAAATCCGCAAATCAGGCAGACCTGCATGTACTTTGACATTCAGTTAGATTTTTGGAACTTTTCTAGCAAGCAAAATACTCTGACGTTGTCTGAATCAGACATTTCTTGCAAATGTCCAACTTCATTCTAAGATACTTCGTTCAGATTTCTGTCAGACATTAACTATACGTACTGTCTGGCCGCTTTCTGATCGGTTTCGTTTGGATATATCGGAGGGAATTTATTTATATGTACGGATATACTTCTGATTGAATTCATAAAGATGTGTCTAGGTTGTTAAGTGTGTTTCTTATTTTCAATAATTACAATTCTCATTAAGTTGAAAACATTTTTATTTTTATATATTTTATTGTTTAAAAAAAGATTAAGAAAATTAAAAATGTATTGTATGTAGATTAGAGCGACTCAAGTTGTATGGAAGCGAAATTCGTGCAAGGTGTACGCCCCTCAAAATGAAGCTTGGACTGTTCTAAGATGACATTTAAAATATTTCGGCTCCAGCTTTGACCTCTCGTGAGCTGGACCATTTTGAAAAAGGGTCTATTTTTGCATGATTTGTTAAATTGAGAATCTGTTTCCTTATCAACATATACAATGTGGGTATTATACGAAAGGTTTTTTAAGGCGCTTCAAACTGTATATACAATTTGTTCAAGGACGATCAGCCATGTCCTTTTTTTTAAGGATATTCTGTAAACCAGAACGGTTTTTGAATTTTTTGTTCGGGGTTGTTTGTAATAAAAATGCCAAATTAACATATTTTAATCTTTAGTCAATTTAATTAAATACGGGTCTCAGCTTTTTTTTGAAATTCGTGCTAGGTCGCGTTTGGACAAAAATGCAATGGGGTGGTAACCCTTCGTTTTAAATAAGGCAATATGGGTATAATTTTTTTTTTTGGTATGTAAATAATTTAGATTTCGCATACGATTCCGACATTTTTGTCGACGTTTCTCTCAGATATCTGGAAGACGTCGGACTAATTTTCTGGCTGGGTTTCTACTTATTACAGAGTTTTTTTTTTGAAAGACTCACAAATTAATATTCTTCGATATTATTCTACTTGATTTAAAAGTATTTTACTTTAAATTTAAATCGGCTCATTAACTGATTTACAAAAAAAAAAAAAAAAAATAAAATTAAAGTTTTCATATAATTTTAATTTTTTCTTTTTTTTTTATAGTTTTGTTCAAACTCTTGTAAAGAAATGCAAATGACATGACTTTTTAATGAACCAAAAAACTAATTACAATCTAATTAATTAATTATACAAAAACACATTTTACGCTAGAAAAAATACACTCACAATAAAATAAATTTTTATAAAAAAAAACGCCATGCAAAATAAATATTGAAAAAAAAATTATAATAAAATGTATAATTATAAATAAAGAATTTTTTTTTAAAGAAACTAAAACTACAACAATTTTTGTCTTCCATTAGCAGAAAGTATTAAAAATTGAGTAAAATGTTAACTTAAAAAGCAAATTTATGTAATTCTTTTATAATGTAAAATGTTTGCTATTTAATAAAATATATTCTTTTTCGCTGCAAGTTAAAAGGCCATTAATCACCAAAAGAGCAAAAAATGAATCAGAAAAATTTTAAAAGGAAGGGGAAGCAAGAAATTTTTAAATAAATAATTAAATTTAAAGAAGTTCATAAATTAAATATTTGACATCCCAAATATATAACGGCCGCCTTCTTAATTTAAATAAACTAAATAAATGCGAAATAAATTAAGATGTATGGAAATGGTCGAAAGAAATTTGTTTTTTTTTTGGGTTGATGAATGTGAAAATGATTCAAGAAACAGTAAAATATTAACGTTATGGTATGCGCAAAGTCCTTGTTGAGAATTGAAAACAATAATTTTGGAATGGAGATGGAGAGAAATGTTTTTAGGATGTGTGTATAATTTATAGCCCAAAGAAAAAACAAACAAAAGTGCTGTGCCGTATCTTTAATACCCGAGAGTTCGAATGTTTCAGATGTAGTCTTGTCTATTCAAAATAAGCTAATCTTTATAAAAGCTGACCTTACAGTATTAAACTTCATTGCATAATTTAAACAAAATATCATGATTTGTTTTAAAAAATATTATTAGGCGTATTAAAGGGATGTTCAGGAGGGGATTTTATATTGGAGCTACTCTAAATTTTAGATCGGTAGAGTAATTTCAAGTATTGAAAAAATTTAGTAATCCATTTTTTTTAGAATTTAACGCTTCTTAAATTGCTTTTCAGAAATCTGCTTAATATGGCCCCCATGGTTAAATATAGACCAATCTTCATGGTATCATTTTAGCCACACGAAACTAAATTTGACCAAATTTTACCACAATATCTATATTTTCTACGGTTTTAGGCGTATTTAAATGATTTCCTAGAGTGAGCTTAATACTTGGTTAATTATGGCCCGATCCTCACGTAAGTTGGCTGGTGGTTTCTAATCTTAAAAAACTATGAGCAATTAAATTTTGCCTCAATACCATTATTGATTTCCGATTTAGGCGTACTGAAAAAAGAATTTTGACAGTTTTTGATCTATTAAAAATAATTGTGACAACCCCGCGTAAAAGTGATGGGTCCCATTCATATAAAGTGTTAGAACTAGAACCGGTCTCTACCTATCACGGGACTACATTAATGTCAGTTCGCTTCTCTCTAGGGCATGTACATAAATATTAATACTGCTTTTTTCAAATATAAGATGATGTTATTATTTTTAATATTTAAAAAATAAATTGTGAACGAAGTTGAGTTTAATAAGTTTAACCAATTTTTTTGCTAAAACTAAAGATAAATTTTTGCATCTATTTTGTTTTATTTTTAATATAAAAAAATGATGAGATTTTTATACCCTCTACCACTACCCTAATCATATTAAACGCAACGCAACGCCAAAGAATACATTGAAAGCACAAACAATGTCATAAATATTTTGTAATTTTGTTGTTGCTTTCTACAGAAATTGATGTACCGTTTTAAAATTTCAAACGCTGCATAGCTTGTGGTGTTGAAAATTTTAAAACGGTACATGAATTTCTGAGAAAGCAACGACAAAATTACAAAATATTTATGACATTGCTTGTGCTTTCAATGTAATTCTTTGGCGTTGTGTTGCGTTTTACATGATTAGGGCCTTTGGGTTTGTGTGTAAAGAAAATGTTGTTAAATATTTTAACAAAATGCCTATGTTGACAACTACAAAACAAGTGACTGATTATGACATTCGTGGTCGCATAATATTTCATAGTGGGCCGCAAATTTGTATGAAAACTGTTACGTTATCGGTCGCTTGCATTGTCGATCGACTTATCGCGTTAAAAATTTTGTTAGGGGGCCGCAAATCTACTGTTTGTCGTTGAAAATGCAAGCGAACAATAGCGGTCGCCATCAGGGGCAGGCTGCTGATCTTGAAATATAATTGAAAACCAGAGTTCTAATCACCGCATGTGATATCGGGTTAACTATCGTTTTGAGTATTTTTCTGCTTACGATAGACACTGACGTATCGAATTACAACTCGAGAGATGTAATGTCTTTGGTTACTAGATATCGAATGCTATCATCTCAAATAACGGTACATTTCATTCGATAACGAGTGTCATGATACCAAAATAAAAAACTTCGATAAATTTTGTTTGATATCGTGTGCGGTGATTAGACCACAGTACGTACCTCATGTATCTTAATAGTTTATATACATATATACATAAGTACGAATAAGATTTACAATACTTTTTTGTGTTGTTTTTAAAAAATAAAAGTTATTTAAACTATAAAAAAACTTTAAGTATAATTAAGGTCAAAAAAAGTAAAATTTTTTAAAGGTTGTTGGTACAATTTTAAAATTTTCAATGCCATCCCTGCGGTGTATAGTCAAAACATTTTCTGATAAAAAAAATAAGAGAACAAAATAAATTTTTTTTGCAAAGAAAAGAAAGATTGTGCAAATAAAAATTAGCAAAGTGCAAATAATAAAAAGTGTGTTATTTTATAAAAAAAAACAAGTTTTTTGTGAAAAAAAAAACAAACAAAAGCTTATCGCTTTCTAAAAAAAAAGAATTGTCTTATATAAAAAAAGGTATATTTGGATATGTATGTACATATGTAAATATGTATTAGATTAAAAAAAGTAAATAAGCTGTGTTTGTATCCAGCCAGCAAACTACCCCGACGTTGTCTAAATCAGGCATTTCTTGCAAATGTCTGACTTCATTTTTAAAGACTTCGTTCAGATTTCTTTAAGACATTGATTATTAGTATTGTCTGGCCGCATTCTTATCGATTTCGTATAAATATATCGGCGGGAAATTATGTACCAATATGCCTAATAGATTTCTGATTACAGATGTAGACACATGCAACATTTTTAATTATAATCAAAGAAAAACAACTAAAGATTTGAAAATGTTAACCCAAGCTATAAACAAGTTTGCAATTTGACGGTAGTATTTCAAGCAATTTTTGATGCAAATTGGAAGAATTGAATACAATCCAATGAATCGTCCGTTATAAATATAAATACCAATTTATCATTCCCTTTTAATACATTTAAAACTCAAAAAATTAGCTTAATGGAATACTGCACATAATGGAAAAGAAACAAAAAATTTTTCCAATAAAACTAGGAAATTACATGACGAACAAAGAAATTTGGTAATTGGGACAATAACAAAATTAATTGTAGGAAATGGGATTGAATAATCGCTATATTATTTTACCGATTAAGAAATAGAAATTGGCAAATCTGAAAGGAGTTGCTACATATACTTTGAAATCTGGGTTTCAAGCACATGATGACACCGAACCTGGTACGCTTTAAAAAATGTATGCAATTAAAGTTTTTATTTTCAATTTTAGAATTTGATGAAAATTATGAAATCTGTATTTCTAGTCTTAGAAATAAAATTTTTTATTTTTTTTATTTATTTAATTGCTTTCCAATACAACAAGATTTATAATCTTATCATTAACCCATTTGCGCCCAATTTTTATTTTTAAGGTTGTTAGCTAATTTCGAAAAATATAATTTTATTTATTTCAATTTATTCAATTATTAATTATTAAATTATTTGTTTATGTCCCCAAATGGGATCATTGGGCGCTAATGAGTTAATGTAAGGGATTTTTATATTGTACATTTAATAATTGCATCAAAACATACGAATATAATACAATAAAAATAATAATAATAATAATACTACCCAATAAGCAATTTTGATGGAATAAAAGTATAAATCAAGTGTAATTCCAGTCCTGTTTTCCATTTTCAAGCCTTGAATTATACTTGAATTACAGTGGAATTCAATAGGATACTCCAGCAAAACGGGTACTGGAAATCCAGTCAAACACAACAATGTAAATACAGTAAAATTCAAGCATTGAACAACAGTGAAATTCCAGTCTCAAACACTTAATAACACTGTGCAAGAAATTGACATTTTTTTCGTGACAAGCTGGGCACCTGGCGTTTTAACAGTTATGCGTTAAAGCGTTTTTGAGTTATGCGAACATATGTTGTGCAACCTCCTCCATTTTCGACATAACGGTATATGTCGAAAACCAGAGCCAATCTTAAAAAACCGCATTCTTCAACCGCATCTTAAAAACCCGAATTATGTTAAAACGCTATGTGCCCGGCTTGTCCGTTTTTTCAACTAGCAAAGTGTAATTATACTTGAATTCAAGTATAAATCAAACCTATAATACCAATATAAATCAAGCCAACAATTTCAATGGAAATCATATTAATTTTTTTTAACTTGGCATAAACAAAAAAATGGTATGTATATGAAATTCCTAATCATCATCTTCATTTTAAGATTAATTTACACTTAGTAAATTAATGGTTCCATTTTTTTCGAAAGTTTAAAATCCTTTCGGTACACAGAAGTATTTACAAATATTTGTTAACTAATATTTTTTTTTGATAGCTTAAGCAATACAAAATTAAAAAAGTAGTTTCGAACCTTTTTGTATGAACTGGAATTTTACTTGAAAATAGGTCATAAATTAAAGCTAGATTCCAGCAATATTTAGAGCACTTGAATTTTTAAAATTAAAAACATATCTCAGTATAGCGTTATACGTGGATGTACGTTTTTTAAGACATCGGGAGTCGCAGCTGGCATATATTTCGCATCCGTATAATTATGTAAGTATTAAATAAACTTTGCAAGTATAATTTGCAAACGTTTTCACTGCAGCAGCATTTACCAAGATTTTTAGCTGTAGATACAGTTTCAATTTTTGGTTATCAACCGTCATAAAATGTTCAACGGTTAAATTAATATTTTTCCTAGTAATTACCAAACATTTAGACTTTTTGGGATTAATACATAATCCAGTTGTATATGCCCATTCATTAAGGTGTTTTAGATCCGTATTTAGTTTTTCCACACAGTATTATATCTCCATTAAGCCACTACTTATGTAAAGTTGAACGTCATCAGCGTATATGTGTACATTACAGTATTTAAGTTTTTTTTCCAAATCATTTATATAAAGTGCAAAAAGTATTGTCCCAAGTATTAATCCTTTTGGCACACCTTCCAAAACAGGTAACGATCGAGACGTTTTATTATTTCTAAAAACGGATTGACTTCGACCTGATAAATACGATGACATGAAACGTGTTGATAAGAGGGAGAAATTAAAATATGTTTGCAGCTTTAAACCGAGAATTTCATGGTCCACAGTGTCAAATGTCTTGGAATGGTCCAAAAGAACAAGAAATACAATATTACTATCATCAAGTCACCTACGTATTTCTTCAGATACGTCAATTAGGACGGTTATGCAGCTGTGACAGCGTCGGAATCCTGATTGCGTTTTGCAAGTAACTCCTTATCATTTACATATTTAATAATTTGTTGATGGAGTAATCGTTCAAATACTTTTGATAAGAATGGCAATATATCAATTAGGCGATATTCTTTGTTTGATTTTAAGATGGGTATAATTTTAGCATACTTCCAGTTTTTGGGATAAGCACACTTCGTGATGATATTATTGAAAATATATGTAATATAAGGTATAAGATACAACTGCTGAGGAGTTTGCTGCATATTGGCGCCAATGTGCCCTACCGAGATTCAAGCAGATTAAAGATTCAAAAAGGTCTTCTGAATCTTTTGAACTTTGGACTGAGTTTCAATCAGTAATCATTATTAAACAATTATATTATAAACTAGCGGGCCCGTTGCCTGCTTCGCACGGCAAAACAAAATAAGAAAAGAAACACACTTGTTTTTAATAAAGTTGGTTTAGTTCCCTATTATTCAACTTTTAATTCTAGTTTCTTACAATCTTAGACTATGTATCCATCACTCTAAAGCGGCGTCAGCTGCCCTTCTCCTCCGATTAGCTTCAGGCACGGAGGAGCTTATATGCATCCAAGAACCATTGTCGTATAGAGACAGGGTTTGCGGACTCAGATTAGACGGTTATAGTACTCTGTACGCAGCCGATCAAGGTAAGACCAGAGCTTGTGTTATGGTCAAAAACATCCTTAAAGCTTTCATTCTTTCTGATTTTAGCGATAAGGACACATGCACTGTCGCAGTAGAGTGCAAAACCAGTACAGTCTGGTTTATGAGCTGCTACATGGCACACGACCAGGGTGCTAACCCTCCAAACTCAACAACCAGGAAGGCGATGTCGCACGCTAAAAGGCACAACATCCCCCTTGTAATATGTGCAGATGCGAATGCACACCATACCGTCTGGGGCAGCTCGGATGTCAATCCACGAGGTGAGTCGCTTTTGGACTTCATAGTAGAAAATGAACTAACAGTAGTTAATAGGGGTAGTGAGCCCACCTTTATTGTGACTAACAGAAGGGAAGTTCTTGATATTACGCTTATTAGTGATAAGTTCGCGGATATGATTAGCGATTGGAACGTGTCTAAGGACTGTTCCTTCTCTGATCACATGTATGTTGATTTCAATTTTTCCTTTAGAGTTGATTCAGTTAAACCCTACACGAACAGAAGAAGGACTAACTGGTCCATCTATGCGAGTGTACTCGGCGACAAGCTGCCTATGTGCCCAGTTCTCATAGACAGTGTGTCCATGCTCGACTCCGCAGTGGAGTCATTGAACGGTGCCTTAATGGAGGCAACAAACGAAGCCTGTAAAATAATGGACAGGAGGGGCAAAGCTAAGCCCATATGGTGGAATGCGGAAATTGCTGAAAAACGCAAGGAAAGCAGGAAGCTCTTTAATGAGGCAAAACGTAATGGTGTTTGGAACAATTACAAGTCCTCAGTTAATGAATTCAAGAATCTTATAAGGAAGGCCAAGAGACAGTCATGGAGGAAATTCTGCAGTGACGTGGAAAACTCCTCGGAGACAAGTCGGCTTCGTAAGATTTTATCCTATAATCCAGCTATTCCATCATTTATACGGAAGATGGATGGATCCTGGACCACAAACAGTCGGGACACCCTTGAGGTCCTGATGAATACACACTTCCCTGGTTGCACTGATGATGTGCCTAGGGAGGAAACTTTTAGTGGCGCTCGGGATATCTCTAATATTCCGATAACTCGCCATCGTGTGGAATGGGCGGTCAAAAGCTTCCATCCCTTTAAATCTCCAGGCCCGGATGGCATTATCCCAGCGGACCTACAAAATAACCTGGGAATATTGATGCCATGGCTCTTGGCAATATTTAGAGCCTGCCTGAGTCTCTCACATGTCCCAGCAACGTGGACATCATATAAGATCGTCTTCATCCCCAAGAGTGGGAAGACATCTCACACTATGGCTAAAGATTTTAGACCAATTAGTCTATCCTCCTTTCTACTGAAAACACTGGAGAGGATTTTGGATATTCACATTAGATCATCATTAGGACCCAATTCCCTGTCACCGGCTCAGCACGCCTACACGAAGGGAAGGTCCACTGAAACTGCGCTTCACTCATTGGTGGGCCACATAGAGAGATCCCTGCATTACAAGGAATTTGCTTTAGTGGCATTCCTGGATATTGAGGGCGCTTTCAACAATGTTAAACCTGAATCGGTTATTAACGCTATGAGACATTTGGAGATCGACCCAGCGATCATTCAATTTGTCAGCAGTATTTTGCACTTCAGGCGTATCGAATCCAACTTGGGCGCCTCGAACATTTCAAAGGTTGCGACTAGGGGCACTCCGCAAGGTGGTGTACTGTCACCTTTACTTTGGAATCTGAATATAAATACCCTACTCAGAGCCATGGAAAGGACGTGCTGCAGAACGGTCGCATATGCGGATGACGTTGCAGTTGTGGCTATGGGTAAAGATCCCAGACTTTTGTCTGAACTAATGGAGTCCGCACTGGACGTCCTAACAAAATGGTGCCAGGGATGTGGACTGGATGTAAATCCCTCCAAAACAGAACTGGTACTTTTCACAAGGAGATACAAAATTCCCAAATTTAATACCCCGAGGATAAAAGGGGTGTCACTGGTACTGTCTGACAGCGCCAAGTATCTTGGGCTAATATTGGACAGTAAACTGAACTGGAGGATGAACACCAGCTCCAGGACTAATAAAGCGGCTACTGCATTATATTGCTGCAAAAGGGCCATTGGCCTAAACTGGGGAATTAACCCGAGGAATGTATACTGGCTATACGAATGTGTCATTAAACCCATTCTCTTCTACGGGGCAGCTGTTTGGTGGCCGGCGCTCAAGGCGAAGAGTCATCAATCCAGGTTTGAACGTACAATGAGAATGGTGGCGATAGCTGTAACAGGTGCCATTAGAACAACCCCCTCTAAGGCATTGTTTACGATTCTAAACTGGTTACCACCAGACATTTTGGCGAAAAGGTTAGCTGCGAACGCGGTGGTAAGACTAAGGGCCACCGGAGCATGGAGAGATTATAATATCGGACATGCTAACATTCTGAATGATATTAATTGGCACATGGATGTTGATTATGTCACACCCGAGCCAATCTTTGATCCCGGCTTCACGGTAAGCATTGTGGATAACGTGGTCCACTATGATGACCTGCAAATCCCCGCGAATACGATTCGAATCTTCACGGACGGGTCTAAAACACTGTATGGTGTCGGTTCTGGCATATACTCCGAGCAGCTAAACTGGAGCATTCCTATAAGGCTGCCGGACCACTGCAGTGTAATCCAGGCCGAGATAATGGCCATCCACACAGCCGCGAAACGCATCCGGTACGGTGAAATATCTGGAAGGGATATTCACATTATTACCGATAGCAAGGCGGCCATAAGATCCCTGGAGAATGTGTTCATCACATCGAGAATTGTCCGAGAATGCCGGATGTCTCTGGAGGAGATAGCGAGACATTCACTGGTTACCCTTAATTGGGTCCCCGGACACGGGGACATACATGGGATGTATGTCCGGATTCGTTGGCGCATGCAGGTACCACCTTGAATCGGGACGGTTCCACATATGTAGGTGCTTCACTCCCAAGGTGTAAGCAACTTATAGCGCATAAGTTTCATCTTATCGCCAGTCAGAGGTGGCACGATGAAACCACCTGTGGGGAAACCAGGAAAATCTGGCCCATCATAGATGAAAAAAGGACACGGCGGGCATTACAGCTGTCCAGACATCATCTAAGAAACCTAACTGCGGTTATAACTGGCCACTGGCCAATTGGGAGGCACGCCCAGAGGCTGGGGCTCCCTTATAACGACTTGTGCAGAAGTTGCGGCGATGAGGAGGAGGAAGAGTCAACGGAACATCTTCTCTGTAACTGCCCGGCTTTCGGAGACTTAAGACTCAAAATGTTTGGTCGAAGAACCCTTGGGGACAAAACTTGTCTCTCTGATGTTGACGTAAAAAAGGATCCACTCCTTTATTGAATCGACCGGTTGGCTGCATGGGAATACTAGCAGCCAGATTTCATAGGACCCATGGGAGACGGCGTGATATGGTAACACAACGGGAACTAAGTAATGGACCCACGTGAGCTGTGCTTGATCACGGCTGCCAATGGAACCTAACCTAACCTAACCTAGACTATGTATCACTTAAACTATCTTAGAGCTCTTTCGTAGACAACATTTTTAGTTTTGCCATGAGTTGTTGTGTAGATAAACAGAACTGAAGGCTTGCCAACACGTGAGCACGAAACATATAACTGGCCGTGTGAAAAGCAAGGATATTCTAAATCCATTCCGCACAATTCCAACGATTTCCCTTGCGCTTTATTTATTGTAATAGCAAATGCAAGACGTTTTGTAACTGTAGTCTTTTGAATTCAAAAGGTAAATCTGATGGAATCATTGGAAATCGTGGAATCAATACATCTTCACCTTTAAACTTCCCCTTTAAAATTGTTGCTTCGATCAAATTGTTCATGACCTTTTAAGCCAGCAATAGTCAATGATTGGCCTTGTTCTTTGTTGATGGTAATAGCAAAGGCAAGACGCAAAGGGAATTGGAGCCGCTTGAATTCAAATGGTAAATCGTTGGAATCGGTCATGCCGTTCTCCAGTTATGCGCTTAATAGAAAAAGTGGGCGTAAAAGTAGGCGTGGTAAATTTTTCTTTCGATGAAAACTTAAAGTTGAAATCGAAAAAAGTGGGCGGGGCAAAATTTTCTTTCCGTAAAAACCTAAGTTGGCGATCATTTTAAAGAAAAAATCGTTCAAATCGGTCAAGCCGTTCTCAAGTTATGGATTTTGCCACGCCCCTCCGCCCCCAGACCGAAAATTTTAACCAAACTTCATATAAACCATATATGGGCCACTGCCTACGTAGTGTATAAGTTTGGTTGAAATCGCACGACGCGTTTACGATTAGTTCGGCGACGTACATATACGGACTTATTTATATATATATAGATTGATTTCATTGTCAGTATGTTATACATATATTAGTAAAATATTGACAATGAAAACAATTTTTAAATTTATATATTTCACAGATTTTTATTGACTTCAACTTGAAATTTCCAAATGTAAAAAAATTATTTGAGAAATGGAGTCAACTAAGATTTCAATAACAGCTTTTTTGCTACAACAAAACTCTAACTCCGCATTCATTTAAAAAAACTTGCCAGATCTCGAAAAACAACGTGATGGTAATTTAATATAAAAAAATTCTAAAAACCACACATTTCACTATTTTTTACAACTTTTTTATTATTTGTATTTACAGAAACTAAAAACCTTGCTGTACTTTGATATACATATGCAAGTGACAGCAAAATCAGAAGGAAATTTTCTAAATTGCATTATAAAATAAATTTTACTTATGTAATGATTATAGTCAATATTAAGTTTTTTCTTTTTATTAGAAAAATTGCCATTTTTTAACTTCTTAATTTGTCGCCGGCGAAAAAAGCTGTTGCGTTTACTTCTGTTTCATTAAATGTAAGCAATCGCTGTGAATCCAACTCAAAAAACGAATAGTTATATACAAATGTTGAATGTGGACTTCAAAACTTTCAGTCTAATTCTGCAAATTTCGATTCTATCCGGAGATTGAGCTCTTAATATAACAATGTGTGATCATATTTGCATCAAAAATAACCTCTTTTTTTTTTTTTTTTTTTTTTTTTTTTTTGTAAATATTAGATACTAGATTTAGTTATTTTGAGCATACACAGAAGTTAAAAAGTGTTCTTGATCACTAAATTAATAAAATCAAGCAAACTATTTGTTGATTTTGCACATATTACCAAAATAATTATATTGATTAATAAAAAGTGTAGAAATTTAAAAGTTTGATTTTTTTTCAATAAATGATACTTTTAATTTTGACTAAAAATACGATTTAAAACCTTACAATTTCATACAATGTGGTGGTTGATTCAACTAAAAAAATATTTGATTACAAATCTATATTTTTTTCAATTATCTTGGTCAATTCAAAATAAATAAATAAACAAACGATTTTTTAATTGAACTAAGCAATTAATTAATGAAATATTTTGTTGGATTCGATCAAAATTTTGATTGAATGAATTCAAAAGAATAATGAAAATTTAAATTCATAATTAATTAACCTAATAATTAATTCTTTTGTAAGCCAAATTAATTAATTTATTTGATCTTTAAATTCCAAGTGAAACATAAACACAATTTTTTTGTTATGTCACAGAAATTGTGAATTTATTTAAAATAATAAATCAAGAGATAAACAAAAAGTATTACAAAATTCATTTATGAAAATAAAGATATAATAATTTTATCATGAAAATTTAAAATTAGTTTTACTAATTTAATAATAATAAAAGGAAAAAACTTAATATTTACTATAGTCATTACATAAGTCAAATTTATTTTATAATGCAAATTAAAAATTACTTCTACTCTATTAATAATAATAAAAACAAAATATTTAAGATCAAAGTTGTTTTTGGGAATACAAATATTTATTAAAAGATTTTGTTTGTTGTGCTTAATTCCCTTTTTTAATAATTGATAAAAATACTGAAATTTATTGTTGGAGGATAAGCTGTTCCTATGCGCATTTCACTGGTTGCTTAGGCCAGATCATCAGGAAACGTTCTCCTAAATAATTTTAGAAAAGCCAATGCTATCAGCAAACAAAACTACAGAGGGAATGAGAATTACCTACAAACACTCAAAAAGTCTTTTTTGCAACGATATCAAAGCTTAAACACAATACCAAACAATAAATCAGTGATGAGTTTTTATCTTTTCTTACATTTCCCACTACAATTAGTTGGAATTCTCCCAACATTAATTGTAGCTGTAAGTGGGTAAAGAAAAAACATATTAAAAACAAAAACAAAGTACTTTTATTATTTTCGCAAGAAAACAAAATAAAAACAATTTGTCCGTTCAGTTTTTTATGCACAGGCACTTGCAAAAATTTATTATCAAAGTTGTTTTTGGGAATACAAATATTTATTAAAAGATTTTGTTTGTTGTGCTTAATTCCCTTTTTTAATAATTGATAAAAATACTGAAATTTATTGTTGGAGGATAAGCTGTTCCTATGCGCATTTCACTGGTTGCTTAGGCCAGATCATCAGGAAACGTTCTCCTAAATAATTTTAGAAAAGCCAAAGCTATCAGCAAACAAAACTACAGAAGGAATGAGAATTACCTACAATACCCTCAAAAAGTTTTATTTGCAACGATATCAAAGCTTAAACAAAATACCAAACAATAAAACAGTGATGAGTTTTTATCTTTTCTTACATTTCCCACTACAATTAGTTGGAATTCTCCCAACATTAATTGTAGCTGTAAGTGGGTAAAGAAAAAACATATTAAAAACAAAAACAAAGTACTTTTATTATTTTCGCAAGAAAACAAAATAAAAACAATTTGTCCGTTCAGTTTTTTATGCACAGGCACTTGCAAAAATTTATTATCAAAGTTGTTTTTGGGAATACAAATATTTATTAAAAGATTTTGTTTGTTGTGCTTAATTCAATTTTTTAATAATTGATAAAAATACTGAAATTTATTATTATCCTCCAACAATAAATTTCAGTATTTTTATCAATTATTAAAAAAGGGAATTAAGCACAACAAACAAAATCTTTTTAACAAAATATTTAAGTTTATATTTACAGCACTTAGCAGCTTGGCAAATTAAAATTTCTTTAAAGAACGTTAACAAAACAAAAGACTTAAAACGGAAGAAAATGTAAAAATGGCTTATTTAATTAAACAAAGGAAAATTAAAGAAAAATTATTCTAGCAAATCATGTTTGATGCTGGTCGCTTGAGTTCGCCAAAATGCAAAGCCCTCTTGCGAGTCCGCTTTAGAAAATTTCCTTCTGATTTTGCTGTCAGTAGCATCTGTATTACATGGTTTTTAAACTTGGAGGAAATAATTTTTTTTTTCTTTTCCATTATGTGCAGTATTCCATTAAGCGAATTTTTTGAGTTTTAAATGTATTAGAAGGGAATGATAAATTGGTATTTATATTTATAACGGCAGGTTCATTGGATTTTATTCAATTCTTCCAATTTGCTTCAAAAATTGCTTGAAATTCTACCGTCAAATTACAAAATTGTTTATAGCTTGGGTTAACATTTTCAAATCTTTAGTTGTTTTTCTTTGATTATAATTAAAAATGTTGCATGTTTCTACATCTGCAATCAGAAGTCTATTAGGCATATCGGTACATAATTTCCCGCCGATATATTTATACGAAATCGATTAGAATGCGGCCAGACAATACTAATAATGAATGTCTTAAAGAAATCTGAACGAAGTCTTTAAAAATGAAGTCAGACATTTGCAAGAAATGCCTGATTTAGACAACGTCGGGGTAGTTTGCTGGCTGGATACAAACACAGCTAATTTACTTTTTTTAATCTAATACATATTTACATATGTACATACATATCCAAATATACCTTTTTTTATATAAGACAATTCTTTTTTTTTAGAAAGCGATAAGCTTTTGTTTGTTTTTTTTTCCACAAAAAACTAGTTTTTTTATAAATTAACACACATTTTATTATTTGCACTTTGCTAATTTTTATTTGCACAATCTTTCTTTTCTTTGCAAATAAAATTTATTTTGTTCTCTTATTTTTTTTTATCAGAAATTGTTTTGACTACACACCGCAGGGATGGCAATGAAAATTTTAAAATTGTACCAACAACCTTTCAAAATTGTACTTTTTTGACCTTAATAATAATTTTTATTTTTTGAAATTAACACGAAAATGTATTGTAAATCTTATTTGAGTTATGTATATAAACTATTAAGATACAGGATGTACGTACTGTGGTCTAATATACTTATGGAATTGATGATGTGGCAAAACAGTAATTTGACAATAAATAAATTAATAACGTTACACTGCGGCCACACGATCAACTTTTTGTTGATAGTCTTTTACATATACTGTTTGTCAAAATTTACATTAATTAAAAGCTGTGACGTAGGCTGCACGCAATTTTTAATCAATTTACTTTCAAGATGTCATCAAGATAACAATTTATACTGACAAACGAAAAATTAGCTCACTAAACTTCTAATCAGCTGTTAAATTGAGCGTAAAATTGCCAAACAAATGAATAGTTAAAATTGAGAGCAATCTCGTGATCAATTTAAAAAGTGTGAGTGTGTTAGTGAAAAAAATGAGAGTGAGAGCAAATTGAAAGGAATTGAAAGACAAAAATTGATGGTGTGGCCTCCAAGTTAGACACGTAAAACCTGTCGACCGACAAGTCGATAGTTAGTGGGCCACTTAAGAGAACGATAATGAGTGACTTGCTGATAATGAGTCGCTTAAGTTGTCGATAGACATCGGGGGCCTGGCTGCTTAATTTTAAAATTGATAATAAATTATTTGGTATATTTACATCATTACAATTGACATTTTGTAAGTTCAATAATCCCTTTGGTTTTATTAAGCCACAAGGAGTTGAGGAATTGAGTCTGTTTCTCTCTTTGGTTTTGATAATATTTTGGTAGCAGATGAATGTTTAACTAATAACCCTTCAAGAAATGCATAACAAAAACTAAAAAAAAAATATTTTTACTAACACACTTGCAACTATTTTACATTGAATTAATAAGTTAGAGAGATAGAGAGAGGGAGACATAATGAGTTAGAGAGAGATGCAAGATCACATGTGCATAAGGTTTCGGTCAGTTTTTTGCATTTTGCTCTTAATCAACTAATAGAAACTATACCAGAACTGGGCACAACTAAAACTGTGCTTGTATTGATGCTTATTAGTATTAGTGAGATGGCAGAAGTACCCACCAAAAAATAATATAAAAAATATAAAAAAATATGTAAGCATCCGCTTCATGTGCATTCGATGCTGTCTCATCGAAGACTAAATTAAAGAGGCTAAAGGCCATGTCAGATAAAACTTTTGCTTCGCGTTGCGTTACCGATTCGCTTTGACATCTAAGATAAAATATACGTACTTATACGAAACATGTCACATAAAGTACTTTCAAAGCGCAGCGAAGCAAAAAGTTAGCCAACTCTCATCTTTTTGCGCGCTTTGACAATTGGCTAGTATAATTTTAATTTTTTTTTAATTTTTTTTGCCAAATTCAATTCCAAAAATCCGTCCAATTAAATTTTTAACTTTTATTTTTGTAACAAATAATTAAATGTACAAATTACCAACCGCTTTTATAAGTAAACAAACAATGCGTGAGTGTTGTCAAAGTTTTCATTGTGGCATACACCTTTTGCTTTGCGTTTTTCTGCCGAAGGTAGAAACGTCACGCAAAGCGACGAAGTTGTATCTGACACGGCCTTAAGAATACGTGTGAAATCTCTCAGCAGAATTGTGCTATGGAACGCCCACCATTGAACTATACCCAAGATATCGGTGATCACTACTGGTCATCTAACTAGTAAAATGACAGGTAGTCTTCTTGTAGGGAATATTCCTCTCACAATTTTCCAGAGTTCTAAAAACATAAATTCAATAATAGAAAAATTCAGGGAGGCTGGATCTGCTTCGATATTGACATTTGAACTACTTGGTTTTGGACGACTAGTGCGTTTGGCGTCTCCAACGCAACAATTCATCTCTTACAGTTAACGAAGTTAAAACACTTTTTAGAACATATTTTAAATTTAATTTTTAATCATATTTAAGTCTTTTTTGATACTTCAGCGTGATTCAAATACCAGAATATGTGCTCTCTTTCTGCTCATAAATGATTCTTTTGTCTTACTTGCCAGTAAGAAGTATTAGTTTTACTGGAAAATAAAGTTAACATATAAATAAAAAAAAATTTGGGCGGGAATATCGGGATACCGGGAATATGATTTTTATTTCCCGGGAATTCAAAAAGTGCGGAAAAAATAAACTCTAGTATTTACCTTTATAATTGCCATTTTAAATAGTAAGAATATGCCCATAATTTTACATGGCCCCCATACAAACGTCTTGGCGGAATAAATTATTTGTACCAGCACTGTTGCCAATTTAGCTATTTTCCCGGCAAATCTAGCGATTTGCTATTAAACTTTGCGGCAAAATTCTGATATAGCTATTAGCGGGAATTTTAGTGATTTTTGTTATTAATAGTTTGTACATTTATAATACATTTTTTTTGACAACATTGTTAAAGAGTTGCTTTGAAATAAACTAAAGGGCACAATAAACCACACAAACGGTTTTTGTTTGAATATTAAACATTTTGAATATTAACAGAAACATCTTGTTGTTGTTGTCAAACTGCTTGTGTCGGTTATTTGACCATTAAAACCCAAGCAAGACTTTCGTTTTTTATATTTTGTTGTAGTAATGCCACCACCTGATATTTTAATTTCTCTAAAAATATGTTGACTTTAAAGCAGAGATAGGCGAAATTGCGCAAATGGGCGCCTTATTATTCTCTTATTAACACGTACCACAAAGGGGTTATTTTACCAATCTAGCCGGACATTACTTTTTGTTTTAGCTTATATTGCTTCTTAAAAGTTATTGATCGATGAAGCTTGGCAGAAATATGTTTTTTGGTCATAGTCAGGTAAACGCCAGAAATAAATTAAATCGGACCAAGGAGGAAAAAGTTCCCCATATAAGAACTATTCCAACCCGTGAAAAATTAATTTTTTTAAGCTTTTCCATACTTTTGTTTAGCAAATGCAACTTTTAACGTCGGCGTAAGTTAAAAAGCCTAAAATTGGACCCAGAAGATCGTAAAATTATACTTTTCGCCCACGCCCCTTTTGTGGGCGATTACATAAAATAATTTTAAAAAAAAATGTAAATATTGAAAGAAATAGATTACTAACGCCTTAATGCATAAGAATTACATTTTTAAATGTTAATGGGCACTCCCCGGAACAACCCTGTAAAATTTTTTTTTATTATTTTGTTTTGCTAATTACCACAAAATATTAATTTTTAAGCTTTTATGTGACTTTTAAGTATTTCATAGTATTTAATTTTTCTGAAAATAAATTATTTATTCGTAATTACAACTTATTTATAATAGTAACAATAAATTTTATTTAAAATAATAACAACTAATTTTTTTCAAACAACTTCTCTTTTGCACTAAGATGATAATGAGTGCCATGGCTCTTATTCGTCTGTTTCTTTAAAGTCCTTCTCAGAATCTGAATTCTCTTTAGAGCCAAGTACAGGTGGAAGCATAAAGGAAATTGCTTCTTTCGAAAAGGGTAATTATTCTAGTAATCAGTGGGTCAGAACTGAGCAAATGTCTATTTATAATATCTTTGTTACACTGAACCCTCGAAAACTTTCTTGCAAAATTCTGCCTGTAAAGCCGAAAATGTTTATTTCGTGCCTCAGACGCTTCCTCTGATAATAGCCCGATATGCAACAATGCCTCGCTCATTACAGTTGCGCCATGTGTTAAAATCTTGTGCATTGTAGGTATCATATGATCCCACGGATGTAGAGTAACGTAATGCAAATACAAATGGATTTTGTGACCACTTGTAATTACTTCAATAATAACTTTAATTCGGTAGATGAAATGAAATGCAATTCCAGTTATTTCTGCAGCTAATTCAGGATTAGAAATAAGTCTTCTGCTGTTTCCAAATTTTTCGGTACATCAACTATTAGACCTAATTCACCTCTAAATTTTTCTTGGATAGTTTTTTTCCTCTCTTTAACAATAGTTTTGTCCTCATCCGATCTTAACTGTCACTTTTTCACTGTGAGTTTATACGACAGGTGTAATATGCTCTCAAATAGCCGAATTCTGGCGTGCAATCTAGATAATCCGAAAGAGAGTGCATCTACGTCTACATCTCTTTTGATGTTCAAATTGTCAAATTTTTTTTCAAGTAGCCCCATAAATAAAGCACTGCAATGTGGACGTAATTTCTGTTGTGCCATTACATACTTTTGCTTCTATCATTGTAAATAACATTGTATGTTTTATGGAATATAACTTTCCTTCCATTAAAAAATTAGTGTCTTGTAATGTACTAATAGCATCTTGTACATAGTCAATTTCTTCTTGGATTACATCCACAGTTTCTCTTATTTTGCTCCATAAAATAACGTCATTTGGCTGCTGCACGGTTGGTTAAAAGGCGTTACTACCTGTTTCGCACATTCCTTTTTTACACAGGTAATATTAGTCTTAGACGTATTAATTTAAATAAAAAACATCTTCGTACAATCAAAACATTTTATGACTGATAACAGGGCAAAAAATCACCAAAAAAAAGTGGGGCAAAACACGCAACGTTTTTTTTTTTTTATTCAAAAGTAAAGATTACAAATCGTGATGTATAACATTTTTAAAAACGTAACTAGATTCACCCTCAAAAACCTGTTAATTTTTTTTTTTTTTTACAAAAATGTGAACAAAAAAATAATTTTTTTTCATATCGAACGAATTTTTATAAGTAGCTGTTAATATAGTCCTTCACAGAAAAAAAAATCAATAAAAAATCTTTATTCGTTTACCCACAAAAAAATATATGGTTAACCTCTCAAAGCCGTAAAAAGTCAATGAACACGCATGCAATTTACGCAAATTTCCTGACTATAACAGTGTCCTAGTGTCTGTCGAGCTGCGTACTTAAATTTTGACATTTCTAAAATTTTATTTTTTGCCTAATGTCCAGCTAGATTGGCAAAAAAACCCTTATGTGCGTACTTAATCTAGTGCTACCACAAGCAAAACTCAAAATTACGCTTAAGATGAAGAAAATTGATCCGATTTAGCTGAAATTACAACTGATATAAATTTAACGTTTTATTTTATAAACACACGACCAAATTATGCAAATTAACTTTAAATATGAGTTACTGGAGACTTCTGAATAGGTTTGTTACGAATAAAAACGGCCGCATTTGGAGTAAGAACAATTCACAAAAGTTCAAAAGGTTGAACCGTTTCTTAAATCAGTTGTACAACTGTTAAGGGTGCTAAATATGCTCCCAGCTAAAGCATTTGGAAGTGGAAAAATAAAATAAAATTTATTACTTTTTAAAATATTGGCACCATTTATTAAAAGATTTAGTTTGTTGTGCTTAATTCCCACAACAAACAAAATCTTTTAATAAATAATTATGTATTCCCAAAAAAAAAAAACTTTGATTATATTGGAACCTTATATTTTAGCTTGAATACTTTTTCCAATAAACTTCGGGTTCTAAAACCATGGAAATATCTTATGAATAAGAAACAGTGACTTTGGTTGAGAAGACTGTGCATTTTTTAGATCAAAAACATTTTAAATGGTATGCATTTTTTGGGAAATCAAATCTTTTCATTATTTGTTGTAAAAAGAAACAATTTCATATTACAATTCCCACGCTATACACTGATAGAAAAGAGTTTCATAACACTGATGTATTTTGACATCAATACTATGCCAAGTGTTCTCTTTTTTGGCCCCCATGACACTTTACATCATTATGATGCCAGCCTTAACATCACTTGGTCAAATTGTCATCAGGCTCAAAGATTTAAATTAGGTCATCAATGGGATGACACATCGGCATCACTGATATGACGAATCGGAGTCAATTAAGTAAAACATGTCATCAGTGCGATGACTCAGTAACATCGGAGGAAGGACTTATTATACACTTTGTCATTAAATTGAGTCATTGGGATTGACTTAAGTCAAACTGAGAGAATTTTATTATTTACCTACCCGTTGCACATGTTTGTTTCACTTTGGTTGCATTCCGCCTTTTCTTTACAGAAGAACTCCCAATTATAAGTCACCAGCAGCATGCTCGATATGTTTTTTTTATTTATTTAAATAAATAGTTCAATAGAATATGGGAGTTTTTGCTTTTCATTTTATATATAATAATACACAAAATGTGGCATCGAATTGATGTCACTGTAGTCATAGCATAGATGACGCATAAAATGTGACAAAATTTTATGATGAAGTTTGTCAATGGATTGATGTCACCTTTTGCCTCATTGATGCCATTTGTAATAAAATTTATGTCACAATTCTGATGTTACGCCATCATCAATATGAAGATGCACTAAGTGTAGCCACGACAGTAAAAATTACACCAAAGTCAGGTTATTATCCACACGGTGGCAACGCTGACTCAAACACACGTACGGAAGAAAACACTACAGTCTCGCAGGAGCAGTGTTAATGTTTATATTTAGAAAGTTTAACTTTCCGTCCTTCGAAAACCGTAAAAAATTCAGCCGGGAAGAGACCTTAGATTCTTTACCGAAATCCTAAAAAATAATTTTTTCTATTAATTACTTTAGACTTAGAGGGTGTAATTAAAATACATAAATTACAATTTGATCTCAGCAAGGTTTATAGCTAAGGCGAGATCATTTTATTAATTATAAGTCCATGCATTTTGACATCCCAGCAAAAACTTTGCTTACAAAATAAGCAGAAAAATAATGAGAACTTGAGGAATAGAGTTCTTATTTTTCTACTAGAGAAAGTACCTATTTTTGTTCGCGATGTCCCAAAAGTAATCCTTTATAATTTGGCCAATTACAACCTAAAAATAATACCTTTATTTTATACTTAAAAGTTTTATAAAAATATGTAGTTACCAAAAGAGACAAGAAATAAGTACTTTCAAAGTAACTGTGAAAAATGTTAAAACATACTAATTAAAATTGCTCTGAAATCTTATGGAATTGATGTTGAAAAAGTGTACACAATAATAAATTTTTCAAAATGTAAGAAAATTTTTAATAAAGAGTGCTTTTGCTGCACAAAGTCATTTATAGCTCTTACATTATAATAACAATGTGTGTATTAATAAATGTAATTATACGGGCCTGTCACAGAAATAAATGTCGATCGAAAGTTTTTTAAATTCCGAGAAATATTCTTCAGAAAACGAAAACCGATACATTTTCTCGGAATGAAATCACTTTTATTTTTTCAAATCGAAAAAAAGTTTTTCATTTGACTTGCACAATATTGCCACATTTAACTTAAAAATAACAAAATTTAAATTTGTCGGAATTACGAAAAGCGATTGAAATGAAAATACGGATTCAAAACAATTCCGAACAATTTAAATTGATATCACTACTAGTATTCTAATAACGAAAATATATTGTGTTGGTAATTTTGGAACATATTTATGTATATATTTACATACATTTGATTGATATTTGGATTTTCCATGTATTTCACATCGAAATTATATTTAAAATTTAATAATATTACCGGATATCGAACAAACATTAATATAATATATTGCAAATTGATTTAAAAAACTATTTAAAATCATATAATAATAACTTATTTAAGTCATTATACCAAAGTATTTTTTGGTTTTATGGCTTATTTAAGATATTATAATAAAGTTATTATTTTATATATAACTAATAATGCAAAAAGTGGCGAAAAAAGCTACAAAGTAATGAATTCAGGAAGTCATTAAAAGTAGCATTGTAAGTTAAGTTTTTGCTAGGATCTTTCTAATCTACATATTGCAAAAAGGTGTTTTAACGATTTATCGCTAACTTTTTGAATATATAAAATATTAAGCTATTTACTAGTTACCATTCATATTCTGTTTCAGCGATTTCTTTGGACTAAAGTTAGCAACAGTTTCTACCAGTTATCCATGGAATTATGATTCTATTTATAGGGCCAACTTCCAAAATTTTATAAGAATCGTTCAATATATACTAGGGTGTTTAATTAGTCGGCTTTTTGTTCCATTAAACGATTAATCGATATATGGCATTGGTGACTTATTCGATTAAACAAATAAAATTTTATAATTAATCGATTAAACGAATAATTAAAAATCCAGTAGTTTTAGAAATTAAGAGATATTTCGATAATTTTAGAAAAAATTGGTTCTCGAGTAAATAAATAAACATAATTAATTATTTATTTACCAAAAAAAAAAAAAAAACAAACGTAACAATTTATACTAATTGATAAAACCTTTACAACGATAAAAAAAAACAAACATGTATTGATTTCATATTATTTTACATGTATAAACAATTAAACAGATCTTTTAAAATAATCTTTTAAAAATAACATGTTTAAATGTTTTGCTTTACTTGTTATATCAAGTTTGTCATTCCATGTCAATCCTTCCATCCACTTGGGTGTCAAAATTGTTCTCCTCGGCATTTCAGGGTTGAATTCCAGCAGAATCGGTTCAGAAGGAATAGAGTTATGCCCGAAATGCTAACAAATTTACAAAAACTAACATAAATTGTTGGCGGAATGCACCGATTGTCCTACAATTTCAACAATTCATTTTATATGTCATCTAATTTCGTGAAGGTCGGTCCATAGTTTACCTATGGCTCTATTATAGAACCACTCTCGGAAATTATATTAGTACGTCTAAAAGCGCCACGAAAAATGTTTTGTGGTGAAATTTCGCAACATTCTAATTTAATAGGACTTAAAATTACAGCACTAGATTTTGAGAATATTGAGTCTTAATTAATCATAGGCCCCATATAAAACCATGGCTTAAATAACTGCAGTCAAAGTTGAACAATTGCCATTTCTTCCACTTCTTAATTTATCGTTGGCCAAAAAAAGCTGTTGCTTTTACTTCCAACTAAAAAAAAGAAAAGTTGTACGCAAATTTTGGTTTTTTGTTCGACAGTTTTTGTTTCGACTGCAGTTTTATAAACCCTGTATAAAACACAATCTCGAACACAGTTTTCTACGCCTTATACCGCAAAACCTAATAGCATTGTTTTAAAATTTAGCCCCCTAGAGATTGCTAAGCCAATGTATACAATTGCAAGGAATCCAATTTGGAGAAAGACCTATAATTTACCATAGACCCTACATAAAGCCCATTCACAAAAATCAGGTTAATAAACCTTAAACTTCAGCATATTTTAATATTTTGGTGATGTTTAGTTGGATAAAATAACTTAAAGACACAAGTTCCAAATAGATTTATTAAAGTTTAAAAAAATTTTTTTTTTTTTGAATAAAAAAAAAACGGGAATTGAAAACAATCAAAAACTCCTGGAATTCACAGGACGAGAAATTCTGGGAACAAGCTCTATTGAATACTCAATTTGATGAAATTATCTCCAAAATTGCGAACTGTACTTTTCGCACAATATTTACATGGAGAAACAAGCAGTTAGCTAAGCAGCCGGATGGACGGACATTGTTAGATTGTTTTGATGTTCAGATAATGATTATATATAATTCGATCCGCAAACTATAAAATGAGTCTAGTACCAATATTTCTATATATGTGTTAGACACATCAGCACTTAGTTATAATATCGGTAGGTGGTGTTGGATATAGAAATTTCACAATAATAGTTCGGTAGAAAAACAAATTAATTAACACAGTACAACATTTTTCAGTTAATTGATTGCCAACTCAATTCTGTGAACTGTATGTGAAATTAGACCCAAAAAGAAGAATTTCTGCATCATTCGTTTTGTCTTCTTACCTGCGATTTGAAGTTAGTATCGATTTGAAGTTAGTACTATCGTATAGGGGAATTTATCACGTTTTAGGCCCTGTTGTTTGACATAGCTCGACAACCACTAGCCCAATTTAGTTGAAATAAATTTTAAAAAATTAAGAATTACAATTCCCTTAATCTGTTCATATATTGTTTTCCTATACAAGTAACACTTTCGAAGTTAAAAATGAATGTATGAAGGGAAAAAATTATTTTTTGCCTAAAAATTTAAATTTTTTTTTTTTTAAATACATAAAAAAATGTATTTATAGGTGTGCATTGATCGATTTTTGGCATTCAGCCAGTGCCGACGAACGCGAACAGTAAAAGTGATTTTTCTCCAGTTTTTTAAAAGTGAATAACAACAAAACATAAAATATATCAATATGGAAAACAACAAGTGCCCATATTTGGATGAATATTGTTACGTTTGTGGTCATATCGTCCGAAAAATACAGAAAAAAGATCGAAAAAATTTGTTTACTGAGCAATTCAAAACCGCGTATTGTAATTATTTCGATGAAGCAGATTTAAGTGGTGCAAATTTTACGCCGAACACAGTGTGCAACAGTTGTTATACTACCCTTCTAAAATGGATTCACGGAAAAAGTAGAAAGTTATCTTTTATGAAGCCAGTAATTTGGGTGGAAGACACAACTGGACATGATGAATCCAGGTGCTATGCATGCATAAATTTTCGTCCTGGATTAAACAGACAACAATTGAAAACAAAAGTATACACTGCTGCATTTACTGCCATACTTCCAGTGCAACGCCCTGCTGATACCGATGCACCTAAGCCTCCGAGTGCGGATACTGTGTCCCTGCTAGCCGAAACCGTTTTCACCAATCCGACCGATTTGGATGATGCTGATTGGATACCCGATATTGAAAATAGTGCACCACAACCGCTACCACAAATCGAAATGGATTACATTGTGGCCAAGCTGGGACTATCACAACACGACTCCGAATGGCTGACATCATTTTTGAAGAGAAGAAAACTCACACAGCAAAATGTCAGCGCAACATCATACCGACAACGCCAAGCTGATTTTCAGAAATTTTATTCCGTTGACGAAGCAAATACGTTCACGTACTGCCATGATATCCCAGGTTTAGTGAAAAAATTGGGAATGGATTATATCGCTGGCGACTGGCGTTTATTCATCGATGGTTCATTTACTAGTTTGAAGGCTGTGCTGCTGCACAAAAAAAATAAAAAAACCATGCATTCCATTGGGATTCAGCACAACTATGAAGGAAACGTATGAAGCATTGGGCGAAATTTTGAAGAAAATCAAATACGATGAACACAAATGGAACATTTGTTGCGATCTGAAGGTGGTCAACATACTACAAGGGATTATAGAAAAGGGCGGATATCCAAAATACTTCTGCTTCCTTTGTAATTGGGATTCACGATACACAGGCAATCAATATCAATGTAAAGATTGGAAAGGAAGAACTCCCGAGCTCAACAAACAATTAAAATTACGCAATGAACCTATGATAAAGGACCTGGATGATATTTTGTTGCCACCGTTCCACATGAAACTGGGAATAGCTGGGAAATTCGTTGAAGTGGTGGTCAAAAAAGTTAACGGCGCCTTTGACTGTTTGAAATCCATCTTTCCGAAACTCAGTGATGAGAAAATTAAAAACGGTACGTATCGTACTCTGTATTTCAATATTGTCATATCTAAATTTGTTAATTTCTATACATTCGCATTACCAATAATTTTTTCGTTTTTCTTATGTATTTAAAACAGGTATTCTCAATGGACCTGATATTCGGAAATTGATCAAAAGTGATTCTTTCACACATTTGCTTTCAGAGCATCACGACCACCAACATGCATGGAACGCATTGAAAGAAGTAATAGAAGGCGTTCTAGGAAAGAACCGTGTCCAGCGAGAAGAGATACAGCAACGAGTGGACAGGTTGCTGTTTTATTTCGAAAAAATCGGTGCATCCATGACGCTGAAATTGCATTTCTTGCACCACCACCTCGATACTTTTTTGGCACAATCACCTCAGGAATCAGACGAACAAGGAGAGAGGTTCCACCAGGTGACCATGCCATTTGAAAAGCGGTTCAAAAGCCAAAAATTTGATGCATTGCTTGCGGAGGTTTGTTGGTGGAGTTCCACAATTATGCAGTTTGAAGAAACCACCGAAGATGAAGACATTGAAATTGGTGGACACAGTGAAAGAAATACGCCCTTGAATAGTATGTGTATCTCGGATGACGATACAGACTCAGACCATGAATATGAACAACCTACGAAGAAAACAAGATCATCAGAACCACAAGCGTCAACTTCTACAAGGATGGATATTGCCAATAATTGAAAAAATGTTCTAAATTTTGTTTTTATGCATATTATAATTGCGTATTAATTGCATATTATTTTATTTTCATTAAGTTTTTATAAATAAAGTTTTTTTTTGCATGATAATTTTTTAATTTATATATTTATTTTTATTTTAAGGGTGGTGGCTATAACTGATTTTTGAAATTCATACCTTTACTCAATTGCGAATAAAAGCGAAACGCGTGCATCGATTTTTATGATCTTTGTCTCATTTTGCTCATAGGTTATGTGACTTTGCGAAAAAATAACTAGACTTGAAACTTTTTTCCATTTTGGATTTTTTATGTATTTTTAAAAAAAAAAATTTAAATTTTTAGGCAAAAAATAATTTTTTCCCTTCATACATTCATTTTTAACTTCGAAAGTGTTACTTGTATAGGAAAACAATATATGAACAGATTAAGGGAATTGTAATTCTTAATTTTTTAAAATTTATTTCAACTAAATTGGGCTAGTGGTTGTCGAGCTATGTCAAACAACAGGGCCTAAAACGTGATAAATTCCCCTATACGATAGTACTAACTTCAAATCGATACTAACTTCAAATCGCAGGTAAGAAGACAAAACGAATGATGCAGAAATTCTTCTTTTTGGGTCTAATTTCACATACAGTTCACAGAATTGAGTTGGCAAATCATGTGTTGTACTGTGTAATACATATTTAAATAAATAAAATAATAATTAGCAAAAAGACAAATATAAATATTATTGTGTTAATAATATTTTTTTCTTTAAAACGCTTGTAAATAATTTTTTTCAGCTGAAGTATATTTAAAAAACTTTAGTAGTTGTTTACAAACAAACACAGCTGTCTTGATTCTTTTTAAAGCAATAACACCCACAGATCATACGTGTATTTTAAACTTGCACTACCCGTTTCGCTTTTCTGGACAATATTAATTGTGTATTGTATTGGTGGATCCGACACCGAATTATTTATCGTAATTAGGAGATAAAAAAATTGTAATATGAAACTGAGAGCGTTAAAATAACAAATGGTATGGAAAGTCTTTATCATTGTATACAACTAGTATGCCAATTAGAGAGAGCGTTCTCAATTTTTTAGCTCACCCCTGACACATATACATTCTGTGTGAATTTATGTGTGAATTATTTGATTTTGCAAAATGTTTTTATTTTTCGCAAACTAAAAATTTTTTCGACATTAATTTTGTTCTGTTGTTAATATTATTAAAGCCAGCAGAGTAGCATTTTGTGGTATGAAAATAAGATTTGAAATCATAAATTATTTAAATATTTTCCGCTTTGCAGAATAAAAATTTTACAAACATTGTTTTAAAAGTTTATAAATGCAGCCAACCTTTAATAAATTGCAAATTTATTGAATTAATAAAATTTTATTTTGGAAAAAAACTTTTTGCCACATTCTATACGATTTTATGCAACCATGTTTAGTGGTGGAAATAGTTTTATACACCAATACATTTGAAAACCCCTTACTAGTACAAGCATAAGTTAGGTACCACTGACAATTGAGTTATGTACCTGTCAAAGAATCGGCATACTAGTTATATACTATGTTCTGTATAGCTTCACATTTTTAAGCAACAACTTTTGGAGTGTATGTGAAGATAGCATATAGTTTACATATAAATAGGTGAAATTTTCTATATTGTCGTTAAATTTACGACTGTTTAGTCCTGAGGGGTCTGTACACGGTCAAATTCAGTGTGGCCATTTTGGAATTTTTGCAGCTAAATTTAGCATATAAAATTTTTATTTAGCTCCAAAATTTTCATTTAGTACTTGGCATTTTATTTAGCATTTTTAGAAAATGTTTTTAGCTTATTTAAACATTATTTATTTTAAAAATTTGGACGAATAGTTTTATTGATTTTACTAAAAAAAAAAAATTTATAAGTTAAATAATAATAAATTTTGACTAAAAATAGTTGTACCTAAAATGAAATTTCGTATGAAAATGGATAGTTCTTATGTTAAGAAACATCTTACCTGTCTTGTTACAAAATAGAATATTCAGGAAATAATTATTCGAAATGCCCTTATCATGTTGATTGTAAATATTATTTATTAATAAAATGTCACTTTGTACGAGGGCGGATGAATATTAAGTACTTGATGGGAGCAGTTTTTCATTTCATATAACTACGAGGGAAGTTCGAAAAGTCACGGACGCCC
The DNA here is from genome assembly GCA_943735925.1 of Pollenia amentaria. Classification (NCBI taxonomy): domain Eukaryota; kingdom Metazoa; phylum Arthropoda; class Insecta; order Diptera; family Polleniidae; genus Pollenia; species Pollenia amentaria. The sequence goes on along the minus strand of OX031009.1, from coordinate 144,988,558 downwards.
ACGTATGTAGATACAAATTCAATAGTGCAAAAAATTGTTTGCTCTAAACTGCTGAAGAAATAATTGTTTTAAAGCTTCAACTTTTCTTAAACTATAAAAAATAATATGATCTAAAAATTTTGTATATCATAGAATTAAATCGATTAAACTTTTCATATATCAGAGGTTTGAAGGCCCAACAGGCGAAGCAACAATGTCAAGCTTAATCGCCGCATTATTGTACAAAGAAATATGTAATTACACGTTGGCTTAAACAGCGGTCAAAAATTCCAACTTTACGACGTTCAATTGCACACACTAAGAGCAAATATTTAATATTAAGGCTGCTAGAAAAGGAGGGGATCCATCGTAGCTAAAATTTTTTGCTTCATCATTTGCTTGACACTTCCTTCCATTGTTTTATGTGATGCTATAAAGGCGGATCCCTTATAATTTAGTATTAAAACATTTTGTTCCGTAAGTTATAAGCGCTAATTAAAATGTAAAAATTTAAAAATCAATTAATAAAAAGCTTAAGTTGGACTTAATTCAAGAAAAGTGGTAAGATTTACGAAAGCTTATGAGCAACGTCACACTAAAGACGGTTACCATTCTAGGGTTAAAATTATTTTCCCAGCTTATAACACAGAGTTTTAAATCTTTAACTAAAAGCGTATCCATTTTCCTTGACTTTTGATCTTCACTTTAATTAAGGGTGTGCTGTCAACAACTTCTTGTTTCACGTACTTTTTATATGTACGTGTTTAGCTATTTGTTTCTTCTCATATCTTTTAACAAAATTAGCCGAAACAATTAGAAGAGTTAAAAATTAAAAATTAAAACAAGACTCTAATGGCACAATGGAAAATTTTATATTTTTAGAGAAATCCAGAAAAGAACTCAGAAATAAGACATTCTCCAACATCTACGATAATTGAAAGAATTTTTTCCAAATCAATTTTTATCAAAACTAAAGAAAATAATCGCTAGAATTTAAATCAAATTATTTTTCAAAACGCTTATTTTATAAGATCTCCTAAAACTATTGAAATAAGTAATAAAATGATCTCACAGTTTATGTTTTTATTACTACATAATATTTAAGTATTAATTAAAAAATATGCATTACATATTAATGAATTATTTTTTTGTTTGCTCGTTTTAGTTCAATAATATTTATATTTGTTGTGTTATGGTTTTTTTACTAATAAACTTCAAATAATAAATAATCTATGCATTTTTATTTACTGAAATTATTGAATTTATAAAAAAACTCTATTAATCGGTTAACCGATCAATAACAAAGTTCACCGATTATTAACCGATTAAACCAAGACCTCGGTTAATTAATCGAGCGATTAACAAATAAAAGCATAAGCCCGATTAAATGAATAACATAGTATGTATATTAGGGTGGGTCGATTTAGCAATCAATATTGTGCCATAAATTTTTCGATAAAAAAAAAAATTAATATCGCCATCGTGTTAAGCGTACAATTTTACCTTGGATAGGAAATATTTAAAAAATTTGAAATCGGGGAATTTTTTTGACGCCTAAAAATATTCAAAAAAAACTCGTTCAAAACCTCAAGAAAAACCTGTTTTTTAGAAAAACTGCTATCGCCATCGTTTTTAGCGTACAATTTCACCTTGGAAAGGTAATTTTAAAAATAAAAATTAAGTCAGCCAATTTTTTTATTACATACTAAAGAGCCTTAAAAAAAGTTGAGAAAAAGTCAAAAAATTAATAATGGATGATTCTTTAAGAGCTATAGGAAAGTTAAAAAAAAAAACACATAAAATTCACACAAAAAATGCATGAAATCTTTATTTGAATCGATAGTACGGTCCATATAATTTAATGTTTGAAGATTATTTCATGCAAATGTTGACCGTGACTGCGCCTCAAATGGTCAATCCGCTTAGTCCAATTTTGGCATACTCTTTCCAACATTTCGGCCGGTATCTCATGAATAAATGCTTCAATGTTGTCTTCCAATGCGTCAATTGAAGCGGACATGTGTGTATAGACATGATCTTTAACATAGTCCCACAAAAAATAGTCTATAGGCGTTAAATCGCACGATCTAGGCGGCAAATTGACCGGTCCCGAACGTGAAATAAAATGTTCACCGAACTCGGCTCTCAATAAGTCCATTGTTAAGCGTGCTGTGTGGTATGTGGCACCGTATTGTTGAAACCACATGTCATGCAAGTCAAGCTCTTGAATTTTGGGCAAATAAAAGTTGGATATCATCTCACGGTAGCGCTCACCATTCACAGTTACGTTACGATTCGCATCATCTTTGAAGAAGTACGGTCCAATGATGCCACCAGCCCATAAACCGCACCAAACTGTGACTTCTTCTGAATGCATTGGTAGCTCTTGCAGTTCTTCTGGCTGATCTTCACTTCAAAACCGACAATTCCGCTTATTAACGTTCGCATTGAGCCAAAAATGTGGGTCGATTAAACTGACCATAAAATGGAAGAAGCGCGCGGTGAACTTTCTTAACAGAGCACGCATTTTGATAATAAAATTCAATAATTTGCAATCGTTGTTCGTTTGTAAGACGATTCATGGTTAAATTATAGACCAAACTGAAAATGTTTGACAGTGAAACAAAACACGAAACGTGTGTCAGCTGTTTAAACCAGTGTTGCCAAAAAGATAATAGCTAAAAAATCACACCTTATTTAGGGTCCTCAAAAAAGATTTTTTTTTTGATATGTCGTAGTGGAACTTTTTTTCCTCATGCTAAAAACTATCGAAACATCGATGGCACAGTATCGACAAATTTTTGTCCTTACAACTCGGCCAACCCTAATGTATATGCATTCATATATTAATTTATTTACTTGATAATCTGGCGAAAACAAAAGTATAAAGTGCAAAAATGTAATAAAGAAAAAAGTAGCAAGAAGCTGTACTTGCCTGTGTAAATAATAGATTTAGGGAATATTGGGGATCTTTATAACTTTTACGCTTTTGAACTATTAAAATGAAGAAAATATAGTCTACAATTATTTATTTATTTATTTGTCTATGGAACATAATCCTTACAGACTTCTTAATTTAATTTTAATTTAATACAAATATATTTTACAAAAATATATAAAAATGTGAAATAAAAAAAGATCGATAAATTAGTTTTAATATCAGTGGGACTAGAAGAATAGTCAATAAATTTATACTTTTCAGATTAATATGAATCTGACCGTCAATGGACCATAATCTTAAAAATAATTTTACACTGATTCCTTCTCTAAAAATCATACCAATACAATTTTAAAAATATGTACGTATATAATTTTTTTAATGATTAACGTAATTTTTTAATGTTAAACGTTTATGTATTAAAATATTTTTTAACACTATAAAAATTAAATTTTTTACTCGAATTTGGACTTTAACCTCGAATTGTAGAAAGTAATTTAGAAAAAAGTTTGGAACAAACGTTATGTAGAAAGATCTCTCTCCTCTTTGAAATGACATAATTTTATTTAAAGGCTATTTTTAATTGTTGGCTTATTGCGTGAACTCCTCGTATGTCTGCCCCTATATGAAGCGCAAAATTTTTTTCTTTCATTCCCGGAACTTTCCGGGTAATTTTTTGTGAACAATTATATTATAAAGTTCATTAAGGCCGGTGTCTTGAGTTGTCTCGGATTTTTTCGACGAAATGTGTTTTTTTATTTCCTTAAAGACCAACATTTTAAGCAAAACTAAGCTGAGTCCGTTAATATCACTGGTTTACAGCCGAAAAATACCAAGAACGCCTAGATAAGTTAATTGGGACCTCCTGAAAACGAAAAACGCTGTAATTTGTGGAAAATTTTTGAAACAAACGTAAAAAATAGGCAAATTTTGATAGAAATTTGCAGCATATCGGCGGAAAAGGCATTCAATTACCTTTCCAACGATATGCCATTCATCTCGATCGGTTGGGCTCCACAAGGGTTTGAGTGGGACCATACACCGAAAAACACAAAAGTACCGTTATCTAAAAAACGGTACTTAGAAACTTTTTCTTAAAAAAATATTGTACAATTAGAATTGTGGTTATTTTATTGAACTGTTTATGGTTTTAATCCAAATATTTTAATATTTTATTCAGGCTTAAATTCATTAAATTAAATTTTCATCAGGGCAACTTCTCCGTGAAAACCTGGGTTAAATTGCCAGCTCAGTCAAAAATGAAAAATTATCAATAAATTTTAATTCATTTCATGTCGTAAAACTTCCTTTCTTCATACAAATAATTTAATGAACTTTAGCCTGAATAAAATATTATAGAATTTGGATTAAAGCAGGAATATTGTCCAATGTTAAACATTTTTCCAAAAATTTAGTCGGACCATAAATCGAACATTATGTCTTCGTCCCAAATGCATTTTCAGATTTATTTTTTCCTTTATCTTTATCCTGAAGTTTTAAACAAATTGTGTTGTATTTACAATTGAATACCAAATTAAACTCCACAAAGTACAACAGAGTAAGGTATCCTTTTCGCTGGTCAAAACGTGTTCTTTAATATCTTTTTTCGACATTGATAAACTGGTAATAAGTACTGGTTCACACGCTTCAAGTTTTGGAACCCTAAAATATTAAGCTTTTAAGAGAGAAAGTAAAATAAAATGCAATTTATTTTCCTCTCTCTCGCCTAAAAACTCAAGACTTGATGACTTAAACTTAAAGCGTGTGAACAAGCACTAAAGGCCATTTAATTTCACAAAATTAAAATTTAAATCGAAAACTTTGTGAGAAAATTCTTGAAATTTACCGCAAATAAAAATTTTTGTGAATTTAAAAAATTTCAAGTAAAATTTGTTCCTGATTAGACTAAACTCAACTAAACCATATAAAGTACATGTCGCTTATTTACTTTAACAACGTCATAAGTAAATATTTGCGTTTTGGACTGACAGCCGTCGCAGTGGTGAAAAGGGTAAAACTGCAAAGAACTTTAATTTTATGAGCAGAAAAACTTTTAAGTATCATAGTGACACACACGTAGCGAAATAACATTATTCAATATGGTCATCTCCAACAAAACAGTTTTTAACGAAAAATTTTGAATGTATTATAGTTAATCTAACTATTTTATTGTCAGCGGCAACCATTTCGATAATGGGTAAACTAGACCTTAAGAAGTTTTAGCGATATTACGGTTGCCTCCATATATTTAATGGTATTTTATTGAGTCAATCTTCTTGAATTGTGTGCTCTATATATTTGAAAAAAATCCTAAGAACAACAGGCATACAAAAGATCTAGTGTAAAGTTTTCTAAATAAATAATGACCAACTGAAAATTTAAAAAAAAAATATATTCTTCTTTATTTACCCATCCGCTATTCGGATATAAGTAATTTTGCACTAAATTAACAACAAAAAACTTGTTTCTTCATGATTAAAGCCAGCAGATATTCAGTTATTGACAAAATTTCAAGTTGTTTTATTTTCTTTTCTTATACATATCATAACAAGAATCAAAAACTATGCGCATATAAAATTACATTTTTTTAATTTTTTATTTATATGCGCTTTTTTGATTGCAAGTACAAATTTTGCACTAATCGGGTATTAGTGATCGTACAATTTTATGTTTATAAATTTATGTATACACTTAATAGTCCGATGTTATGCTAAAATGGTCAGCTTCCGTCTTCCTTAAATTTTTCCTTTAATGACTCATTGTAAATTTTCGTATTTATTGTATCGTAATACGTTTCTAAATTTATCTAAAAATACGTAAACATGTTATTAATTTCATATTACCATTTTTTTCATTTCATATTACCATTTTATTCATTTCATTTTATTATAACGTAACAAACAAACAAACATACGAGTACACACACATCCATTTTTGTACATATATTATCAGATAAACATTAAATTAGGCTCAATAAGATCAGTTAAATAACAAATTCTGGCATAAAACTATTATTTACTTATAATTTGGAAATAAATAAAATTTTGGAATTTCCTCTCATTTAAGTCTTGAGACTATAGTTCATGAAGTTAAACAAAACCCCCCTTACCCAAAACCCCTAAACAGTTAGTGGTTTTTTTTATTCTTTAAAAGCTGTAAACTATCAAATCAATTACAGTTGAGTGTTACCTTTTAAAATGAAAATATCTAAAATAATTTCAATCGTACTACTCAGTTCTATTCTACAACTAATGCCAGTTTATGGCATTAACGATGATATACTACAGAAGGACGCTCCAGCCGATTTACTCCCTATAGCGGAGCAATTTTTAATGGCTAAGCATACGGAAATGTTGGTCAATGCCATTAAGGCGAATAATGGTTCTACACATAATAACAATGATGGTAATCCAACGGTTTATGGTATTTTGAATGAAGCCATGAATAAAATTATTTCAATAAACAAATTTTCTTTATTGGCTGACACATTGTGGACTATTTATGAGCAAGATCGTTTACAATCTTATGAGGCTACACTGCGTTCCCAGTTGAACCTTTACTACAGATTTATTGAAGCAAATTTAACTGACAAACAGGAGTTCTTGCAAAAATTCGCCTATAAATTGTACAGATTAAAGAATAGAGATTTGTACAGAAACATGGATTCGAGCTTAAAACGGAGTGTAGAAAATATAATAAAAAAACTTCCTACTAATTTAAGATTTATATATTTTAAGGACCACTTTTGTCTTGAGAATTACAAGCATTCGAATTTCATTTATACATCTACAGAAATGTCGCACTTTATAGAGGAGAATGGCAAACAGATTCCAGTAAGTAACTACGTTTGGCTATGGTCTGAAAATAAATCGATGAATAATTCAGGATTTATAACGGCTCAAGTCAAAAAATTTGATTTAACTGGTGGGGGAAAACTTAAAGTACTTCTTAAGAGTACTTTATATCAAAAGTATTATTATATGAAGCTGGGCTATCAGACGCTTTTTAGTTGGAGTCAATCAACAACACCTCCTAATTACATTTGGGATATTGAGTTTTTGGATAATGATCTTGTTTTAATTTCCCAAGACGGCAATATAATGTGCGCTGATCATCATATGTTCCAGGAAAATAGACGAAGTGTTTCTGGTCGCATAAAACAAGAAGTTTCTCCAACAGATTCTGAATGTCAATGGCGTTTGGGGGACTGCGTTTTTCAGTGATTTGTGGTGATCCAATATGTGAATAAAATAGTTTGAATAAAAAAATATGTATGTACATATAAAAATACTTAACTTATTATTGGGGATGGGCGATTAATCGACTAAACAAAATTTTAATAAACCAGATTGTTGAATTGTAAGCATTGTGGAAAATACGATTTTCAAATAATTAAATTCAAAATACAACTATATTTTATATTTCTATTTAAAAATAAAAATACAAAATAGTGCTTAGCCAAAGTATTTTGAACAATTATACGTATTAATTAACTGATAAAATACTTTATTGAAATAAAATTGAACAAATTTACGTAGAAATCATGGCAGAATAAGTACAAGGTTTAATCATTTGAAATATTGTTCTCAATTTTAAAACCCATACAACGTGAAACAAAAGGAAATAAGGAAAAAATTTAAAAACTCGTCAAAAATCTTGAGAACACTTGGCATAGTATTGATGTCAAAATACATCAGTATTATGAAGTCTTTTCTATTAGTGTAGAGCGTGGTAATTGTTATATGAAATTTTTTCTTTTTACAACAAATAATGAAAAGATTTGATTTCCCAAAAAATGCATACCATTTAAAATATTTTTGATCTAAAAAATGCACAGTCTTCTCAACCAAAGTCACTGTTTCTTATTCATAAGATATTTCCATGGTTTTAGAACCCGAAGTTTATTGGAAAAAGTATTCAAGCTAAAATATAAGGTTCCAATATAATCAAAGTTTTTTTTTTTTGGGAATACATAATTATTTATTAAAAGATTTTGTTTGTTGTCGGAATTAAGCACATCAAACTAAATCTTTTAATAAATGGTTCCAATATTTTTAAAAGTTATACATTTTATTTTATTTTTCCACTTCCAAATGCTTTAGGTGGGAGCATATAAAGCACCCTTAAGAGTTGTAAAACTGATTTAAGAAACAGACTATTGTCTGAATCCATAAAGGATATTTCTAAAAGCCCATACAACTCGAAATTGTAAAAATAAATACAAAAAATTAATTTTTTTCAAAAGATAATTCCATGGCGTTAACATTTGAAAATATTTCTGGGCATTGGGGGCGCGGTTGTTCTTGACGATACACACTCGTCTAATTTTGGGCCACTTTTTCGGGCATTTATGGCCGTATGTTACGAACAATATTCCTTAAAGGCGGCAGTGTTTGTCTTCACGTCTTAATCGAGAGGTGTCAACAGCCTTGGAGACTTATTGACAGGTATTTTTTTTCGAAATCAGCCTTTTGAACTGTTGTAGATTGTTCTTACTCCATATGTGGCCGTTTTTTTTTTTTCATAACAAACCTAATCAGATAGACGATTATTTGTACTATAAAGATCATAAAATCGCCAGTAACGCATATATAAATTTAATTTGCATAATTTGGTAGTGTTTTTATCAAATAAAACTTTAAATTTATATCAGTTGTAATTTCAGTTAAATCGGATCATTTTTCTTCATCTAATTTTGAATTTTGGTTGTGGTAGCACTAGCTAAAGTACGCACATAAATGTTTTTTTTTTGCCAATCTAGCCGGACATTAGGCAAAAAATTAAATTTAGGAAATGTAAAAATTTAAGTTCGCAGCTCGATAGACATCAAACTTTTGGTTTGTGGTTTTGGGACACTTATATAGTCAGGAAAGTTGAGTAAATTGCAAGCGTGTTCATTAACTTTTTACGGGTTTGAGAGGCTTACAATAAATTTTTTTGTGGGTAAACGAATAAAGATTTTGCATTGATTTTTTTTCTGTGAAAGACTATATTAACAGCTACTTATAAACATTTTTAGAAAAATGTAATTTTAAATTTTTATATTAAAAAAATTCGTTCGAAATTGAAAAAACGATTTTCACTCTTTTGTAAAAAAAAACTAAAAGGTTTTTGAAAGTGAATCTAGTTGCGTTTTTAAAAATGTTATACATTACGATAAAATTTGAAATCTCTCCTTTTTAATTAAAAAAAAAAATACGTTGCGCGTTTTTGCCCCATTTTTTTTTGGTGATTTTTTGAAAATTTCACCTTCTTTCTGTTTTTGCTCATCTTGCCCTTTCATCAGTCAAAAAATGTTTTGGTTGTACGAAGATGTTTTTAATTTAAATCAATACATCTAAGACTAATATTACCTGTGTAAAAAAGGAATGTGCGAAACAGTTAGTAACGGCTTTTAACCACCTGTGAAAAAATGTGTTTAAATATGGTCACCTCCAACAAAACTATTTTTAAATAAAATTGTATACATACTATGGTTATTTTAACCATATTATTGTCGTCGACAACCATATTATGGTTAAATAAGTCCTCCATCACGAAGGCACAACCATATTATGGTTGGCTCCGAACATGTTTTGGTTAATAATAACTAAAATATGTTTAACATTTATAATAGCATGTTTGATTTTCAACCATAGAATGTCGCTCTTGGAAAAGAGGAAAATACTATTGTTAACTTAAAAACAATTTAGTGTCATATTCAACCATAACATGTGTAGAGGCAACCAAAATATGGTTGTGGCTTCTTGTTATAGGACTAACTTAACAATAATATGGTTGTCGGTGACAATAATATGGTTAAATTAAACAAAATATGTTTAAATTTTTTTTTTTAAATAGTTTTGTTGGAGGTGATCATATGTAAACATATTTTTTCTCTGCGTGCAGCTAGATTGGCAAAATTACCCCTTTGTGGTACGTGTTAATAAGAGAATAAAAAAGCGCCCATGTGCGCAATTTTGCCTATCCATAGATTTTGTATATGTTTGAGTAACCGTTTGTGTGGTTTATTGTTTCCTTTAGTTTATTTCAAAGCAACTCTTTAACAATGTTGTCAAAAAAATGTATTATAAACGTACAAACTATTAATAACAAAAATCACAAAATTGTTACCGCAAAGTTTAATAGCAAATCGCTAGATTTGCCGAGAAAATAACTAAATTGGCAACAGTACTGGTACAAATAATTTATTCCGCAAAGACGTTTGTATGGGGGCCATGTAAAATTATGGACATCATCTTACTATTTAAAATGGCAATTATAAAGGTAAATACTAGACTTTATTTTTTCCGCACTTTTTGAATTCCCGGGAATTAATCCCGGGATACCCGCCCAAATTTTTTTTATTTATATGTTAACTTTATTTTCCAATAAAACTAATACTTTTTACTGGCAAGTAAGACAAAAGTATCATTTATGAGCAGAAAATAAGCATATATTCTGGTATTTTATTTACGCTAAAGTGTCAAAAAAGACATGAATATTAAAAATTATATTAAAAATATGTTTTAAAAAGTGTTTTAACTTCGTGAACTGTAAGAGAAGAATTGAAAAATTCGGAGAGACTGATGCGTTGGATACGCCAAACGTACCAGTCGTCCAAAACGAAGTAGTTCAAATGTCAATATCGAAGCAGATTGTGAGAGGAATATTCCCTACAAGAAGACTACCGGTCATTTTACTAGTTAGATGACCAGTAGTGATCGTCGATATCTTGGGTATAGTTTCTATTAGTTGATTAAGAGCAAAATGCAAAAAACTGACCGAACCCTTGTGCACATGTGATTTTGCCTCTTTCTCTAACTCATTATGTCTCTCTCTCTCTGTAACTTATTAATTCAATGTAAAATTGTTGCAAGTGTGTTAGTAATAAAAATTTTTTTTTTAGTTTTGGTTATGCATTTCTTGTAGGGTTATTAGTTAAACATTCATCTGCTTAGCAGATTCTGCTACCAAAATATTATCAAAGCCAAAGAGAGAAACAGACTCAATACCTCAACTCCTTGTCGCTTAATAAAACCAAAGGGATTATTGAACTTACAAAATTTCAATTGTAATGATGTAAATATACCAAATAATTTATTATCAATTTTAAAATGTTGCAGCCAGGCCCCCGATGTCTATGGACAATTTAAGCGACTCATTATCAGCAAGTCACTCATTATCGTTCTCTTAAGCGGCCCACTAACTATCGACTTGTCGGTCGACAGATTTTACGAGTCTAACGTTTATTCTCAAATGACTGTTTTGCCACATCATCAATTCAATAAGTAAATCACTAGTTTTGAATTAAAAATCGACAAAACATATAAATTAAGCCAAAAAATAGAACTCTAACAACAACCAAATCAGAATAGAAAGCAAAGGAGTAAACAAAAAACAAACAAAGCAGTAGACAAGAAATATAGAATAGAGTTTTATAAAAAATATTTTAAGAACCTATATAATTTTACAAGTGGCGTTGTTTGAAAAAAAATATTTAGGCCCTAATCATATAAAACGTAACGCAGCGCCAAAGAATCGCATTGAAAGCACAAACAATGTCATTAATATTTTGTAATTTTGTTGTTGCGTTGCATTGCGTTTTAAAATTTCAAACGGTGCATAGCTTGTAGCTTGTAGGAGAAAGCAACAACAAAATTACAAAATATTTATGACATTGTTTGTGCTTTGAATGTAATTCTATGGCGTTGCGTTGCGTGTTACATGATTAGGGCCTGTGTGTAAAGAAAATTTTGTTAAATATTTTAACAAAATGCCTATGTCGACAACTAGAACACAAGTGACTGATTATGACATTTGTGGTCGCATAATATTTCTTAGTAGACCGCAAATTTGTATGAAAACTGTTACGTTATCGGTCGCTTGCATTGTCGATCGACTTGTCGTGCTGAACATTTTAAGTGGACCGCAAATCAGATGTTTGTCGTTGAAAATGCAAGCGAACGATTGCGGTCGACATCAGGGGCCAGGCTGCTGATCTTAAAATATAATTGAAAAAGGGGGTCTAATGACAGCATGTGATATCGATTAAGCTATCGTATCGAGTATCTTTTTGCATACGATAGACACTGACGTATCGAAATACAACTCGAGAGATGTAATGTCTTTGGTTACTAGATATCGAATGCTGCCATCTCAAATAACGGTACATTTCATTTGATAGCGAGCGTCCTGATACAAAAATAAAAAACCTCGATAAATTTTGTTCGATATCGTATGCGGTGATTTGACCACAGAACGTTCATCCTGTATCTTAATAGTTACTACACATATATACATAAGTACTAATAATATTTACAATAATTTTTTGTGTTGTTTTTAAAAAATAAAAATAATTTAAACTATAAAAAACTTTTAGTACAATTAAGGTCAAAAAAAGTACAATTTTTAAAGGTTGTTGGTACAATTTTAAAAAATTTCAATGCCATTCCTGCGGTGTATAGTCAAAACATTTTCTGATAAAAAAAAATAAGAAAACAAAATAAATTTTATTTGCAAAGAAAAGAAAGATTGTGCAAATAAAAATTAGCAAAGTGCAAATAATAAAAAGTGTGTTATTTTATAAAAAAAACTAGTTTTTTGTGGAAAAAAACAAACAAAAGCTTATCGCTTTCTTAAAAAAAAGAATTGTCGTATATAAAAAAGGTATATTTGGATATGTATGTACATATGTAAATATGTATAAGATTAAAAAAAGTAAATTAGCTGTGTTTGTATCCAGCCAGCAAAATACTCCGACGTTGTCTGAATCAGGCATTTCTTGCAAATGTCTGACTTTATTTTTAAAGACTTCGTTCAGATTTCTTTAAGACATTGATTATTAGTATTCTCTGGCCGCATTCTAATCGATTTCGTATAAATATATCGGCGGGAAATTATGTACCGATATGCCTAATAGATTTCTGATTGCAGATGTAGATACTTGCAAAATTTTTAATCTTTTCTTTATATTGTAAAAAATGGTAAGCATTAATAAATTTTAGGTTAGGCTGTTAAACTTATTTCTGTTTTTAGATTAAAGAAAAACAACTAAATGTTAACGCAAGCTATAGATAATTTTGCAATTTGACGGTAGGATTTCAAGCAATTTTTGAAGCAAATTGGAAGAATTGAATAAAATCCAATGAATCTGCCGTTATAAATATAAATACCAATTTACCATTCCCTTTTAATACATTTAAAACTCAAAAAATTCGCTTAATGGAATACTGCACATAATTGAAAAGAAACAAAAAATTTTTACAATAAAACTAGAAAAATATTTGGTAATTGGGACAGTAACAAAATTAATTGAAGGAAATGGGATTGAAAATCAAAATTTTTAATTTTACGCTTTTAATTAATCCATACAATTTTTTTTTTTGGTAATAGGTGCAAAATCAACAATTTGTTTGCTTCATTTTATGAATTTGGTGATTAAGAACACTTTTTAATTTCTGTGTATGCTTAAAATAACTAAATCTAGTATATGGTATTTACAAAAAAAAAAAAAAAAATTATTTTTAGGTTAATTTTAATGCAAATAGATTCACACATTATTATATTCAGAGCTAAATCTGCGGATAGAATCGAAATTTGCAGAATTATACTGAAAGTATTGAAGTCATAGGGGAATATAATTTCTGAAAGGGCGAAGAACCATGGAAAACTCAACATTACGAATTAGAAACTCTGAAACAAATTTTGCATGAAGGAGAAATTCAATTTACCGTATTTAATAACATATTTTTTTTACAGTTGCATACCCTTAATCAAAAGTGATCTATATTATACTAAGTTTGTCATTCTATGTCAATCCTTCCATCCATTTGGGTGTCAAAATTGTGTCTAGTTCTCCTAGGCATTTCAGGCTTGAGTTCTAGCAGAATCGGTTCAGAAGGAATAGAGTTATGCACGAAATGCTAAGAAATTTACAAAAACTAACATAAATTGGTGGCGGAATGTACCGATCGTCATAAAATTTCAACAATTCATTATATATGTCATCAAATTTCGTGAAGGTCGGTCCATTATAAAACCACTCTCGGAAATCATGTTAGTATGTCAAAAAGCGTAACGAATAGTGTTTTGTGGTGAAATTTTACACATTCTACTTTCATAAGACTTTAAAAATACAGCACTAGATTTTGGGAATATTGAGTCTTAATTAATCATAGGCCCCATATAAAACCAGGGCTCAAATGACTGCAGTCAAAGTTGAAAAATTACCATTTCTTCCACTTCTTAATTTGTCGTTGGCCAAAAAAAAGCTGTTGCTTTTACTTCCAACTAAAAAAAAGAAAAGTTGTACGCAAATTTTGGTTTTTTGTTCGACAGTTTTTGTTTCGACTGCAGTTTTATAAACCCTGTATAAAACACAATCTCGAACACAGTTTTCTACGCCTTATACCGCAAAACCTAATAGCATTGTTTTAAAATTTAGCCCCCTAGAGATTGCTAAGCCAATGAATACAATTGCAAGGAATCCAATTTGGAGAAAGACCTATAATTTACCATAGACCCTACATAAAGCCCATTCACAAAAATCAGGTTAATAAACCTTAAACTTCAGCATAGCATATTTTAATATTTTGGTGATGTTTAGTTGGATAAAATAACTTAAAGACACAAGTTCCAAATAGATTTATTAAAGTTTAAAAAAATTTTTTTTTTTTTGAATAAAAAAAAAACGGGAATTGAAAACAATCAAAAACTCCTGGAATTCACAGGACGAGAAATTCTGGGAACAAGCTCTATTGAATACTCAATTTGATGAAATTATCTCCAAAATTGCGAACTGTACTTTTCGCACAATATTTACATGGAGAGACAACCAGTTAGCTAAGCAGCCGGATGGACGGACATTGTTAGATTGTTCAGATGTTTAGATAATGATTATATATAATTCGATCCGCAAACTATAAAATGAGTCTAGTACCAATATTTCTATATATGTGTTAGACACATCAGCACTTAGTTATAATATCGGTAGGTGGTGTTGGATATAGAAATTTCACAATAATAGTTCGGTAGAAAAACAAATTAATTAATACACATTTAAATAAATAAAATAATAATTAGCAAAAAGACAAATATAAATATTATTGTGTTAATAATATTTTTTTCTTTAAAACGCTTGTAAATATTTTTTTCAGCTAAAGTATATTTAAAAAACTTTGGTAGTTGTTTACAAACAAACACAGCTGTCTTGATTCTTTTTAAAGCAATAACACCCACAGATCATACGTGTATTTTAAACTTGCACTACCCGTTTCGCTTTTCTGGACAATATTAATTGTGTATTGTATTGGTGGATCCGACACCGAATTATTTATCGTAATTTGGAGATAAAAAAATTTTAATATGAAACTGAGAGCGTTAAAATAACAAATGGTATGGAAAGTCTTTATCATTGTATACAACTAGTATGCCAACTAGAGAGAGCGTTCTCAATTTTTTAGCTCACCCCTGACACATATACATTCTGTGTGAATTTATGTGTGAATTATTTGATTTTGCAAAATGTTTTTATTTTTCGCAAACTAAAAATTTTTACAATAAATTTTTTCGACATTATTAAAGCTAGCAGAGTAGCATTTTGTGGTATGAAAATAAGATTTGAAATCATAAATTATTTAAATATTTTCCGCTTTGCAGAATAAAAATTTTACAAACATTGTTTTAAAAGTTTATAAATGCAGCCAACCTTTAATAAATTGAAAATTTATTGAATTAATAAAATTTTATTTTGGAAAAAAATTTTTTGCCACATTCTATACGATTTTATGCAACCATGTTTAGTGGTGGAAATAGTTTTATACACTCATACATTTGAAAAAACCTTACTAGTACAAGCATAAGTTAGGTACCACTGACAATTGAGTTATGTACCTGTCAAAGAATCGGCATACTAGTTATATACTATGTTCTGTATAGCTTCACATTTTTAAGCAACAACTTTTGGAGTGTATGTGAAGATAGCATATAGTTTACATATAAATAGGTGAAATTTGCTATATTATCGTGAAATTTACGACAGTTTAGTCGTGAGGGGTCTGTACACGGTCAAATTCAGTGTGGCCATTTTGGAATTTTTGCAGCTAAATTTAGCATATAAAATTTTTATTTAGCTCCAAAATTTTCATTTAGTACTTGGCATTTTATTTAGCATTTTTAGAAAATGTTTTTAGCTTATTTAATCATTATTTATTTTAAAAATTTGGACGAATAGTTTTATTGATTTTACTAAAAAAAATTTATAAATTATAATAAATTTTGACTAAAAATAGTTGTACCTAAAATGAAATTTCGTATGAAAATGGATAGTTCTTATGTTAAGAAACATCTTACCTGTCTTGTTAAAAAATATTCAGGGACAAATTATTCGAAATGCCCTTATCATGTTGATTGTTAATATTATTTATTAATAAATATTATAACGATATAAAAGTACAAGGAAATGTCATTTTGTACGAGGGCGGATGAATAATAAGAACTTGATGGGAGCAGTGTTGCATTTCATATAACTACGAGGGAAGTTCGAAAAGTCACGGACGCCCACGTATGTAGATACAAATTCAATAGTGCAAAAAATTGTTTGCTCTAAACTGCTGAAGAAATAATTGTTTTAAAGCTTCAACTTTTCTTAAACTATAAAAAATAATATGATCTAAAAATGTTGTATATCATAGAATTAAATCGATTAAATTTTTCATATATCAGAGGTTTGAAGGCCCAATACATTTAACATTTAATCTTAACCCCCAGTGCTACATATTTATATGTATCACATGCTTTACCAAAATCTAACCAGTTGCTTATATATAACCATTTATTTTAATTTCGTGCAAAAATTTGTCACTAAAACGTATTTAGTAATACTGGTAATAAATTTTTAACAAAAATCTTTAAAAAAAATTTTGCATTATTTTTAGCATTTTTTAAAATAATTTTTCGCATTTTTGGACATGTAATGCCAGATTTAGCTGCAAAATTTTTTTTGACCTGGCCAAACTGGTCAAAATGCTTGTCATGCGGCGAATTCACTCGTGTATGTGTGCTGGACGTAATAGTCGCCGTCATATCTAATTTTTTTAATTTTCCATCCATCATCGTCGATGTCACACATAAAACCACATTTTCACTAATACTACCATAGCGCTTGATGAGAAATGCTTGATCGTGTACAGACCCCTTTAAAGTATGTCCCATAAACTATAGAAGCGAATTGGGTATAATAGCAATTTTTTTCAAACGTATTGAATATCGCTTATAAAAGTGCTTACATTTTTTAAACGATAATCAGCGAAGCAACAATGTCAAGCTTAATCGCCGCAATATTGTACAAAGAAATATGTAATTACACGTTGGCTTAAACAGCGGTCAAAAATTCCAACTTTGCGACATTCAATTGCACACACTAAGAGCAAATATTTAATATTAAGGCTGCTAAAAAAGCAGGGGATCCATCGTAGCTAAAATTAATCATTTGCTTGACACTTCCTTCCGTCAAAGAATAAAAAAAAAAAAAAAAATACAATGCTCTTCTGCAGGCCTTGCAATCAGGCTTTTTGTGCGAAAAACAAAAACATTGTTTTATGTGATGCTATAAAGGCGGATCCCTTATAATTTAGTATTAAAACATTTTGTTCTGTAAGTTATAAGCGCTAATTAAAATGTAAAAATCAATTAATAAAAAGCTTAAGTTGGACTTAATTCAAGAAAAGTGGTAAGATTTACGAAAGCTTAGGAGCAACGTCATACTAAAAGACGGTTACCATTCTAGGGTTAAAATTATTTTCCCAGCTTATAAGACAGAGTTTTAAATCTTTAACTAAAAGCGTATCCATTTTCCTTGACTTTTATTTATCGCAAATTACGCGATAAATCAACCGCTCAATCGAAACTTCAAAAAAACTAGTTGTGAAGAGGGTATACTATGGTTGTCATTCCGCGTGAAACTTTTTTAATATTCAAGCCAACATCAAGTTTATACATATATTCTGGCTCCTTGATTAATTCTAAGTCGATTTATTCATGTCCGTGTGTCTGTCCGTCTGTTGAAATCACTTTAGAACAACTTAAAACGAAGGAACAAATTGTCTTCAAATTGTTTACAGTTCTCCTAAGCAGTTTGGGATTGAAGCCCAGCAAAATGTTTGATAGGAGTTATGAATTTTGTATATGGAACAAGCATCCTTAAAATATTGATACTTTTGTTACAAAACCAGCATAAATAGTGGCGGAATGCAGATTTTATTTTTTACATTTTAGTTCTAAATGACTAGAAATCATACCACAAAATTACGCATAAAGCGGTCCATATATCACTATAGGCCCGTTACAGACCATACTCTCGGAAAAACTTTAGTGCGCATATAACCGTAAAGAATAATGATGTAAAATTCAAATTCGGTCTGTCACAGTTGCAAAAGACTAAATATTACTGTGTCAACTTTCGTTAAGATCAGCCCATAATAGACCATAGACCCATAGACCAAGCCTGCTCTCGGAAAAAACTTTAGTGTGCGTATAACCGTAACGAATAATGATATTATATTCAATTTTTTCTAGTCATAGTTTTGAAAGACTATAAATCACTTTGGCCCATAATTTACCATAAAGCACACATTGGAAATATTCTAACTGAAGGTGGAGGGCATCAAAAATTCGGCACAACCGAATAAAGCACTCTTACTTGTTTGTATTTATCTATGCACCATATACAAGTATATTCCTCTGACACGGGTTCACCTGAGCTGTCTTCATAAGTTATGCATTTTTCTGAGCTGCTCTCATCCGAGTTTTTGTAAAAATATAGCCTTTTCCACATCCATCTCAAAATTGTCTTTCAGATGTACTTTAAAAATATCAAATGTCAATAATAGGTAATAAATTAGTAAATGTTTGAACGCTGGTTTAGTTTAGTTCAACCTAAACTTATATGTATTTTTAGCTCAACAGCTGTTAATCAGTGCCCCATATATAATGTGTAGTTTAAAATATAATATTGTTGTTCAATTCATAAATACTGTTTTTCCGAGAACCACTCAACCGATTTTCAAACGAGCACATGCGTTGAAAAGGTCTACTTTCAATAATGGTTTATAAAAAAAACCATCAAAAAATTTCTACGAATATGCGTTATACGCGCACTTTTATGATGGTGTGTTTTCTCTATATAAAATGTATTTTTTTCGTTATGAGAATTACATTTTGTCAGTATAAGGCTCTGCTTGCTCGCGTCATTTGACTTAGTTAATTTCTGTGTGTTTATTGATTGTCATTTACGTTTACAGTGCGAGCATTGACATTTTTAAATTATTGATTTGTAATCTTTCAGTAATAATTTTAATGTTAATAATGTGGTTTTCAATTCAGTTACTAATATATCGAGCCATAACCGCAAAAAAAGCTTAAGCGACATCATTTTAAATTTTCTTTTTTTTTAAGTAAAAGTTATTGGCAACACTTTCATCATCTCCTAAAATCTCATGGTGACAGAAGGTACCGTTGCGATTTTATAGCAAAAACAATTTTAGCTTAAGGGCCAATTTTCATACAACATTTTTATGAAATATAATAAAAAAAAACCTTCTCCTGTAAAATTTTGTTTTTGTCGCTTGAGCTTTTTTTGCGGTTATAGCTCGATATGTTTTCATTTATACGAAAATTCTAACCAATTTGTTGAACATTAATTAAAGATTCAGGGTCAGGTGTACCATAAAATTGGTGCGTTATTGCATTGTCATTTTTTAATTATTGATTTGCAATAAATTTTTTTCTTTTTGATGTTCTCACTTTAAAAAATTTATATTATTTTGCACTTCCTTTTCAGGAAAATGTCTATTCTTTCTAGAAAATTTAATATTTAATACAAAGACACGTAAACTTATGTTATTGTATTGTCCAGCAACGCGGACAGGGGTACTCTAGTATTGTTATATAGCTTGATTTTTTTGTCAGTTAAACTATATTTTTTTTAAAGCAATATTAACAGTTATATGAAATATTCTGTTAAAAAAAAAAATTAAATTCAAAAATTTATGTAAAATTTAAATATTCTAAATTAAATGTAAATGATCCGGGTTTAAAATAATTTTTTAGTTGTTTTAAATGAATTTCCTGTGGGATTAACCTACATAATATTTTGATTGCACTAATTTAAAGATTTGCTGCTTTAACCATATTTTAAACCAAAAAGAGATTTTAACTCTCACTGATTTTTTAAACCTTAATGGTTATTAATTTGACATATATTCAAAGGGTGTATGTTTTAGGGTATTCATTCGGTTAATTTAAAATTGGCTCTTTTCGATTAACGATTAAACCGGTTTATTTCAGTCGATTAACCGATGTACCGAAATTTTTTAATTTTTTGTAGTATTTTAACTTATTTTTTTGTGTTTTTAATTATTTGTTTCGTCTCATATACAAAAGGTATGTGCAAGGCGAATTCATTTTTCAGGTGGTGTTGAAAGCACAGCTGTGCTGCTTTTTTTTCTTACTTAGAGAGAGAAATGTCAAAAGTTGCTTGCGTTTTTGACATATCGATCAACGAAAGCAACAAAAAAATACATTGTTGTGTGTTTGGTGTTGTTACTTGTTGTAGTATCGACACCACCGTATACATGAATTCGCCTTGGGTAATGTTTAGAAAATATTGTTTCATACAAACAAAGAAGGTGTTCATTGATCTTCACTTTAATTAAGGGTGTGCTGTCAACAACTTCTTGTTTCACGTACTTTTTATATGTACGTGTTTAGCTATTTGTTTCTTCTCATATCTTTTAACAAAATTAGCCGAAACAATTAGAAGAGTTAAAAATTAAAAATTAAAACAAGACTCTAAGAGCACAATGGAAAATTTTATATTTTTTTAGAGAAATCCAGAAAAGAACTCAGAAATAAGACATTCTCCAACATCTACGATAAGTGAAAGAATTTTTTCCAAATCAATTTTAATGTTTGAAGATTTTTTCATGCAAATGTTGACCGTGACTGCGCCTCAAATGGTCCATCCGCTTAGTACAATTTTGTCATACTCTTTCCAACATTTCGGCCGGTATCTCATGAATAAATGCTTCAATGTTGTCTTCCAATGCGTCAATTGAAGCGGACATGTGTGTATAGACATGAGCTTTAACATAGCCCCACAAAAAATAGTCTATAGGCGTTAAATCGCACTATCTAGGCGGCCAATTGACCGGTCCCGAACATGAAATAAAATGTTCACCGAACTCGCCTCTCAATAAGTCCATTGTTAAGCGTGCTGTGTGGTTTGTGGCACCGTATTGTTGAAACCACATGTCATGCAAGTCAAGCTCTTGCATTTTGGACAAATAAAAGTTGGATATCATCTCACGGTAGCGCTCACCATTCACAGTTACGTAACGATTCGCATCATCTTTGAAGAAGTACGGTCCAATGACGCCACCAGCCCATAAACCGCACCAAGCTGTGACTTTTTCTGGATGCATTGGTAGCTCTTGCAATTCTTCTGGCTGATCTTCACTCCAAAACCGACAATTCTGCTTATTAACGTACGCATTGAGCCAGAAATGTGGGTCGATTAAACTGACCATAAAATGGAAGAAGCGCGCGATGAACTTTCTTAACAGTGCACGCATTTTGATAATAAAATTCAATAATTTGCAATCGTTGTTCGTTTGTAAGACGATTCATGGTTAAATTATAGACCAAGCTGAAGATGTTTGACAGTGAAACAAAACACGAAACGTGTGTCAGCTGTTTAAACCAGTGTTGCCAAAAAGATAATAGCTAAAAAATCACACCTTATTTAGGGTCCTCAAAAAAGATTTTTTTTTGATATGTCGTAGTGGAACTTTTTTTTTCCTCATGCTAAAAACTATCGAAACATCGATGGCACAGTATCGACAAATGTTTGTCCTTACAACTCGGCCAACCCTAATGTATATGCATTCATATATTAATTTATTTACTTGATAATCTGGCGAAAACAAAAGTATAAAGTGCAAAAATGTAATAAAGAAAGAAGCAGCAAAATGCTGTACTTGCCTGTGTAAATAATAGATTTAGGGAATATTGGGGATCTTTATAACTTTTACGCTTTTGAACTATTAAAATGAAGAAAAAATAGTCTACAATTATTTATTTGTCTATGGAACATAATCCTTACAGACTTCTTAATTTAATTTTAATTTAATACAAATATATTTTACAAAAATATATAAAAATGTGAAACAAAAAAAGATCGATAAATTAGTTTTAATATCAGTGGGACTAGAAGAATAGTCAATAAATTTATACTTTTCAGATTAATATGAATCTGACCGCGAATGGACCACAATCTTTAAAATAATTTTACACTGATCCCTTCTCTAAAAATCATACCAATACAACTTGAAAAATACGTACGTATATAATTTTTTTAATGATAAACGTAATTTTTTAATGTCAAACGTTTATGTATTAAAATATTTTTTAACAATATAAAAATTAAATTTTTTACTCGAATTTGGACTTTAACCTCAAACTGTAGAAAGTTATTTAGAAAAAAGTTTTGAACAAGCGTTATGTAGAAAGGTCTCCCTCCTCTTTGAAATGACATAATTTTTTTTAATGGCTATTTTTAATTGTTGGGTTATTGCGTGAACTCCTCGTATGTCTGCCCCTATATGAAGCGCAAATTTTTTTCTTTCATTCCCGGAACTTTCCGGGTAATTTTTTGTGAACAATTATATTAAAAAGTTTATTAAGGCCGGGGGTTTGAGAGGTAGATTAAGTTTAAGCCTAGTTTAACATACTCTAAAACTCGGGTTTTTTTTGACGAAATGTGTTTTTTTTATTTCCTTAAAGACCAACATTTTAAGCAAAACTAAGCTGAGTCCGTTCATATTTTATATACAAACTTGGTAATGGCGGCACAGATCTGTTTTCAGATTAACTAAACATATATGAACTGAGATCTCTAAAACCCATCCTTAAGGTTTTTGCAATAAATAAAAACAGTTAAAGCAGGATCTCTGCTTTTGTTTAGAATATTCCTATTTCAGACACAAAGAAATACTTTGCGTCGTCTTTAAATCCCGATGTTAAATCACAAAAGCTTTCAGAGAACAAATCGTGGTTAACCTTATCGAAATTCAGTTTGAGAAACATTCAAGCCGATATAGCTTGCTGCAATTTCTTAAAAAAATATTGTATAATTATAATTGTGGTTATTTTATTGAACTGCTTATGGTTTTAATCCAAATTTTTTAATATTTTATTCTGGCTAAAATTCATAAAATTTAATTTTCATCAGGTCAACCTCTCCTGGGTTCAATTGCCAGCTCAGTCAAGAATGAAGAATTATCAATAAATTTTAATTCAGTTAGTGTCGTAAAACTTAATTTCTTCATAAAAATAATTTAATGAAAATTAAATTTAATGAACTTTAGCCTGAATAAAATATTAAAGAATTTGGATTTAAAGAATATTGTACAATTTTAAAAATTTTGCCAAAAACTAATTCGGACCATAAATCGAACATTATGTCTTCGTCCCAAATGCATTTTCAGATTTATTTTTTCCTTTATCTTTATCCTGAAGTTTTAAACAAATTGTGTTGTATTTACAATTGAATACAAAATTAAACTCCACAAAGTACAACAGAGTACGTTATCCTTTTCGCTGGTCAAAACGTGTTCTTTTATATGTTTTTTTCGACATTGATAAACTGGTAATAAGTACTGGTTCACACGCTTCAAGTTTTGCAACCCTAAAATATTAAGCTTTTAAGAGAGAAAGTAAAATAAAATGCAATTTCTTTTCCTCTCTCTCCCCTAAAAACTCAAGACTTGATGACTTAAACTTAAAGCATGTGAACTAGCACTAAAGGCCATTTAATTTCACAAAATTAAAATTTAAGTCGAAAACTTTGTGAGAAAATTCTTGAAATTTACCGCAAATAAAAATTTTTGTGAATTTAAAAAATTTCAAGTATAATTTGTTCCTGAATAGAACCCCTACTACCAACTAAACCATATAAAGTACATGTTGCTTATTTACTTCAACAACGTCATAAGTAAATATTTGCGTTTTGGACTGACAGCCGTCGCAGTGGTGAAAAGGATAAAACTGCAAAGAACTTTAATTTTATGAGCAGAAAAACTTTTAAGTATCATAGTGACACACACGTAGCGAAATAACATTATTCAATATGGTCATCTCCAACAAAACAGTTTTTAACGAAAAATTTTGAATGTATTATAGTTAATCTAACTATTTTATTGTCAGCGGCAACCATTTCGATAATGGGTAAACTAGACCTTAAGAAGTTTTAGCGATATTACGGTTGCCTCCATATATTTAATGGTATTTTATTGAGTCAATCTTCTTGAATTGTGTGCTCTATATATTTGAAAAAAATCCTAAGAACAACAGGCATACAAAAGATCTAGTGTAAAGTTTTCTAAATAAATAATGACCAACTGAAAATTTAAAAAAAAAATATATTCTTCTTTATTTACCCATCCGCTATTCGGATATAAGTAATTTTGCACTAAATTAACAACAAAAAACTTGTTTCTTCATGATTAAAGCCAGTAGATATTCCGTTATTGACAAAATTTCAAGTTGTTTTATTTCCTTTTCTTATACATATCATACCAAGAATCAAAAACTATGCGCATATAAAATTACATTTTTTTAATTTTTTATTTATATGCGCTTTTTTGATTGCAAGTACAAATTTTGCACTAATCGGGTATTAGTGATCGTACAATTTTATGTTTATAAATTTATGTATACACTTAATAGTCCGATGTTATGCTAAAATGGTCAGCTTCCGTCTTCCTTAAATTTTTCCTTTAATGACTCATTGTAAATTTTCGTATTTATTGTATCGTAATACGTTTCTAAATTTATCTAAAAATACGTAAACATGTTATTAATTTCATATTACCATTTTTTTCATTACATATTACCATTTTATTCATTTCATTTTATTATAACGTAACAAACAAACAAACATACGAGTACACACACATCCATTTTTGTACATATATTATCAGATAAACATTAAATTAGGCTCAATAAGATCAGTTAAATAGCAAATTCTGGCATAAAACTATTATTTACTTATAATTTGGAAATAAATAAAATTTTGGAATTTCCTCTCATTTAAGTCTTGAGACTATAGTTCATGAAGTTAAACAAAACCCCCCTCACCCAAAACCCCTAAACAGTTAGTGGTTTTTTTATTCTTTAAAAGCTGTAAACTATCAAATCAATTACAGTTGAGTGTTACCTTTCAAAATGAAAATATCTAAAATAATTTCAATCGTACTACTCAGTTCTATTCTACAACTAATGCCAGTTTATGGCATTAACGATGATATACTACAGAAGGAGGCTCCAGCCGATTTACTCCCTATAGCGGAGCAATTTTTAATGGCTAAGCATACGGAAATGTTGGTCAATGCCATTAAGGCGAATAATGGTTCTACACATAATAACAATGATGGTAATCCAACGGTTTATGGTATTTTGAATGAAGCCATGAATAAAATTATTTCAATAAACAAATTTTCTTTATTGGCTGACACATTGTGGACTATTTATGAGCAAGATCGTTTACAATCATATGAGGCTACACTGCGTTCCCAGTTGAACCTTTACTACAGATTTATTGAAGCAAATTTAACTGACAAACAGGAGTTCTTGCAAAAATTCGCCTATAAATTGTACAGATTAAAGAATAGAGATTTGTACAGAAACATGGATTCGAGCTTAAAACGGAGTGTAGAAAAAATAATAAAAAAACTTCCTACTAATTTAAGATTTATATATTTTAAGGACCACTTTTGTCTTGAGAATTACAAGCATTCGAATTTCATTTATACATCTACAGAAATGTCGCACTTTATAGAGGAGAATGGCAAACAGATTCCAGTAAGTAACTACGTTTGGCTATGGTCTGAAAATAAATCGATGAATAATTCAGGATTTATAACGGCTCAAGTCAAAAAATTTGATTTAACTGGTGGGGGAAAACTTAAAGTACTTCTTAAGAGTACTTTATATCAAAAGTATTATTATATGAAGCTGGGCTATCAGACGCTTTTTAGTTGGAGTCAATCAACAACACCTCCTAATTACATTTGGGATATTGAGTTTTTGGATAATGATCTTGTTTTAATTTCCCAAGACGGCAATATAATGTGCGCTGATCATCATATGTTCCAGGAAAATAGACGAAGTGTTTCTGGTCGCATAAAACAAGAAGTTTCTCCAACAGATTCTGAATGTCAATGGCGTTTGGGGGACTGCGTTTTTCAGTGATTTGTGGTGATCCAATATGTGAATAAAATAGTTTGAATAAAAAAATATGTATGTACATATAAAAATACTTAACTTATTATTGGGGATGGGCGATTAATCTACTAAACAAAATTTTAATAAACCAGATTGTTGAATTGTAAGCAGAATTGTGGAAAATACGATTTTCAAATAATTAAATTCAAAATACAACTATTTGTTATATTTCTATTTAAAAATAAAAATACAAAATAGTGCTTAGCCAAAATATTTTGAACAATAATACGTATTTATTAACTGATATTTTTAAAATACTTTATTGAAATAAAATTGAACAAATTTACGTAGAAATCATGG
Organism: Pollenia amentaria; assembly: GCA_943735925.1. NCBI lineage: Eukaryota > Metazoa > Arthropoda > Insecta > Diptera > Polleniidae > Pollenia > Pollenia amentaria. The sequence continues at coordinate 144,962,019 of OX031009.1, read as the reverse complement.
CAGAATAAGTACAAGGTTTAATCATTTGAAATATTGTTCTCAATTTTAAAACCCATACAACGTGAAACAAAAGGAAATAAGGAAAAAATTTAAAAACTCGTCAAAAATCTTGAGAACACTTGGCATAGTATTGATGTCAAAATACATCAGTATTATGAAGTCTTTTCTATTAGTGTAGAGCGTGGGAATTGTTATATGAAATTGTTTCTTTTTACAACAAATAATGAAAAGATTTGATTTCCCAAAAAATGCATACCATTTAAAATATTTTTGATCTAAAAAATGCACAGTCTTCTCAACCAAAGTCACTGTTTCTTATTCATAAGATATTTCCATGGTTTTAGAACCCGAAGTTTATTGGAAAAAGTATTCAAGCTAAAATATAAGGTTCCAATATAATCAAAGTTTTTTTTTTTTGGGAATACATAATTATTTATTAAAAGATTTTGTTTGTTGTCGGAATTAAGCACATCAAACTAAATCTTTTAATAAATGGTTCCAATATTTTTAAAAGTTATACATTTTATTTTATTTTTCCACTTCCAAATGCTTTAGGTGGGAGCATATAAAGCACCCTTAAGAGTTGTAAAACTGATTTAAGAAACAGACTATTGTCTAAAACCATAAAGGATATTTCTAAAAGCCCATACAACTCGAAATTGTAAAAATAAATACAAAAAATTAATTTTTTTCAAAAGATAATTCCATGGCGTTAACATTTGAAAATATTTTTGGGCATTGGGGGCGCGGTTGTTCTTGACGATACACACTCGTCTAATTTTGGGCCACTTTTTCGGGCATTTATGGCCGTATGTTACGAACAATATTCCTTAAAGGCGGCAGTGTTTGTCTTCACGTCTTAATCGAGAGGTGTCAACAGCCTTGGAGAGTTATTGACAGGTATTTTTTTTCGAAATCAGCCTTTTGAACTGTTGTAGATTGTTCTTACTCCATATGTGGCCGTTTTTTTTTTTCATAACAAACCTATTCAGATAGACGATTATTTGTACTATAAAGATCATAAAATCGCCAGTAACGCATATATAAATTTAATTTGCATAATTTGGTAGTGTTTTTATCAAATAAAACTTTAAATTTATATCAGTTGTAATTTCAGTTAAATCGGATCATTTTTCTTCATCTAATTTTGAATTTTGGTTGTGGTAGCACTAGCTAAAGTACGCACATAAATGTTTTTTTTTTGCCAATCTAGCCGGACATTAGGCAAAAAATTAAATTTAGGAAATGTAAAAATTTAAGTTCGCAGCTCGATAGACATCAAACTTTTGGTTTGTGGTTTTGGGACACTTATATAGTCAGGAAAGTTGAGTAAATTGCAAGCGTGTTCATTAACTTTTTACGGGTTTGAGAGGCTTACAATAAATTTTTTTGTGGGTAAACGAATAAAGATTTTGCATTGATTTTTTTTCTGTGAAAGACTATATTAACAGCTACTTATAAACATTTTTAGAAAAATGTAATTTTAAATTTTTATATTAAAAAAATTCGTTCGAAATTGAAAAAACGATTTTCACTCTTTTGTAAAAAAAAACTAAAAGGTTTTTGAAAGTGAATCTAGTTGCGTTTTTAAATATGTTATACATTACGATACAATTTGAAATCTCTCCTTTTTAATTAAAAAAAAAACGTTGCGCGTTTTTGCCCCATTTTTTTTTTTGGTGATTTTTTGAAAATTTAACCTTCTTTCTGTTTTTGCTCATCTTGCCCTTTCATCAGTCAAAAAATGTTTTGGTTGTACGAAGATGTTTTTAATTTAAATCAATACATCTAAGACTAATATTACCTATGTAAAAAAGGAATGTGCGAAACAGTTAGTAACGGCTTTTAACCACCTGTGAAAAAATGTGTTTAAATATGGTCACCTCCAACAAAACTATTTTTAAATAAAATTGTATACATACTATGGTTATTTTAACCATATTATTGTCGTCGACAACCATATTATGGTTAAATAAGTCCTCCATCACGAAGGCACAACCATATTATGGTTGGCTCCGAACATGTTTTGGTTAATAATAACTAAAATATGTTTAACATTTATAATAGCATGTTTGATTTTCAACCATAGAATGTCGCTCTTGGAAAAGAGGAAAATACTATTGTTAACTTAAAAACAATTTAGTGTCATATTCAACCATAACATGTGTAGAGGCAACCAAAATATGGTTGTGGCTTCTTGTTATAGGACTAACTTAACAATAATATGGTTGTCGGTGACAATAATATGGTTAAATTAAACAAAATATGTTTAAATTTTTTTTTTTAAATAGTTTTGTTGGAGGTGATCATATGTAAACATATTTTTTCTCTGCGTGCAGCTAGATTGGCAAAATTACCCCTTTGTGGTACGTGTTAATAAGAGAATAAAAAAGCGCCCATGTGCGCAATTTTGCCTATCCATAGATTTTGTATATGTTTGAGTAACCGTTTGTGTGGTTTATTGTTTCCTTTAGTTTATTTCAAAGCAACTCTTTAACAATGTTGTCAAAAAAATGTATTATAAACGTACAAACTATTAATAACAAAAATCACAAAATTTTTACCGCAAAGTTTAATAGCAAATCGCTAGATTTGCCGAGAAAATAACTAAATTGGCAACAGTACTGGTACAAATAATTTATTCCGCAAAGACGTTTGTATGGGGGCCATGTAAAATTATGGACATCATCTTACTATTTAAAATGGCAATTATAAAGGTAAATACTAGACTTTATTTTTTCCGCACTTTTTGAATTCCCGGGAATTAATCCCGGGATACCCGCCCAAATTTTTTTTATTTATATGTTAACTTTATTTTCCAATAAAACTAATACTTTTTACTGGCAAGTAAGACAAAAGTATCATTTATGAGCAGAAAATGAGCATATATTCTGGTATTTTATTTAATGTAAAGTGTCAAAAAAGACATGAATATTAAAAATTATATTAAAAATATGTTTTAAAAAGTGTTTTAACTTCGTGAACTGTAAGAGAAGAATTGAAAAATTCGGAGAGACTGATGCGTTGGATACGCCAAACGTACCAGTCGTCCAAAACGAAGTAGTTCAAATGTCAATATCGAAGCAGATTGTGAGAGGAATATTCCCTACAAGAAGACTACCGGTCATTTTACTAGTTAGATGACCAGTAGTGATCGTCGATATCTTGGGTATAGTTTCTATTAGTTGATTAAGAGCAAAATGCAAAAAACTGACCGAACCCTTGTGCACATGTGATTTTGCCTCTTTCTCTAACTCATTATGTCTCTCTCTCTCTCTGTAACTTATTAATTCAATGTAAAATTGTTGCAAGTGTGTTAGTAATAAAAATTTTTTTTTTAGTTTTGGTTATGCATTTCTTGTAGGGTTATTAGTTAAACATTCATCTGCTTAGCAGATTCTGCTACCAAAATATTATCAAAGCCAAAGAGAGAAACAGACTCAATACCTCAACTCCTTGTCGCTTAATAAAACCAAAGGGATTATTGAACTTACAAAATTTCAATTGTAATGATGTAAATATACCAAATAATTTATTATCAATTTTAAAATGTTGCAGCCAGGCCCCCGATGTCTATGGACAATTTAAGCGACTCATTATCAGCAAGTCACTCATTATCGTTCTCTTAAGCGGCCCACTAACTATCGACTTGTCGGTCGACAGATTTTACGAGTCTAACGTTTATTCTCAAATGACTGTTTTGCCACATCATCAATTCAATAAGTAAATCACTAGTTTTGAATTAAAAATCGACAAAACATATAAATTAAGCCAAAAAATAGAACTCTAACAACAACCAAATCAGAATAGAAAGCAAAGGAGTAAACAAAAAACAAACAAAGCAGTAGACAAGAAATATAGAATAGAGTTTTATAAAAAATATTTTAAGAACCTATATAATTTTACAAGTGGCGTTGTTTGAAAAAAAATATTTAGGCCCTAATCATATAAAACGTAACGCAGCGCCAAAGAATCGCATTGAAAGCACAAACAATGTCATTAATATTTTGTAATTTTGTTGTTGCGTTGCATTGCGTTTTAAAATTTCAAACGCTGCATAGCTTATAGCGTTGAACATTTTAAAACGGTACATGAATTTCTGGAGAAAGCAACAACAAAATTACAAAATATTTATGACATTGTTTGTGCTTTGAATGTAATTCTATGGCGTTGCGTTGCGTGTTACATGATTAGGGCCTGTGTGTAAAGAAAATTTTGTTAAATATTTTAACAAAATGCCTATGTCGACAACTAGAACACAAGTGACTGATTATGACATTTGTGGTCGCATAATATTTCTTAGTAGACCGCAAATTTGTATGAAAACTGTTACGTTATCGGTCGCTTGCATTGTCGATCGACTTGTCGTGCTGAACATTTTAAGTGGACCGCAAATCAGATGTTTGTCGTTGAAAATGCAAGCGAACGATTGCGGTCGACATCAGGGGCCAGGCTGCTGATCTTAAAATATAATTGAAAAAGGGGGTCTAATGACAGCATGTGATATCGATTAAGCTATCGTATCGAGTATCTTTTGGCATACGATAGACACTGACGTATCGAAATACAACTCGAGAGATGTAATGTCTTTGGTTACTAGATATCGAATGCTTCCATCTCAAATAACGGTACATTTCATTTGATAGCGAGCGTCCTGATACAAAAATAAAAAACCTCGATAAATTTTGTTCGATATCGTATGCGGTGATTTGACCACAGAACGTTCATCCTATATCTTAATAGTTACTACACATATATACATAAGTACTAATAATATTTACAATAATTTTTTGTGTTGTTTTTAAAAAATAAAAATAATTTAAACTATAAAAAACTTTTAGTACAATTAAGGTCAAAAAAAGTACAATTTTTAAAGGTTGTTGGTACAATTTTAAAAAATTTCAATGTTATTCCTGCGGTGTATAGTCAAAACATTTTCTGATAAAAAAAAAAATAAGAAAACAAAATAAATTTTATTTGCAAAGAAAAGAAAGATTGTGCAAATAAAAATTAGCAAAGTGCAAATAATAAAAAGTGTGTTATTTTATAAAAAAAACTAGTTTTTTGTGGAAAAAAACAAACAAAAGCTTATCGCTGTCTTAAAAAAAAGAATTGTCGTATATAAAAAAGGTATGTTTGGATATGTATAAGATTAAAAAAAGTAAATTAGCTGTGTTTGTATCCAGCCAGCAAAATACTCCGACGTTGTCTGAATCAGGCATTTCTTGCAAATGTCTGACTTCATTTTTAAAGACTTCGTTCAGATTTCTTTAAGACATTGATTATTAGTATTCTCTGGCCGCATTCTAATCGATTTCGTATAAATATATCGGTGGGAAATTATGTACCGATATGCCTAATAGATTTCTGATTGCAGATGTAGATACATGCAACATTTTTAATATTTTCTTTATATTGTAAAAAAATGTTGAGCATTAATAAATTTTTAGATTAGACTGTTAAACTTATTTCTGTTTTTAGATTAAAGAAAAACAACTAAAGATTTGAAAATGTTAACGCAAGCTATAAATAATTTTGCAATTTGACGGTAGGATTTCAAGCAATTTTTGAAGCAAATTGGAACAATTGAATAAAATCCAATGAACCTGCCGTTATAAATATAAATACCAATCTACCATTCCCTTTTAATACATTTAAAACTCAAAAAATTCGCTTAATGGAATACTGCACATAATTGAAAAGAAACAAAAAATTTTTACAATAAAACTAGAAAAATACATGATGAGCAAAGAAATTTGGTAATTGGGACAGTAACAAAATTAATTGAAGGAAATGGGATTGAAAATCAAAATTTTTAATTTTTACGCTTTTAATTAATCTATACAATTTTTTTTTTGGTAATAGGTGCAAAATCAACAATTTGTTTGCTTCATTTTATGAATTTGGTGATTAAGAACACTTTTTAATTTCTGTGTATGCTTAAAATAACTAAATCTAGTATATGGTATTTACAAAAAAAAAAAAAAAATTATTTTTAGGTTAATTTTAATGCAAATAGATTCACACATTATTATATTCAGAGCTAAATCTGCGGATAGAATCGAAATTTGCAGAATTAGACTGAAAGTATTGAAGTCATAGGGGAATATAATTTCTGAAAGGGCGAAGAACCATGGAAAACTCAACATTACGAATTAGAAACTCTGAAACAAGTTAAACAAATTTTGCATGAAGGAGAAATTCAATTTACCGTATTTAATAACATATTTTTTTACAGTTGCATACCCTTAATCAGAAGTGATCTATATTATACTAAGTTTGTCATTCTATGTCAATCCTTCCATCCATTTGGGTGTCAAAATTGTGTCTAGTTCTCCTAGGCATTTCAGGCTTGAGTTCTAGCAGAATCGGTTCAGAAGGAATAGAGTTCTGCACGAAATGCTAACAAATTTACAAAAACTAACATAAATTGGTGGCGGAATGTACCGATCGTCATAAAATTTCAACAATTCATTATATATGTCACCAAATTTCGTGAAGGTCGGTCCATTATAAAACCACTCTCGGAAATCATGTTAGTATGTCAAAAAGCGTAACGAATAGTGTTTTGTGGTGAAATTTTACACATTCTACTTTCATAAGACTTTAAAAATACAGCACTAGATTTTGGGAATATTGAGTCTTAATTAATCATAGGCCCCATATAAAACCAGGGCTCAAATGACTGCAGTCAAAGTTGAAAAATTACCATTTCTTCCACTTCTTAATTTGTCGTTGGCCAAAAAAAAGCTGTTGCTTTTACTTCTGATTCATAAAATGTAAGCAATCGCTGTCAATCCAACTCAAAAAGTGAAAAGTTGTACACAAATTTTTTTTTTTGTTCGACAGTTTTTGTTTCGACTGCAGTTTTATAAACCCTGTATAAAACACAATCTCGAACACAGTTTTCTACGCCTTATACCGCAAAACCTAATAGCATTGTTTTAAAATTTAGCCCCCTAGAGATTGCTAAGCCAATGAATACAATTGCAAGGAATCCAATTTGGAGAAAGACCTATAATTTACCATAGACCCTACATAAAGCCCATTCACAAAAATCAGGTTAATAAACCTTAAACTTCAGCATATTTTAATATTTTGGTGATGTTTAGTTGGATAAAATAACTTAAAGACACAAGTTCCAAATAGATTTATTAAAGTTTAAAAAAATTTTTTTTTTTTGAATAAAAAAAAAACGGGAATTGAAAACAATCAAAAACTCCTGGAATTCACAGGACGAGAAATTCTGGGAACAAGCTCTATTGAGTACTCAATTTGATGAAATTATCTCCAAAATTGCGAACTGTACTTTTCGCACAATATTTACATGGAGAGACAACCAGTTAGCTAAGCAGCCGGATGGACGGACATTGTTAGATTGTTCAGATGTTCAGATAATGATTATATATAATTCGATCCGCAAACTATAAAATGAGTCTAGTACCAATATTTCTATATATGTGTTAGACACATCAGCACTTAGTTATAATATCGGTAGGTGGTGTTGGATATAGAAATTTCACAATAATAGTTCGGTAGAAAAACAAATTAATTAATACACATTTAAATAAATAAAATAATAATTAGCAAAAAGACAAATATTAATATTATTGTGATAATAATATTTTTTTCTTTAAAACGCTTGTAAATAATTTTTTTCAGCTGAAGTATATTTAAAAAACTTTAGTAGTTGTTTACAAACAAACACAGCTGTCTTGATTCTTTTTAAAGCAATAACACCCACAGATCATACGTGTATTTTAAACTTGCACTACCCGTTTCGCTTTTCTGGACAATATTAATTGTGTATTGTATTGGTGGATCCGACACCGAATTATTTATCGTAATTTGGAGATAAAAAAATTTTAATATGAAACTGAGAGCGTTAAAATAACAAATGGTATGGAAAGTCTTTATCATTGTATACAACTAGTATGCCAACTAGAGAGAGCGTTCTCAATTTTTTAGCTCACCCCTGACACATATACATTCTGTGTGAATTTATGTGTGAATTATTTGATTTTGCAAAATGTTTTTATTTTTCGCAAACTAAAAATTTTTACAATAAATTTTTTCGACATTATTAAAGCTAGCAGAGTAGCATTTTGTGGTATGAAAATAAGATTTGAAATCATAAATTATTTAAATATTTTCCGCTTTGCAGAATAAAAATTTTACAAACATTGTTTTAAAAGTTTATAAATGCAGCCAACCTTTAATAAATTGAAAATTTATTGAATTAATAAAATTTTATTTTGGAAAAAAACTTTTTGCCACATTCTATACGATTTTATGCAACCATGTTTAGTGGTGGAAATAGTTTTATACACTCATACATTTGAAAAAACCTTACTAGTACAAGCATAAGTTAGATACCACTGACAATTGAGTTATGTACCTGTCAAAGAATCGGCATACTAGTTAAATACTATGTTCTGTATAGCTTCACATTTTTAAGCAATAACTTTTAGAGTGTATGTGAAGATAGCATATAGTTTACATAGAAATAAGTGAAATTTGCTATATTATCGTTAAATTTACGACTGTTTAGTCGTGAGGGGTCTGTACTAAAGACCTGCACGAGTGTATCATAAAGTATTGTCAACACAGATATACCAGATATATACCTGTTACTATTGATATCAATGAGAGAATGAGTGTAACTGATATTGTATGGTTTTGCTTTTGTCCACTCACCATATCCTAAAAACCAAAACAGTTGCTTATGGTATTGGATTGAGTATAATGAAGCATGAATTTTTCGAGTGTATAAATTGTAGTCACATGATTCATTGAGAAGAAATGCCAACATTTTATTTATTTCACTTTACTGTTTATTTAATAAGAACGATGTTTTTGAATAAAAAAACAAATTATGGCTACTAAGATTTCTACATGGAACGTTAAAGACAATTTTAGCCAACAAAACCACAAGCCATATTTCGATTTAATAAATCAAAAAGAAATGAAAATTTTTTTCGACGCAACTCCACAGTTTCAAGTCAAAAAAGCAACCTGCGTTCAGCAAATAGGGTCAAGGAATACAAAATTAAATATTTCTTAAAGCAAAAGACACAAATTTTCATTGTATATGCTTCTTTTCTTTTGATAAAGGCCAATAATGAGTATGTCTTTGGATGTTATGACTCCAAATGGAGAATGAAAACTAATTTCGTATCAAAAAAATATGCCCAAATCAGTAACCTCGTCAACTATTTTCAGTAAATTGCAACAAATTGTAAATGATATTTGAAAAGGATCGTCAACTATTTTCAATAAATTGCAACAAATTCTAAATGATATTTGAAAAGGATTGCCCAAGTGTGTATATTATATATGTACGCATTTATTAAATTTAACTTTTAATTTATTATTAACGCATTAAGTTGATAGACAATCTAAATTCGATTGTTATTTAAGCCCATCATTTACGGTTTTTGTTTTGAAGAAACATTTAATATCATTGGCATATAATAAATAACTTGAATACTTTAAACACAAACATATATCAGTAATAAAGACATTAAGCAATAAAGAGCCTAGAATCCTTTCCTGAGGAATGCCCGATGTTTGTTCATATGATGAAGATTTGTTATCTTTGATGCTGAAACACAAGATCTATTTTGTAAATATGAGGAGAACCACAATAAAGTAAATACTTAATATCGTTTTTAAGAAGATGTATCAATACAATACACAGCAAGTTAGAAAATACAGTCGGTTAAGCCGGACCACTTGATACTCTAAACCACAGTATACTAAGACCAATTTCCGAGATTGTGCGCCATTTGGGTGGGACCTATGGCCAATTATAAACTCGGTGAAACAAATTAGATTCATGTTAAAGTTATTTGTGCCGAATATAATTAAGATATCTTCCTCTAAATGAGATTTGTTTGTCTTTGAGTGATTTTTGGATAGGGTTTTTATATAGGACCTATTGTCATATAGGTTCTACCAGAACAACAGTTTGTCATGGCGTAGTAGCTACCATTAAAGTAATTGTCCCCAAATTTTATGTCAATACCAACATTAATTAAGAAGTAATGAAACTAAAAATTTTCGGTAGAAGTATTTGTATGGGAAATATGGACGGACATTGCTAGATCGACTCCAAAAGTGATTCTGAGTCCATCGGTATACTGAAAGGTTTACAACATAAACAATCAGCACAAACGAATTTTATACTCTCTCCACTATTATGGTGTGGGTATAATTTATAAGATCCAGCAAAGCGAAACAGATAATCACAATTTTAAGGTATGACGCACAGTGCTCTGCCCCATATGCAAAACTAAAGATAATTGAAGTGCTTAGAATATTTATGTAATGTTTATTCTTGTAAAGCTAACAAAGAACTTATAATAGAATTGTAAGTAGAATTCATTATTTTCACTTTTAATTTACAGTCAAAGTCAAAAAATTTTTGAGCTAAATTGTTAAATAAAAAACGACTTTTGCCTGTTTTACTAAGAAAATTACTAAAAATTCATTTCTTAATATATTCTTTTAAAGTTAGTAGTTTTGTTAACCACAAAACGCACAAAAAAGTGAAATTATTGAGAAAAATGTTTGTATGATCGTTAACTTTGAGATTTTTTTATTGGAACTCCGCGAAACTGCTTAAGTTTGGTAGAGTATAATTAACTAATTTTTACAGAGTACCTAAATTCTTATTTAAGATTTTAGTACTTTTTGGAGTGCTTTAACAGAATCTACAAAGAAGTCCTAGAGTTTTCTGCCAGAAATATAAAAATTGCGATTATTTCTTGAGTTATATTTATGGTACAGCCCAAATTGGAAAATATTACGTTACAAATCTTTTTTTCTTCCTTACTGTAAAATATTAACCAGATTTTTTATGCAATAAATATTTTAAAAAGTTTGGCGATACTAAATTTTAGGGATGCAACGGTAATGCTTTTGGCCAATACGCTACCGATACTCAAAAAGATACGAACATTAAATTTAATTTCAATGTAAAATTAACAAAACTTCAGCAGAGTAATTTTTTTTATTATACAAAATTAAAGTGTTAGAGATTATTAATATTTAAAATTGATTTTAATAAGATTTTAAAAATAACGAAATGAAATTAAAGTCATGGTAAAATTAATTAATTTTTTTAAACAAAAAAAAAAAAAAAAGAAAAAAAAACAGTGTAAAGGTACGGTCACATATGGCAAATATTAGCCCCAAATATGTTTGCCTTTATTTGGCAAATTTTTTTTCAAAACAATGTAGGTTTCATTTTGTGGTCACACTGCGCACATTTATTTGCTCATATTTGTTTGCTCGAACAGATGTCAAATAGCAAACACACATATTAGCAAACATGTTTTCCATATGGTCACACTTAAAAAAATATTTGCCGAAGCAAAATATTTGACCAAACTGTCAAAATATATAAATTTATTTGCCAAAACACTATTATACAAATTGTGATGGAAAATATAGAGGAATTTCTTTCAATTAGAGCGTGTTCTATTTTGATCTGGCAAACCATCTGACATCAGCTGTTTTGCAAGTCGTCTGTTTGTGGAGGCAAATATATATTAAAATCTATTTACTTACACATATTCTTAAAAAAAAACAAAATTTTTAATTAACTAAAATACAATAAAAAGTGAATATAAATATAAATCAGTAAATAGTTTGCTAATATGAATGTTTTTATGTTATGTCAGGTGAAACCAAAAAGGAACGTGTTAAAGCAAAAATGATTAACCTTCTGTAATTGTCAATTTTGACAGACATGTGAAATTACATATGGACTTTACATCTGACAAACCCACCGCAAAATAAATATCGTGTAAAATTGCTTAAACATTTTTGAAAGGTTGAGTTTAAAATCGATTATACATATATGATTTCAGTGTTCTTTTTATATTTCGTAATCCATTTTTGAAATCTTAAAATGGTAATTACTCAAAAAATGGTTTTATACAATAACTAGCATTTAACCCGCTACTTCGTTAGCTTCTCCTTTTCTTTCGTGGACATATTACGCCAAAGTTTATGTTTCTAGGTTTTAACCAGCTACTTTGTAATAGGTACGATTTTCACCTCTTAAACGTTCGAATTTCGAAAATGTACCAAATTTTTATTTGTATTTTTTAGATACGTTATGAATGTGATATAGTTTTTATTTTAATGTTTATTGGTTTAAAAGATAGATGGCATAGCAAAAAAGTTTAAAACTACAAGTTTTACCCGTTTACTCCCCAAAAAGGCCGAATTTAAAAAAAGTACCAAGCACCTGTGCGCTTATTTTTTTTTATTGAACAACAATAAGTACTAAATTTTTGACTAAAAAAAAATGTTTTGTAAAAAAGTACCAAAAATTGTTACGGTTTTTACCCCTTAAACGTCCGAATTTCGAAAAAGTACCAAAATCGTATTTGGATTTTTTAGATTAGTTTCAAATGTGATATAACCCTTATTTCTATGTTTATTGGTTTAAAAGATAGATGGGGTGACAAAAAAGTACCAAAATGCAGGTTTTACCCGTTTACTCCGTTAAAGGGCTGAATTTCCAAAAAGTACCAGACACCTGTCCGCTTATTTTTCTAAAGAACAACGATAAGTATTAAATTTTTTTTGTATCTCTTTTAGGTTTAGAGATGTAAGGGTACCGAATTTACCCTTTTTTACCCCCTAAAAAAATATAGATATACATTTGAATATAACCGTTTTTCGTATCATATTTTCATAATAGTACGATTTGAATTGGAATTTTATATGCATTGCCATTCTACCTTCCCATATATACATATGAATATATGTATTGGTCTAGTAAAAGTTCACCAAAGAAGAATTATATAACTGTCAAATTTCAAGTGCATTAATAAGAAAAGTTCTTTGATATACAAAAATACATAAAAATGAGTGAAACAATGGTGAGTCCGTAATTTTATTTTTTAATATAATGTACCTATATAAGTATAGTATATCATTACCTTCAGTCGAAAAGGATGAATTCCAATGTATAAATTTTATAGGAGAGAGAAAACACTTTCTAAGGCCTTTAGTTCTGAATATATTTGAAGTCTGTAAATCCAGTTTTGCTTCATTGCCGACTCTTTATTGGCTTGTAAACCAACTAAAAATAATACATTTATGTTTTATAGAGCTTTTTGTGACTTATCACCTTTTCTATTATATATTTTATACTTTTAATGTACATTTTAGTATGTCAATTTGCAAAAAATAAAATATACTATAAAATTATATTGTTTATTTCAATGTTGTCTATTAACAAATATTAGCGCTTTTTCTTATGCATTTTTGGACTTAGAACTTTTACATATTTTTTTCCGCAAACGATGTATTTTTGTTTACTCTATTGAACTGCATCAAAGACTTATTTTTCAAAAATTAAAAATTAGCGCATTTACGACTGAAGGTATGTATGTATGTGCAGCCAAAATTATTTTTGTCTTTCCATTGTTATAAGCTTTAAAATTCCTTTCTAAATAAAAATAATTTAAATAAAAAAATTAACTGTAATCAACTTAAACCAGAATAATTATATATGTATCTTTAGATTAAAACCTAAACAGTTCGACTAAAATTCATAACAATTAGTGAAGCATATTCCTTCTTCCAAAATTTTGTTAACAATTGCATATGCTTTTTTTTTTTGGTCGAAAAATTGTTCAAACAATTTAGTATGATGTAGTCAAATAAATTGTTTCAAATAAAAAAAAAAACATTAAAAACAAATAAAATTATTTTTATAGCCGAAACGTTATTTAAAAAGATTAATTTATTTTAATTTATATGGAACTGATCTTATATTTTATTTTACCTTATTGTTGAAATTTTTTTAATACAATAATAACATATCGTTTTTAATAAACTTTTAAAAACAAATTTTTTACTTGTTTTGTATCATAAAAAATTCTCCCCCCTTAGTCTTAAGCTGAATCCGCGTCTGGCGGCAAACATTTCGATAATGGGTAAACTAGACCTTAGTCAAGAAGTTTTAACGATATTACGGTTGCCTCCATATATTTAATGGTATTTTATTGAGTCAATCTTCTTGAATTGTGTGCACTATATATTTGAAAAAAATCCTAAGAATAACAGGCATACAAAAGATCTAGTGTAAAGTTTTCTAAATAAATAATGACCAACTGAAAATTTAAAAAAAAAAAAATATATTCTTCTTTATTTACCCATCCGCTATTCGGATATAAGTAATTTTGCACTAAATTTACAACAAAAAACTTGTTTCTTCATGATTAAAGCCAGTAGATATTCCGTTATTGACAAAATTTCAAGTTGTTTTATTTCCTTTTCTTATACATATCATAACAAGAATCAAAAACTATGCGCATATAAAATTACATTTTTTTAATTTTTTATTTATATGCGCTTTTTTGATTGCAAGTACAAATTTTGCACTAATCGGGTATTAGTGATCGTACAATTTTATGTTTATAAATTTATGTATACACTTAATAGTCCGATGTTATGCTAAAATGGTCAGCTTCCGTCTTCCTTAAATTTTTCCTTTAATGACTCATTGTAAATTTTCGTATTTATTGTATCGTAATACGTTTCTAAATTTATCTAAAAATACGTAAACATGTTATTAATTTCATATTACCATTTTTTTCATTTCATATTACCATTTTAATCATTTCATTTTATTATAACGTAACAAACAAACAAACATACGAGTACACACACATCCATTTTTGTACATATATTATCAGATAAACATTAAATTAGGCTCAATAAAATCAGTTAAATAGCAAATTCTGGCATAAAACTATTATTTACTTATAATTTGGAAATAAATAAAATTTTGGAATTTCCTCTCATTTAAGTCTTGAGACTATAGTTCATGAAGTTAAACAAAACCCCCCTCACCCAAAACCCCTAAACAGTTAGTGGTTTTTTTATTCTTTAAAAGCTGTAAACTATCAAATCAATTACAGTTGAGTGTTACCTTTCAAAATGAAAATATCTAAAATAATTTCAATCGTACTACTCAGTTCTATTCTACAACTAATGCCAGTTTATGGCATTAACGATGATATACTACAGAAGGACGCTCCAGCCGATTTACTCCCTATAGCGGAGCAATTTTTAATGGCTAAGCATACGGAAATGTTGGTCAATGCCATTAAGGCGAATAATGGTTCTACACATAATAACAATGATGGTAATCCAACGGTTTATGGTATTTTGAATGAAGCCATGAATAAAATTATTTCAATAAACAAATTTTCTTTATTGGCTGACACATTGTGGACTATTTATGAGCAAGATCGTTTACAATCATATGAGGCTACACTGCGTTCCCAGTTGAACCTTTACTACAGATTTATTGAAGCAAATTTAACTGACAAACAGGAGTTCTTGCAAAAATTCGCCTATAAATTGTACAGATTAAAGAATAGAGATTTGTACAGAAACATGGATTCGAGCTTAAAACGGAGTGTAGAAAATATAATAAAAAAACTTCCTACTAATTTAAGATTTATATATTTTAAGGACCACTTTTGTCTTGAGAATTACAAGCATTCGAATTTCATTTATACATCTACAGAAATGTCGCACTTTATAGAGGAGAATGGCAAACAGATTCCAGTAAGTAACTACGTTTGGCTATGGTCTGAAAATAAATCGATGAATAATTCAGGATTTATAACGGCTCAAGTCAAAAAATTTGATTTAACTGGTGGGGGAAAACTTAAAGTACTTCTTAAGAGTACTTTATATCAAAAGTATTATTATATGAAGCTGGGCTATCAGACGCTTTTTAGTTGGAGTCAATCAACAACACCTCCTAATTACATTTGGGATATTGAGTTTTTGGATAATGATCTTGTTTTAATTTCCCAAGACGGCTATATAATGTGCGCTGAGCATTATATGTTCCAGGAAAATAGACGAAGTGTTTCTGGTCGCATAAAACAAGAAGTTTCTCCAACAGATTCTGAATGTCAATGGCGTTTGGGGGACTGCGTTTTTCAGTGATTTGTGGTGATCCAATATGTGAATAAAATAGTTTGAATAAAAAAATATGTATGTACATATAAAAATACTTAACTTATTATTGGGGATGGGCGATTAATCGACTAAACAAAATTTTAATAAACCAAATTGTTGAATTGTAAGCATTGTGGAAAATACGATTTTCAAATAATTAAATTCAAAATACAACTATTTTTTATATTTCTATTTAAAAATAAAAATACAAAATAGTGCTTAGCCAAAGTATTTTGAACAATAATACGTATTTATTAACTGATATTTTTAAAATACTTTATTGAAATAAAATTGAACAAATTTACGTAGAAATCATGGCAGAATAAGTACAAGGTTTAATCATTTGAAATATTGTTCTCAATTTTAAAACCCATATAACGTGAAACAAAAGAAAATAAGGAAAAAATTTAAAAACTCGTCAAAAATCTTGAGAACACTTGGCATAGTATTGATGTCAAAATACATCTGTATTATGAAGTCTTTTCTATCAGTGTAGAGCGTGGGAATTGTTATATGAAATTGTTTCTTTTTACAACAAATAATGAAAAGATTTGATTTCCCAAAAAATGCATACCATTTAAAATATTTTTGATCTAAAAAATGCACAGTCTTCTCAACCAAAGTCACTGTTTCTTATTCATAAGATATTTCCATGGTTTTAGAACCCGAAGTTTATTGGAAAAAGTATTCAAGCTAAAATATAAGGTTCCAATATAATCAAAGTTTTTTTTTTTTGGGAATACATAATTATTTATTAAAAGATTTTGTTTGTTGTCGGAATTAAGCACATCAAACTAAATCTTTTAATAAATGGTTCCAATATTTTTAAAAGTTATACATTTTATTTTATTTTTCCACTTCCAAATGCTTTAGGTGGGAGCATATAAAGCACCCTTAAGAGTTGTAAAACTGATTTAAGAAACAGACTATTGTCTAAAACCATAAAGGATATTTCTAAAAGCCCATACAACTCGAAATTGTAAAAATAAATACAAAAAATTAATTTTTTTCAAAAGATAATTCCATGGCGTTAACATTTGAAAATATTTTTGGGCATTGGGGGAGCGGTTGTTCTTGACGATACACACTCGTCTAATTTTGGGCCACTTTTTCGGGCATTTATGGCCGTATGTTACGAACAATATTCCTTAAAGGCGGCAGTGTTTGTCTTCACGTCTTAATCGAGAGGTGTCAACAGCCTTGGAGAGTTATTGACAGGTATTTTTTTTCGAAATCAGCCTTTTGAACTGTTGTAGATTGTTGTTACTCCATATGTGGCCGTTTTTTTTTTTTCATAACAAACCTATTCAGATAGACGATTATTTGTACTATAAAGATCATAAAATCGCCAGTAACGCATATATAAATTTAATTTGCATAATTTGGTAGTGTTTTTATCAAATAAAACTTTAAATTTATATCAGTTGTAATTTCAGTTAAATCGGATCATTTTTCTTCATCTAAAGCGTAATTTTGAATTTTGGTTGTGGTAGCACTAGCTAAAGTATGCACATAAATGTTTTTTTTTGCCAATCTAGCCGGACATTAGGCAAAAAATTAAATTTAGGAAATGTAAAAATTTAAGTTCGCAGCTCGATAGACATCAAACTTTTGGTTTGTGGTTTTGGGACACTGTTATAGTCAGGAAAGTTGAGTAAATTGCAAGCGTGTTCATTGACTTTTTACGGGTTTGAGAGGCTTACAATAAATTTTTTTGTGGGTAAACGAATAACGATTTTGCATTGATTTTTTTCTGTGAAAGACTATATTAACAGCTACTTATAAACATTTTTAGAAAAATTTAATTTTAAATTTTTATATTAAGAAAATTCGTTCGAAATTGAAAAAACGATTTTCACTTTTTTGTAAAAAAAAAACTAAAAGGTTTTTGAAAGTGAATCTAGTTGCGTTTTTAAATATGTTATACATTACGATACAATTTGAAATCTCTCCTTTTTAATTAAAAAAAAAAACGTTGCGCGTTTTTGCCCCATTTTTTTTTTTGGTGATTTTTTGAAAATTTAACCTTCTTTCTGTTTTTGCTCATCTTGCCCTTTCATCAGTCAAAAAATGTTTTGGTTGTACGAAGATGTTTTTAATTTAAATCAATACATCTAAGACTAATATTACCTGTGTAAAAAAGGAATGTGCGAAACAGTTAGTAACGGCTTTTAACCACCTGTGAAAAAATGTGTTTAAATATGGTCACCTCCAACAAAACTATTTTTAAATAAAATTGTATACATACTATGGTTATTTTAACCATATTGTTGTCATCGACAACCATTTTATGGTTAAATAAGTCCTCCATCACGAAGGCACAACCATATTATGGTTGCCTCCGAACATGTTTTGGTTAATAATAACTAAAATATGTTTAACATTTATAATAGCATGTTTGATTTTCAACCATAGAATGTCGCTCTTGGAAAAGAGGAAAATACTATTGTTAACTTAAAAACAATTTAGTGTCATATTCAACCATAACATGTGTAGAGGCAACCAAAATATGGTTGTGGCTTCTTGTTATAGGACTAACTTAACAATAATATGGTTGTCGGTGACAATAATATGGTTAAATTAAACAAAATATGTTTAAATTTTTTTTTTAAATAGTTTTGTTGGAGGTGATCATATGTAAACATATTTTTTCTCTGCGTGCAGCTAGATTGGCAAAATTACCCCTTTGTGGTACGTGTTAATAAGAGAATAAAAAAGCGCCCATGTGCGCAATTTTGCCTATCCATAGATTTTGTATATGTTTGAGTAACCGTTTGTGTGGTTTATTGTTTCCTTTAGTTTATTTCAAAGCAACTCTTTAACAATGTTGTCAAAAAAATGTATTATAAACGTACAAACTATTAATAACAAAAATCACAAAATTTTTACCGCAAAGTTTAATAGCAAATCGCTAGATTTGCCGAGAAAATAACTAAATTGCCAACAGTACTGGTACAAATAATTTATTCCGCAAAGACGTTTGTATGGGGGCCATGTAAAATTATGGACATCATCTTACTATTTAAAATGGCAATTATAAAGGTAAATACTAGACTTTATTTTTTCCGCACTTTTTGAATTCCCGGGAATTAATCCCGGGATACCCGCCAAAATTTTTTTTATTTATATGTTAACTCTATTTTCCAATAAAACTAATACTTTTTACTGGCAAGTAAGACAAAAGTATCATTTATGAGCAGAAAATGAGCATATATTCTGGTATTTTATTTACGCTGAAGTGTCAAAAAAGACATGAATATTAAAAATTATATTAAAAATATGTTTTAAAAAGTGTTTTAACTTCGTGAACTGTAAGAGAAGAATTGAAAAATTCGGAGAGAATGATGCGTTGGATACGCCAAACGTACCAGTCGTCCAAAACGAAGTAGTTCAAATGTCAATATCGAAGCAGATTGTGAGAGGAATATTCCCTACAAGACGACTACCGGTCATTTTACTAGTTAGATTACCAGTAGTGATCGTCGATATCTTGGGTATAGTTTCTATTAGTTGATTAAGAGCAAAATGCAAAAAACTGACCGAACCCTTGTGCACATGT
This sequence comes from Pollenia amentaria, assembly GCA_943735925.1. NCBI lineage: Eukaryota > Metazoa > Arthropoda > Insecta > Diptera > Polleniidae > Pollenia > Pollenia amentaria. The sequence continues at coordinate 144,942,455 of OX031009.1, read as the reverse complement.
GATTTTGCCTCTCTCTCTAACTCATTATGTCTCTCTCTCTCTGTAACTTATTAATTCAATGTAAAATTGTTGCAAGTGTGTTAGTAATAAAAATTTTTTTTTAGTTTTGGTTATGCATTTCTTGTAGGGTTATTAGTAAAACATTCATCTGCTACCAAAATATTATCAAAGCCAAAGAGAGAAACAGACTCAATACCTCAACTCCTTGTGGCTTAATAAAACCAAAGGGATTATTGAACTTACAAAATGTCAATTGTAATGATGTAAATATACCAAATAATTTATTATCAATTTTAAAATGTTGCAGCCAGGCCCCCGATGTCTATGGACAATTTAAGCGACTCATTATCAGCAAGTCACTCATTATCGTTCTCTTAAGCGGCCCACTAACTATCGACTTGTCGGTCGACAGATTTTACGAGTCTAACGTTTATTCTCAAATGACTGTTTTGCCACATCATCAATTCCATAAGTAAATCACTAGTTTTGAATTAAAAATCGACAAAGTATATAAATTAAGCCAAAAAATAGAACTCTAACAACAACCAAATCAGAATAGAAAGCAAAGGAGTAAACAAACAAAGCAGTAGACAAAAAATATAGAATAGAGTTTTATAAAAAATATTTTTGTTTGAAAAAAAATATAATAATAAAAAAAAAAATATTTAGGCCCTAATCATATAAAACATAACGCAGCGCCAAAGAATCGCATTGAAAGCACAAACAATGTCATTAATATTTTGTAATTTTGTTGTTGCGTTGCATTGCGTTTTAAAATTTCAAACGGTGCATAGCTTGTAGCGTTGAACATTTTAAACCGGTACATGAATTTCTGGAGAAAGCAACAACAAAATTACAAAATATTTATGACATTGTTTGGGCTTTGAATGTAATTCTATGGCGTTGCGTTGCGTGTTACGTGATTAGGGCCTTAGTGTTTGTGTGTAAAGAAAATTTTGTTAAATATTTTAACAAAATGCCTATGTCGACAACTAGAACACAAGTGACTGATTATGACATTTGTGGTCGCATAATATTTCTTAGTAGACCGCAAATTTGTATGAAAACTGTTACGTTATCGGTCGCTTGCATTGTCGATCGACTTGTCGTGCTGAACATTTTAAGTGGACCGCAAATCAGATGTTTGTCGTTGAAAGTGCAAGCGAACGATTGCGGTCGACATCAGGGGCCAGGCTGCTGATCTTAAAATATAATTGAAAAAGGGGGTCTAATGACAGCATGTGATATCGATTAAGCTATCGTATCGAGTATCTTTTTGCATACGATAGACACTGACGTATCGAAATACAACTCGAGAGATGTAATGTCTTTGGTTACTAGATATCGAATGCTGCCATCTCAAATAACGGTACATTTCATTTGATAGCGAGCGTCCTGATACAAAAATAAAAAACCTCGATAAATTTTGTTCGATATCGTATGCGGTGATTTGACCACAGAACGTTCATCCTGTATCTTAATAGTTACTACACATATATACATAAGTACTAATAATATTTACAATACTTTTTTGTGTTGTTTTTAAAAAATAAAAATTATTTAAACTGTTCAATATTTATTGTTGACCTGTGTCGATTATCTATGTTGTTGTTTATTTGTTTGGCTTAAGGTCATAAAAATTATAAAATAAAAAATTTCTCCGAAAGGCTTAAGAATTCTAATATATACGACAAAGCAAAATGCGAAATAGCGCTCAAGACCAACAACTCTGTGTATCAATTATTTAGCAAACCGAAGACAAAACTTGAAAAGGAGGAAAAATCGAACTTGATCTACAAGATCAGCTGTGAGGGAGACGGATCCAACATATGCCCAAAAGTATATGTGGGGACAACAAAATCAACACTTAAGACGAGATTATCAGGACATAAATCTGACCAAAAGGCTATGGGAAAACCAATTGAACAAAAATCTGCCCTTGCGGCCCACTGTACAATAACGGGCCACAAACCAAATTTCAACAATGTGAGCATTTTACAAGAAGAGAGTAATTATGCTAAGAGATACACACTAGAAATGTTACATATAGTAAACACACCAACAAATTTAAGACTCAATTACAAGACAGACACTGATAATATTTCGCAAATATACAAATACACAATAAGCAAACACCGACATAGAAAGAAGAAATAAGACAAAGTCGATAAGGCGAAATCGATAGGACAATATCAGTTGATGAAAACATGTTAAGCTGTTAGGACGTATCAACTTGTTTGTAATTTTTTTAATTTTTACAGTGTTTTAAATGTATGTATTGATAGATGTTTTTATGTTATAAAATTTAAACATTAAATATATGTGTATTTTGTAGCCCCTGAAGATGACCATCGATGTATGGTCGAAATATCGGATGAAAAATAAATTACAAAATTAAAAATATAAAAATTGGAGAAAAAAAAATTTTTTATTTTATAATTTTTATGACCTTAAGCCAAACAAATAAACAACAACAATTATTTAAACTATAAAAAACTTTTAGTACAATTAAGGTCAAAAAAAGTACAATTTTTAAAGGTTGTTGGTACAATTTTAAAAATTTCAATGCCATTCCTGCGGTGTATAGTCAAAACATTTTCTGATAAAAAAAATAAGAGACAAAATAAATTTTATTTGCAAAGAAAAGAAAGATTGTGCAAATAAAAACTAGCAAAGTGCAAATAATAAAAAGTGTGTTATTTTATAAAAAAAAACTAGTTTTTTGTGGAAAAAAACAAACAAAAGCTTATCGCTTTCTTAAAAAAAAGAATTGTCGTATATAAAAAAGGTATGTTTGGATATGTATGTACATATGTAAATATGTATAAGATTAAAAAAAGTAAATTAGCTGTGTTTGTATCCAGCCAGCAAAATACTCCGACGTTGTCTGAATCAGGCATTTCTTGCAAATGTCTGACTTCATTTTTAAAGACTTCGTTCAGATTTCTTTAAGACATTGATTATTAGTATTGTCTGGCCGCATTCTAATCGATTTCGTATAAATATATCGGTGGAAAATTATGTACCGATATGCCTAATAGATTTCTGATTGCAGATGTAGATACTTGCAAAATTTTTAATCTTTTCTTTATATTGTAAAAAATGGTAAGCATTAATAAATTTTAGGTTAGACTGTTAAACTTATTTCTGTTTTTAGATTAAAGAAAAACAACTAAAGATTTGAAAATGTTAACGCAAGCTATAAATAATCCAATGAACCTGCCGTTATAAATATAAATACCAATCTACCATTCCCTTTTAATACATTTAAAACTCAAAAAATTCGCTTAATGGAATACTGCACATAATTGAAAAGAAACAAAAAATTTTTACAATAAAACTAGAAAAATACATGACGAGCAAAGAAATTTGGTAATTGGGACAGTAACAAAATTAATTGAAGCAAATGGGATTGAAAATCAAAATTTTTAATTTTTACGCTTTTAATTAATCTATACAATTTTTTTTTTGGTAATAGGTGCAAAATCAACAATTTGTTTGCTTCATTTTATGAATTTGGTGATTAAGAACACTTTTTAATTTCTGTGTATGCTTAAAATAACTAAATCTAGTATATGGTATTTACAAAATTATTTTTAGGTTAATTTTAATGCAAATAGATTCACACATTATTATATTCAGAGCTAAATCTGCGGATAGAATCGAAATTTGCAGAATTAGACTGAAAGTATTGAAGTCATAGGGGAATATAATTTCTGAAAGGGCGAAGAACCATGGAAAACTCAACATTACGAATTAGAAACTCAGAAACAAGTTAAACAAATTTTGCATGAAGGAGATATTCAATTTACCGTATTTAATAACATATTTTTTTACAGTTGCATACCCTTAATCAAAAGTGATCTATATTATACTAAGTTTGTCATTCTATGTCAATCCTTCCATCCATTTGGGTGTCAAAATTGTGTCTAGTTCTCCTAGGCATTTCAGGCTTGAGTTCTAGCAGAATCGGTTCAGAAGGAATAGAGTTATGCACGAAATGCTAAGAAATTTACAAAAACTAACATAAATTGGTGGCGGAATGTACCGATCGTCATAAAATTTCAACAATTCATTATATATGTCACCAAATTTCGTGAAGGTCGGTCCATTATAAAACCACTCTCGGAAATCATGTTAGTATGTCAAAAAGCGTAACGAATAGTGTTTTGTGGTGAAATTTCACACATTCTACTTTCATAAGACTTTAAAAATACAGCACTAGATTTTGGGAATATTGAGTCTTAATTAATCATAGGCCCCATATAAAACCAGGGCTCAAATGACTGCAGTCAAAGTTGAAAAATTACCATTTCTTCCACTTCTTAATTTGTCGTTGGCCAAAAAAAAGCTGTTGCTTTTACTTCTGATTCATAAAATGTAAGCAATCGCTGTCAATCCAACTCAAAAAGTGAAAAGTTGTACACAAATTTTTTTTTTGTTCGACAGTTTTTGTTTCGACTGCAGTTTTATAAACCCTGTATAAAACACAATCTCGAACACAGTTTTCTACGCCTTATACCGCAAAACCTAATAGCATTGTTTTAAAATTTAGCCCCCTAGAGATTGCTAAGCCAATGAATACAATTGCAAGGAATCCAATTTGGAGAAAGACCTATAATTTACCATAGACCCTACATAAAGCCCATTCACAAAAATCAGGTTAATAAACATTAAACTTCAGCATATTTTAATATTTTGGTGACGTTTAGTTGGATAAAATAACTTAAAGACACAAGTTCCAAATAGATTTATTAAAGTTTAAAAAAATTTTTTTTTTTTTTAAATAAAAAAAAAAGCGGGAATTGAAAACAATCAAAAACTCCTGGAATTCACAGGACGAGAAATTCTGGGAACAAGCTCTATTGAATACTCAATTTGATGAAATTATCTCCAAAATTGCGAACTGTACTTTTCGCACAATATTTACATGGAGAGACAACCAGTTAGCTAAGCAGCCGGATGGACGGACATTGTTAGATTGTTCAGATGTTTAGATAATGATTATATATAATTCGATCCGCAAACTATAAAATGAGTCTAGTACCAATATTTCTATATATGTGTTAGACACATCAGCACTTAGTTATAATATCGGTAGGTGGTGTTGGATATAGAAATTTCACAATAATAGTTCGGTAGAAAAACAAATTAATTAATACACATTTAAATAAATAAAATAATAATTAGCAAAAAGACAAATATAAATATTATTGTGTTAATAATATTTTTTTCTTTAAAACGCTTGTAAATAATTTTTTTCAGCTAAAGTATATTTAAAAAACTTTGGTAGTTGTTTACAAACAAACACAGCTGTCTTGATTCTTTTTACAGCAATAACACCCACAGATCATACGTGTATTTTAAACTTGCACTACCCGTTTCGCTTTTCTGGACAATATTAATTGTGTATTGTATTGGTGGATCCGACACCGAATTATTTATCGTAATTTGGAGATAAAAAAATTTTAATATGAAACTGAGAGCGTTAAAATAACAAATGGTATGGAAAGTCTTTATCATTGTATACAACTAGTATGCCAATTAGAGAGAGCGTTCTCAATTTTTTAGCTCACCCCTGACACATATACATTCTGTGTGAATTTATGTGTGAATTATTTGATTTTGCAAAATGTTTTTATTTTTCGAAAACTAAAAATTTTTTCGACATTAATTTTGTTCTGTTGTTAATATTATTAAAGCCAGCAGAGTAGCATTTTGTGGTATGAAAATAAGATTTGAAATCATAAATTATTTAAATATTTTCCGCTTTGCAGAATAAAAATTTTACAAACATTGTTTTAAAAGTTTATAAATGCAGCCAACCTTTAATAAATTGAAAATTTATTGAATTAATAAAATTTTATTTTGGAAAAAAATTTTTTGCCACATTCTATACGATTTTATGCAACCATGTTTAGTGGTGGAAATAGTTTTATACACTCATACATTTGAAAAAACCTTACTAGTACAAGCATAAGTTAGGTACCACTGACAATTGAGTTATGTACCTGTCAAAGAATCGGCATACTAGTTATATACTATGTTCTGTATAGCTTCACATTTTTAAGCAACAACTTTTGGAGTGTATGTGAAGATAGCATATAGTTTACATATAAATAGGTGAAATTTGCTATATTGTCGTGAAATTTACGACAGTTTAGTCGTGAGGGGTCTGTACACGGTCAAATTCAGTGTGGCCATTTTGAAATTTTTGCAGCTAAATTTAGCATATAAAATTTTTATTTAGCTCCAAAATTTTCATTTAGTACTTGGCATTTTATTTAGCATTTTTAGAAAATGTTTTTAGCTTATTTAATCATTATTTATTTTAAAAATTTGGACGAATAGTTTTATTGATTTTACTAAAAAAAATTTATAAATTATAATAAATTTTGACTAAAAATAGTTGTACCTAAAATGAAATTTCGTATGAAAATGGATAGTTCTTATGTTAAGAAACATCTTACCTGTCTTGTTAAAAAATATTCAGGGACAAATTATTCGAAATGCCCTTATCATGTTGATTGTTAATATTATTTATTAATAAATATTATAACGATATAAAAGTACAAGGAAATGTCATTTTGTACGAGGGCGGATGAATAATAAGAACTTGATGGGAGCAGTGTTGCATTTCATATAACTACGAGGGAAGTTCGAAAAGTCACGGACGCCCACGTATGTAGATACAAATTCAATAGTGCAAAATGTTTGCTCTAAACTGCTGAAGAAATAATTGTTTTAAGGCTTCAACTTTTCTTAAGCTATAAAAAATAATATGATCTAAAAATGTTGTATATCATAGAATTAAATCGATTAAATTTTTCATATATCAGAGGTTTGAAGGCCCAATACATTTAACATTTAATCTTAACCCCCAGTGCTACATATTTATATGTGTCACATGCTTTACCAAAATCTAACCAGTTGCTTATATATAACCATTTATTTTAATTTCGTGCAAAAATTTGTCACTAAAACGTATTTAGTTTCAAATAAAATGTAATACTGGTAATAAATTTTTAACAAAAATCTTTAAAAAAAAATTTTGCATTATTTTTTAGCATTTTTTAAAATAATTTTTTTTGACCTGGCCACACTGGTCAAAATGCTTGTCATGCCGGCGAATTCACTCGTGTACGTGTGCTGGACGTAATATTCGCCGTCATATCTAATTTTTTTGATTTTCCATCATCGTCGATGTCACACATAAAACCACATTTTCACTAATACTACCATAGCGCTTGATGAGAAATGCTTGATCGTGTACAGACCCCTTTTAAGTATGTCCCATAAACTATAGAAGCGAATTTAGTATAATAGCAATTTTTTTCAAAGGTATTGAATATCGCTTATAAAAGTGCTTACATTTTTTAAACGATAATCAGCGAAGCAACAATGTCAAGCTTAATCGCCGCAATATTGTACAAAGATATATGTAATTACACGTTGGCTTAAACAGCGCACAGTGGCGCCATTTGAGTTTTTTCGTTGCAAAAATCATATCTTTTGAACAGAATAAGATAATTGAACAGTTTAAACAGCATATGATAGATAACTGTTCAGCCTATGAAATGAGCGTTTGGAAAGGGTGCTACGCTTTGTAGGGGTCTACTTATGGGTTATCAAAGTTAAAATTAGTAGAAAAATCAATTTTATGGTAACTAAAAAAAATATTTTTACATTTTTAGATTGTTTTTATTTTTTTTCTTAAGGGTTTTATGTTTTAAATTATTACCCAACAAATTAAAAAAAAAATTATTTATTTTTTAAATTTATTTTTTAAATTTTCTGTAAAATATTCATCACAATTCGTAAGAGAAGGTATATCTAAAAGACTAACCATTTCTAAACTATAATTATTTTGTAACTCTATTTGTGACTTCACATGCCGCAGGGAAGAAATAAGTGGATCGGAAGATGCTGCCAACATGTTGAAGAGGTCCTTATTTTGCCTTACCCTTGATGCTTTGAATGTGTTCTGCAATCTATATTTTTTATAAAATTTGTTAAGAGACTCCTGTGCTTCTTCAGAAAGCTCTCCAATTGGCAAAGACTGGTACTCAATTATATCTTTGCCATGCGCCAATATTTTATGGACGGTCGGGGTCAACTTCTTCTGTGGATACATTTCTGCTAAAAGAGATGCAGTTTTCGACGCATATTCTCCATATTTTGTAGAATTGACATTTTCTTTGCAGTTTAAAACATCCAAGATCGTTCCCAATCTTTTCACGATTTGATTGTCAATTCCAATGATTCTAGTTACTGCCTCATCATTTTCAAAAAATCTCCTAGAAGTGTTTCCATCGTTTGAGTTACCGTATCCGTGCTTGGGACAGTCTACTTTTAGTCCAACTTGTTTAAAAAAAGCCTCCTGTATTTGCTTCTTTCTGATCTTCTCCTTATCCTTTATTGATGTATTTTCATCGAAGTTTTCCTCCTCTTGTGGTAGGGTATATGCCAGTTTTAGCAAGAATTCCATACACCTTATCCTTGCGTGCAATGGTAACATTCCATATTCGTAATTCTCCTCATTTGTAGAATCGTTTAAATTACCAAAGTTCTTCTGACAAATAATAGTAAAAAATCGATAAAAAAAAATATAAAAATAAAACGAAAAAAGGGGTTTAAATAGGTTTTTGCTAAATTTTTACCTCCAAAATAATTCTGTCTATATATATGTATATGATAACTAATTGAAATATGTTATAATTAAGCAGAAAAAGATACTTATCTTAAATTCTTTACAACTAATTATATAAAATTGAGATGTAACATATTATATATGAAATAAATTGAATTGAATTGAAAAAAGTTCTTCTGACTCTTTTTGCAAATCGGCCATGACATTGTTGAGGTTGTTCCTGTCAGTTCGTTTACGACTTTTCCGTTTCTCATATTTCTCTTTGGAAAGTTCTAAGTCCATAAACAAGGCCAAGGCTTCTTCGGAACCATACTTTTTAATGTGTGCGTTTGTGGGCGTGGGAATGCTTTCCTTAATCCTTTTTAGTCGCAGTGGGCTTGCATCAGCAACAGATTTGGTTATCTGCGACCTAACTCTTTCACTATCCTTTGTATATTTAATAGACAGTGCGTCCGATAAATGCTTCGTGGTCAAGTCATTGGTGGCATCGGCAAGTTTCCTCTTTCTTGTGAAAATTGAACACTCCTCAATACTTTTTTTTTGCCTTCCTTTTGCTCCTCTGGTTGATGTGGTGGGTTTATCTACTGCCAATATATCCAGGATGGTGTCTTCATTAAGCCAGTCCTCGTATTTGGAGTTGAAGTTCTGAATGGTTCGATTAGATTTCACCCATTTTGCCTTAATATTTGCATATATCAGAATATCAAAATTAACAGTTATTTTCGGTCCCTGTTTTTTATAATTTCGCTTCTCTCAATATTTCCGTATAAGCTATCAAGTTCTTCTAAAGCAGCTTCCGTGAAAAACTTTGGTGTGGTTGACTTTCTAAACATTCAAATAATTTTAAATTGTTCAACGCCATGTTTTCAGTACTTAAATTGTTTAATGGTTTCAGTAATTGTTGCGCCAACTTTCAGGGGTAGACTAATCCAGGCATTATTCTAATTTTGCAATATATAACCTTATGCTACCATGCCTAAAAATTTACCTGTTCCCTGCATACATATGGATTTAGGCTGAATAATGCAATTTTGATATTATGCACGTGTCCAAATAAGATTTGTGCCTACCTGTAGGGACCATAAGTCAATATTGTTCCTGACCATTTGTACGCCAAAGTATTGTTTATGTGAGGTACGTACCTGCTAATTTCAATGAGTAGTTTTTTTCAAACTATTAGATCACACTACTGTCAGTCAAAACATATAAGGGATGGACGACATACAATTTCTGCAACCATGTCTTTTTAAACTTTTTTTACCTCTAGAAGCCAAACGGGCACGTACGGGTAGATAAAACCTTTTGAATTATGTAAAGAAATAATCAAAGAACAGGTTTTGCAAATATGGCAAATATAGAAAAATATAGTTTTTTTTTATTTTCCGTCAAAGTTGAAAAATAGTGAAAAAACGGATAGTTTTTAAATAGTGATTTACCAGGAGAAACACAAAGCAAACAGTTAATTTTTTTTTATCATTATACATTTAATAAATACATCAACCAATACAAACAAAAAATAAGGCGATTCGTTACCTATTTTTCGTGTTATTACACCTGAAATCGCAACAAATTGACTAAAAATTGTGTGTTTTTTTGAAAACCGAAAGTCGGTCAACTTTGAACGGTTATATCTTCTAAACTAAAAATGTGACATTATTTAGAGTGGCATATTTGAAATCGTTGAAAAGTTTCCTATACCATGGGTTTATTCAAAACTTCGTCGGCACTCATGAAAATTTTGATTTTTGCAACCTCGCTTGCTCTACGGGCGCCACTGTGTGTCGTTCAGTTTTTCGTCGATAATACTCTTCTAATCCCTTGGAATAAACAGCGTCAACGTTATGCTGTAGATATTTTGTATAAGACCCTGCTTTAGCCCATTGGCCGCGTTTCAAATATGCCGCGGTTCATATATGTTGTTGTGGTTCTCAATAGATCTATTCTTTATCTTCAGCCATTAAAAGAAACCTTCTTTTTGTAGCATTCAAGCTACAATTTGTACACGCAAAATCAACGTTCGAACGGAAACTGTCGTTTGTATTGGATTTTCCAATCTGGTGTAATGACCCCTAGAATGCCACAAGTTTTCGTTTGGTTTCGCTTTTAAACAAGAAGGAAGTCATGCCAAAATGCACGATTCCAATTTTTTATTCCGTCATGACATTTTTGCCTTGTTGACGTCTTATATTCACATGCTGTGAAGGGCACCGTGAGATTGCGTAACCGTGTTAAGTTGATCTAAAGCACATCTGGGAATCAAGATCTTCAAAATACCAGATTGAGATTGACTTTTTACTTGGCAAAGGGAAATTGTGAGCTCTGCGAGCAGCATTAGAAAAATCTGCTTTTCGAGCGGAGTTGAGAAAGCGTAAGAATTTAACCAAGTACACGCAGAGAAAAAATATGGTTAGGCATGGTAACGACAACTACACTATATTTATTTTAACAATATATTGTTGTCGTACACAAAATATTGTTATTTTAATTTAATATCAACAATATTTTAGTTACTGTAAACATGTCCATGTTTATCGCAGTTATGAATTTGAGTATGATTCACTGAAAAATAATCTTTTTTATAACAACTACATAATGATAACATTGAAAATATATTATATTCCTCACAACAATTTAATGATATTTAATAGCCATAACAAGAAAACTTTCTATACGTCTACTCATAATTTGTTTAAGATGCAAGCCAAATATCTTTACTCTAATAATATTTTGTTATCGCCATTTGTAAAATAAAATTTCGCATCAGTTGTGTCGTTTGTTTTACATTTGCCTATGGAATTATTTTTTATTCATAAAAAACTCAAGTGTAAAGAAATTAAAATATAAAGAAATTGTAGGTACATTAAAACAAAAAACTGTAAAGTGTCACAAAATAAAATATAAATGCTCACAAAATTTTAATATTGTTTGAAAATGGTGCAAAAACATTGACCATTATTTTGTGTTGTTTTAGAGAAAAAGAAGGAAAATTCTGTAAAATAATTTATACATAATTGCGATCTACGACAAAAACAGGTTCAAAATATTATGTTTAAAGTTGCATAATATTATGATGTGGAATATCTGTAACAGTTTTACGTAAAAGTTGCCAGTAAGTAAATAAGCATAATTATATATATAAAAAATATTTTTCGGTCTAAGATTTAATCTACACATTATTATGATTAAGATGATACAAATATGATTACTTCTTAACTTATTATGATTAATATGATAATAATATGATTAATTGTTATCTTATTATGATTTACATGATAATAATATGATTACATAAAATTATAAAATGATGTAATAAAAACAAATTAGAATTAAGGGAAAAATATTATGATGTATTATTACGAATATATTTGGTCATAATATGACTCAATAATAATCGTAATATGTTGACTGCAATCATGAATCTTCTCATAATATGTTGCTCTTGGAATGTGTTTACCAAAACCATGATTTTTCTTTGCGTGTACTTTCGGAAAACTAAGGGCCTTAACTGAACCTTATTTTTGCAACCTCAATATTCAATTCCTTAAAACGATTCTCTATTATTGATCAAGAGAACGTATTTACTAGGGTATTCATTTGGTTAAGCGTTAATATCAATATTTTAACAAAATTAAACGAAACAATTGGGAGTGTTAAGAATTTATAAAAATTAAAACAGGACTCTAATGGCATAATGGAAGATTTTATACGTTTTGAGAAATCTAGGAAAAGGACTGAAAAATAAGATATTCTTTATTATGGGTTGCTTTTGATTTCTCCAACATCAACGATAAGTGAAAGAATTTTTTCCAAGTCAAGTTTTATCAATACTAAAGAAATCGCTTAAATCCTAAACATTTAAGCCAAAAAAAAAAACAAAAAAGTTTAAAAGTTTAAAAACACCTCTTGGTAATAGGGTTAATGAAGAATGTGAATGAAAATGTTATTTATGGCATTCAACACATCTTGTCGATGCTTGATTGACATTTTGAAGCTGCAGTTGCTTGTAATTAGTGAAAAAGTGAACACGTGTTTAAAAATTTTGCAAAAAAGCATGTGTTCCCGTGTATTTATCATGTGTTTGCGCAATGTGTTTTCAGTTCAAGTTTAATAATTCACTATTTCTTGATATAACTAAGGTTTTATGTTCATGGGATTATATGTCCCAGTAGAATTTTAGTTGGGACTATATATCCCAGGAGTACATAAACTGCATATAAGTTCAATAAGGGTTAATTAAAATTTATATAGCCAATAGGCATAATGACCAGCAAGAGAGCTAGATTTACTGACGATGATATCGAAAATATGCTCTATGATTCCTCAGGTGTTTAGGTGATATAGAGTCCAGTTGTGATGACGATATCGGTCCCGACGACGTGGAAGAAGATTGTGGAATTGCAGTAATACCAGCTACCGAGAATATATGGACGGTTGGCGGCAGTTGCCCACCACGAAAAGACTTGCCTCCAGAATACAATCCGTCTGTGCTTTGCGATATAAATCGAGGCTCCAGTGAATTGGAAACCTTTTTGAAATTGTTTCCTCGAAGCCTGCTTATATGGATAAGCCAGTGCACAAACGAAATACTCAATATCGTGAAGAAATCTCAAGGTACATACAGAAAAAACAGTCGATCTATTCATCCAACAGACCAGCAGGAAGTTTTAGCAATGATGGGAATAATGCTTGTGACTTCCTACAAAAGACTACCGAAAATGCCTATGTATTGGTCTAAGCGAAAGTCTGTTGGCAATTCCTTGAAAAGAGATAGCATGTCTCGCGATCGATACCTCTAGCTGCACTCAAAACTTTATTGTCACTCTCCTGAAAAGCCAAACGGCTGTACAAAATGCTACTATATTGATGAAGTGGTCAGTTGCCTAAAACAATCTTTCGCTGCGTGCCGGGAAGACAGCACATTTCAAGCCTTGGATAAGTCAATGGTTAAGTTCAAAGGAAGATCGGCATTGAAGCAATACCTTCCAATGAAACCCATCAAACGTGGAATTAAAATATGGGAAAGATCTGACTCATCCTCTGGCTATGTATATGACTTCAATATATATTGTGGAAAAAATTCGGAGACAGGAATCGACAACTCGACCTTGGGCGAAAGAGTAGTCATATCGTAACTATCAAGCGGACCAATGTGGCGCTTTTCTTTGATAGATTTTTTCCTCAGTGTACTTTTTCAACACCCTACCATTCCCTGCTGTCGGTACTGTTATTTCCAATCGCTAGCAGATTCCTTCATGTACACAGAAATTGAAAAGAGGAGAGAGTGTTTGCTACCAAAATCAAGTTGGAACCTCATGCGCGTTTTGGCAGGATACAAAACATGTGACGGTAATGCGTTATTGTCAAAGCGGGTTGATGGGATTGATCGAACGCAAACAGAAAACTGGTAAAAAAATTTATTTCAACTGCCCAAAGTCCATTGTCGACTACAACCAACATATGGGTGGGGTCGATTTGTCCGACCAAATGTCGCAGCTTTACGATATCAACAGAAAGTCAACAAAGTGGTGGAAAAAGGTATTTTACAAACTTTTCCAATGTACCTGTGTCAACGCCTGGATAATATATACAGAGACGCATCACTTGTCCAATCTTCCATATACTGATTTTATTATTGCTTTGGCGGAGGATATGATAAAGTCTGGGCTAGAGAAAAGTAAGGTGCATAAGAAGAAAAAATCTGGACGTCATTTGAAGATTCGGGGCGTCAATTATGGTGTAATTGGCGATCATATACCTATTGAAGGAAAAACGCGACGCCGATGCGTAAGGTGTTCAAAGGATAAAAAATGTGGAAAAAACGACAAACGCACTTTCTTTACATGCAAGAAATGCGAAGTTCCACTATGTTTTAAGTGTTTTACACCCTACCATATGTAAATTTTTTTTTATAAATTAATAAAATTGATAAACTTTTCCTAGTGAGGTTTTTTAATTATGTGCACTGCTGGGACTTTATATCCCAAATTTTTATTTAAAAACACCGACTGGGATAATATATCCCAGCGCCTCTGGTGACGAAATCTGATATTCTGGTGTGGTAAAATTCTTTACTTTTTTCTATTCTTTAAGGTTCACCTGGTACCAATATTGCAGTTCCAGCAGTTTTTTGTCGTTTCAAAAGGGTTAAACTTTTGAAATGATCCCACAGTTTATTTTTTAAAAACATTTGAACTGCCCTATAATGAATCAGCGTGGGATCATAAAATCACTTCATTTAATAGAAACTTCATTATAAAGAAATTATATATTTTTTTCATTTTTAATTAGTATTGTGGTTATTTTATTAAACTGTTAATGGTTTTTAATCCAAATTTAGATATTTTTTAATTAGGCTTAAGTTCATTGAATTTAATTTTCATTAAATTATTTTTATGAAGACAGGAATTTTACAACATGAAATTAATTAAAATTTTTATGGATAATTTTTCATTCTTGACTGCGCTGAGATTTGAGCCCAGGCTTTCACGGACAGGCTGCCCAGACTAGTTTCGATTGTAACCACACAATATCTTCAGTGGGGTTTGCCGTCTTACTCACTCGGCTATTGCAGCCGGATGACGTCAATAGTCAAACATCAATCTTTAAACCAAATTGTTATTTAAAATAAATAATCAGGTGTTTTAGTTTGGATTAGACTCTTTAATGTGCGGCGGTTATCCATTTTAACATTGCTTCTCAAAATACGCAAAAAGGCCGGATCGGAGATTTTAAAGAATAGATTCATAGAATAACTGAATTTTTTTTTTTTTTTTTTTTTTTTGATATAGTGCTGGGAAGAATACCAAACTGCTTGGCTCTTTTTTGTTTTTGTTGTTCATTCTTCAACTTTATTAAATACTTCTAACTTTTTTTTAAAAGATATGCTACTTTGGTGCGAAACTTAGCACAGCGGATTGCTGTCAAAGATGTTTGAACTAATCCATTATATGGGGACAAAAATGCATGAAAGTCAAATTTATATTTGAAAAGTTTGTTCATTGTAAAGAAAAATTTCGTATATGGAAAATCATTATAAAGGGATCAAATTACACTTAATTTTAAATGAAAAAGCTGTGTTCTTAAAATCAATTCATAAAAGGGAGAGCTTCATTGTATAGAAGTTCACTACAGAGAAGTTCGACTGTAATACATTTATTAAAAAATATATATTTTATATTTATAAATAATTTTTTGGTTTGCTCGTTTTAGTCAAGAATTGTTGTTATTATTTTGTTTATTAATAAGCTTCAAATAAATTAAGAGTTTTTATTTGTTGAAATTGCTTAATTTACAAAAAGAATTACTAATCGGTTAACCGATCAATAACAAAATTAACCGATTATTAAGCGATTAAACCAAAACCTCGTTTAATAAATCGAGCGATTAACCGATTAAAGTAAAAGCCCGATTAAATGAATAGCCTAGTATTTACTTAACTTCATAAACGAATAGTAAAGCAATACAAATGTTTCCATTATAATGTCGCCTTTGTTAAGTTGCCATTGTTAAGGCCATCGTCAACAACATAAAGCCATCTAATAACAGGAATAAATTCTTTATACTACCAATATTACAACATAGAAAACTTACGTTACATTAATTTTGACTGGGGATCATTTTTTTTATTTAAGTACTTAATAGCTCTAAGTACATTATACTCAATGAGGTGGAAAAATATAAAACAAAAAATTCTACAAAACATTAACCCCTAAGTAACTAAATCATAAATAATTCCAAAATGTTCTTAGAAAATAAGTGGAATAAAAGTAAATGTGTAAGTTTTTTTTTCAATTTATATTTAATTTTAGCAATTGAAAAATAATATTTTTTAAAAAATTTAGATGGTAATAAGGCTTGTAAAGTAGATTATTTCCTTATTTTTTTCAGTTTTTTAATACACTTTAAAATTCTAATAATGCTGTTAATGGTCTAGTTCTTCTATATAATGATTATATTTGCTACAAAGTAATCCAGTCGTTTTATACGTTTTTATATCCTTCAACACATGTGGAAAGGATATATGTATATAAGTTTGTCGTTCCGTTTGTAATTTATAATATTAATATATTGATAGACCCCGCAAAGTATATACACTTTGGGTCCTTATGTATAGCAAAGTTGATTTAACGATGTCTATCTGTTCGTGGATATGTTGAAATGAGTTTTTCGAAGACTCTAGAAATGATGGGTTCTAGATATATATATATAATATATCAGTAAAAGTGTCATTTTTTTACAAAAAGTGAAATTTTTTCACTAAAAGTGACTATTTCCTAAAAAAAAGGAACTTTTTTCAAAAGTCCGTAAAAGTTCACCCCATTTTTGCAAGAAAGTTAGAGTAATTATAAAAATCGATCTTTTTTTTACAAAAAGTCACTCTATTCTACAACAAGCCAAGAATTTTAGAAAAACCTCATTTTACATGACTATCTGCAGAAAAAGCCCTACTTTTACAAAAAGTCTTGGTTTTTTCCGTATTGCTTTTTTAAAAGTTTGATTTATAAGTTGTACCACATGGCGTATGCATATTAAGAAATTGGAATTGAATAATACTCATACGTAACCAAGTAACTTGACAGATCTTTTCCTTGCAGATTTTTCTTAAAAAAAAAATAGATAACAAATTTGTGCACCCGGGCGATTCAAAAATCGCCCAAGTGATAAGTGTGGGTCGGCCCTACAAAATTAGTGGGGGTCATATTTAGACTCGATTGGGGCACTTTAAATGGGTCAAAGTGGGATTTTCCAAAATTTGACCTTTGGGTCAACATAAGGTACATCAGAATTCATTGTAGCGGTATGGTTCCTTGGGCA
This sequence comes from Pollenia amentaria, assembly GCA_943735925.1. Classification (NCBI taxonomy): domain Eukaryota; kingdom Metazoa; phylum Arthropoda; class Insecta; order Diptera; family Polleniidae; genus Pollenia; species Pollenia amentaria. The sequence continues at coordinate 144,924,991 of OX031009.1, read as the reverse complement.
AAGTTTCTTATTTTGATCCCTAGAATACGATTTTCCTTGTAACTTGTTGGATTTTTTTGTAAAAATCGCCTTTATATATATATATTAGGGTGGGACGACTTGTAAGGCCAACATTTTTTCGATATTTGTCATCGATTTTTTGATAGCTTGAGAGAAAATTCGTCCAATACCGCAAGAAAACCATTTTTTTGGAAAAACTGATATCGCCATCGTTTTTAGCGTACAATTTCACCTTGGAAAGGTAATATTTAAAAAAAAAATTAAGTCAGCCGATTTTTTTATTACCTACAAAAAAAACCATAGAAATTTAAGTTGAGAAAAAGTCGAAAAATTTAAATTTAGGCGCCACGAAAATGATTTTTTTGATATGTCGTCATGGAACTTTTTCCCTCATGCCAAAAGCTATCGAAAAATCAATGGCACAATATCGATTGCTAAGTCGATCCACCCTAATATATATATGGGGGATTTCATGTCAAGTGACCCAACTTTTGAAATCGATGTCTTCCGATTTGGATGAAATTTGCACCAAGGTTAGTCTTATTGGATAGTAGTTTAGACACAAATTTTCAACAAGCTTGAAGAAATAGCTATCTTATTTGTTTGGGACAAATTTTGCTAACACCAAAAGATTATAAGTTACATGGATGAGAAAGAACACCGGTTTGGCCAAAATGTCAAATTTTGACCCCTTCTAACTCAGAAACTTTTTGACCGATCTTGTTGAAAATTTGTGTCTAAGACTAAGCTTGGTGCACATTTCATCCCAATCGGAAGACATCGATTTCAAAAGTTGGGTCACAAATATGTCACATATACTCCGCAAAAGTTTACTATCAAAATTCAACCAGATCGGTCCATAAATATGAGGAAAAGATCGGACTCATATATGAGCAAAAAAAAACACAACTATCTATAGTTTTCCGTAAACCCCTTGTTGCTGTTTTTTTTTTTTTATATATCAGGAGAAAACGGCAAGAATCAAAATTTCCAAATTAGGTACAAGCACCTTGGCAATCAATACACAACATCCGACAAAATGTGGGCAAAATTGGAGGAGCGGGCGTGGCACAACACAGATTTACTTATATCAAATAGTTGTTTCATAACTTTCTGTTCTTATCGCAATACGGTGTAGTCTATATAAGATTACGCATAGCCGAGTATAGCACTCTTACCTGTTAAAAATTTAATTTATATATTTATTTGGCAAAAAAATAATTTAAAATTTTATTCTTTTAAGAACTTCTTTTTCTATAATGGAATTTTTTCTTTAAAGAATTTTTATTATCAGGTATGTGAAGACTATAAATATATACTTTTAATAATGATTTAAAAATCATTTGATAATCATTGATTCTCAGCAAAAAGGGAAATTATTTTCAAATTGAGAAATGCATTTATATTCAACTTCCTTTCAAACGTTATTCTTAAATGTTTTTTAAATGTGGATGTTAAAACAATGTGGAACATAAATGAAAAAATACATTATTTATTTAAATTAACTGTGAGCTTTACATTCGGCACCATAGCTAAAAGATGAAATAGTGTTATTTTCTTCCTGTAATTCTTGCAACAACGGAATACTTGGCTCTTTTTTGTTTTGAGGATTATCATGGCGTAGCACCGCGAGAATACAACAAATTTATAATTTCTTCACTTTCCCGTTTTATTTTTATTTACATTCTTATACTTTGTAATTAATTTTTTACTCACAAATATATTTTATATTTTTAGCAACAAATTAAGGCTTTTGAAAGGCGAATTCACATCACGTAATATGTAACTGTTCTTTAATTGTGTAGCACATTTAACTTCAATCGCTATTTTTTAATGTTTACATTTATTTTTCGCTTCAGTGCTGTCAAGTTTATTTTTTTGGTTTGAGAATAACATGGGATAAAAATTTGATATCAAATTGATAAAACATTGTATGTCAAATGTCTACATTCAAATCATTATCAATTTGAATTTAGATCGTAAATTCAAACAGTTGAAAAAGGTTTGATAATTGTGTTTAGCGTCAAATGATAAAGTCATTTTATATCAAAGGTTTGACTTCGTGTTTGTTGGGTTAAGGCATTAAAGCTATATTGGGGACGGTATTTTTATGGGAGCTGTGGTCAAATATAGTCCGATTCAAATAATATTTGTTTAAATGATTAAGGTTAGAATAAAACATTTCTGGAAAAAGTTCAATCGAAATACCAGCGTAATTAGATGGTTTATATGAAAGAAGACACTATTCTGGAAAAAATTTTATATGGGGGTTTTATGAAGGTATGGGAGGATTCCTGCTAATCGTCCTTATGAATAGTTAATAACTTGTAACCAATTTCATCAAATTGTCTCTAAAATTGTGAACTTTAATTTGCGTACACAGGTTATACAGCCAGCCGGATGATTGTACATCGTTAGGTCTATTCAGAAGGTAATCCTAAGTTGATCGGTATACTAAAATAAGAGTTGAAAACCAATACTTTTATAGTGGAGTGGTTACCATAATAAGGAGTAAATTTTATGCTGTATAAGCTTGAGATATAGACTGCTATTTTACCCAGAAAGCCACGCCTAAAGAACAAGCTCCTCAACACGCATACGAACAACTTACGAAAACACTTTAAAAGGAAAGTCACAATTTTGGTTTTTCTACGTTTTAATATGATACGGAACCAGCGCCAAGAAAAGTACGGAACAAAACTATAGGCATTGTTTTGAATGCAAAAAATTTAAATTTCTTTTAAAAAATTATAAAGGGTGGTTACATTTTAAGGGCCGATGTTGATTTTGAATAAAACTCAAATTATTTAGGAAATTATTGTCACCTCTTTTTATTATGATAATATTGGTATTGTTCAATTATGTATGGAACAAAATATTTGCCAAATGGCCGCCGCGACCTCGGCGGCACACCTCCATCCGATGGTCGCTGAGGCATAATTGAGGTTCTATGCCGGTAATGTGCCGAATTATATCATCCTTTAGCTCTTGAATTGTTGCTGGTTTATCAACGTTCACCTTTTCTTTTATTTAACCCAAAAGAAAGAAGTCCAACGGTGTCAAATCACATGATCTTGGCGGCCAATTGACGTCGCCACTACGTGAGATAGCACGGTAATTGAAACCACATATTGTCCACATCATAAAAAGTTCGTTATCATCTCACGATAGCGAACACCATTCACAGTAACTGGCTGACCGGCCTTATGTTGGAAAAAATACGGCCCGATGATGCCGCCAGCCCATAAACCGCACCAAACAGTCACTCTTTTTGGGTGCATTGGTTTTTCGACAATCATTCTTGGATTATCATTCGCCCAAATGCGGCAATTCTACGAATCCACTGTGGCGAAAATTTGCCACATAACAGAATATGATTTTCACGATATGTATTTTGATTTGAACGCCCATATTCATAATAAGCCTGGATAAATTTAACGCGTTGCTCGATTGTTTATATTTCCATGGTTCAAATTGAGTTAGTCTGAAATTGAGAAATGTCAAATGAAAAAAACTTGACGATTAGGTGTGGTTCACATTCAACATCGGCCCTTAAAATTTTACCACCCGTTAGAAAACACATCAAACAAATTTTATAAAAAAAAATTAATTGTTTATAAAATATTTAAACAAAAAATTGAGGTGAACTTTTATAAGTGTGTTTTATGCGTGAAGAGGTAAATATATTTTTATTTTTTTTTTTCAATTTTAAGGGAGTTTAATATCCATTTATTCTATGGTACCAGGCATAGATAACATAGATATGAAACTCGGTTGTCAAAAACCTAAGTCTGTTGTCAAAAAAAACTTAAGTGATAAGAATGTGTTAGTAAAAATATTACCATTGTGTTAGTATGAAATAAATATTCCCCACATTCCCACAACCACAAATAAAAGGTCTGAAAAATAATATCGATTTTATTTGAATTTTACTAAGAAATTCACAAAAAGTTTTCTTTTTTTTTGAAAATTTTCTTAGTAGTGCACTAAATATTGATTTAAATCAGCATTACACTATCGCTATATAAAACTCCAAAAAAAATATTTTGCACTTTTTTTTACCAGCTTTAGTGATGATTGGTATTTTTTCACTAGCATTATAAAAATTTAGTGGCAATGTACATTTTTTCACTATCACTAACGGTGATTGAATGCATAAAATATGCACTCAATTCAAATAGTGCCAAAATTTGTACTTGCAATCAAAAAAGCTCATGTAAATAAAAAATTTGATTCTTGTTATGTTGTGTATAAGAAAACGAAATAAAACAACATGAAATTTGGTCAATAACGACTACTGGCTTTAACCATGAAGCAACAAGTTTTTGTTTGTAAATTTAGTGCAAAATTTTAAGTTGCACTCAAATAAGAGCAACAAAAAATTGCAATAAACTGATAATTGCTTTATCTTAAATCAAACTAATTTTTTTTTGAGTGCAAAATTATTTAACATCACTATCATTCATGTTTAGTGGGGCTGCTAATTTTCGATTTATCACTAAACATCAACAAAATGATTGCAATATTTTTGCACTATCCCTAACTGTGAGTTGAAACTGCTAAATTGGTGCACTATCCCCATCTATGGTATATACACTCAACCAAAAATTTACCTAAATAAGGTTGAATGGGGTGTATAGTTGAAAAAAAGTAGGTTATTATACAGCCAACGAAAAAATTAATCATGACTACGGTTGTTTTCGTCTATTTTGTAAATTAGTTATTTTGAAGAAATTTATTCAAATTGATTATTGTGTTTCGTTATTTAATGGGATGAAAATATGAAGAAATTTTAGTTTATTTGAATAAAGAAATTAGTCAAATTTACTCATTATTTTAGTAATTTCTGAAGATTATTATTCAACTTAACTAATTAATTTAGTCAATTTTATGAAATTTCTTATTAATATTGAAGAAATCTTATTCAATTTAAGTCCTTAGTTTAGTTAATTTGAATAAAACTATTATTTATATTGAAACATTATTCCTTAATTTAACTACTGAATTTACTCAAATAGCCAACCCCAGTAGGAATTACTTTTATTATTCTTTGTAGGCATTTTACACAAATTTAAGTAATAAAGAATTCTGTATGAGATTACAAAATATTACTTTGTGTACAATAACATATTTATGTTGCCTTAAAAATCTGTGTAATTAAACAATAAACAATAATAAACTTATATATAATAACTAGGAATAAAAAACGTCACCAACGCTGAAACACTAACAACATTTTTTTGTTGAAAAAATAGTCAAACATATAATGTTCATGTATAGTATATGTACAACAGTTGAAAAACCAAATGCATATGCAATACATAATCAATTGTTAATAAAACAATGTATTTTTTTATTTAAATTCCATTTAAATCCACTAATTCTTACTTTGCTTATTTAAAATCTTGATTAATTGATTTATCATAGTTTTTAATAATTTATATAAATAGACTCCAATTCGACCTTTAAAAATTTTAATTAATCCTCTTATTTAAACTTAAGGTCTTTTTCTTTTTTTATAAAAAATATTATTTATTTATTTATTTACAAATTTATTATAATTATATTAAATTTATTGAATCCAATATTTGGCACGCCGCACAGTGGCGCTATTTGAGTTTTTTCGTTGCAAAAATCATATCTTTTGAACCGAATAAGATAATTGAACAGTTTAAACAGCATATGATAGATAACTGTTCAGCCTATGAAATGAGCGTTTGGAAAGGGTGCTACGCTTTGTAGGGGCCTACTTATGAGTTATCAAAGTTAAAATTAGTAGAAAAATCAATTTTATGGTAACTAAAAAAAATTTTTTTTACATTTTTAGATTGTTTTTATTTTTTTTCTTAAGGGTTTTATGTTTTAAATTATTACCCAACAAATTAAAAAAAAAATTATTTTTTTTTTTAAATTTATTTTTTCAATTTTCTGTAAAATATTCATCACAATTCGTAAGAGAAGGTATATCTAAAAGACTAACCATTTCTAAACTATAATTATTTTGTAACTCTATTCGTGACTTCACATGCCGCAGGGAAGAAATAAGTGGATCGGAAGATGCTGCCAACATGTTGAAGAGGTCCTCATTTTGCCTCACCGTTGATGCTTTGAATGTGTTCTGCAATCTATATTTTTTATAAAATTTGTTAAGAGACTCCTGTGCTTCTTCAGAAAGCTCTCCAATTGGCAAAGACTGGTACTCAATTATATCTTTACCATGCGCCAATATTTTATGGACGGTCGGGGTCAACTTCTTCTGTGGATACATTTCTGCTAAAAGAGATGCAGTTTTCGACGCATATTCTCCATATATTGTAGAATTGACATTTTCTTTGCAGTTTAAAACATCCAAGATCGTTCCCAATCTTTTCACGATTTGATTGTCAATTCCAATGATTCTAGTTACTGCCTCATCATTTTCAAAAAATCTCCTAGAAGTGTTTCCATCGTTTGAGTTACCGTATCCGTGCTTGGGACAGTCTACTTTTAGTCCAACTTGTTTAAAAAAAGCCTCCTGTATTTGCTTCTTTCTGATCTTCTCCTTATCCTTTATTGATGTATTTTCATCGAAGTTTTCCTCCTCTTGTGGTAGGGTATATGCCAGTTTTAGCAAGAATTCCATACACCTTATCCTTGCGTGCAATGGTAACATTCCATATTCGTAATTCTCCTCATTTGTAGAATCGTTTAAATTACCAAAGTTCTTCTGACAAATAATAGTAAAAAATCGATAAAAAAAAATATAAAAATAAAACGAAAAAAGGGGTTTAAATAGGTTTTTGCTAAATTTTTACCTCCAAAATAATTCTGTCTATATATATGTATATGATAACTAATTGAAATATGTTATAATTAAGCAGAAAAAGATACTTATCTTAAATTCTTTACAACTAATTATATAAAATTGAGATGTAACATATTATATATGAAATAAATTGAATTGAATTGAAAAAAGTTCTTCTGACTCTTTTTGCAAATCGGGCATGACATTGTTGAGGTTGTTCCTGTCAGTTCGTTTACGACTTTTTCGTCAACCATGGTCAGGTGGAACTCGTAATTGCATTCAATATATTTTCCTTCTCCAATTTGCAGCTTTGTAGGCTTAATCTTGCTTATTTGTTCTTCAATGTCCTTCACCGTAGTCCTTGTGAGTTCTGTCGATTCCCTTGCAAACTGAAACATTATTGGTCGGCAATAATGCACTGATGACGGTCGTGGATTTTTCCAGTGTAGGGAATCATCCGATTTTAGCCGCAAAGGAACAACAGATGCCATAAACATATTTCCATCCGATATTGTAGCGTCATCGGAAGATATCCTTTGCTTATAAACGCTTTGTCCGGATGATCCATCGCAGCCCCATTTGCTGATCAATGTCAACTTCTCAGGAAGAATTTTCACTTCCGTGAAAAACTTTGGTGTGGTTGACTTTCTAAACAGTTCAAATAATTTTAAATTGTTCAACGCCATGTTTTCAGTACTTAAATTGTTTAATGGTTTCAGTAATTGTTGCGCCAACTTTCAGGCGTAGACTAATCCAGGCATTATGCTTATTTTGCAATATATAGGCTTATGCTACCATGCCTAAAAATTTACCTGTTCCCTGCATACATATGGATTTAGGCTGAATAATGCAATTTTGATATTATGCACGTGTCCAAATAAGATTTGTGCCTACCTGTAGGGACCATAAGTCAATATTGTTCCTGACCATTTGTACGCCAAAGTATTGTTTATGTGAGGTACATACCTGCTAATTTCAATGAGTAGTTTTTTTCAAACTATTAGATCAAACTACTGTCAGTCAAAACATATAAGGGATGGACGCCATACAATTTCTGCAACCATGTCTTTTTAAACTTTTTTACCTCTAGAAGCCAAACGGGCACGTACGGGCAGATAAAAATTTTGAATTATGTAAAGAACTAATCAAAGAACAGGTTTTTCAAATATGGCAAATATAGAAAAATATAGTTTTTTTTTACTTTCCGTCAAAGTTGAAAAATAGTGAAAAAACGGATAGTTTTTAAATAGTGATTTACCAGGAGAAACACAAAGCAAACAGTTAATTTTTTTTTATCATTATACATTTAATAAATACATCAACCAATACAAACAAAAAATAAGGCGATTCGTTACCTATTTTTCGTGTTATTACACCTGAAATCGCAACAAATTGACTAAAAATTGTGTGTTTTTTTGAAAACCGAAAGTCGGTCAACTTTGAACGGTTATATCTTCTAAACTAAAAATGTGATATTATTAAGAGTGGCATATTTGAAATCGTTGAAAAGTTTCCTATAACATGGGTTTATTCAAAACTTCGTCGGCATTCATGAAAATTTTGATTTTTGCAACCTCGCTTGCTCTACGGGCGCCACTGTGCAGCGGTCAAAAATTCCAACTTTGCGACATTCAATTGCACACACTAAGAGCAAATATTTATTATTAAGGCTTCTAAAAAAGCAGGGGATCCATCGTAGCTAAAATTAATCATTTGCTTGACACTTCCTTCCGTCAAAGAATAAAAAAAAAAAAAAATACAATGCTCTTCTGCAGGCCTTGCAATCAGGCTTTTTGTGCGAAAAACAAAAACATTGTTTTATGTGATGCTATAAAGGCGGATCCCTTATAATATAGTATTAAAACATTTTGTTCCGTAAGTTATAAGCGCTAATTAAAATGTAAAAATTTAAAAATCAATTAATAAAAAGCTTAAGTTGGACTTAATTCAAGAAAAGTGGTAAGATTTACGAAAGCTTATGAGCAACGTCACACTAAAAGACGGTAACCATTCTAGGGTTAAAATGATTTTCCCAGCTTATAACACAGAGTGTTAAATCTTTAACTAAAAGCGTATCCATTTTCCTTGACTTTTATTTATCGCAAATTACGCGATAAATCAACCGCTCAGTCGGTACATCAAAAAAACTAGTTGTGAAGAGGGTATACTATGGTTGTCGTTCCGCGTGAAACTTTTTTAATATTCAAGACAACATCAAGTTTATACATATATTCTGGCTCCTTGAGTAATTCTAAGTCGATTAAGTCATGTCCGTGTGTCTGTCCGTCTGTTGAAATCACGCTCACTTTAGAACAACTTAAAACGAAGGACCAAATTGTCTTCAAACTGTTTACAGTTCTCCTAAGCAGTTTGGGATTAAAGCCCAGCAAAATGTTCGAAAGGAGCTATGAATTTTGTATATGGAACAACCATCCTTAAAATATTGATACTTTTGTTACAAAACCAGCATAAATAGTGGCGGAATGCAGATTTTAAAATGACTAGAAATCATACCACAAAATTACCCCGTATAAAGCCTACTTTTGGAAAAAATTTTAGTGTGCGTATAACCGTAACGAATAATGATATTATATTCAAATTTTTCTAGTCATAGTTTTGAAAGACTATAAATCACTTTGGCCCATAATTTACCATAAAGCGCACATTGGAAATATTTTGTCATTTACGTTTACAGTGCGAGCATTGACATTTTTTATTGTGGATTTGAATTCTTTCAGTAAAAATTTTAATGTTAATAATGTGGTTTTCAATTCAGTTACTAATATATGTTTTCATTTATACGATAATTCTAACCAATTTGTTGAACATTAATTAAAGATTCAGGGCCAGGTGTACCATAAAATTGGTGCGTTATTGCATTGACATTTTTTAATTATTGATTTATATTATTTTGCACTTCCTTTTCAGAAAAATGTCTATTCTTTCTAAAACATTTAATATTTAATACAAAGACGTAAACTTATGTTATTGTATTGTCCAGCAACGCGGACAGGGTTACTCTAGTATTGTTATATAGTTTGATTTTTTGTCAGTTAAATAAAATTTTTTTTTAATAAATTTTTAGTTGTTTTAAATGCATTTTCTGTGGGATTCACCTACATAATATTTTGAGGGTACTAATTTAAAAATTTGCTGCTTTACCCATATTTTAAACCAAAAAGAGATTTTAACTCTCACTGATTTTTTAAACCTAAATGGTTATTAATTTGACATATATTCAAAAGGGTATTCATTCGGTTAATAAATTACTACCCGATTAACTGGCCGGCTAATTTAAAATAAGCTATTGTCGATTAACGATTAAACCGGTATATTTCAGTCGATTAACCGATGTATCGAAATTTTTTAATTTTTTGTAGTATTTTAACTTATTTTTTTTGGGTATTTATTACGTATTGGTACGAAACATTAATAACTATGAATAACCTGCATAAATGTGAATTAGCTCCTTTAAATATTATCATGTACATACTAGGGTATTTCTTCGGTTAATCGTTAATCGGCTAACCGATTAATTACTTCCCGATTAACTGATCGGTTAATTTAAAATTGCCTTTTTCGATTAACGATTAAACCGATAAATTTTAGTCGATTAACCGATGTTACAAATTTTTAATTATTTGTAGTATTACAACATATTTTTTTGTGTTTTTAATTAAATTATTTGTTTCGTCTCATATACAAAAGGTATGTGCAAGGCGAATTCATTTTACAGGTGGTGTTGAAAGCACAGCTCTTCTACTTTTTTTTCTTACGCTGCATTTACACTTGAAAGTACTTTCATGAAAATTTTGTATACGTATTAGCACCACAAATTTCACAAAAAAAAAAAAAAAAAAAAAATTCATGAAAATTTTCATGAAAGTGAAATTTTATTTTCAAAATGTCGTCAAAGGACAAACTTCTATCAAAAATGTCTCTTCTTCTTCTTTTATTGTTTTGCTTATTTCAAGCTTAAGAGTTGCCGAGCTTCAGGCATTCGTTCAAAATAATATTTATTTTTATTAGTTTTCATGATATTTATAAATTTTAATTAGAATCATTGTGTTCTTACTGCCGTATTCATAAAAAACTAAAATGGATATGAAATCTGTTTTAAGAAAAATTTGTATGGAAATTTTGTTTGAAATCTATTTTATTTTTTATGAATACGGCAGTTAATATATAGTTGAAAAAATATATTAAAATTCTTTATATATATACGAAAAAAAAATTTCAATTGGTAAAACTGCTTAGTTATTGTTATTTACTTTCATGAAATTGCTTTCTTGAAATTTTCATTAAAAGCTAGCTGAAAGTTGGCCTGAAAGTAGAAAAATGTCAACGTGTTAGTGAAAAGTGTGAGTGTATTGCGACTTTCAAGAAACTATTTTCATGTGTAAATGCCCAGTTACTTAGAGAGAGAAATGTCAAAAGTTGCTTGTGTTTTTGACATATCGATCAACGAAAGCAACAAAAAAAAACATTGTTGTGTGTTTGGTGTTGTTACTTGTTGTAGTATCGACACCACCGTATACATGAATTCGCCTTGGGTAATGTTTAGAAAATATTGTTTCATACAAACAAAGAAGGTGTTCATTGATCTTCACTTTAATTAAGGGTGTGCTGTCAACAACTTCTTGTTTCAAGTACTTTTTATATGTACGTGTTTTGCTATTTGTTTCTTCTCATATCTTTTAACAAAATTAGCCGAAACAATGAGAAGAGTTAAAATTTAAAAATTAAAACAAGACTCTAATGGCATAATGGAAAATTTTATATTTTTAGAGAAATCCAGGAAAAGGACTGAGAAATAAGATATTCTTTAACATCTACGATAATTGAAAGAATTTTTTCCAAATCAATTTTTATCAAAACTAAAGAAAATAATCGCTTGAATCCTAACCATTTAAGTCAAATTATTTTTCTAAACGCTTATTTTATAAGATCTCCTAAAACTATTGAAATAAGTAATAAAATGATCTCACAGTTTATGTTTTTATTACTACATAATATTTAAGTATTAATTAAAAAATATGCATTACATATTAATGAATTATTTTTTTGTTTACTCGTTTTAGTTCAAGAATTGTTATGTTTGTTATGTTATTGGTTTTTTTTTACTAATAAACTCCAAATAATAAATAATTCATGCATTTTTATTTACTGAAATTATTGAATTTATAAAAAAAACTCTATTAATCGGTTAACCTATCAATAACAAAGTTCACCGATTATTAACCGATTAAACCAAAACCTCGGTTAATTAATCGAGCGATTAACCAATAAAAGCATAAGCCCGATTAAATGAATACCAGTTTATGTATATTAGGGTGGGTCGATTTAGCAATCAATATTGTACCATAAATTTTTCGATAAAAAAAAAATTAATATCGCCATCGTTTTAAGCGACAATTTTATCTTGGATAGGATATATTTAAAAAATTTGAAATCGGGGAATTTTTTTGAACGTACCTACTAAAAAAACCTTAAAAATTAACGCGTAAAAAAAATTCGAAAAAAACTAGTTCACAACCTCACGAACAACATTTTTTTGGAAAAACTGCTATCGTCATCGTTTTCAGCGTACAATTTCACCTTGGAAAGGTTATATTAAAAATAAAAATTAAGTCAGCCAATTTTTTTATTACATACTAAAGAGCCTTAAAAAAAGTTGAGAAAAAGTCAAAAAATTAATAATGGATGATTTTTTAAGAGCTATTGGAAAGTTAAAAAAAAAAACACATTAAATTCACACAAAAAATGCATGAAATCTTTATTTGAATCGATAGTACGGTCCATATAATTTAATGTTTGAAGATTATTTCATGCAAATGTGACAGCGCCTCAAATGGTCCATCCGCTTAGTCCAATTTTGGCATACTCTTTCCAACATTTCGGCCGGTATCTCATGAATAAATGCTTCAATGTTGTCTTCCAATGCGTCAATTGAAGCGGACATGTGTGTATAGACATGAGCTTTAACATAGCCCCACAAAAAATACTCTATAGGCGTTAAATCGCACGATCTAGGCGGCCAATTGATCGGTCCCGAAAGTGAAATAAAATGTTCACCGAACTCGCCTCTCAATAAGTCCATTGTAAGGCGTGCTGTGTGTTATGTGGCAGCGTATTGTTGAAACCACATGTCATGCAAGTCAAGCTCTTGCATTTTGGACAAATAAAAGTTGGATATTATCTCACGGTAGCGCTCACTATTCACAGTTACGTTACGATTCGCATCATCTTTGAAGAAGTACGGTCCAATGACGCCACCAGCCCATAAACCGCACCAAACTGTGACTTTTTCTGGATGCATTGGTAGCTCTTGCAATTCTTCTGGCTGATCTTCACTCCAAAACCGACAATTCTGCTTATTAACGTACGCATTGAGCCAAAAATGTGGGTCGATTAAACTGACCATAAAATGGTAGAAGCGCGCGGTGAACTTTCTTAACAGAGCACGCATTTTGATAATAAAATTCAATAATTTGCAATCGTTGTTCGTTTGTAAGACGATTCATGGTTAAATTATAGACCAAACTGAAGATGTTTGACAGTGAAACAAAACACGAAACGTGCGTCAGCTGTTTAAACCAGTGTTGCCAAAAAGATAATAGCTAAAAAATCACACCTTATTTAGGGTCTTCAAAAAAGATTTTTTTTTTGATATGTCGTAGTGGAACTTTTTTTTTGCCTCATGCCAAAAACTATCGAAAAATCGATGGCACAGTATCGACAAATTTTTGTCCTTACAACTCGGCCAACCCTAATGTATATGCATTCATATATTAATTTATTTACTTGATAATCTGGCGAAAACAAAAGTATAAAGTGCAAAAATGTAATAAAGAAAGAAGCAGCAAAAAGCTGTACTTGCCTGTGTAAATAATAGATTTAGGGAATATTGGGGATCTTAATAACTTTTACGCTTTTGAACTATTAAAATGAAGAAAATATAGTCTACAATTATTTATTTATTTATTTGTCTATGGAACATAATCCTTACAGGCTTCTTAATTAAATACAAATAAATTTTACAAAAATATATAAAAATGGGAAACCAAATATTACAAAAATTATGGGTCTTAATAGATCAATACATTAGTATTAATATCAGTGGGACTAGAAGAATAGTCAATAAATTTATACTTTTCAGATTAATATGAATCTGACCGCGAATGGACCACAATCTTAAAAATAATTTTACACTGATCCCTTCTCTAAAAATCATACCAATACAATTTGAAAAGTACGTACCAATATAAATTTTTTTAAAAATAAACATAATTTTTAAACATAATTTTTTCATTCCCGGAACTTTCCGGGTAATTTTTTGTGAACAATTATATTAAAAAGTTTATTAAGGCCGGGGGTTTGAGAGGTAGATTAAGTTTAAGCCTAGTTTAACATACTCTAAAACTCGGATTTTTTCGACGAAATGTGTTTTTTTTATTTCCTTAAAGACCAACATTTTAAGCAAAACTAAGCTGAGTCCGTTCATATTTTATATACAAACTTGGTAATGGTGGCACAAATCGGTTTTCAGATAAACTAAACCTAGTTTAACTGAGATCTCTAAAACCCAGCCGTAATGTTTTTGCAATAAATAAAAACAGTTCAAACAGGATCGCTGCTATTGTTTAGAATATTCTTATTTCAGACATAAAGAAATACTTTGCGTCGTCTTTAAATCTCGATGTTAAATCACAAAAGCTTTCAGAGAACAAATCGTGGTTAAACTTATCGAAATTCATTTTGAGAAACTTTTTCTTAAAAAAATATTGTACAATTAGAATTGTGGTTATTTTATTGAACTGTTTATGGTTTTAATCCAAATTTTTTAATATTTTATTCAGGCTAAAATTCATTACATTTAATTTTCATCAGGGTAACCTCTCCGTGAAAACCTGGGATCAATTGCCAGCTCAGTCAAAAATGAAAAATTATCAATAAATTTTAATTCATTTCATGTCGTAAAACTTCCTTTCTTCATACAAATAATTTAATGAACTTTATTAATTAGTTCATTTATTAATGATGTGCTAATAATCCCAATTTTTTAATGAAAATACTGAAATTTATTGTTGTGGGAAAATTAGTTTCTATGCGCATTTCGCTGGTTGCTTAGGCCAGCTCGTCAGGAAACTTTTCCAAATACTTTAGAAAAGCTAAAAATATTATACAAGTAAGACCATAAAGTCAATAAGAATTTTAAAACACTCAGGTCTTGCATGTAACAATATCAAAGCTTCAACAAAGACACAACAATAAACCGTAAATTTTTCTTTCTTACATTCCCCTACAATTGGCTGGTTTTTTTCCAACACGAATTGTAGTTAACTTTAGCCTGAATAAAATATTAAAGAATTTGAATTAAAGCAGGAATATTGTCCAATGTTAAACATTTTGCCAAAAATTTAGTCGGACCATAAATCGAACATTATGTCTTCGTCCTAAATGCATTTTCAGATTTATTTTTTCCTTTATCTTTATCCTGAAGTTTTAAACAAATTTTGTTGTATTTACAATTGAATACAAAATTAAACTGCATAAAGTTCAACAGAGTACGTTATCCTTTTCGCTCGTCAAAACGTGTTCTTTTATATGTTTTTTTCGACATTGATAAACTGGTAATAAATACTGGTTCACACGTTTCAAGTTTTGGAACCCTAAAATATTAAGCTTTTAAGAGAGAAAGTAAAATAAAATACAATTTCTTTTCCTCTCTCTCGCCTAAAAACTCAAGACTTGATGACTTAAACTTAAAGCGTGTGAACTAGCACTAAAGGCCATTTAATTTCACAAAATTAAAATTTAAGTCGAAAACTTTGTGAGAAAATTCTTGAAATTTACCGCAAATAAAAATTTTTGTGAATTTAAAAAATTTCAAGTATAATTTGTTCCTGAATAGAACCACTACTACCAACTAAACCATATAAAGTACAGTAAAGTAAATATTTGCGTTTTGGACTGACAGCCGTCGCAGTGGTGAAAAGGATAAAACTGCAAAGAACTTTAATTTTATGAGCTTATACTCAATAAAAGTTAAATATTTTTGTTATAAGAAATTTGAATAAAAAATACAGAAAAACTTTTAAGTATCATAGTGACACACACGCATTGAAATAACATTATTCAATATGGTCATCTCCAACAAAACAGTTTTTAACGAAAAATTTTGAATGTATTATAGTTAATCTACACAGAAAAAAGTGTTTTATCAATTAAAAAAATGGTTGAAAAAGTATTTAAATTTAATTTGTATGATAATTGAGTCAATTATTTGTTTAGATGAAAGAAAATTAAAAATTTAATTTTGATTTAATTAACATTTTAGTTGTTTTGAAATAAATTTTCAATTAAAATTTTAATTAAATAACAAAAAATCTTAATTGACTTTTTTCGTTTAAAATAAAATAATTTAAACGTCTAGAATTGTTGTTGGGAGTTGTCAATATTTATTTAAATAAATTAACACATTGTTTGAAATGGCAAAATTGTTTGATCACTTTTTTAATTAAAATTAAAAATATCATTTATTGAAAATATTTTTTCAAAATTTTTAAATTTTTAGTAATCAATATAATCATTTTGGTAATAGGAGCAAAATCAACAAATTGTTTGCTTGATATTATGAATTTGGAACAAATTTGGTGATTGGAGAAATTTAATAATTTTTTCTTTGTAACTATTTTATTGTCAGCGGCAACCAGGCGCGGATTCAGAGGGGGTGAAAAAAAGGAATTTCCCCCCCCCCTAAATTTTAAAAATATGTTTTGCTTATTTCGATAATACACGAATTTCCGAATGTACAAAATTTATGGAAATCCCATCAAGTTTTTTTTTTGTTTTTTATAGAATCTCTTATCAAATTTTTAATAAGTATCCAAGTACTTATCCTAATAGTTATTTATTATATATTTCCAATGGAATATCTAGTTAACTGTATTTAAATACATATTATTCTACATTCAATCCCAGCAAGTGCCATCTTTATCCGAAAAATAAACGTTTGGGTTGAAAATGCGAGCGGTTGAATTATTAATAAGTATATGCAATATTTTTATTTGTGTTATGATAATTATTTATTATATACATTTGAATATAACCGTTTTTCGAATCATATTTTCATCATAGTAGGCTTTCAATTTGAATTTTATATGCATTGCCATTCTACCTTTCCATATATACATATGAAAATATGTATTGGTCTAGTAAAAGTTCACCAAAGAAGAATTATATAACTGTCAAATTTCAAGTGCATTAATAAGAACAGTTTTTTGATATACAAAAATACATAAAAATTAGTGAAACAATGGTGAGTCCGTAATTTTTTTTTTTAATATAATGTACCTATATAAGTATATAAAATTACCTTCAGTCGAAAAGGATGAAGTCCAATGTATAAATTTTATAGGAGAGAGAAACAACTTTCTAAGGTCTTTAGTTCTGAATATATTTAAGTCTCTAAATCCAGTTTTGCTTCATTGCCGACTCTTGATTGGCTTGCAAACCAACGAAAAATAATACATTTATGTTTTACAGAGATTTTTGTGACTTATCACTTTTTTTATAATATATTTTATACTTTTAATGTACATTTTAGTATGTCAATTTGCAAAAAATAAAATATACTATAAAAATATTTTGTTTATTTCAATGTTGTCTATTAACAAATATTAGCGCTTTTTCTTTAGCATTTTTGGACTTAGAACTTTTACATATTTTTTTCCGCAAACGATGTATTTTTGTTTACTCTAAAAATTAGCGCATTTACGACTGAAGGTATGTATGTATGTGCAGCCAAAATTATTTTTGTCTTTCCATTGTTATAATCTTTAAAATTCCTTTCTAAATAAAAATAATTTAAATAAAAAAATTAACTGTAATTAACTTAAACCAGAATAATTATATATGTATCTTTAGATTAAAACCCAAACAGTTCGACTAAAATACATACATAACTTAATTTTAAAATTAGTGAAGCATATTCCTTCTTCCAAAATTTTGTTAACAATTACATATGCAATTTTTTTTGGTCAAAAAATTGTTCAAACAATCGAGTATGATGTAGTCAAATAAATTGTTGCAAATAAAAAGAAAAAAAAAACATTAAAAATAAATAAAACTATATTTATTTTAATTTATATTGAACTGATCTTATATTTTATTTTACCTTATTGTTGAAATTTTTTTAATACAATATTAACATATCGTTTTTAATAAACTTTTAAAAACAAATTTTTTACTTGTTTTGTATCATAAAAAATTTCCCCCCCTAAGACTTAAGCTGGATCCGCGTCTGGCGGCAAACATTAAAATACGTAAACATGTTATTCATTTCATATTACCATTTTATTCATTTCATATTATCATTTTATTATAACGTAACAAACAAACAAACATACGAGTACACACACATCCATTTTTGTACATATATTATCAGATAAACATTAAATTAGGCTCAATAAGATCAGTTAAATAACAAATTCTGGCATAAAACTATTATTTACTTATAATTTGGAAATAAATAAAATTTTGGAATTTCCTCTCATTTAAGTCTTGAGACTATAGTTCATGAAGGTGAACAAAACCCCCTTACCCCAAACCCCTAAACGGATAGTGGTTTTTTTCTTCTATAAAAGCTGCAAACTATCAAATCAATTACAGTTGAGTGTTAGCTTTCAAAATGAAAATATCTAAAATAATTTCAATCGTACTACTCAGTTATATTCTACAACTAATGCCAGTTTATGGCATTAACGATGATATACTACAGAAGGACGCTCCAGCCGATTTACTCCCTATAGCGGAGCAATTTTTAATGGCTAAGCATACGGAAATGTTGGTCAATGCCATTAAGGCGAATAATGGTTCTACACATAATAACAATGATGGTAATCCAACGGTTTATGGTATTTTGAATGAAGCCATGAATAAAATTATTTCAATAAACAAATTTTCTTTATTGGCTGACACATTGTGGACTATTTATGAGCAAGATCGTTTACAATCATATGAGGCTACGCTGCGTTCCCAGTTGAATCTTTACTACAGATTTATTGAAGCAAATTTAACTGACAAACAGGAGTTCGACTATAAATTGTACAGATTAAAGAATAGAGATCTGTACAGAAACATGGATTCGAGTTTAAAACGGAGTGTAGAAAATATAATAAAAACTTCCTACTAATTTAAGATTTATATATTTTAAGGACCCCTTTTGTCTTGAGAATAACAAGAATTCGAGTTCCATTTATACATCCACAGAGATATCGCACTTTATAGAGGAGAATGGCAAACAGATTCCAGTAAGTTACTACGTTTGGCTATGGTCCGAAAATAAATCGATGAATAATTCAGGATTTATAACGGCTCAAGTCAAAAAATTTGATTTAACTGGTGGGGGAAAACTCAAAGTACTTTTTAAGAGTACTTTATATCAAAAGTATTATTATATGAAGCTGGGCTTCATATAATGATCTTGTTTTATTTTCCCAAGACGGCTATATAATGTGCGCTGAGCATCATACGCTCCAGGAAAATAGACGTAGTGTTTCTGGTCGCATAAAACAAGAAGTTTCTCCAACAGATTCTGAATGTCAATGGCGGTTGGGAGACTGCGTTTTTCAGTGATTTGTGGTGATCCAATATGTGAATAAAATAGTTTGAATAAAAAAATATGTATGTACATATAAAAATACTTAACTTATTATTGGGGATGGGCGATTAATCGACTAAACAATTTTAAAACCCATATAACGTGAAACAGAAGAAAATAAGGAAAAAGTTGAAACAAGCGTCAAAAATCATATAAATTAATTTTACATTACATAGGTAAATAATGACAACTCTACTTAATGTACACGGGAAAAAATATAGCAGGCAATAATAACGAAAAAATTTAGTAAACCTTTAACGAAAAAAAAAATCAAATAAACTAAATTTCTTTTAAATCAACTGTCGGTTTATCCATATTGTCGAATTTTCTTCAAATATACATAATTTTTTTTAGAAAAAAATATATTTTAGTAAAAATAGTTTATTTGAATAAAATGTTTGTTAAAAAATTTATTAAAATTCTACTATAACAACAAAAATTTAGTAAAATCGGTAGTAAGGCATCGTTAACGAAAAAACGCACAATAATAGTTAAGTTTACATCCCTAATGGAAGTAAATTTTAATAAAATTTTAGTTTATATGAATATGTTTCGTAATTTTTCTAACGTAATGACGAAGAAGAATAATAATAAACAATAAAGGTGTTGAGTTAAATAACATTTCGTTAAAGTTTTAGTAAAGTATTTTATTTTAGTAAATATGAAGAAAAGAAGTGAAGAAAAAATAATGATTGAAGCAAATAAAAAAATAAATAAAATACCAAACGCAAAAATTTAAAAAAATTTGTGAGAATGAATTGTTTTATATGTGAAAAAAAAAATTTTTGTTCAATCGAAGCCTTAACTGTGCACTTAAAGATATGCCATTCGCCTTTCTCAAATTGCGCCTATGTATTTATTAAATATTTGTACATATAGGTCCTCCGGAAGACAATATTGATAATTGCCTCGAAGCAATTCTAATGGACAGCTGCTCGTGGGCGGAAATTGAAAGGCATTTGGCTGCAACCAAAAACAATCGGATGAACGAAATATTTAATTTAAAAAGTACACATGATAGCATAAGTAAATGGCCGCAGTAAAAAAGCCATTGGGTTTGAAACTGCTGCGTTTAGGTTTTGAATTATACTTTTTTTTTAACTAATATGTATCTTTTTGTAGATTGACATAGATTTCAAACATTTGTACCTAAAAGCAGAGAGCCAGAATTCAGAATTTTTGTTCAAAAATCGACTACGTCTATGAAGATCGTATCAAAGACCCATCGATCAACGTTTTAATTAAAACTATGTCGAAAACGGAAAGCTTAAGCGAAAGTAGGTTTTATCTTATTTCTTATACATTATTTATTTCAATGTTGAACTATGTAAATATTTTAATCATTTTGTAAAAATTATCGCTTATTTACTGAACTCCGTAAATTAAATTTTTTTTAAAATAAGTAATTTTTGGTTGTATTATACAAAATATATAATATGAAAAAAATTAAATTATAGGTAGATTCTTCACTAATATGAAGGATAAAATAAATAAGTTAAGGGAAATGTTAATGGACAATGCAGTAAAGTGTATGTTGGTACAACAAAAAATAAACATAAAACTAGGATAGCAGGACATAGGTCAGATCAAAAATATAGGAATATTTCTTCACAAAAAACAGCTTTATCAACCCATTGTGCAAGTTTGAACCATTATCCTGCTTTTGAGAATATATCAGTTTTTAACACGGAAAACAATTATAAGCGTAGATTTATGTTAGAAATGTTGCAAATTATAAAGATTCCAACAATATCCAGAATTAATTTCAAGTCAGATACTGAAAATGTAGCCCAAAATTATAGACATTTAATTTATAAAAATAGAAACGGAAATTAAAAATTTATTTAAACTGTAATAGATTATGCTTAAATTGGAAAACCTTTTTGTATTTAATTGAAAATATGACATTTTGTTAATGTTGTTAAATTTGTTAATTTTGTTAAATTTATTAAAAATTGTTAATTTCACGCAGAGAAAAAACATGATTAATGAATGGTCACTGCGACCATTTTTATTCATATTTGCCTAATATGTTTACCGTAATAAACTTATTGTAATCCTTATTTAACTTGAAAAAATATTTTTTCCCCTTAACATTTTTTAATTCACTATAATAATATTATATGGTGCTTTACACCTAAAAAGTTACCATGATCTAGCTAAACATATTAAACTATGTGAAATATTTGCTACTATAATGTATATATTTTCAACTAAACAACTATTAAATCATAATATTAGCTGTACACAAAAGATATGTTTGATACTATCATTTTTGTTCTCTTTAAAACACATTCTCTAAATGAGCAAACATTTATTGTCAAAACAAACAGTGTCTTTTTAAAAAGCAAATAAAATCTTCTTCCTCATCATTTTCAGTCTGCGAGAGTCAGTTAATCGGGAAACATGAAAAAGTACATGGCCTGATTGCAAAATTAAGGAAATAAATTATTATACGTTATTTGAAACAGGTAAGTAATATATGTATAAATGTATGTATTTAATTTTATTTTATTTTTATATATAATACAAAGTATTTTTAATAAAACATGAAATTTTTTAAATAAATTTTTTTATTGGTTTTATTGTTCAAATAGACATTTTGCATGGTATTGGGAAAAATAAATACACGGTTAGGAAGATCATTTGTGTTTTTCTTCTAAACATAATAATATTTTTGAGACAATAATAAGCTATAAACATGTCTGAACATATATTGTTACTAAAGACGTGTTTGACACAATCATAGCCACAAACATTAATGATAGTTTGCGATTGTGATTGTATCAACCATGTTTTTTCTTTGCGTGTTATTGTCAAATATTCAAGAATCCCTGAAGAAGGCACACAACGGCGCACAGAGGGATTTGTTCATACAATGTTTGGCAAAAAATATAAGGAGAGCTCGTAGAATGTGGAAATTAGGCACAGAGCCTTTGGTTAGCTTAATTAAGAAAAATATAAAGTTTCATCAAAATTGGCCACGCCCTCTACCCACCGCCCATAAAACCCAAAATTTATTTTTGGACCAAAGTTTTGAAATTTAACTCCTTTTATTACCACTCACTGCCCATATAACCCATATTATATTTTTTCCCACAACTTTTTGTTTCTTTACCAAAACTAATTATGTGGGGTGTTTTACTTTTGTTGACCTGTGTTATTATGTGTGATTATTTATTTGTTTCGGCTTAAGATCTTGTGACGATAAATTATAAATAAAAACCAATTTTGTTGTTTTATTTAATTTAACAATTTATTTTCTCCGATATTTCGGTTAACTTCGTTAACCATTTTCAAGGAATATAAAGGGTTAATCTCTTTTACCGCGTCTTTTTTCACAAACCTAAAACGTTGAACACAACTAATCAACGGAGTTGATGAGTTGTTTGTGAAAAAAGAAGCGGTAAAAGAGATTAACCCTTTATATTCCTTGAAAATGGTTAACGAAGTTAACCGAAATATCGGAGAAAATAAATTGTTAAATTAAATAAAACAACAAAATTGGTTTTTATTTATAATTTATCGTCACAAGACCTTAAGCCGAAACAAATAAATAATCACAAAACTAATTATTTTATAAATAAATTTCAATACATGCATTTAAATATAGACTTTTATTCATCATCTATCATTTCAGTAACTATATCATCAAGTTTCGCTGGGCTATCGGACACCCTTCGTACCTATAGTACAAATTTAAGAATCATTTTATTTGAGTATAAACAAAATGAGTAAACTTTTTAACTCGTTTTAAACTTTTTATTCATCAATTATCATTTCTTTTACTACATCATCTAGTTCCAAAATATGTTTACGTGGTTGACGTCTTATACTACTTATATAAGGATCAGATGATGCAAGCAAACGACGCAAAACATCAGTATTTGTTGCAGTTCTACTACATTTTCTGGAAAACATTAATCTATAATTTCTGTTTTCCTTATTACATGCTTCTTCCGCTTCCTCGGAGAGCATGCCTATAGGGAGCACTGCTGCTTCAATTATGTTATTTCCATGTATCAATACTTTATGGACAGTAGCTGGCATGAATACCAATTGTATTTACGAACGAATAGCTCAGCAGTATCCCACGAAAATTTCTTAAACTTCCCCGTATCAATTTTTTGCCCACATGTAATTATTTGGAGATTAATTCGGAAGCGATCTATTAGTTCTTCACTAAGACCTGTTATATCTGTAAAAGTAAAAGCCTAAAAGTATACAAAACCTTTAATTGTAAATATGCATTGCAATTTATTGTAAATATTCATAAAAAATACGTGAGTTTTATCACAAAATTTATAAATTTGTTCAGCGATCGCAAAAAGTCGCACAATTTTTTTACATAAAATGAAAGAAAATATTCCAAAGTTTCATTTAGTAGTAGTACTAACACGGAGGTAGACCGAGCTAACTTATTTTTTTTCTAATGAAAACTGCAAATGCTAAATTTTTTGGAGTCATTTCGATTTGCTCAGATCTCTTAAACTATATATGTAATTTAAATATTTTTTCTTTCCTGTTAAATTTAAAATACTATATTTTAATAAAAATGCTCTAAAACTATTGGTAGTTTTAGCCATATTTATTGTATAAACAACTGAAATGTTGTATAATTTTCATCAGTTTTCGTTGTATAATATTTAGATAACTTTACCACACTCTTTTTTATACAAAATATTACTTTTTTCGAAAACAAATTATGTTTTTCTACTAATGAAACATTTCTCTACAGAATTGCATCTTTAGATTTCTAAAAAATAACTGTAAAAAAATAGACTTTTTGCCAAAAAAAATACCACTGTGCGGCGCACAGTGGCGCCCGTAGAGCAAGCGAGGTTGCAAAAATCAAAATTTTCATGAATGCCGACGAAGTTTTGAATAAACCCATGTTATAGGAAACTTTTCAACGATTTCAAATATGCCACTCTTAATAATATCACATTTTTAGTTTAGAAGATATAACCGTTCAAAGTTGACCGACTTTCGGTTTTCAAAAAAACACACAATTTTTAGTCAATTTGTTGCGATTTCAGGTGTAATATCACGAAAAATAGGTAACGAATCGCCTTATTTTTTGTTTGTATTGATTGATGTATTTATTAAATGTATAATGATAAAAAAAAATTAACTGTTTGCTTTGTGTTTCTCCTGGTAAATCACTATTTAAAAACTATCCGTTTTTTCACTATTTTTCAACTTTGACGGAAAGTAAAAAAAAACTATATTTTTCTATATTTGCCATATTTGAAAAACCTGTTCTTTGATTAGTTCTTTACATAATTCAAAATTTTTATCTGCCCGTACGTGCCCGTTTGGCTTCTAGAGGTAAAAAAGTTTAAAAAGACATGGTTGCAGAAATTGTATGGCGTCCATCCCTTATATGTTTTGACTGACAGTAGTTTGATCTAATAGTTTGAAAAAAACTACTCATTGAAATTAGCAGGTATGTACCTCACATAAACAATACTTTGGCGTACAAATGGTCAGGAACAATATTGACTTATGGTCCCTACAGGTAGGCACAAATCTTATTTGGACACGTGCATAATATCAAAATTGCATTATTCAGCCTAAATCCATATGTATGCAGGGAACAGATAAATTTTTAGGCATGGTAGCATAAGCCTATATATTGCAAAATAAGCATAATGCCTGGATTAGTCTACGCCTGAAAGTTGGCGCAACAATTACTGAAACCATTAAACAATTTAAGTACTGAAAACATGGCGTTGAACAATTTAAAATTATTTGAACTGTTTAGAAAGTCAACCACACCAAAGTTTTTCACGGAAGTGAAAATTCTTCCTGAGAAGTTGACATTGATCAGCAAATGGGGCTGCGATGGATCATCCGGACAAAGCGTTTATAAGCAAAGGATATCTTCCGATGACGCTACAATATCGGATGGAAATATGTTTATGGCATCTGTTGTTCCTTTGCGGCTAAAATCGGATGATTCCCTACACTGGAAAAATCCACGACCGTCATCAGTGCATTATTGCCGACCAATAATGTTTCAGTTTGCAAGGGAATCGACAGAACTCACAAGGACTACGGTGAAGGACATTGAAGAACAAATAAGCAAGATTAAGCCTACAAAGCTGCAAATTGGAGAAGGAAAATATATTGAATGCAATTACGAGTTCCACCTGACCATGGTTGACGAAAAAGTCGTAAACGAACTGACAGGAACAACCTCAACAATGTCATGCCCGATTTGCAAAAAGAGTCAGAAGAACTTTTTTCAATTCAATTCAATTTATTTCATATATAATATGTTACATCTCAATTTTATATAATTAGTTGTAAAGAATTTAAGATAAGTATCTTTTTCTGCTTAATTATAACATATTTCAATTAGTTATCATATACATATATATAGACAGAATTATTTTGGAGGTAAAAATTTAGCAAAAACCTATTTAAACCCCTTTTTTCGTTTTATTTTTATATTTTTTTTTATCGATTTTTTACTATTATTTGTCAGAAGAACTTTGGTAATATAAACGATTCTACAAATGAGGAGAATTACGAATATGGAATGTTACCATTGCACGCAAGGATAAGGTGTATGGAATTCTTGCTAAAACTGGCATATACCCTACCACAAGAGGAGGAAAACTTCGATGAAAATACATCAATAAAGGATAAGGAGAAGATCAGAAAGAAGCAAATACAGGAGGCTTTTTTTAAACAAGTTGGACTAAAAGTAGACTGTCCCAAGCACGGATACGGTAACTCAAACGATGGAAACACTTCTAGGAGATTTTTTGAAAATGATGAGGCAGTAACTAGAATCATTGGAATTGACAATCAAATCGTGAAAAGATTGGGAACGATCTTGGATGTTTTAAACTGCAAAGAAAATGTCAATTCTACAATATATGGAGAATATGCGTCGAAAACTGCATCTCTTTTAGCAGAAATGTATCCACAGAAGAAGTTGACCCCGACCGTCCATAAAATATTGGCGCATGGTAAAGATATAATTGAGTACCAGTCTTTGCCAATTGGAGAGCTTTCTGAAAAAGCACAGGAGTCTCTTAACAAATTTTATAAAAAATATAGATTGCAGAACACATTCAAAGCATCAACGGTGAGGCAAAATGAGGACCTCTTCAACATGTTGGCAGCATCTTCCGATCCACTTATTTCTTCCCTGCGGCATGTGAAGTCACGAATAGAGTTACAAAATAATTATAGTTTAGAAATGGTTAGTCTTTTAGATATACCTTCTCTTACGAATTGTGATGAATATTTTACAGAAAATTGAAAAAATAAATTTAAAAAAAAAAATAATTTTTTTTTTAATTTGTTGGGTAATAATTTAAAACATAAAACCCTTAAGAAAAAAAATAAAAACAATCTAAAAATGTAAAAAAAATTTTTTTTAGTTACCATAAAATTGATTTTTCTACTAATTTTAACTTTGATAACTCATAAGTAGGCCCCTACAAAGCGTAGCACCCTTTCCAAACGCTCATTTCATAGGCTGAACAGTTATCTATCATATGCTGTTTAAACTGTTCAATTATCTTATTCGGTTCAAAAGATATGATTTTTGCAACGAAAAAACTCAAATAGCGCCACTGTGCGGCGTGCCAAATATTGGATTCAATAAATTTAATATAATTATAATAAATTTGTAAATAATTAAATAAATAATATTTTTTATAAAAAAAGAAAAAGACCTTAAGTTTAAATAAGAGGATTAATTAAAATTTTTAAAGGTCGAATTGGAGTCTATTTATATAAATTATTAAAAACTATGATAAATCAATTAATCAAGATTTTAAATAAGCAAAGTAAGAATTAGTGGATTTAAATGGAATTTAAATAAAAAAATACATTGTTTTATTAACAATTGATTATGTATTGCATATGCATTTGGTTTTTCAACTGTTGTACATATACTATACATGAACATTATATGTTTGACTATTTTTTCAACAAAAAAATGTTGTTAGTGTTTCAGCGTTGGTGACGTTTTTTATTCCTAGTTATTATATATAAGTTTATTATTGTTTATTGTTTAATTACACAGATTTTTAAGGCAACATAAATATGTTATTGTACACAAAGTAATATTTTGTAATCTCATACAGAATTCTTTATTACTTAAATTTGTGTAAAATGCCTACAAAGAATAATAAAAGTAATTCCTACTGGGGTTGGCTATTTGAGTAAATTCAGTAGTTAAATTAAGGAATAATGTTTCAATATAAATAATAGTTTTATTCAAATTAACTAAACTAAGGACTTAAATTGAATAAGATTTCTTCAATATTAATAAGAAATTTCATAAAATTGACTAAATTAATTAGTTAAGTTGAATAATAATCTTCAGAAATTACTAAAATAATGAGTAAATTTGACTAATTTCTTTATTCAAATAAACTAAAATTTCTTCATATTTTCATCCCATTAAATAACGAAACACAATAATCAATTTGAATAAATTTCTTCAAAATAACTAATTTACAAAATAGACGAAAACAACCGTAGTCATGATTAATTTTTTCGTTGGCTGTATAATAACCTACTTTTTTTCAACTATACACCCCATTCAACCTTATTTAGGTAAATTTTTGGTTGAGTGTATATACCATAGATGGGGATAGTGCACCAATTTAGCAGTTTCAACTCACAGTTAGGGATAGTGCAAAAATATTGCAATCATTTTGTTGATGTTTAGTGATAAATCGAAAATTAGCAGCCCCACTAAACATGAATGATAGTGATGTTAAATAATTTTGCACTCAAAAAAAAATTAGTTTGATTTAAGATAAAGCAATTATCAGTTTATTGCAATTTTTTGTTGCTCTTATTTGAGTGCAACTTAAAATTTTGCACTAAATTTACAAACAAAAACTTGTTGCTTCATGGTTAAAGCCAGTAGTCGTTATTGACCAAATTTCATGTTGTTTTATTTCGTTTTCTTATACACAACATAACAAGAATCAAATTTTTTATTTACATGAGCTTTTTTGATTGCAAGTACAAATTTTGGCACTATTTGAATTGAGTGCATATTTTATGCATTCAATCACCGTTAGTGATAGTGAAAAAATGTACATTGCCACTAAATTTTTATAATGCTAGTGAAAAAATACCAATCATCACTAAAGCTGGTAAAAAAAAGTGCAAAATATTTTTTTTGGAGTTTTATATAGCGATAGTGTAATGCTGATTTAAATCAATATTTAGTGCACTACTAAGAAAATTTTCAAAAAAAAAGAAAACTTTTTGTGAATTTCTTAGTAAAATTCAAATAAAATCGATATTATTTTTCAGACCTTTTATTTGTGGTTGTGGGAATGTGGGGAATATTTATTTCATACTAACACAATGGTAATATTTTTACTAACACATTCTTATCACTTAAGTTTTTTTTGACAACAGACTTAGGTTTTTGACAACCGAGTTTCATATCTATGTTATCTATGCCTGGTACCATAGAATAAATGGATATTAAACTCCCTTAAAATTGAAAAAAAAAAATAAAAATATATTTACCTCTTCACGCATAAAACACACTTATAAAAGTTCAC
This sequence comes from Pollenia amentaria, assembly GCA_943735925.1. Lineage (NCBI taxonomy): Eukaryota > Metazoa > Arthropoda > Insecta > Diptera > Polleniidae > Pollenia > Pollenia amentaria. The sequence goes on along the minus strand of OX031009.1, from coordinate 144,895,986 downwards.
CTCAATTTTTTGTTTAAATATTTTATAAACAATTAATTTTTTTTTATAAAATTTGTTTGATGTGTTTTCTAACGGGTGGTAAAATTTTAAGGGCCGATGTTGAATGTGAACCACACCTAATCGTCAAGTTTTTTTCATTTGACATTTCTCAATTTCAGACTAACTCAATTTGAACCATGGAAATATAAACAATCGAGCAACGCGTTAAATTTATTATGAATATGGGCGTTCAAATCAAAATACATATCGTGAAAATCATATTCTGTTATGTGGCAAATTTTCGCCACAGTGGATTCGTAGAATTGCCGCATTTGGGCGAATGATAATCCAAGAATGATTGTCGAAAAACCAATGCACCCAAAAAGAGTGACTGTTTGGTGCGGTTTATGGGCTGGCGGCATCATCGGGCCGTATTTTTTCCAACATAAGGCCGGTCAGCCAGTTACTGTGAATGGTGTTCGCTATCGTGAGATGATAACGAACTTTTTATGATGTGGACAATATGTGGTTTCAATTACCGTGCTATCTCACGTAGTGGCGACGTCAATTGGCCGCCAAGATCATGTGATTTGACACCGTTGGACTTCTTTCTTTTGGGTTAAATAAAAGAAAAGGTGAACGTTGATAAACCAGCAACAATTCAAGAGCTAAAGGATGATATAATTCGGCACATTACCGGCATAGAACCTCAATTATGCCTCAGCGACCATCGGATGGAGGTGTGCCGCCGAGGTCGCGGCGGCCATTTGGCAAATATTTTGTTCCATACATAATTGAACAATACCAATATTATCATAATAAAAAGAGGTGACAATAATTTCCTAAATAATTTGAGTTTTATTCAAAATCAACATCGGCCCTTAAAATGTAACCACCCTTTATAATTTTTTAAAAGAAATTTAAATTTTTTGCATTCAAAACAATGCCTATAGTTTTGTTCCGTACTTTTCTTGGCGCTGGTTCCGTATCATATTAAAACGTAGAAAAACCAAAATTGTGACTTTCCTTTTAAAGTGTTTTCGTAAGTTGTTCGTATGCGTGTTGAGGAGCTTGTTCTTTAGGCGTGGCTTTCTGGGTAAAATAGCAGTCTATATCTCAAGCTTATACAGCATAAAATTTACTCCTTATTATGGTAACCACTCCACTATAAAAGTATTGGTTTTCAACTCTTATTTTAGTATACCGATCAACTTAGGATTACCTTCTGAATAGACCTAACGATGTACAATCATCCGGCTGGCTGTATAACCTGTGTACGCAAATTAAAGTTCACAATTTTAGAGACAATTTGATGAAATTGGTTACAAGTTATTAACTATTCATAAGGACGATTAGCAGGAATCCTCCCATACCTTCATAAAACCCCCATATAAAATTTTTTCCAGAATAGTGTCTTCTTTCATATAAACCATCTAATTACGCTGGTATTTCGATTGAACTTTTTCCAGAAATGTTTTATTCTAACCTTAATCATTTAAACAAATATTATTTGAATCGGACTATATTTGACCACAGCTCCCATAAAAATACCGTCCCCAATATAGCTTTAATGCCTTAACCCAACAAACACGAAGTCAAACCTTTGATATAAAATGACTTTATCATTTGACGCTAAACACAATTATCAAACCTTTTTCAACTGTTTGAATTTACGATCTAAATTCAAATTGATAATGATTTGAATGTAGACATTTGACATACAATGTTTTATCAATTTGATATCAAATTTTTATCCCATGTTATTCTCAAACCAAAAAAATAAACTTGACAGCACTGAAGCGAAAAATAAATGTAAACATTAAAAAATAGCGATTGAAGTTAAATGTGCTACACAATTAAAGAACAGTTACATATTACGTGATGTGAATTCGCCTTTCAAAAGCCTTAATTTGTTGCTAAAAATATAAAATATATTTGTGAGTAAAAAATTAATTACAAAGTATAAGAATGTAAATAAAAATAAAACGGGAAAGTGAAGAAATTATAAATTTGTTGTATTCTCGCGGTGCTACGCCATGATAATCCTCAAAACAAAAAAGAGCCAAGTATTCCGTTGTTGCAAGAATTACAGGAAGAAAATAACACTATTTCATCTTTTAGCTATGGTGCCGAATGTAAAGCTCACAGTTAATTTAAATAAATAATGTATTTTTTCATTTATGTTCCACATTGTTTTAACATCCACATTTAAAAAACATTTAAGAATAACGTTTGAAAGGAAGTTGAATATAAATGCATTTCTCAATTTGAAAATAATTTCCCTTTTTGCTGAGAATCAATGATTATCAAATGATTTTTAAATCATTATTAAAAGTATATATTTATAGTCTTCACATACCTGATAATAAAAATTCTTTAAAGAAAAAATTCCATTATAGAAAAAGAAGTTCTTAAAAGAATAAAATTTTAAATTATTTTTTTGCCAAATAAATATATAAATTAAATTTTTAACAGGTAAGAGTGCTATACTCGGCTATGCGTAATCTTATATAGACTACACCGTATTGCGATAAGAACAGAAAGTTATGAAACAACTATTTGATATAAGTAAATCTGTGTTGTGCCACGCCCGCTCCTCCAATTTTGCCCACATTTTGTCGGATGTTGTGTATTGATTGCCAAGGTGCTTGTACCTAATTTGGAAATTTTGATTCTTGCCGTTTTCTCCTGATATATAAAAAAAAAAAAACAGCAACAAGGGGTTTACGGAAAACTATAGATAGTTGTGTTTTTTTTTGCTCATATATGAGTCCGATCTTTTCCTCATATTTATGGACCGATCTGGTTGAATTTTGATAGTAAACTTTTGCGGAGTATATGTGACATATTTGTGACCCAACTTTTGAAATCGATGTCTTCCGATTGGGATGAAATGTGCACCAAGCTTAGTCTTAGACACAAATTTTCAACAAGATCGGTCAAAAAGTTTCTGAGTTAGAAGGGGTCAAAATTTGACATTTTGGCCAAACCGGTGTTCTTTCTCATCCATGTAACTTATAATCTTTTGGTGTTAGCAAAATTTGTCCCAAACAAATAAGATAGCTATTTCTTCAAGCTTGTTGAAAATTTGTGTCTAAACTACTATCCAATAAGACTAACCTTGGTGCAAATTTCATCCAAATCGGAAGACATCGATTTCAAAAGTTGGGTCACTTGACATGAAATCCCCCATATATATATTAGGGTGGATCGACTTAGCAATCGATATTGTGCCATTGATTTTTCGATAGCTTTTGGCATGAGGGAAAAAGTTCCATGACGACATATCAAAAAAATCATTTTCGTGGCGCCTAAATTTAAATTTTTCGACTTTTTCTCAACTTAAATTTCTATGGTTTTTTTTGTAGGTAATAAAAAAATCGGCTGACTTAATTTTTTTTTTAAATATTACCTTTCCAAGGTGAAATTGTACGCTAAAAACGATGGCGATATCAGTTTTTCCAAAAAAATGGTTTTCTTGCGGTATTGGACGAATTTTCTCTCAAGCTATCAAAAAATCGATGACAAATATCGAAAAAATGTTGGCCTTACAAGTCGTCCCACCCTAATATATATATATAAAGGCGATTTTTACAAAAAAATCCAACAAGTTACAAGGAAAATCGTATTCTAGGGATCAAAATAAGAAACTTTGCCCAAGGAACCATACCGCTACAATGAATTCTGATGTACCTTATGTTGACCCAAAGGTCAAATTTTGGAAAATCCCACTTTGACCCATTTAAAGTGCCCCAATCGAGTCTAAATATGACCCCCACTAATTTTGTAGGGCCGACCCACACTTATCACTTGGGCGATTTTTGAATCGCCCGGGTGCACAAATTTGTTATCTATTTTTTTTTTAAGAAAAATCTGCAAGGAAAAGATCTGTCAAGTTACTTGGTTACGTATGAGTATTATTCAATTCCAATTTCTTAATATGCATACGCCATGTGGTACAACTTATAAATCAAACTTTTAAAAAAGCAATACGGAAAAAACCAAGACTTTTTGTAAAAGTAGGGCTTTTTCTGCAGATAGTCATGTAAAATGAGGTTTTTCTAAAATTCTTGGCTTGTTGTAGAATAGAGTGACTTTTTGTAAAAAAAAGATCGATTTTTATAATTACTCTAACTTTCTTGCAAAAATGGGGTGAACTTTTACGGACTTTTTGAAAAAAGTTCCTTTTTTTTAGGAAATAGTCACTTTTAGTGAAAAAATTTCACTTTTTGTAAAAAAATGACACTTTTACTGATATATTATATATATATATCTAGAACCCATCATTTCTAGAGTCTTCGAAAAACTCATTTCAACATATCCACGAACAGATAGACATCGTTAACCCTTAAATGCATAGGTTCTTAGATTTTTGCGATAATTATATATTATATGTAATCCGACAAAAAAATAATAACTGCGTTTAAATTTTCAAAAAAAAATAATTTTTGTTGATTTTATGAAGAAAAAACTAGTTGTATCTTTAAAGATACACTATGCACTCCCCGCTATGAGAAAAATACATAAGCGAAACAACGACTGGTTTCGATTTTAATGACAAAAATTTATTTTTCATAAGTTTTGTTACACATATGTATATGTTTATATAGATATAAGTAAAAAATATATATGTAAGTAATTAATATAGATATAATTAAGTAAAAATATAAAAGAAATTATTTCTATTGGTTATGGTAATTATAAAAACAGTTTTTCTCCATCGTAAGACATAAATTTAGTTCACATTTACGGCAAAACATCTTCGTCTGGCCTGTACAACCCGGCATTTTGCATCTTCCTTTTTTAGTCTTACATCTTTGGGAGGCGGTATCTGCGAATTCGGCTTACGTTTTTTCTTCTGTATTTCAGTTTCCAGATTTGATCGTCGACGAAATGAAACATCTTTCGATGAATTTTTATATTTGAATAGTGAATCCGCCACTTCTAATTTCAAATCTATTAATCTTGAATTTTTTGTTCCTGCTTGGGGTTGGTTAATTCTATTGTAAAGAATCCAGGCATTAATGCAGGTCATGTCTAATAGATGGTAAAATAATCTATTTGTCCACTTTCTGCTTTTAAGTGTTATTTTATGGCGGCTCATGGAACTGTCCAATAGGTCTACGCCCCCCATATTTTTATTGTAGTCCTTAACTATCTGTGGGCAAGCGACCATTGTAACTTTGTTTTGCTTTCTGTCAAATCTACGAACAGAATCATTTTCATTCGGAACAATTGAGGAAAACGCTGGCTTAGTTCCTATGTATGTCGATACCAGATTGACAACTTTTGTATCTTTCCATGAAATAGAAGTAACATCTATTCCATAGACACTAGCTACGAATTCCCTGCTTGTCCCTCGTTCACACTTCATCATGGTTTTTTCTTCTGGAAACTTGCAATTTTTTATCCTGTTCCGTCGGATTGTACCAACAGAAAGAATTCCCAGAGTTCTAAGGTATATAACTAAAGGTATTGTGGTATAGTAATTATCAAAGTAAATGATGTAGTTCTTAAACCTAGGAACTTCACGAACTAACCTTACTACAATGTTCGCAGATGCTTGAAGATTAGGCTCTTCTGAACGCAGAATTTCGTTTGCTCCCGTATAAATTTCGAACTTGTACGCATATCCCTTAGTGTCACATAATACAAAAAATTTAAATCCCCACTTCTTAGGTTTATTTGGCAAATATTGTCTCATATAGCTATTCATTTTTGTAGAACACATTTGCTCATCTACAGATAATTTTGCCATTTTGGGAATAGAACCAAATGTACAATTTAGAGAATCAATTACAGGCCTAATAAGGTAAAGCCTGTCACATGTAGGATCGTTGCGTGATGGCCGTTTCTCTTTATCATTAAAATGTATATATTGTCTTATTTTCTCAAATTGGTTCACAGTCATTTGGTTTTTTATGACGTCCACTGACCGGTCATTACTACTTGACCAATAATCCCTGGTATTTGGTAAATTGAAATATGTCATGTAAAACGTTATGCCTATAAACTTTCGAAGTTCTGTATTGGTAAAAGAAAACTTTTCATCTAATCCTGCATAACGTAGGGTTTCTTCAACTATAAGGTTTTCTAAGCGCTCAGGAAATAAATAACTCCAAACTTGATAAGGAGTTACCAGTGACTGAATTTCTTCAGGTAGGGAGCTATCTCCTCTAAACTCAACTTCTTGACTGTGAAATTGTAAGTTACCCTGTTTCCATATTATTTTCTCAAATGCTGAGGATTTGGGATCGACGTTTATATTTTGAAATTTTGAAGGAAATAAATTGAATGTGGAAGTACTTGGTAGATTGTCCAGCGAATGTTCTGGGGAAAGAGAAGGACCTGGTATCAATTGGGAACTTTCTTTAGAAACAGGAGATGTCATTTGACTGGATACTGGAGTATTAGAAATAACTAAATTTGTGGTAGGAAATTTTGACTTCAATGAAGGAAATTTTCTCAAACTAGAAATTGGAGTACTTGTTTTAGAAAATGTTGTAGCAGAACATGATGCTATAATGGGAGACAGAACAGGGGTTGTGGACTTGTTATCATCGTTCATTAAAGCAATAAACGAATCATGAACTGAGTTATTCAAGTCGAAGCTAAGTTCAGTATCTTCTATTTTTAGTGGAGCATATTTTTGGAATTTCCCTTTCATCAGTGCTGTCATAAGGAAATTCTTCACTGTTGCAAAGTATTTTGCCAATTTCATCATCGGTCATTTTTGTTCTTCCCATATGAGTAAAGGAATTCATAATTATTTTTTTATATGTAATTAGAATAAAATAAACTTTGCGCAGCAAACTAAAACAACCTTTCACTTCAAATGACTGAATTATAATAAACAAAAGACCTTAGTAAGTACAAACATGTAAACAAAAGCAGCCCGAGCAAACACATTTGTTTTTTTTTTATACAAAATTTGTCTTTAAAAAACAAAAATAAACGGTGTATGAAAAAACCAATGAACATTAGCAGCTAGTGCGGAGTGCATAATGTATCTTTTAAGATACAACCACTAAAAGTGAGTTTAAAACCAAAGTTAAGGTCGAATTCGTTTAAAACTTTATAATTAATTTAAATACACTATAGTCAACAATACATACACTTATGGTTAAATAAAAAGAAACCGTTACTAATAAAATCCGACTCAAAGTTAGACTTTTTCTAAAAATGTAAGAATTTTGAAATTTTAATTTTCCCGTTATATAATTGCTCTAAATGAAAAGCTGTTGAATTAAACTTGATACTATATGATAGCAAAAAGGGTTCTTAGCAGTTGTTTACAATTTTTCTTAATTTCGTAAAAAAAATACAGAAATTACAATGTTTTTCCTGGTTGTATCTTTAAAGATACAGTATGCATTAAAGGGTTAAATCAACTTTGCTATACATAAGGACCCAAAGTGTATATACTTTGCGGGGTCTATCAATATATTAATATTATAAATTACAAACGGAACGACAAACTTATATACATATATCCTTTCCACATGTGTTGAAGGATATAAAAACGTATAAAACGACTGGATTACTTTGTAGCAAATATAATCATTATATAGAAGAACTAGACCATTAACAGCATTATTAGAATTTTAAAGTGTATTAAAAAACTGAAAAAAATAAGGAAATAATCTACTTTACAAGCCTTATTACCATCTAAATTTTTTAAAAAATATTATTTTTCAATTGCTAAAATTAAATATAAATTGAAAAAAAAACTTACACATTTACTTTTATTCCACTTATTTTCTAAGAACATTTTGGAATTATTTATGATTTAGTTACTTAGGGGTTAATGTTTTGTAGAATTTTTTGTTTTATATTTTTCCACCTCATTGAGTATAATGTACTTAGAGCTATTAAGTACTTAAATAAAAAAAATGATCCCCAGTCAAAATTAATGTAACGTAAGTTTTCTATGTTGTAATATTGGTAGTATAAAGAATTTATTCCTGTTATTAGATGGCTTTATGTTGTTGACGATGGCCTTAACAATGGCAACTTAACAAAGGCGACATTATAATGGAAACATTTGTATTGCTTTACTATTCGTTTATGAAGTTAAGTAAATACTAGGCTATTCATTTAATCGGGCTTTTACTTTAATCGGTTAATCGCTCGATTTATTAAACGAGGTTTTGGTTTAATCGCTTAATAATCGGTTAATTTTGTTATTGATCGGTTAACCGATTAGTAATTCTTTTTGTAAATTAAGCAATTTCAACAAATAAAAACTCTTAATTTATTTGAAGCTTATTAATAAACAAAATAATAACAACAATTCTTGACTAAAACGAGCAAACCAAAAAATTATTTATAAATATAAAATATATATTTTTTAATAAATGTATTACAGTCGAACTTCTCTGTAGTGAACTTCTATACAATGAAGCTCTCCCTTTTATGAATTGATTTTAAGAACACAGCTTTTTCATTTAAAATTAAGTGTAATTTGATCCCTTTATAATGATTTTCCATATACGAAATTTTTCTTTACAATGAACAAACTTTTCAAATATAAATTTGACTTTCATGCATTTTTGTCCCCATATAATGGATTAGTTCAAACATCTTTGACAGCAATCCGCTGTGCTAAGTTTCGCACCAAAGTAGCATATCTTTTAAAAAAAAGTTAGAAGTATTTAATAAAGTTGAAGAATGAACAACAAAAACAAAAAAGAGCCAAGCAGTTTGGTATTCTTCCCAGCACTATATCAAAAAAAAAAAAAAAAAAAAAAAATTCAGTTATTCTATGAATCTATTCTTTAAAATCTCCGATCCGGCCTTTTTGCGTATTTTGAGAAGCAATGTTAAAATGGATAACCGCCGCACATTAAAGAGTCTAATCCAAACTAAAACACCTGATTATTTATTTTAAATAACAATTTGGTTTAAAGATTGATGTTTGACTATTGACGTCATCCGGCTGCAATAGCCGAGTGAGTAAGACGGCAAACCCCACTGAAGATATTGTGTGGTTACAATCGAAACTAGTCTGGGCAGCCTGTCCGTGAAAGCCTGGGCTCAAATCTCAGCGCAGTCAAGAATGAAAAATTATCCATAAAAATTTTAATTAATTTCATGTTGTAAAATTCCTGTCTTCATAAAAATAATTTAATGAAAATTAAATTCAATGAACTTAAGCCTAATTAAAAAATATCTAAATTTGGATTAAAAACCATTAACAGTTTAATAAAATAACCACAATACTAATTAAAAATGAAAAAAATATATAATTTCTTTATAATGAAGTTTCTATTAAATGAAGTGATTTTATGATCCCACGCTGATTCATTATAGGGCAGTTCAAATGTTTTTAAAAAATAAACTGTGGGATCATTTCAAAAGTTTAACCCTTTTGAAACGACAAAAAACTGCTGGAACTGCAATATTGGTACCAGGTGAACCTTAAAGAATAGAAAAAAGTAAAGAATTTTACCACACCAGAATATCAGATTTCGTCACCAGAGGCGCTGGGATATATTATCCCAGTCGGTGTTTTTAAATAAAAATTTGGGATATAAAGTCCCAGCAGTGCACATAATTAAAAAACCTCACTAGGAAAAGTTTATCAATTTTATTAATTTATAAAAAAAAATTTACATATGGTAGGGTGTAAAACACTTAAAACATAGTGGAACTTCGCATTTCTTGCATGTAAAGAAAGTGCGTTTGTCGTTTTTTCCACATTTTTTATCCTTTGAACACCTTACGCATCGGCGTCGCGTTTTTCCTTCAATAGGTATATGATCGCCAATTACACCATAATTGACGCCCCGAATCTTCAAATGACGTCCAGATTTTTTCTTCTTATGCACCTTACTTTTCTCTAGCCCAGACTTTATCATATCCTCCGCCAAAGCAATAATAAAATCAGTATATGGAAGATTGGACAAGTGATGCGTCTCTGTATATATTATCCAGGCGTTGACACAGGTACATTGGAAAAGTTTGTAAAATACCTTTTTCCACCACTTTGTTGACTTTCTGTTGATATCGTAAAGCTGCGACATTTGGTCGGACAAATCGACCCCACCCATATGTTGGTTGTAGTCGACAATGGACTTTGGGCAGTTGAAATAAATTTTTTTACCAGTTTTCTGTTTGCGTTCGATCAATCCCATCAACCCGCTTTGACAATAACGCATTACCGTCACATGTTTTGTATCCTGCCAAAACGCGCATGAGGTTCCAACTTCCTCTTTTCAATTTCTGTGTACATGAAGGAATCTGCTAGCGATTGGAAATAACAGTACCGACAGCAGGGAATGGTAGGGTGTTGAAAAAGTACACTGAGGAAAAAATCTATCAAAGAAAAGCGCCACATTGGTCCGCTTGATAGTTACGATATGACTACTCTTTCGCCCAAGGTCGAGTTGTCGATTCCTGTCTCCGAATTTTTTCCACAATATATATTGAAGTCATATACATAGCCAGAGGATGAGTCAGATCTTTCCCATATTTTAATTCCACGTTTGATGGGTTTCATTGGAAGGTATTGCTTCAATGCCGATCTTCCTTTGAACTTAACCATTGACTTATCCAAGGCTTGAAATGTGCTGTCTTCCCGGCACGCAGCGAAAGATTGTTTTAGGCAACTGACCACTTCATCAATATAGTAGCATTTTGTACAGCCGTTTGGCTTTTCAGGAGAGTGACAATAAAGTTTTGAGTGCAGCTAGAGGTATCGATCGCGAGACATGCTATCTCTTTTCAAGGAATTGCCAACAGACTTTCGCTTAGACCAATACATAGGCATTTTCGGTAGTCTTTTGTAGGAAGTCACAAGCATTATTCCCATCATTGCTAAAACTTCCTGCTGGTCTGTTGGATGAATAGATCGACTGTTTTTTCTGTATGTACCTTGAGATTTCTTCACGATATTGAGTATTTCGTTTGTGCACTGGCTTATCCATATAAGCAGGCTTCGAGGAAACAATTTCAAAAAGGTTTCCAATTCACTGGAGCCTCGATTTATATCGCAAAGCACAGACGGATTGTATTCTGGAGGCAAGTCTTTTCGTGGTGGGCAACTGCCGCCAACCGTCCATATATTCTCGGTAGCTGGTATTACTGCAATTCCACAATCTTCTTCCACGTCGTCGGGACCGATATCGTCATCACAACTGGACTCTATATCACCTAAACACCTGAGGAATCATAGAGCATATTTTCGATATCATCGTCAGTAAATCTAGCTCTCTTGCTGGTCATTATGCCTATTGGCTATATAAATTTTAATTAACCCTTATTGAACTTATATGCAGTTTATGTACTCCTGGGATATATAGTCCCAACTAAAATTCTACTGGGACATATAATCCCATGAACATAAAACCTTAGTTATATCAAGAAATAGTGAATTATTAAACTTGAACTGAAAACACATTGCGCAAACACATGATAAATACACGGGAACACATGCTTTTTTGCAAAATTTTTAAACACGTGTTCACTTTTTCACTAATTACAAGCAACTGCAGCTTCAAAATGTCAATCAAGCATCGACAAGATGTGTTGAATGCCATAAATAACATTTTCATTCACATTCTTCATTAACCCTATTACCAAGAGGTGTTTTTAAACTTTTAAACTTTTTTGTTTTTTTTTTTGGCTTAAATGTTTAGGATTTAAGCGATTTCTTTAGTATTGATAAAACTTGACTTGGAAAAAATTCTTTCACTTATCGTTGATGTTGGAGAAATCAAAAGCAACCCATAATAAAGAATATCTTATTTTTCAGTCCTTTTCCTAGATTTCTCAAAACGTATAAAATCTTCCATTATGCCATTAGAGTCCTGTTTTAATTTTTATAAATTCTTAACACTCCCAATTGTTTCGTTTAATTTTGTTAAAATATTGATATTAACGCTTAACCAAATGAATACCCTAGTAAATACGTTCTCTTGATCAATAATAGAGAATCGTTTTAAGGAATTGAATATTGAGGTTGCAAAAATAAGGTTCAGTTAAGGCCCTTAGTTTTCCGAAAGTACACGCAAAGAAAAATCATGGTTTTGGTAAACACATTCCAAGAGCAACATATTATGAGAAGATTCATGATTGCAGTCAACATATTACGATTATTATTGAGTCATATTATGACCAAATATATTCGTAATAATACATCATAATATTTTTCCCTTAATTCTAATTTGTTTTTATTACATCATTTTATAATTTTATGTAATCATATTATTATCATGTAAATCATAATAAGATAACAATTAATCATATTATTATCATATTAATCATAATAAGTTAAGAAGTAATCATATTTGTATCATCTTAATCATAATAATGTGTAGATTAAATCTTAGACCGAAAAATATTTTTTATATATATAATTATGCTTATTTACTTACTGGCAACTTTTACGTAAAACTGTTACAGATATTCCACATCATAATATTATGCAACTTTAAACATAATATTTTGAACCTGTTTTTGTCGTAGATCGCAATTATGTATAAATTATTTTACAGAATTTTCCTTCTTTTTCTCTAAAACAACACAAAATAATGGTCAATGTTTTTGCACCATTTTCAAACAATATTAAAATTTTGTGAGCATTTATATTTTATTTTGTGACACTTTACAGTTTTTTGTTTTAATGTACCTACAATTTCTTTATATTTTAATTTCTTTACACTTGAGTTTTTTATGAATAAAAAATAATTCCATAGGCAAATGTAAAACAAACGACACAACTGATGCGAAATTTTATTTTACAAATGGCGATAACAAAATATTATTAGAGTAAAGATATTTGGCTTGCATCTTAAACAAATTATGAGTAGACGTATAGAAAGTTTTCTTGTTATGGCTATTAAATATCATTAAATTGTTGTGAGGAATATAATATATTTTCAATGTTATCATTATGTAGTTGTTATAAAAAAGATTATTTTTCAGTGAATCATACTCAAATTCATAACTGCGATAAACATGGACATGTTTACAGTAACTAAAATATTGTTGATATTAAATTAAAATAACAATATTTTGTGTACGACAACAATATATTGTTAAAATAAATATAGTGTAGTTGTCGTTACCATGCCTAACCATATTTTTTCTCTGCGTGTACTTGGTTAAATTCTTACGCTTTCTCAACTCCGCTCGAAAAGCAGATTTTTCTAATGCTGCTCGCAGAGCTCACAATTTCCCTTTGCCAAGTAAAAAGTCAATCTCAATCTGGTATTTTGAAGATCTTGATTCCCAGATGTGCTTTAGATCAACTTAACACGGTTACGCAATCTCACGGTGCCCTTCACAGCATGTGAATATAAGACGTCAACAAGGCAAAAATGTCATGACGGAATAAAAAATTGGAATCGTGCATTTTGGCATGACTTCCTTCTTGTTTAAAAGCGAAACCAAACGAAAACTTGTGGCATTCTAGGGGTCATTACACCAGATTGGAAAATCCAATACAAACGACAGTTTCCGTTCGAACGTTGATTTTGCGTGTACAAATTGTAGCTTGAATGCTACAAAAAGAAGGTTTCTTTTAATGGCTGAAGATAAAGAATAGATCTATTGAGAACCACAACAACATATATGAACCGCGGCATATTTGAAACGCGGCCAATGGGCTAAAGCAGGGTCTTATACAAAATATCTACAGCATAACGTTGACGCTGTTTATTCCAAGGGATTAGAAGAGTATTATCGACGAAAAACTGAACGACACACAGTGGCGCCCGTAGAGCAAGCGAGGTTGCAAAAATCAAAATTTTCATGAGTGCCGACGAAGTTTTGAATAAACCCATGGTATAGGAAACTTTTCAACGATTTCAAATATGCCACTCTAAATAATGTCACATTTTTAGTTTAGAAGATATAACCGTTCAAAGTTGACCGACTTTCGGTTTTCAAAAAAACACACAATTTTTAGTCAATTTGTTGCGATTTCAGGTGTAATAACACGAAAAATAGGTAACGAATCGCCTTATTTTTTGTTTGTATTGGTTGATGTATTTATTAAATGTATAATGATAAAAAAAAATTAACTGTTTGCTTTGTGTTTCTCCTGGTAAATCACTATTTAAAAACTATCCGTTTTTTCACTATTTTTCAACTTTGACGGAAAATAAAAAAAAACTATATTTTTCTATATTTGCCATATTTGCAAAACCTGTTCTTTGATTATTTCTTTACATAATTCAAAAGGTTTTATCTACCCGTACGTGCCCGTTTGGCTTCTAGAGGTAAAAAAAGTTTAAAAAGACATGGTTGCAGAAATTGTATGTCGTCCATCCCTTATATGTTTTGACTGACAGTAGTGTGATCTAATAGTTTGAAAAAAACTACTCATTGAAATTAGCAGGTACGTACCTCACATAAACAATACTTTGGCGTACAAATGGTCAGGAACAATATTGACTTATGGTCCCTACAGGTAGGCACAAATCTTATTTGGACACGTGCATAATATCAAAATTGCATTATTCAGCCTAAATCCATATGTATGCAGGGAACAGGTAAATTTTTAGGCATGGTAGCATAAGGTTATATATTGCAAAATTAGAATAATGCCTGGATTAGTCTACCCCTGAAAGTTGGCGCAACAATTACTGAAACCATTAAACAATTTAAGTACTGAAAACATGGCGTTGAACAATTTAAAATTATTTGAATGTTTAGAAAGTCAACCACACCAAAGTTTTTCACGGAAGCTGCTTTAGAAGAACTTGATAGCTTATACGGAAATATTGAGAGAAGCGAAATTATAAAAAACAGGGACCGAAAATAACTGTTAATTTTGATATTCTGATATATGCAAATATTAAGGCAAAATGGGTGAAATCTAATCGAACCATTCAGAACTTCAACTCCAAATACGAGGACTGGCTTAATGAAGACACCATCCTGGATATATTGGCAGTAGATAAACCCACCACATCAACCAGAGGAGCAAAAGGAAGGCAAAAAAAAAGTATTGAGGAGTGTTCAATTTTCACAAGAAAGAGGAAACTTGCCGATGCCACCAATGACTTGACCACGAAGCATTTATCGGACGCACTGTCTATTAAATATACAAAGGATAGTGAAAGAGTTAGGTCGCAGATAACCAAATCTGTTGCTGATGCAAGCCCACTGCGACTAAAAAGGATTAAGGAAAGCATTCCCACGCCCACAAACGCACACATTAAAAAGTATGGTTCCGAAGAAGCCTTGGCCTTGTTTATGGACTTAGAACTTTCCAAAGAGAAATATGAGAAACGGAAAAGTCGTAAACGAACTGACAGGAACAACCTCAACAATGTCATGGCCGATTTGCAAAAAGAGTCAGAAGAACTTTTTTCAATTCAATTCAATTTATTTCATATATAATATGTTTCATCTCAATTGTATATAATTAGTTGTAAAGAGTTGAAGATTAGTATCTTTTTCTGCTTAATTATAACATATTTCAATTAGTTATCATATACATATATATAGACAGAATTATATTGGAGGTAAAAATTTAGCAAAAACCTATTTAAACCCCTTTTTTCGTTTTATTTTTATATTTTTTTTTATCGATTTTATATTATTATTTGTCAGAAGAACTTTGGTAATTTAAACGATACTACAAATGAGGAGAATTACGAATATGGAATGTCACCATTGCACGCAAGGATAAGGTGTATGGAATTCTTGCTAAAACTGGCATATACCCTACCACAAGAGGAGGAAAACTTCGATGAAAATACATCAATAAAGGATAAGGAAAAGATCAGAAAGAAGCAAATACAGGATGCTTTTTTTAAACAAGTTGGACTAAAAGTAGACTGTCCCAAGCACGGATACGGTAACTCAAACGATGGAAACACTTCTAGGAGATTTTTTGAAAATGATGAGGCAGTAACTAGAATCATTGGAATTGACCATCAAATCGTGAAAAGATTGGGAACGATCTTGGGTGTTTTAAACTGCAATGAAAATGTCAATTCTACAAAATATGGAGAATATGCGTCGAAAACTGCATCTCTTTTAGCAGAAATGTATCCACAGAAGAAGTTGACCCCGACCGTCCATAAAATATTGGCGCATGGCAAAGATATAATTGAGTACCAGTCTTTGCCAATTGGAGAGCTTTCTGAAGAAGCACAGGAGTCTCTTAACAAATTTTATAAAAAATATAGATTGCAGAACACATTCAAAGCATCAAGGGTAAGGCAAAATAAGGACCTCTTCAACATGTTGGCAGCATCTTCCGATCCACTTATTTCTTCCCTGCGGCATGTGAAGTCACGAATAGAGTTACAAAATAATTATAGTTTAGAAATGGTTAGTCTTTTAGATATACCTTCTCTTACGAATTGTGATGAATATTTTACAGAAAATTGAAAAAATAAATTTAAAAAAAAAAATTATTTTTTTTTTAATTTGTTGGGTAATAATTTAAAACATAAAATATAAAAAGCACTCAGTTTTTTGAGTGTTTTTTATATCAATTTTACTACTCGTTCAATCACCTGTGTTGTGTAAACAGTAGGGAGATCGAACGGTTATTATTCGACCGGTTTTAACCGGTTATTTTAGCTTTGCCCAAGTCGGTTATTTTAAAATGCCCATTTTTCGAATATCGAATAAACCGGTTATTTTGGTATAATAAACCGGTTATTTGAGTAATAAGTAATTTATATACATTTTCCTTACTCTTGTTGTAGATGTACCCGTAATTTAAGTATTTTCTAATTGAATATTGGCCAAACTTAAACTTTTTATGAAAAATGTCAAAACAAAATGTAAAAAAGGTCAAAAAAACATTATGAACACTGTAAATACAAATCGCTTATAAAAGCGTGTGTTCTTGTAGAAAAAAAAACCAAAAACTATTCAAAATACTACAAAAACGTGTGCAGTTAAAAAGTAAATAGTAATTTGTGCAAGAGTATTCTAAATATTAAATATGTTTTTATATAAAGGTTATCTCTAGATCTTTTCCGAACGAGATTAAAAAGACAAGTCACAACTAATTAATCACCTTTAATTAGTATACATGCCTGACATTAATGTGATCCAAATGAAACTTAACTCCGTTCGAAGTAGTTATAAGGAGACGACAAATAATACTTTATTAAAGTACGCTGCAAAAAATGAATCATTGGGCGAAATATTAGCCCGTTGTGTTGCCGAAGACGAAATGACCGTCCGTTAAAGCACTAAAAACTGTTGAGTAGTTCCAGAATCTCTTCATGCTGAAACCTACAACATTACGGCGGAATCAACGATATGGGAAAAATTTGTCCCACTGGTCCCACTTTTCTTCGATTTTATCGTAAAACGCTGCATTTACACATGAAAGTACTTTCATGAAATTTCTGTATACGTATTATCACCACAAATTTCTAAAAAAAATAATAAAATTTCATAAAAATGTTCATGAAAGTGAAATTTCATTTTCAAAAAGTCGTTAAAGGGCAAACTTCTACCAAAAATTTATCTTTTTCTTCTCTTATTGTTTTGCTTATTTTAAGCTTAAGAGTTGCCGAACCAATTATTCACGCCAAACTTCAGTCATTCGTTCAAAATAATATTTATTTTTATTAGTTTTCATTATACTTATAAATTTTAATTAAAATCATTGTGTTCTTAATATTTAGTTGAAAAAAATATATTAAAATTCTTTATATATACGAAAAATTGTCATTTACTTTCATGAAATCGCTTTCTTGAAATTTTCATTGAAAGCTAGCTGAAAGTTGGACTGAAAGTAGAAAAATGTAAATGTGTTAGTGAAAAAGTGTGAGTGTATTGCGACTTTCAAGAAACTACTTTCATGCGTAAATCCACAGTAAGTCATATCATGTATTTTGTTGCAAATTGTTTTGTTTTTTGTGTTTTTAAGTATTCGAATTAAAACCGGTTAACCGGTTATTTAAAAATTGTTTAACCGAAAACCGGGTTTTTTAAAATAGCAACTATTCGTAGTATTCGAAAACCGGTTATTGAAAAAAGTCGAATAATCGATCTCCCTAGTAAACAGCACATAAGGATGATTTGCACAAAGTTATATAATGCCCCTTTTACAGTTTACAAATCAACTCAGTTAAGTTGATGCGGATTTTCAATTAAAAAAAATTCACAAAAGTAGTTTAAATGTTTCTAAAAACTTGAATTGAAGTAAAATATTTTAAATTTCCAGTAGTTAAAAAAAAAACTTTGACTGTCCGTCATATCGATGCGTTTCTTTCTCAACCTCGTATCTTAAAAAAATACGGTTTGGACTTTTTCATATAAAACGATTGTTTTTTTTGTGTTCTATTACTGCAACAACTTATTATTTCAATACTTTGTCTCAATTCTGTAAATATTAATAAATTATTGAAATAATAAGTTTTTGCAGTAATAGAACACAAAAAAAAACAATCGTTTTATATGAAATAGTCCAAACCGTATTTTTTTGAGATACGAAGTTGAGAAAGTAATGCATCAATATGCTTTTTTGCCATTGAATTTACGTTCTGAAATACGTATTTGTTTATATTCGCCAAAATATTATACAAAGATTCACAATAACAATTATAAATTTAAAATACAATTAACAAACAAAAGAAACAAGTTATGATCATTTATAAATTATTTTAGTTTTATGTAAATTAGAAAAATATTCACAAAAACGCATTTCGCATATCGCCAGCAGTTTCCGATTTCGCCAAAACAATCGAGATATCGCCAAATGTAAATTTCCATCGCCAAAAGAATTAAAAAATTTTACAGCCCTGTCAAAAGGCGGGAAACAATTTAGAAAAAGGACATATTCAAACAAATTCAATTTATATACATTCAATATACTAAAATTTTACGGGTTCAACTCTTATAAGATAAAAATAATTTTTAAGAAAAAAGTCTCAAATAAATAAAAGCTTTTAATTTAAGTTGCTTGCTATTTTTTTTAATGTGAACAAAAATTACATTTCTTGTCCTGTTTTCTGAATTTGTAATTAATATATTCCTATTAAGTGCAAATAACTTTTGTCTTACAATGCAACTTAAAATACATTTTAATGTTTTTCTCCATTAACAAATGGCATATCTAATTTGGTTAAATTTTTTCACATTTGGTAACTTTTTCAAAAATTTTTGTTGTAAAACTTTTTTAGTTGTGGCAGCACTGAAACATACATATCGTCACATAAAATGCAAAAGGGCGTAGCAATACCAACGTTCGAAATAGAGTTTTGGTTTGATTTTTGTTCACAATTTAGATCCCTGCGATCAAAATTGGCGATTTTATTAAAGAAATTCAAACGCCAAGTTCACCTTATTCTTATTGATTTTGTAAAGTTTTTTGCTTCTCCTGTAAAACAAAAAAAAAAAAAATTGTTGTTACGCCCTTTTGCATTTAAGGTGACGATACATAGTTTTCTGTTTGCTTCCGGTACCATAAACAAACAATTTTTTTTCTCTGTGTGTACTACGATTTTCAACGAAAAGCTCTTCACCATCAATCAATCAGTCAACGTTTTATAAAATTATGATGTAAAATTGAAATTAAAAAAAAAAAAAAAAAAAAAAAAAAAAAAAAAAAACATAAATCATTTAATTTGTAACATATTCCCGAAAAAGGTGCGGTCCTAAAAGGCAAACAAAAATTATAATAGGAACTTAATTTGTTTAAAATTCCATGATGGCTTATTGCTGTTTTTTTATATTTGTAAATTAAAAATATGCAAGTGGAATAAGTGAGAGAATAAATGATTCATGAGTGACTGAATGAATGAAGGTAATTGATTGTTTCTTTTATGTTCATCTTGCTGATGTTGGTGGTGTTGCTGCTACTTATGTTTCTGATGTTGTTGTGTTCAACAACATTACATTTTATGATTAATTGGCTGTTTAAAATTTATTGTATTTATCTATATACATAATGTTTATTATTATAATTTTTTTTGTGTTGTTAAAAACAAATACACACAAACATACTTATTTTAAATGTACATACAAATACACAACAATACAAACAAACTCTTAACTAGAATATAGACTGCAAGTAACTGTGTGCGTGCGTGTGTGTTTAAAATTTATGGTAATTTTATTCCAAATATAATTTTTAATGTATATTTCATTGTTTTTCTTCATTACATTGTTGAATATTCCTTTTCACACTCGTTTACATTTTTTTCTCTTGTTCTCTTTTCTTTAGGTAAGACCAGAAAGGAGATAAAAAAAATCTAAGGGAGTAGAAAAAAACCTGGCAAAAGATGATATTCATGTTTAACGATTCAATATTTCCTCGAACAATTGCAAACACGAAGGCAACATGACTATGAATGTTTTGTTTGCTTAACCTTTAATTGTAACAAGGTAACGTTAATGGCATAAAATATTTTAAAAATTGTTTAAGACGAGCTTATTAAAAAAATTAAAGAGAAATTGTTTGAAATTAGGCGAAAAGAAAATAAATAGCAGGACTTAAATAAATAATATTTGGGTAATTAAATGCAAAATCGACCAAGAGTGGGACCCGACCCCTTTCGATTTGAATGAAATTTGGTGAGAAGGATCCTCTCATCCTCTAAGGAACATATATCAACAAAAAAATTTTTTAACCCTTTGACTGTCCCCGAACAAAAATTTTTTTTATAGCGTACGTCCACGTACATAATCTAGTAAAAATGACATGCATAATATATGATACAGGGACCAATATTTCAACTATTTATTACTGAAGCGTTCTGTGCATCGCATACGATTCATGCCATTTTTATTCTTTACTAGCTATCTATTTGATTTTCGGTAATGTTTTAGCACTTATTATTATTTTTTTGTTAAATTTTTAAAGTTTTTTTACATGAATAAAGTTTATTTTCTTTGCAAAAAAAATATTTATATCCTGGAAATTTGCAGTGTTCTCCCATACAAATATTCAGTCTTATATGAAAAAAAAACATTGTCTACACGCCCAGAGCGTTAAATAACTTTACTTTTCATAAGTTCATACAAAACTTTGATAAAGGAAATAAGACAAATTGTGTATCACATATGATGCGCAAGCGTATCAATCATGACACCTGTGCATCATATGTGATACATTGGACAGTCAAAGGGTTAAATTTTTTTTTTTCAAAAGTTATGTCATATTCAAAATGTCTTATTTTCGCCGAATAAGCCGAATGTGTTGAGTTTATTTCTTCAATATCTCAGAAACTACTTAACATACGAAGATGATTTGTATGTCATTTTAAAGAGAATACTTGGGGCTACAAACAATATATTAAAAAACATTAACCAAAACAATTTTTGGTTAAACTCGGAAAACTTAAATTTTTACTTTACTATTAACTTATCATTTTTTTTAAGCATAAGCTTATTTAAGGGGAAGCGTTAAATATTTAAAATTTTTCTAACTTTACACACTGTCTGTATAAAACTCATTTAATATATTGAAGACGTAAAGTGACAAAAAGTGTATTTTTCTTTGAAAGTGCCCACATTGAGCTCCAAGAAAAAAATGCAACATATAAACAACAGAAAATTGATAAATTTCGTTACTTTTTTTAAAACACCTTAAATCAAACAAATCAGACTTAATAAATACTTATTACTCAAAATTACAATAAGAAAATTTTATTTTAAGATGATTTTTTACAGGTTGCGAAAGAAAAAAATCATATCTGAATAAAAACATCTCCTTCAAAGTTTCAGGATTTTTAAAGAACAGTTTGAGGTATTATATAAAAAAAATCAGTCAAATAAAAAATTAAGTTGTTGACATAGTCCTTTTTTAAAATTTAATATTTTGCGGATATTACATTTTAAAAAAAAAATTTTTTTTCATTTATTGTTTGTAGCCCCAAGTATTCTCTTTAACCCTAGTCGGACGGAATAGGTACAATTGTACCTTTTCCGTTTTTAAATTGAAAATAACTTTTTTTCTATAAATAAAAGAAATCTGAAGTTCTGTGACATCTTCAAACTTTTGATTACGATTAATATTTTTAAAATTTCAGAAAAATAATTCAATGTATTACCTATTTTATAAGGCCAAGTTGATTTGACACCCTTAAAAGGCTGACAAGGTTCAATTGTACCTTCATATATCTTATATGAAAATAATAAAAGAAAAGGAATTAAAATAATTTTTTATTATATTTATTTTATAAATACGCTTGAATATACATGAACACTTGAATTTACATGTGAAATTAGAAATATTTTTATTGAATTTGTGTGCATGATATGCATGTTGTATTTTGATTTGAGTGTTCACGCAGATCACAAATGACCTTCTAGTCTAACGTTGTTTATGTTTCTCACATTGGCAAATTTATCAACTGCGAACGACGGGAGTGAAGCCACGTCTACCATAAGGTACTTTGGTACCAGCTTCCAGATTTAGCGTTGCCGCAATTGGCTGTCCCAGTACCATTTCTATAGCATGAATACATACAATTAAGTTGTTGCTGCTACGTTGTTCAACTGCTGGCATACATAGCTGCTTAGAAAGCTGCTTTCAAGAACTTTCTACTCTGATCTTTTGTCTTGTATCTTGGATGATGTTCTCTACTTATTACGTAAGAAGCTAAAGCAGCGACGTCAATCATATTATAGAATAGCGCAAGAGGCCAGCGTAATGTTCGTCACCTCACTGTGTACACACCCAACGTTTTATCCATTATATCAACACCTTTAGTTTTGTTGTAGTGTTTGATAACACCGTCCGACACTCAATATTAGACACAAATCGGATAACATAAGTCTGAAACTAGAGATTAAATGGAGCAAAACTGCGTTCACAGTTTTTTATTTCGTAATCCTGTTTCCTTTTAAAAGGACTTCAAAATTTAAAAGGATTACATTTTTAAAAAAATGTTTTAAAATACTTCTGCTCATCCTACTATGCCAAATTTGGTGTCAAATGATCAAGAAGAGTTGTAAAATATTTTGCATTATTTTGATATTATTTTTTTAGGATTAGAAGATGTCAAAAATGTCCTTTCAAATTTTTATCCTTTAATGTCCTTTTAGATTTCCAATAATTTTTTTTAAAACAAATAGTGCGTTGAAGGACCAAATATTGAATACCACATGCCAAAATTTCAACCTTCTAGTTTTACTACTTTAGTGTAAATCAATACTTTAAATTTGCATTATTTTATTTTTTATATTTTATTTTAAAATTTCATTCGAAAAAAAATAGCTAGTACTTAGATTATTTGGTACCTAAGATATTTTTTTCGTGGGTTCTGAAATAGTTGCCACTTTATAAAAAAAATTCAACTAGAATTGTTTAAATAAATTATAATTTTTCGTCAACGTAATAGTTTTTGCAAACGCGTTTAAATATGAAGTGCCCAAACCGTAATAAGTTTTGTGTTGTGTGTGGATTATTTGTACCATTTAATAAATCGCGAAATATAACAAAAACCTTTGAAAAAAGGTACGAAGAATACTTTTTAATAAACTTAGCTCCAAGATTGTGGTATGTGCCTGAAATTGTATGTAACTATTGCTACGCTGGTGTACTACGATCAAAGGACATAGGTAAAACTCGCAATGCAATGAAATACGTGTATCCAGTGGTATGGTTACGCCGCAGTGAACATTCTGCAGAATGTTGTTATTTTTGTCAGTCGTATCCGCGTATTATGAAGGTTAAATATAATAAGCGAGAAGGTATAAACTACTATAGTTCCGAGTCTATGAAACCTGCAGTATTACGTTCAGCAATAAACCTCAACTCACCGTCTGAAGAACTTGTACAAGCTTCAGAAATCATTGGAGAAGAATCACATTGTTACGATACACATGTTGAGGAATGTTCTATATATCAACCAGCAGAAAGCGAGTTAGGGTATGCTGAACCACATTTTGTAACTCAGACCGACTTTGACGATCTTGTCAGAGATATGAATGTATCTAAAGAAAAGGCCGAACTTTTGGCATCACGCTTGCAGCAGTGGAAACTAGTTTGTTCTGATTTCTATGTCACATCTTCGCGAAAGCGTTTAAAAGTTAGCTCATTCGATCAATGTTTTAAGATAGACGACGAAACTGGTATTACATATGCAACTGACATACAGAAGCTCTTTGATACAATTGGAAACAATTAATATTTTAATTTGAACTTTATATATATGAAGCCTAGTACTCTGTTCGTATTTGCCAAGTATGTTGAGTTACATTTATTTTTCGGGTGAAAAATTTGACATGAAAAAAACTGTTGTTTTGATTTTCGTGCGAAAGAAGTGATGATCATATTATTTCGTACGAAAAAGAAATGTTGCAAGAAACTTGTTGCCGTTGAAAAATAATGTTTACATGTTTTTCGTAAAAAGAACAGAGTGCTGGTTTGGTTTGGCTTTTATTCCACAAAAAAAAAATCACCTGCTTAAAATTTTAAAATATTTATTAAAACTTAAGTAAAAAAGCTAGGAGGATGAAATTTTGGTATGTAGTATAAAATATTTGGGTCTTTAACGCACAATTTTTTTAAAAGGAATTTATTGGCAATCTTAAAGGATATTAAAGGATAAATATTTTAAAGGACATTTTTGACAACTTTTGATCCTGACAGGATAAAATAAAAATAATACAAAATATTTTACAGCTCTTCTTGTTCTTTTGACATCAAATTTGACATTGTTGGATCCGCGGAAGTATTTTAAAATATTTTTTGAAAAGTGTTCTTCTTTGAAAGTTTGAAGTCCTTTAAAAAGGACACAGGATCACGAAATGAAAAACTGAAAGCGTTGTTTTTCTCCATTTAATTTATAGTTTCAGAATTTTATCATCCGGTTCGTGTCTAACAATTTTTTTCTTTTTTTGTCGGACGGTGTAATTTCTGGCTTGGCTAATAATGTGTTTTTAACTTCTCCTGTCGTATGAATAGTTGGCAGTAGAACGAGTGCTTTGTTCTTTATTGTACAAATGGATATATTGTGGCATCACTGTTGTAAACAAAGTTTGTTTAATAAATAGACCGGTCCATTGTAGGCTGCATATTGCTTG
Organism: Pollenia amentaria; assembly: GCA_943735925.1. Taxonomy (NCBI): domain Eukaryota; kingdom Metazoa; phylum Arthropoda; class Insecta; order Diptera; family Polleniidae; genus Pollenia; species Pollenia amentaria. The sequence continues at coordinate 144,871,047 of OX031009.1, read as the reverse complement.
GCAAGAACTTTAAGTTTTTTCTTACTGTACCTATTAATGTCATATTCCAAGAATTTAATTTCTTAGCTAATTCTAAGGATGTAAAAAAATTATCTGTCACCACGTTTCTTCCAGATCCTTTATATAATTCAACTAGGTCAAGTACAGTTCTTTCTCCAATATTCTTTTGTCGTGGACCGGACCGTCTTTTGGCTTTCCAGTATGAATGTGGCCTTGTAGTGGGTAAGCATTCATTGAGTCACAAGCCCAGAAAATCTTAATGCCATACTTAGCCGGTTTAGAGGGATTATATTGTGTAAACTTGGTATGGCCTCTTAATGGAAACAGTTGCTCGCCGATGGTGATGCATTCATATGGCTTGTATGATTTCTCTAAATTAATAAATCTCAGCATCATCTTGAAGCGGTCGCGAGACATTGCCGCACGTATAAGAGGCAATGACTCGGGATTCCATAAATCGCCCAGATTAGTTACATTGTCTCTCTGTACACCGGATGCATTAAGAATACCCAAAAATGCATCAAATTCAGTTTCGGTAAATGGCTGAAATATTTTTTTATGAACTTTTTCAGAAGAATTAGGAAACTTTTGTGCTGTCTAATTGTTAAAAGCTTCGCAGACTCTTTGTTTCTCTCAATACAATGTCGAATATTTCTGGTGTAATAATTGACTTGAAAATTTCTTTTTCTAAAAAAGAAATGCTATTTGCTGAAGGTCCACTTTTTTGACGTTAAATGTTACGAGATTAGGTTTGTGAACTTAGTAAAGGTTCACTGCACCATTGAGTTCCATCTTGTCCAGTCAAAATACAGCTGTCACTTTGCTCATCTTCAGTACTATCATCTGAAACGTATTTTTTTCGCACTTTATGACAATTTTGTTTTCAATGTCTGAATCTTCCTCAAATGTATCACAAATTTGTGGCAAATAGTGTTCATTATCAGACGTAGCAAATATTTATTCATCCTATGAGCATTTAATCATTTGCCTTATTTCATTGGAAGTAAATCTAGTTATAAAATTATTTACATTACGTAATACCTAAGGAATTTTTAATGAAATTGTACTTACCTACAAACACGATGACGACTTGTACTAGCTCCAGTTTTGATACCACTGAATTAGTGAATTTATCACAATTTTATATAATGGCTCAGTAAATTAATCGCAATTTTTTATATTTTTATAAGTTAATTACTTATCAAAAAATTAAAAAAAGTAAATTATGACTTTATTTCAGACATTTTTCCGTATTTTCAGTAATTAATAATTTTTGTGTGCAATGATATTACTCATTAACCGTGAAAAGTCTAATATATAGTAAAAATTCTATGTAGGTACAATTGTACCTGTACCGCCTTTTAACGTTGTAAAGTTCTTCCGTCCGACTAGGATCGTTGATATATGTTCCTTAGAGGATGAGAGGAACCTTCTCACCAAATTTCATTCAAATCGAAAGGGGTTGGGTCCCACTCTTGGTCGATTTGACATGGAATTACCCATTTGGAGTAACTGCTCTGATAACTATACATATAATAACTAGTAAGAAAGTATATTCGGTCATGCCCGATTATATGATACCCAACACCACAATATTAATAATGGACCTGCCAGAACAACATTATGTTATGAGGTGGAGATTCATGTACAAGTTCTTTGTACTGAATATTATTTTGATATCTTTATCTTTATGGAAATTGTCTGACTTTGCCACATTTTAGAAGGATGGTTAAAAAGCTTGATAAAACACCAAATTTAAAAATAAAAACAAAAAAAAAAATTAATTTCGATCTAAAATTTATTCGTAAATGGCATTACAATTTTAAAAAGATTTCGGATATTGGGCTGTTGAAGAAGCGCACCTTGGGTGGTTAATTTTAATCCACTTTATCGAGCACTTTTAGCGGAATGTCACGAATAACGCGAAGAGTATTGGCCTGCAAGGCGTCAATTTTAGTTGGTTTATCAGCACAAACCAGTGAATTTACGTAGTCCCACGGGAATCAATCGAGACACGACTTTGGAGGCCAATTGGTAGGTTCAATTTTCTAAATCAACTTATCGTAAAATTTGTATTTGAATAAGTCAGTCGCCGTATGGCACATAGCGCCATCCTGTTGAAGCCAAATCCCGCTTGGATCAATGTCATTCATTGACCGTTGCGCCAGCTGTGGCTTTACTTTTGAAGAATTAGGTTTCGGTGATGCTACTGCACGTGCATTTTTTTGAATAAAATGCATTCTGTAGGGTCTGTTGTGGATTAGTCTTAGTACATACAGAGAACAAATATGGTAGAGAAAAAATATGGCAGAGAGAAAAAATGGTTGGTCATGGTTACGGCAACTACACTATGTTTATTGTTACAATATATTGTTTTCGTGCACAAAAAATTGTTACGTTATTTTTATTTAAAATCAACAATATTATAGGTACTGTAAGCATGTCAATGTTTATCGCAATTATAAATTTTAGTATGATTCACTGAAAAATAATCATTTTTGTAACAACTACATAATGATAACATTGAAAACATATTATATTCCTCACAACCATTTAATGATTTAATGATAGCCATACTATGATAACTTTCTATACGTCTGCTCATAATTTGTTTAAGATGCAAGCAAAATATCTTTGCTCTAATAATATTTTGTTATCGCCATTTGTAAAATAATTTTGCATCAGTTGTGTCGTTTTTTTTACATATGCCTATCGAATTATTTGTTATTCAGTGGTTTAAAAATTAAAAAAAAATACCCATTAAAAAAACCAAGTTTAAAGAAATTAAAAAATAAGGAATTTGTAAAAAAATTTTAATATGGTTTGAAAATGGTGCAAAAATTTTACTTTAGAGAAAAAGAATGAAAATTCTATAAAATAATTTATAAATAATTGCGACCTACGACAAAAATTTTTAACAATATCATGTTAAAAGTTGCATCTTATTATGATGTGAAATATCTGAAACAGTTTTACGTTAAGGTTGCCAGTAAGTAAATAAGCATAATTATATATATAAAAAATATTTTTCGGTCTAAGATTTAATCTACACATTATTATGATTAAGATGATAAAAATATGATTACTTCTTAACTTATTATGATTAATATGATAATAATATGATTACATTAAACCATTTACGCCTGACCCACGAATTCGTTGTAATATTTTGATGAAAATGTACATAGACGGTATATAGGCTATTTGTATTATAATTATTTCTTTTAGCTGTGGTAAAGGCACCTGTGGCATCTGGGTATTTTTCTACCCACTTCGGCGTTAATGAGTTTAAAACATAACTTTATTTTTCAGTAACACAACCTGGAAAAATGATCAGTAAACGCATTTTTTATGTGCAGGGAATACTATTCGCGTGGAAAATAACAAGTTTTCAAAAGTTGAAAATTTTGATAATTTATAGCCTATTTCCAATGTGCGAAAGAATTCTTTCGTTCGCATAACTACATTCAAAACAAAAACAAAGTCTAAAAATTTGTTTTCAATGTAGTTATACGAAAGAAAGAATTCTTTCGCACATCGGAAATAGGCTATTAAATAATGTTTTGAACAAAAAATGTATGCAATTTGGAGTATTTGATCACAACCTTTTGATAGATGAACACACCCGGAAAAAAATATGTTTAAATATGGTCACCTCCAACAAAACTATTTTTAAAGAAAAATTTTAACATATTATAGTTAATTTAACCATATTATTGTCACCGACAACCATATTATGGTTAAACTAGTCGGCCATCAAGAAGATACAACCATATTATGGTTGCATCCGATCATGTTATGGCTAATAATAGCTAAAGTATGTTTAACACTTATAATAGCATGGTTGGTTTTCAAACATAGCATGTTGCTCTTGGGAAACAGGAAAATACTTTTGTTAATTTTAAAACAAATTAATGTCCTATTTAACCATGACATGTTTAGAGGCAACCATAATATGGTTATGGCTTCGTGAAGAAGGAACAATTTAACCATAATATGATTGCCGCTGACAATAATATGGTGAAATTTAACTATAATATGTTTAAAATTTTCTTTAAAAATAGTTTTGTTGGAGGTGACCATATTTAAACATATCTTTTCTCTGCGTGCAGATGTCGAAAAATTTTGTTGAAGGCAAACCATTACGATTTTGCTACAAATATTGGCTTTTAGCTTCATCGACAGGATACTGCTCCTTTTTAATGCCATATGCTGGTACTTCTGCTAACAATAATGGTTATTCTGCTATTGCAGAAAACGTTGTTCTACGGTCTTGGAAAATATACCGGATCCAACCCAACATAATGTTGTTTTTGATAACTTTTTACTAGCCATAGGCTGCTGTGCACATTGTCTCAAAAAAGTAACTTTGCGACATGTGCTGTTTGTCTGAAATTTGTTTCGATAAAAGAAATAATATTAAAATAATCATATAAATACTATGTAGATTACATACTTCAATATTTATTGCTATTGTGATAGGTGACCATGTTATACCCAATTTTAGGGGCGTGATGCCAATACTAAGAGGGTTGACCGGAAAAACCCAAAACATGGCCAATATTGACCAATCACACGTATACAATTAGTGAATGGCTGGGTTGAATTGTTTGAAAATACCATGAAAAAATACTACATCCGAGTTCGGGGAAACCATGGTATTGGCCGCTGCTCACAAATGCCATGGATGCAGTCATGGTAAACGCCTGAAAGATGCATGTGTATAAGATGTGAAGGTGCGACAATCATAAGCCAGTTAGACTTGCGCGTGAATGTTGTTGAGTCATTTCTAACAATTCCAGAAAACTGACGTGGTGCTTCTAGTAAAGGTGCCCGTAGACGACATGTTTTTTACATCTGACTTGTCAAGTTTTCAAGTCACATGTAATTGTGAATGTCTGTCAAAGTTGCTGTTTTCCACAAGCTTTACAATATTTGGTCACACACGTACATGTAATTTGCTTCTGACATTGTCTATGTGTTTTCTCTGTAGTTATGGAGTAAACCAAAGTAGTTCTTGGTTTCAAAATAGCGTGCTACCGCCACAAAAATTTTTATTTGCGCCGTAAAAAAGTTCAGCCATCTAAACATTTTTTTTCTTTAAATTCCAATATACCAATTTAGGATATTATAACGATACGTTTTTATTTATATATGTACATAATTTCTATTTAATGGTGAAATGATCATACATATATCGGTATTGTAAAATATTAACTTAAGTCGGCTAATGATTCCGTCACAATGCACCGCCGCTGCGGTTTTCTTCCCGGCATAGATTTCTGACACAGCTGGTATCAGATGGTTTGTCAGAAGAAAATAGAGCACGCTCTAATTTAAATTTTGTCAGATCACTTTGCGTCTGACTTATACAGATGCAATGTTTTAAAGGTAACACACGACATGTTTTTATTTTGCAGTGGGAAATTTGACAAGTCAGATGTAAAAAACATGTCGTGTACATGCAACTTAAAGTTGTCGCAAATTAATAATAAATTGCAAAGCGTACATATAATTTTAAGACTTCAACGAATAAGATTACAAAACTTAGCCAATTTTGGACAATGTGGAGGCAATACAGAATTTGGCTGCATAAAATGTCATGTTAATTTACATCAAAAGAACTGTTTTGCACAATTTCATGATGATATTTAAAAAAATCCTCGAAAAAAAATCTTTACAATTCAACAATGATTATAAGCATAAACTTGCAGAAATTTAATATAAAGCGGTATTGGATCGCTTAAAAAATGTTTTTTTTCTTCTTGAAAAGTATTATTTCTGAACCATTAAGTGTCGAAGTGGGCATTTAAATACCCATGCAATTACTTTTTGAAGTAAATATTTTTTTCATAACAGAGCATATATAGCCCCAATATTGCTTATGGCATTCGCAATTTTCTAAGTTTTGGCCCATTAATTTCTCCCATAAATTAAAATGCTAAAAATCCCATTTAATAGTTTTACATAGTTCAATTGCTTGTCAATGCATCGGTAAAACCAGATTTTCGATATGTCTCATCTAACTTTATCTCTAATTTTTCTAAAATTTCTTTTGTTTGGGTATTTATCTACCCATCCGGCGTTAATGGGTTAAATTATAATAGGATGTCATAAAAACAAATAAGGATTTAGGGAAGAATATTATGATGTAATATTACGAATATATTTGGTCATAATATGATTCAATAATAATCGTAATATGTTGACTGCAATCATGAATTTTATCATAATATGTTGCTCTTAGAATATGTTTAACCACAACCATGTTTTTTCTTTGCGTGTAGTAGCTATCGTAAAAGTTATTGTCACCAAATTTTATGTCAATATCAACATTTATAAGAAATTTGTGGCACTAACAGATATTTTCCGGAGTTGTTTTTGTATGGTGTCTATGGTCAAATATGGATCGTTTTCTATTAAATTTGGTAAGATGTTTAAGATTACAATAAAATAATTTTGGACCAAATTAAATCTTAATTAGGGATATAACGATACGCCTTTTTGCCGATACGATACAGATACCGATATTCAAGTGGAAATATCGGCGATACCGATACGAATATACAATATAAATTAAGTTAAAATTAACAACACTCAAGTAGAGTAGTTTTTTTTTAGGGACCGTAAGAGTTATTCCTTTTTTTATAAAAGTCAGATGATAACAGTTCTTTTTTGAATTCTATTTTTTTGAACAAAAATAACTGTTAGTTTTTGATTTTTATTTTTTTGAACAAAAAGAACAGTTATTTTTTGATTTTTATTTTTTCGATGAAAAATAACCGTTATTTAACGCTTTTTATTTTTTCGAGCAAAAATAAAAGTTATTCTTTAAAGAAATGTACGTGTTTATGATAAAAAAAACACTGAAATTTATTGTTGTGGGAAAATTAGTTTCTACGCGCATTTCGCTGGTTGCTAAGGCCAGCTCGTCAGGAAACTTTTTCCAAATACATTAGAAAAGCTAAAAATGTTATACAAGTAAGACCATAAAGAGAATAATAATTTAAAACACTCAGCTCTTACTTGTAACAATATCAAAGCTTCAACAAAGACACAACATTAAACAGTGATTTTTTTCTTACTTACATTCCCCTACAATTGGCTATAACTATATGTGATATTAATATATAAACACCTTGGCCCCATCATATCTGAAGTCTAAGGAAACGCCACTTCGACAGGCAAACTGACGAAAGAATAAGCGGACATTGTTGAATTAACTCCACTTCTCATAAGGAGCTTTTATATAAGTTTTTCATTGTATTTTTCAACAATTATGATCTTAGTATACATATCGCTGGCTTAACATCAAAGGCTCTACGTCCACTTTTTTATAAATTGAAAGTTGAATGCAGTAATGTGCAATAAGTAAAAATAAATTGATAATAAAGAAAAAATTACAGTTATCTCGTTTTTTGTTGTTGTTTTGTAGTGATGAGCAAAAGCGCTTAGTCCAATTTATCACAAGATATATCTCTAAGTCCAAAAAGCTTTAATCTCGGCAAATACTTATTGTTTTATTTTGCTTCTACGCACGTAGAAAACAAAGAAATATATGTACAAAAATATACACAAAAAACGCATTTCGCATATCGCCAGTAGTTTCCAATGTCGCAAAAACAATCGACATATGGCCAAATGTAAATTTCGATTGCCAAATCAATTAAACAAATCGCCACATTTTACAGCCCTGCCACTGAAAGGCAGAAAACAATAAAAAAAATAAAAATTTAAAAAAAAAATTTTAATCTATATACTGAATTTTGTATTAAAATTTGGCTTAACTCTTAAAGGATGAAAATATTTTTTAAGAAAAAAGCCTCAAATAAATAAAAACTTTCAATTTAAGTTTCTGGTTATTTTTTTTTATATGAACAAAAATTACATTTGCATGTTAATCCAGCGATATGTTAACTAAGATCCTAATTTTTGAAAATGCAATGGCAAAGTTATATAGTAGATTTCACAAATCCGTTTGAACCAGACCTGCAGTGGAAAACGGTCTGTCAGATGTGACAGATATAATTTTAAAATTGAAATCTTTCTGCGCCATTAACTTCCAGTTTGGGTATAATATGCCATTGCGCTCGTAAACAAGCTGATCTGCGACTCTGAAAATATTACAAAATCTAAAGTGTCGCTAAATTCTTCTAAAGTGAAAATGGTTGAAAAAAGCAAAAAATGTACAAATAAATACAAGATTTACAATTAGATACAAGTGAGATAAGGAAGTCAATAAAAATTGTTAAAAGTAAAGCTAAAGTTTGATCAATTTGCTGGTCATGCTTTTTTTGGTTTTTTTCGTCAAATGTTTGTAAGGTGGTCTAAACATATCTTTGGGAAATATGACTTAAGAAATGAACGCTGGCAGAAATCCAAAAAGTATTAAAATATTAAATAAAAATTTAGGTACTCCGAAAAAATAGTTAATTATACTCTACTAAACTTTAGCAATATTGAGGAGTTCCAATAAAAAAATATCAAAGTTTACGATAATGCAAACATTTTTCTCAATAATTTCCCTTTTTTGCGTTTAGTGGTAAACAAAACGCAAGGTAAAAGTCGTGTCTTTATTTAACAGTTTAGCTCAAAATTTTTTTTTGGTACCCTCCGCTGTAAATAAAAAGTGAAAATTATGAATTCTAATAACAAATCTATTTAAGATATTTTGTTAGCTCTACAAAAATATATATTACATAAATATTCTAAGCACTTTATTAATCTGTAGTTTTGCCTTTGGGACAGATCACTGTACGTCGTGTGCATCGATGGAGCGTTCGCTCTGTCAATAAACATAAACAAACATAAAGTTGTTTAACAGCTGATATGTAAAAACGGATAAAACTTTTAATTTCGTCATGTACATCCGCAACGCAAGGCCACGTTTAGGTAAAAGTACCTATTTTTGTATAAGCTAAGGAAATCTGAGGTGCTGATCCGTAACGTAGCTATGCGTTTACGTAAGATTAACGAAACTTTTCGACTTTACATACTTAAAGCACATAAGGGATTCTAAATGTTTTGTTTCTGATTTCATGTCTGCCCAGGCAGAAATTACGACTCTTCTAAGTATTATGTACTGCCGCGACCCTAAAAATACAAAATGTTGACTCTTCCAAAAATATTGTACCATCTCAACACTGAAGATACAAAATTACAACCTTAGTTTTTTAATACTATTTTTACAAAAATTCTACATCGGTACAACACACTTAATACAAATATGTACGACTTTAGTTTTGTAATGTCGTATTTACAATAAATCTATACTGCTATAACACTGTATATACAAGAACATAACGTTAGTTTCCTAATACCGAGTTTCCAATAATTCTATACCGCTACTAAGCTGTATAAACAAAATATAGTCTTAATTTACTATGTAGTGTCCTATTAAAATTTAAACAAAAAACTATTTAAGGTAAGAAAAAATACACAAATTTACTGCTAAATTGTGTTTGTTGATTACACGAATTTATGTAGTTACATCCATATGAACATTACATATAATTATTTATGTAAAAGAGTAATATCTATTATTTCATCATTAAATTAATATTTACATTTTACGTTTATTGATTCAATGTTGTTGATTTAAATTTAGGGTTTTGTGACAATATTGAAAACAATAGGCGGTTATTTGGCGTTATCATTTAAATGTTGTGACTACGTTGTAAATTCGTAAATCCAATATTGTGAATTTAAATTTAGAGTATTGTGGCAACACTAAAAACAAGAGTCGGAAGACACACATTTGGCGTTATCATTTTAATATTGTGAGTACATTGTAAATTTTGTAAACAGTACGTTGTATTGATGTTGATAGTACCCCCAACAACATCGGCACAGCGTCGTGCTGATTGGCTTTTTCTGCCTGGGTGTTTAAAAATTATTGTTGCGAGCCCTTGTTAAATTTTGTAGCGATAAGTCCCTACACGCTTGCATGCCGAAAATAAAAAAACCAAATATAAAACTCACTTTCATTAATATCATACAATACCTACAATTTAATGAATTTTGATTATCTTTCAGATATTTTACGTGCCTAATTTAGTGAAGAAAAAAATTTACATGTACATACTTTTTTTACCTACTTCTGGCAACACTAAAAAGTATATTAATTTGACAGCATTTATTTGTATTTAAATATTAACAGATTATTAAAATATATTTACTTTCATTTCCCAACGAAAGTTATTTCTCTTAAAATTTCGCATACATCACTTCAAATCCTTAATTTGTTGCAAATAAATAAAACAGGAGTAAGAACACTTCTTTTGACGTTGCCCCCTCTATAATCCCGCTAGAGCAATAAGAATTATAATAGGGAAATGTTAAGGAAGAAGCCACAGAATAACACTTTGTAGCACAATGTACCCATAATACCCATAACAATATCTTAACTCATGCTCTCGGTCTACCGTAAACGTATGCGAAGCGAAGTTATAAAAGGATACAAGTGTCCCAAGTGTAGTTATGATAAAATGAATGAGAAAATGTTGTAACTTCAGTAAGTGATTAATGGCAATGACCTGAAGTGGTTTGGGAAATAAGGAGAGAGTTTACACATATACACAAACATTAATTCATACATGTAATAGTACTCAATTTAACGTAAGACAAAATATTCATATCGTATTGTTTTATTTGGTTAATTAAGCAAATATGAATGATTATATGATAAGTTAATTTTTTTTTCTCTTCTTTTGTTGTGGATTATCTGAGGGAAAATATATTTCGAGATTAATTAATGTAGGAAGTTTTTACCTTAAATTGTACAAGTAAGAGTTCTTTATAAGGCTGAGCCGAATCTTTGGTACGCTTCAGTAAGCATAATAATTGTTCGAAAGTGGACCTTATATCAGATCTGTTCTAAATATTAAGTTAATTAAGAAATCAAAATGAATCAACATTTCTAGTCATATTAAACTACCGAGCCAGCAAAATACTCCTCTATGTTGTCCGATTCCGATATTTCTTGCAAACGTCCTAACTTCACTCGTTTAAATTTCTGTCAGGCGTTGAATAAATGTAATGTCTCGCCGCTTTCTAATAGAATACGCATGGATATATCGGGGTGAATTTTTGTACCGATAAGTCTAATAGATTTTTGACTGAATTCATACAGATGTGTCAAAAGAGACGTACGTATTTTTTTGTGAAAATTATGAAAATTGTCATTAAGTATATAATATATATTTTATTCGACCTTTATTATTTGTAGTATAATTATACTATAAATAATTATAATTAAATTATCGAGCTTAAGGTCTTTTTATATAAAAAACTTTAAATGTTTATTATATCCAATATTTCGGCACTTCGTTGAGTGCCTTTTTCCGGGCTTTTTTTTTCTTTCTTTTACAAATTTTCAACAAATTTAATAATATCGATGGCCTATATTCAAAAACCTCTATCTTTGATTTTCACGAAAATGACTTTTTAATGGTAAAATGTTCAGTAAAACAACCCTCATCTATGGTGTGATTTTCATAACAAACATATTTTTTTTGCTGTTTTATTTGCATTTTTGTACTTTCTCTATCTTACACAATTAATTTTTCTGAATGCAAAACCCTCTATCTTTTCTAATAATTATTTTTCAAATATTTTTTGGAATAACTTGTTCTAGCAATACATGTTTTTTTTACTATTTTTTGCAAGCTGAACATGAATTTGATATTATACCACCGGAATACCATTATTTGTACGATCATTTACACCAATCAAACTCCAAACAAACTTAAAAAAAGCAAAAACAAAAAAAAAATTGTTGCTATAACTTTTTGTTTAATATTGTTAATTGTTAATTTTTTTAATCTTATGTTGAATTATCTTAAATAAACCACGTTAAAGACCGACAGATGGCATAAATAAAATCAAAATAATTTATTTTTATTAAAATGCAAAACTCTCTATCTTTTCATTTTCATACATACATATTGAATATTTTTGAGAAGCAAAACCCTCTATCTCGCATAAAGTCCCCAATAATGCAAAATTTTATGAACCAATTATCTGTAAGATTCAGTAGTTGATTTAAAAAATATTGTAGAATAGCGAATTTTAATAACTCAAGTAATACACGAAAAAAACAGTTTTTTGGCTCTCCTGAAAAGTTGTGTTTTTTAAGATAGAGGATTTTGAATATAGGCCCTCGATATAACAATTTATGACAAAATTAAATTTTTTTTTTTGTAATTGAATATAAAAAAAGAAAAAATTTTTTTCAAAACAAACTTGACCTAATACAATATAAATAAATTTTTCAGTGTTTAAAATTACTAAATAATTTTCATTCCAAAATGCGTTATTTGCTGTGACTGCGAAAATGATTTGCAAAAAAAAATGAAATGAAACAGATACACAGAAAATGATTGTTTAGCAACGACAACGACTTCGGCGAATACACAAGTCGTTTGCAACAGCAATATTCATGCGAACGAAATGAAAATGAATATGCGTCAGTCGTTTCATTTTGCTGTTAAGTTGTTTGCGGTGTGCAGCGTTACCGCTGTGATACTAAAGTATCAATATGAACCCTTTTACGACGGTGTTGATACCATTTATGACCCTTTTTGAAAAAAGCCCTCACATTATGATTTTTTGTCAATAGTAGTGCTTCAGCTTAAAAATGTTTCCGAAATTAGCATTGCTTAAAACTAAACTTTGTAACAGACCCAAAGTAGACACTTACAATTCCATGCTTTTATCTCTTAATTTGTTTGAAGCGGAGATGGAGGAATGGATTTCAAGTGAAGATTTAATAACCAAATATTCCTAAAAAGTAGTTCGTTTTCGTAAAAAGTTCGTGTTTAACCATTTTTGCGACCTCTTAATTAGATTTTTGATAGGAAAGTATAAATTAAAGTAAAATTTCCCTAATAGAAAACATAACATACATACATATTTTTTATTTTTTATACATATTTTTCATTTATCGAATAACTAATCATGTTTTCTTTTCTACAAACATTTTGTTTAAAAAATGCAATCTGGTGTTCGTTTCTTAAAAATGTTTTACTCTCAAAAAGCGTAGCATGTTTTATTTAAAAAAATTCCCCCTTACTATTCGCCCCGTATAAATCGACAGCAGTTCTGTAAAGTACAGGACATAGTGTCCTGTAAAATATTTTTAAAACGGCGACGATTGCCGCAAAGAACAACAAAGCTTCGCAAAAATTAAGAAATTCGGAAATGTTTGCAATAATTAGTGAAAATTTTTTATATTTGGAACAAGCCATAAAATTGATTTAAGTTCCCTAAAATTAAAGGAATGGCAAAACTCGGTAAAAATTGCTTAATTAGCGGAAATTCCAAAAATTTGATAAAAGCGGAATGATAGCAAAGCCGTATATTTATTAAAAATCTTAAAAGCTTATCTTATAGGAAAAAATCGCTTCTATCGCGAACATGACTAAATTTTTGAACGATTGTCATATTGGAAACAAACCCTAAAATTTATTTGAAATGGCTAAATCGGTCAAGTGTTAAAAATAAGAAAGGGAATTCCATAAAAAAGTTAAGTTTTTTTTAATCACTTTGTACCTTAAATATATATTTTTTCTTTAATTATAAAAACTTGGTGCTATTATTTTCTTTAAAATGGGAAATAATTCTTATAAAAAACTTGACCCTTTTTTTAATTGAAATATCATTTTTTTTACCCCTTTTACTGGAAAATCCCCTTTTTGTGACTCTTTTCGAAAATTTCTAACTGTTACCCTGGCGGTGTGCGCAAACAACTAAATAGCAAAATCAAACGACTGACGCATATTCATTTCATTTTGCAATCAGAAAATTGTTGTCGTTGCTAACCAATCATTTTGTGTGTATCTATTTCATTTAATTTTTTTCCAAATCATACTCATAGATGAAGCAGTAGCAGTACACAGAAAAAAGTGTTTTATCAATTAAAAAAATGGTTTAAAAAGTATTTTAATTTAATTAATGTGATAATTGAATCAATCATTTTTTTAGCTGAAAAAATTTAAAAATTTAATTTTGATTTAATTAACATTTTAGTTGTTTTGAAATAAATTTTCAATTAAAATTTTAATTAAATAACAAAAAATCTTAATTGACTATTTTCGTTTAAAATAAAATAATTTTAACATGTAGAATTGTTGTTGGGAATTGTCAACATTTATTTAAATAAATTAAAACATTGTTTAAAATTTCAAAGTTTTTTGATCAGTTTTTTAATTAAAATTAAAAATATCATTTATTGATAATATTTTTTCAAAATTTTAAAATTTTTAGCAATCCATATAATCATTTTGGTAATAGGTGCAAAATCAACAACTTGTTTGTTTGATATTATGAATTTAGAACAAATTTGGTGATAGGAGAAATTTAATAATTTTTTCTGTGTAGTCGTTTGGCAAAAATTGTTTATCCGTTCGTTATGCATTAGTCAATTTTTGTCTGCTGTTGCTATTTTTTTGTAAGCAATTTAAACACTGAAATTTTTAACTTCCGTTTCTATTTTTATAAATTAAATGTCTATAATTTGCAATATTTTTAGTGTCCGACTTAAAATTAATTCTCGACATTGTTGGTACTTTTATAATTTGTAACATTTGCAACATAAATCTACCTTTATAATTATTTTCTGTGTTTAATACTATTGTTTTCTCAAAATCTGGATAATGGTTTAGATTAGCACAATGAGTTAATAAAGCTGTTTTTCGTAATGAAATATTTCTATATTTTTGGTCTGACTTATGTCCTGCTATCATAGTTTTTAGCTTATCTTATACATATATTCCACTGTCGACTAGCATTACCCTTACAAGGTATTTAATAAACAATATTTGACATTTCCATCTTATTTACTTTGTCCTTTATTTAATAAGTAGTTTACCTACTATGTTAAAAGACTTATGAGCTATTTTGTATATTTTGCTATCATATATATTGGATTTTTCCAATCTTTCTAAAAATTTTGGTATATATGTTACCGATTTATAAATTCTCTGTTCTGCAATATTATTTCGGTTCTTTACTTCACGATTATCATATTGTATTAATAAATCCGTTAATAATTGTTTAGGAAAGCTATTATCAGTTAATATTTTTAAAATCCTCCTTTTGTTATCTCTATGAAATTCTGAATCACTTATTTTTAGAACTCTTTCTATAAAATTTTTAGCTGTATTAATAATTTTTCTCCTCGGTTGTTTCGAGAAATAATTAAAAATCCTACCAGAAGATGTTGGTTTTTAATACCCTAAAAAAAAAAAAAAAAAAAATTAAATTTTGTCATTAATTGCTATATTGTTAAATTTGTTAAAAATTTGTAAAAGAATGAAAAAAACCCCCCCTGAAGAAGGCACTCAACGAAGTGCCGAAATATTGGATATAATAAACATTTACAGTTTTTAATATAAAAAGACCTTAAGCTCACTAATTTAATTATACTATAATTGTCAATCAGTTGAAAATAATTATAGTTTTATTTTATTCTTAAAAAAGATACAAAAAAAAAGTATGTGCATATGAAAATAATTTTTTTTTAATAATATAATATTATTTTGCAAATTAGTTCCTTCAGCTATGTCTCCGAAAACAATAAGAATGTCAGCTAACACGTCAGAATTCCCCATGCCTTTTTTCATTAGATTTCTGCCAGATACGAGTATCTTTCCGAAATGCCGCAAAAACTCAGAATTTCCCACGACATGCCTGGCAGAATTCGTGTAAAATATTTGTTAGGTCTGAACATACCATTAAACTTAAAAATAATTTGTATGTAGAAAGAAAATTGGAATTATAGAAATAAGTTTTGAAGTTTCTGATATTTAAATTAGGCTTAAGTTCATCAAATTTAATTTTCATTAAATTATTTTTAGTGCAGGAAGGAATTTACGACATGAAATGAATTTAAATTTTTTCTTGATTAAAGTCAGGATTGAACTCGGGTCGAATTTTCACGTTTGGGAACGTGGTTCCATCATCAGAATTCTTTGCCGCTCTAGAGTCAAACATTGATCTTTAACCAATGGTATTGTCAGATGGAAATATTTTACGAATAAAGTTCAGTCTTGGGTAAAATCTTTACTGACGACTCTTTATATATTCTTTTGATTTAAATTAAAAAATTTAACAAGGAGTTATTTTTTATGTTTTAAATCAACTAATACTATATACATACCAACAGTATATAAATTTTTTTGATCATATATTTTTCATAATTTTTGCATGCACATTTTAATTTTTTTTGGTGCATATAAGAACTTGCAATTGTGTCTAAAACAGATAAGGCATTATTATATTGCTCTTCTTCAATCTGCCAAGTCAATCAGTTTAATTTAGCAGAATATATGTTGAAACGGCAGCACTAACACATACCAATAAAAAACAATTTTCCTGGTGGCGTATGATTAATATTTAATCCATTCATCAAGTGAAGGCTGGTTATAAATACTTAAACCATGTTTTACTATTTTGTTTTTCTAAACACAGCTAATGTAATGTCACTTAGGCTATTTGGAATTGTAAAAATCTGAAACCAAATAACTTTTCAGCAGTACTAATAAGTATGAATTTCTTTATACATATGAATATTACATACATTAAACAATAACAGTTATAGTTTTTTTACTGGTTGAAGCAAAAAAAAAAAATAATTTGGCCCTTTCAGGTCAAAATTTAACTAAATACGTTTAATCGTTCTATACATTTTTTAATGTTATTTTTTCACTGTTTCGAACATAATTTTATTTACGAAGTTCTTTTGATTGTTCAGGTCCAAATAATAAAAAACATCTAAAGCATGTTTGTATAAAATCGACGTTTCTTGCAGATATCTTGAAAACGTCGGACTGTTTTGCTGGCTGGGTTTAAATGAAACCAAAGTGGAGAAAAATACTTTAAAACAATATTCGGCTGTGCCGAATCTTTGATATCCTCCAACGACAGTTAGAATACTTTAGGAGTGCGATTTATATGGGGCGTATGGTAAATAACGGAGCGTTCTTCAAAAATTTTACAGTGTGATTTCTAGTCATATATTACCGTGGCAGGCCAAAATTTATTAAAATAGCATCTTCTGAAGGCACTATAAACCAAAAAGTAATACACGATTTGCTACGCTTTTTATTACCCAAGCGTGCAACTTTAAATAGGCCGTAAAATGAAGTTCAGATGTAAATTTTAAAAGCAAACTGCAGTTTGTTTATAATTCGTTAAATTGATACTCTCGACGAAACAAGTTGAGTTAAACTTCTGCTAGTTGATCGCTTACTCTCTTTCACGCGTGAAAAGATTTTTGCATGGAGAGCCGCTTTTGGGTTTCCAGTTCGAAAAAGATCACAGGCAGCGACTTGTTGATAAAAACGCGCAATCGGACGATTTGCATTGCCTGTTTTGCGTTGAACAATTAATTATCGGTTTTTAATATTGAGTTATTTTTTTTGTTTTTATTTTGTGATAGCAATTATTATTTGCCCCAATTTAGGGGCTATGAACTTGGGATGGTCTTTCGACACACATCACAATAAGCCACTCTTGGTAAGCGTTACGTACGTGCTATGCTTGGTAGCTCGTCTGGTGAGAATTTGGCGGGACTCTTGCTCCAAGATTAGCCTTATATACACAAAAATAATTCACGTGCGATTCAAATTTGCCCTTAAATTAAACGAAACTTTAGTTCAACCTTCTCTTCACACCTACGATCCTACTAGAACCGCGGTATTGTGGTTCCTGGCCTCTTTGTCTAGCTTTTTTATTTTTACCTTTTTTGTTTTTACAAAAATCTTAAAAAAGAAAGAAAATCTTAACTAAGAATTTATGTTAAATATCAATTTAACACCTTTGTTTTTTAAAGGTTAAAAATAATAAAAATAAAATAATAAAAGTCCTATTAACATTCTTATGCATACCATACAGTGCGTAATAAGTCTCTAGTTGTATAAAAACATTTTAATTATGCCAATGTTTTGGAAGTTCAAACTTTTTTATTAACAACATATTTTCATTTTATTTCCTTCGAGAATCTTAAAAAAATTTTAACAAAAATTATTTCACCAGTGAAACCATAATTTACTATTTGGTGCATGATTTTAAGTCTTCATCTTTGACTTGGGTGCTCGTTTCCTTCTTTGTCTTTAGGTTTATGGCTATTTCCTTATTTCTTTTCTTTGAACATAAAGTAGGGAAATAACTGAATTATTAAATTCCTTAAAATAAACAAAACAAAAAACAAAAAAAAAAAAAACTAAGTGAAAAAAGTTATTCAAAAGAAGGAAGAAGGAAACATTGTCTGTTATTGCTATAGGCCATAATTGAGAAGAAGACTGAAATAGAGAAAGATAGAGGGGGAATTATGGAAAGAATTTCAATTGTCTTTGCGATTGAGGTTTTTGCTGTTCATGCAACAATTGTATTGTTGATAATGTCATGTCATAAGGAAAGAATCTTTTACTATTTACATCTACCTACCAACATTTTCTTTCAAAACTTCCTGTTACTTTTGAAGACTCACTGACTGCATATTTTAATATAAGGGAACAGTGGCGTAAAATAAAAAAAAATGGTTATAAATGTAAAACTTTTTTGACTCGGCTTTAATTATGATATTTAGTTTTATGTGAACAGTGAAAAAAAGTCTTATATATCCCTCGTGCGTTTCTAAACCGCTGGGCTATAAAAATTTAAAGTCAAGCCTTATTCCCCCCAGCGGAATACTCTTTTAAATTGATAAACGTCGCACAGTGGTAGATTGTGAAATAAAGGAAATAATTCTGTATTTTGTTTGATTGGAACTTAATTTCAAGTGGCAATTAAGGACCTGTATTCAAGTTTTAGTTTTCAATTCTATAGATATAGGGTTATAGATATATCAGGTTTCTAAAGTAAGCTACCTCGGAAAAGGCAAAAAAAAACCTTCCGGATTTTAAATTTTTATCAATAACATGAACTAGTCGAGTTCTACAAAAGAAAAAGGAAGCGACATGCAAACACAGAATAATATATAAATTTATTTTAATTAAAATATTTGATATCTTTGATATTGATCAACAATTAATTATGACTTACAATAAGAAAAATTAATTTTTTATTACATTGAACAATAATTTGTTGTAGACAAACATAAAAAACATTAAGCATGAAATATTAAGTAAAACACAAACTAAAAAAAATTATGTCACAGGTTAGATATTGCAACACAGTAACTGGCTTTAATGTTTAGTGTGTCTTCTTTTAAGTTCAATGTCTTTTTTATTTTCTGTTGTATCCTTAACGTCTCTATTGTGAATCTTTTCTTTTTGATTTTTTCTCTGTCCAATATTCGTACTTTGTCAAAATCTGCTGTATTCTTTGTATTTTTTATGTGGTGTGCTAAAGCTGTACTTTCCTTCAATTTGTTTATGTCCATTTTATGTTCTGTTATTCTTGTTTCCAATGTTCTCTTTGTTGTACCAATATAAATCAGATCGCAGCTTTGATCTTTTCTCCCCTTACATGGTATTTCGTAAACAACATTGCTTTGTTGTTGTTTATTTATTGGTGTTTTTAAGCTTGTAAATATTGTGCTTAAAGTTTTGTTAGGTTTGTAAGCAAACCATATGTTTTTTTTCTCTATTCTGTCTTTGATGTTCTGTTTATCCGTAAGTCCAGGTATGTATTTTACACTATAAAATTGTTTTTTTTTCTCCTTGTCGGCATTAGAGTGGCCAGATGTTTTGTTATTCATTTTGCTCACTGTATTTGTTATTAAAGTTTTCATAAGGTTTTTAGGAAAGCTATTGATTGTTAGAATGTTGTTTATCTTTTCTATGTTTTTGAGTGATATTGTCTGTCACTAATGTTAAGTACTCTGTCAATAAAATTTCTGGCAGTATTAATTATTTGGTTCCGTGGTTGTGTTGCATGAAAATTCATGATTCTTCCCGATGATGTTTCTTTTGATACCGCAAACAAATTTTAGAAAGACACTTCTTCGTTAATGCCATTCTTCGCTGGAATGAACTTCCACCAAATATACAAATCTTAAGTAATTATAAGCACTTTTACATTGCAATTTTTTCTCATTTTGCTTAAACAAAATTTTTGTAACTTATCATTAAAATCAATAATTAATTGTTGGTATAAGTAAACGTTTAATTCACATGATTAAATTTTTAATTAAAACGGATTTTATTTATGATTAATGATTTAATTGAAACAATTAGTCTAGGATATGTTCGACTTTGATATTAAAACTTGCTTTTTTTGACATACTTGGTCTAGTATTTTGCAAAAATAACACACAAATTTATTATGGGTTTTTTTAAAATATTTTTTTTTTTTGTGAATTACCAGCAAGTCAGGCAATATTTTACAGAAAGACATATTTTACATTAAAGTATTGGGAATTGTCTCTAGATTTAAAAAGTTCGGCACAAAAAAATACATATAAATACAATTCTTGCCCCATAGCTTGGAGGCCTTAGGTAAATAATTGGGCTTAGCCCCAATACAAGCTCCATTATCGGAGAAAATTTTAGCCCCCTTCAAAAGACACTTTTTTAGTTTTTTGTTCACAACTTTAATTGGTTGATATTGGAAATATTTTTTTGGGCAATATTTTTTTATCTTTATTATATTCCAAGTGTTTTTTTTTTTTTTTGATTTTTGAAAATTTGAACAATCAAAAATTGATATCTTAAATGAAAAAATTTCTTTTGTTCAATTTTTTAAAAATGGAAAATGATAGTAGTGGAACGTCGTTGTGTGGATACAAGTTTAAAATTACATATTTGCAAAAAATTCGATTTAAGCACTCATTTTCAGAAACGCGACTTTCAAATCCAAAAACCTTAATCAACAATTTTAAAAAAAGAATTAACACGACCGCAAAGATAACACACGCACGACAAAATCTGCTTTAAAAAACAACTGAACTAGAACAAACAAAATACATTTCTTTTTAAAGAATTTAAATTAAGACTTTTTTTTAAATTTTTTTTTGTGTCAGGAATACTTTACAATATTTGTTGCTGTTTATTCAACTCTTTACTTTCTCTGCTTTCATTTA
This sequence comes from Pollenia amentaria, assembly GCA_943735925.1. NCBI lineage: Eukaryota > Metazoa > Arthropoda > Insecta > Diptera > Polleniidae > Pollenia > Pollenia amentaria. The sequence continues at coordinate 144,850,022 of OX031009.1, read as the reverse complement.
TTTTGATGCTTATGCAACATACATATGATGTCAAAGTGTTCTCAAATAGAAGACGTTTACCATTTGCTCTTTTCGCTCTTATTCTTTTTGATATTGATACCCAATGAACTGATTAAATGTCATCAATATGATAATCATAACATTTTTATTTTCTAACTCTAATAATGACAAACCTACATCAATGTCATCAATATGATGACATTTAAACGTCACATTTTTATTTTGTGACTGTAATGATGACAAAAGTACATCAATGCGAGATTATTTGTTTTGTATGCATTATTTAACAATTTACTCTTTTCGCTGTCATTTTTTTTTTTGATTTTGATAACAACTGAGGTAATTAAATGTCATCATATTAATAACATTTAATCATCACAAATTAAATGTCAAATTCCTGGTTAAATGCCATCAATGCGAATGTTGTATAAAGTGCTTCTTGCTTTGACGACGAATTAACCTCAATGTGGTGTATCTTATGCAAGTTTATAAAATATGTCTAAAAACAAACACAATGAATAAAATATTAACATTTTTTTCATTTCAGTATGTACAAACATTTTTAAGACTGTTTAGTTTGTATCTTTATGCATACATTACAGAAAATGTGACATCGAATTGATATCACTGTAGTCATAGCTTCAGATGAGGTATAAAATATGACAAAATTGTATGATGATGTTTGTAGTAAAGTTCGTAGATATTGTTGTCAAATTTGGTCCAATTTAGCTTTATATGGTCAGATAAAACACCTTGAAATTTTGTGATCAGTGGTCTATACCCAGTAAAAAATGTGCTCCAAAAAGAGTAGCTTTTATGTATGAATTCATACCTCAAATCGCTTCAAATCTGCTGATGGGATGCCTGATGTTTGTATGGGGTGTTCCCGGTTTGGAGAACTTTTTTCTGCTTACAATAAGCGCTTCATTTAACGTAAAAAAACATGCAAATAAAGCACTCCTAAACTGCTTTTTCAAGGGCTAACTATATTAACATTTTGAATTTACTGGTGTTAATGCCTTTTTTCAAGCATTTTCGTAAAACATAATATATTGATATTTTTTTCGCTTTAAAACCTTCATTGTTTTCAGCATTAAAATAGCAGCTTTTTTGTATATTTTATTCTTTATCATTTACTGCTGTATAAGAGCTCTCTTATTGAAGCGCTCGATTATGCACTTTTCTCTTAAGTGCTTCAAATAACACAATTTTTTTTTACTGGGTAATATTCCACATGTTCCATATAAAGCAGCCTGCTGCAAAGGACTTGAAGACATATACATAAAACCCTTAGCAAACTTCACAACTGTATTAAAATTTGATCTAATGATCACCGTGATTATTGTTCCACAATTGACCATGAGTTGACCAATATAAATTCCCCTCCTAAAAATCATTTTAGCAACGCTAAAACACTTGCTAATTATGATATGTTACTCAAATTAGTTCAAGTTTAGTTTTATATGACTAGAAATAGGCATAAAACGTTCTGATTGTCTGTCAATAATTTAACATATGTCTTAGTCGCTACCGATTTTAATACTGACGTCCGTTAATTTATAGAGATTGGTTAATAGTTTATAGATTCGATTTAGAACCCACTCCTGAAATATTCTAACTAAAAACGTAATTTACGTCCTATGGTAAATGTATGGGCTGCATCCCACACATCCACCGATCCAAATATCCGCCAAGGATCCAAACGCATTGTTGATATTCCCAAATATTCATATTCCCTGTTGATCAGGCTATGAAGTATATAAGTTGGATTTGGGATTAAGCGCTTAAGTATTAGCCAAGTATCCGAACAACTTGGTGATATTATTAAGGCTAGAAAAAGAAATAAAAAGGCATTAATATTTAAACAAAAAGAAAGCACTTTCTACGATATTAAAACTCTTTCCTTTTTTCAAAAACGTTGTAAAATTTCTATTTTAATTAGTATTATGGTTATTTTATTGAACTGTTAATGGATTTTAATCCAAATTTAGATATTTTTAATTAGGCTTAAGTTCATTGAATTTAATTTTCATTAAATTATTTTTATGAAGACAGGAATTTTACAACATGAAATTAATTACAATTTATTGATAATTTTTCATTCTTGACTGAGCTGGCAATTGAATCCAGGTTTTCACGGACATGTTGTCCTGACTAGTTTCGATTGTATTCACTCAATCTCTTCAGAGGGGTTTGCCGTTTTACACTCACCGCCAACCAAATGGTATTTTACCTTGGTAGATTGAAATTTGCATTGAATGAATGATTATCTATTTAACTGATTTACATGTTCTTCCTATTTTATTTAATATGAAATACAAAACTTACTATATGATATTTTATTTCAAGACACATTAATAGAGTCCTCGGTCAGTCAAGAATGAAAAATAATCAATAAATTTTAATTAATTTCATGTTGTAAACTTCCTTTCTTCATAAAAATAACTTAATTAAATTTAATGAACTTTAGCCTGATTTAAATAAAATACGAAAATTTGGATTAAAACTCATGAACAGTTCAATAAATTAATCACAATACTATTCAAATTAGTTCATTTTAGTTAAGACGCGAATACAAAAAAAAAAAAAAAAAAAACAGCGGTTCAATATGATTTTCACACAACGAATCAACGACAAAAACTTTTTTAAAGTTTTAAGCATAATTAGCTTAACGAAAATACTCAAAAAAACCGAAGGTCAAACTCAAAACGTAATATAATGACGGTGGTGCCTCTAGTTGGCGATTTCCCTCAAACAAATGGACCTCAGGGATGGGGACACCGCTTTTTTCAGCTTAGACGTAAACACTAACTATCGGTGAAGGGTATCAAAGATTCGGTACAACCGAATGTGGTCATCTTACTTGCTTAAATACTAAGTTAACCCGCTGAGCTTCGCTTTTCTCTATTCAAATAAATAATTAGTATCGTGGTTATTTTGTAAAATTTGTTATGGTTTTTAGTCCAAATTTTCATATCTTTAATTAGGCTAAAGGGATTAAATTTACAACATGAAATTAATTAAAATTTGATTTATAATTTTTCATTCTTGACTGCTATGTGGCTTGAACCCACGTTCACAAACAGATTGATCTGACGTCATGTAGATGGCATGACGGTAAAACACTCACCGCCATCACAGAAAAAATTATAAAACTTCTCCAATCACCAAATTTGTTCTAAATTCATAATATCAAGCAAACAAGTTGTTGATTTTGTACCTATTATCAAAATGATAATATTGATTACTAAAAATTTTAAAATTTTGAAAAAATATTTTCAATAAATAATATTTTTAATTTTAATTAAAAAAATGATCAAAAAATTTTGCTATTTCAAACAATGTGTTAATTTATTTAAATAAATATTGACAATTCCCAAGAACAATTCAACATGTTTTAATTATTTTATTCAACATTTTTTATTTTTCGAATTTATTCTATGAGTTAAATTTCAGTTATGTATTTTATAAAGCTTTTTGTAATAGCTCTATTCCTTAAATTTTCTTAGGAATGACTTTATACACTACCAGACTATTATATTGTATTTTCTTGTTACATTTTACCTAAGCTTTCCGTAAAAATATAAAATACATAACTGAAATTTAACTCATAGAATAAATTCGAAAAATAAAAAATGTTGAATATAATAAAGTTGCTTATGAAAAGGAAATAATTCCCAATATCTATTTGTTAAAATAGTTGAGTTAAATACATTCAATTTATAAAGTATCACTATCCAGTGTGACATAAAGAATGCTGACGAAGGCCGTAGCGGGCCAGAAAATGCATTACATTCTGCTGATGTCTAATAATTGTAAATTTTTCTGTACATAAATATACTTCATTGCTATCCAACGGAAAGCTTAGGTAAAATGTAACAAGAAAATACAATATAATAGTCTGGTAGTGTATAAAGTCATTCCTAAGAAAATTTAAGGAATAGAGGTATTACAAAAAGCTTTATAAAATACATAACTGAAATTGAACTCATAGAATAAATTCGAAAAATAAAAAATGTTGAATTTAATAAAGTTGCTTATGAAAAGGAAATAATTCCCAATATTTAATTATTTTATTTTAAACGAAAAAAGTCAATTAAGATTTTTTGTTATTTAATTAAAATTTTATTTGAAAATTAATTTTAAAACCACTAAAATGTTAATTAAATCAAAATTAAATTTTTAGTTTTTTTTCAACTAAAAAAATAATTGATTCAATTATCACATTAATTAAATTTAAATACTTTTTAAGCCATTTTTTTAATTGATAAAACACTTTTTTCTGTGATTGACGACGGCTGGTACTCTATAGTCAAACATTAATCTTTAAACCAAATTTTATTTTTCTTGGTGGATCGATATTTGTTGTTGTGAATGATTATCTATTTTAAATTAATATTCATGCTTTTCCTTAATTTCTGTTTTTTGATACTCTTTGTCAAGAATTCTTCTTGAAGTCTAAAGTAAGTTTTTTCGCTTTTTATGTTTTTCTTTTTTGTATTTCTTTTTGATGTTTGACTATTGACTGCCAGCCGTCGTCAATGGGGGTGAGTGTTTTACCGTCAGGCCATCTACATGGTCATTTCTACAGTGGCGTATTCCTTTTTGCTTGCGGCCATCAACGTTAGAGGAATAGCGTTTTGTGTGTTGATCTCTGTGCTGCCGTCTTCTTTAGCATCATTTGCTGATGTGGTTCATTTTGCTGGCTTTGTATGAGAGTTGGTACGAACAATTGAAAATTTTTAAATAATTATCTCCAGTGCTAAGCGCCGGATAATCAGGAATTTATTGTGAAAACAACAGGAAAATCTGTTTAGTTGAAAAGGAGTCAAAAGGGCGCAAATAAGAAAATACACAAGCAAACGGATATTCATTTTTATAAATTTTCTAGCTGATCCCGGCAAACGTTGTCTTACCTCCAAATGTTTCTTTATACCCGCACTATAATAGTAGTTTTATTTTAGTTTTAGTATACCGATAGACTCATAATCACTTTCTGACCAATGTTTCCTCCTTTAGATCGGGTCGGCATAATTAAGCGGAATTGCATTTTCCGGAACTTAAACTTAATTTTTTGTCATGGACACTTAGGCCCTAATCATGTTAAACGCAACGCACCGCCAAAGAATTACATTGAAAGCACAAACAATGTCAAAAATATTTTGTAGTTTTGTTATTGCTTTCTATAGAAACTCATGTATCGTTTTAACATTTTCAAAGCTGAGTTTGAAATTTTAAAACGCAATGTGAATTTGTGTAGAAAGCAACAACAAAATTACAAAATAATTTTTGACATTGTTTGTGCTTTCAATGCAAACCTTTGGCGTTACGTTGCGTTTTACATGATTAGGGCCTTACATTCTTGTACTCCAATTCTTTTTTATTATAATTATTTCTTGTCGAACGTTGATAAAACAAATTTTCATGAGGAAAATATATATAAGTATTTACCTTCTGAGTTCAAGTAAAATATCTCCGCGAAATATGAGTATGTAAATAGCCTCACAGTAGCGCTACATATAGCGTCCATTCATACATACAGAAAAAACTTCATACCTTCTGAAGTGTCGGCAAATAAGGAAAAACGACTTGACCCCAGCGCTAACTACCAGGTCAGCATTTTATCAGGAAACTTATTTTTGTTTAGTAAATATATTTTGTGAATTTCCCCTTAATCGTACCATCAATTACCTATCGGGGATAAATTTAAGAGAACCCTGGTTCCAGACTAAACTAATTTATTGCCCAGAGTCTTAGGAACACATACCCGGCATAAAAGTTTTTATATATCAAAATATTAATTTACTCTTAAACTTTCTAATATTTAACCGATTTTGATGGTTATCCACTAGGGTATTAATTTATTCGGTTAATCGATCGGTTAATTAACCGAGGTTTTGTTTCAATCGGTTAATAATCGGGTAATTTGTAATTGATCAGTTAACCGACAAATAAAGTTTTATTTATAAATTACGTTATTTCTATTAATATAAAGCAAAATTATTTATTATTTGGAGTTTTTATTGTAAAAAAAACAATAACATAACAACCATAACAATTCTAGAACTAAAACGAGTAAACAAAGAAATAATTCATAAATATCTAATACATATTTTTTAATTAATACATAAATATAATTAAAAAAAAAACTGTAAGATAATTTTATTTGTTAATTTAAAAGTTTAAGGAGATCTTATAAAATAATCTTTTATAACAATAATTTGGTTTAAATGTTTATGATTTAAGGGATTCTTTTCTTTAGTTTTGATAAAACTTGGCTGGTGAAAAATTCGTTCAGTTATCGTTGATGTTGGAGAAATCGAAAGCATCCCACAATACAGAATATCTTATTTCTCAGTCCTTTTCCTGAATTGATCTAAACATATAAAATTTTGCATTATGTCATTAGAGTCCTGTTTAAATTTTCGAATTGTTTCGGTTAATTCTGTTAAAATATTGATATGAGAAGATATGAGAACACAGAAAAAATTATTAAATTTCTCCACTTACCAAATTTATTCCAAATTCATAATATCAAGCAAACAAGTTGTTGATTTGGCACCTATTACCAAAATGATTATATTGATTACTAAAAATTTTAAAATTTTAAAAAAATACTTGCAATACATGATATTTGTAATTTTAATTAAAAAATTGATCAAAAAACTTTGCCATTTCAAACAATGTGTTAATTTATTTAATTAAATATTGACAATTCCCAACAACAATTCTACATGTTTTAATTATTTTATTTTAAACGAAAAAAGTCATTTATGATTTTTTGTTATTTAATTAAAATTTTAATTGAAAGTTTATTTCAAAACAACTAAAATGTTAATTAAATCAAAATTAAATTTTTAATTTTCTTTCAACAAAAAAAAAATTGATTCAATTATCACATTAATTAAATTTAAATACTTTTTAAACCATTTTTTTAATTGATAAATCACTTTTTTCTGTGAAGAAACAAATAACTAAACACATACATATAAAACGTACATGAAACAAGAAACTGTTGACAGCAAATACTTATTTAAAATGAAGTACACTGAACACCTTCTTTGGTTGTATGAACAAATATTTTCTAAACATATAATTTTTTTATATGAGACGAAACAAGTAATTAAAAACACAAAAAAAAATTTGTTATAATACTACAAAAAATTAAAATTTTTGTTACATCGGTTAATCGACTGAAATTAACCGGTTTCATTTTAACCAAAAATAACCAATTTTAAATAAACCAATCAGTTAATCGGCTAGTATTTAATCGGTTATCCAAATGAATATCCTATTATCCACTAAAACTGCTTAAGCAAACTAACAATTATTTGGAACTAACATAATTTGCTTCAATTGTATATTGGGAAAGTTCATTTTATACAGATCGACACAGGTGACTCGAATTACAGTGTCTCATGGACCAATAATATATATGTAACTTATATACATTGCCGGGACTTACTTGGAGGCCGACTAGGTTTTGCCTTTCAATTCCTTTCAATTTGCGAAACTCTCTCAATTTTTTACTAACAACCTCACACTTTTTAAGTTGACTACGAGATTGCTCTCAATTTTACCTTTCCATTTGTTTGGCAATTTTACGATCAATTTAACAGCTGATTAAAAGTTAAGTTAGCAAATTTTTCGTTTGTTTTTATAAATTGTTTTCTTGATGATATCTTGAAAGTAGATTGCTTACAAATTGCGTGCAGCCCACGTCACAGCTTTTAATTTATGTAAATTTTGACAAACAGTATATCGACGGCTTATATTCAATACCCGCCATCCGCCAAAATACAATTTTTCAGGAGAGAGAAAAAACTATTTCTTTCCAAAATTCTTAAGGTATGAATTAATCTTTCTTCTATAATATTTTTTAAATATGACTACTGAGTCACCCTTATAAAAAAATAGAACTTTTTACTCTATTCGTAGCGATAAGGTTGATGTCGGGTATTGCAACTGAAATCTTCAAATATTTTTATGGCGTATAGCGATTATTGCACAGTAATAAAAAATATGTTTTTTTGCTCTAATATGTAATATTATTAACTTAAGCATTTGTTTAACGTTTTTCTAACATAAAAGAATTCAATAACAAAAAATAAACATAATTAAAAAAAAGGTAATTCAAATTGGACAGTGTCACATTGCTTCTTATTACTTTGACTCCATCTGAATTAAATTATCATAAAAGTAATGATATTCTAGTGGTATAACCGGTTTCAAATCTTGAAGATGTTTTCATTTACTAGGCTGAATTGAAAGCTAAGCAGTATGCAAAGGCTTTGGTCAGTATATCCTGTGTAATTTTCAATTCTGTTGGGTAAGTTATTGTATTCTTCATTAAAGTTAACTTTAAATTGAATTTCTCCACTTCGCAATTACTTTAGTGATCTTATATCAGAAACTGTTGGATTATTTTTGGTTCGACCAGGTCAAATGCTCGAAAAGTGAATAAGTTTGGCAGCATTTAATTATACTGTTAATTTAACTCTTCTGCAACCAACATTATTTAAAACGAAAGTAAAAGAAAACAAATGCTCAACTAAAAGTAAAAGCAATCGAAAAACAGTCGCAAGTTTATTGTTGTTGCGTATGGCGTATGGCGGGTATTGCATTAAAAAAATGTGCGGTTGATAGCGATATCACAAATATTAAAAAAAGGACTTTTATTAATTTTTATTTTTTTTTTGGAATTTTTTGTCAGAAATAAAGCTGGCATCAGTGAACAATTTGCCATCAAAAAGTCATTTTCCAAAAATTGGTGTATGGCGGGTATTGAATATAAGCCCTCGATATGTTAAAGATTATCAAGCAAAGCTTGATCGTGTGGCCGCAGGGATACGTGAATATTGCTCGGTATTTCACCCGGATTGACAAAACTAATTTAACCTCATTTACTATTTGATGCGGTAGAGAGTATCTTATCAACAAGTTTCATGTAACCCGCTTAAAATTGCTTTTAAACACCTTTTGTCCTTTTTACGCTACTGTGCGGATCGGTTTGAGTTTGCTTATGTGGTTGCAACAACCATTATGCGTAAAATGTTGCTTGCTCTCTTGTATTTAAGAACACAACTATTGTTATAACCAAAAAAAAAAGTTGTTACCCAAAAATTCTCCCAAAGCTTGTTTCATTTTTAGACAATGCTGTTCTCAAGGATGTTGCGTAGATTTTCCTGTATAAAGTTCAACATTAAAAAAAAAAAAAAAAAAAAACCAACCATTTTATTTGAGTTTTATGCCTTTTTTCTTCTTCCTTTTTATTGTTAAAAAAATCACAAGACAGAAAATAAATTGTTAGCATTATATATAACTTCATCATACTTACCTTTTATAAAATGTTACTTAACATAAATGCTACAAAAAATTACTTAACAAAAAAAAAAAAAAAAATAAAAAATAAAGTAGAAACTCTTACCTTTTTAGTAGAGAAGAGAAGTTAAAATAAATTAAATAGCGGAAATTATTTTGACAACTTTTTAAATTACTTCACTGTGAAATTATAGAAATGAAATAGTTGCTTAATTTGTGAACAGCCAACTGTGAACTGGCAGCAACTGAATGTCGCTTAAAAGAATAAAATAAAACTCCTGGCGAGGCTTTAAGCAGAAACTCTGTGGAGCAAAAAAAAAAAAAAAAAAAAATTAAGACTACTAATTTGCTTTATATTTTTTTCCTTTTTTTCTTATTATGTGTACCCTTTTAAAAAAGTTTTTGGTATCTTTTGGTTTAGTGAGATAAATAGTAAAACAACATTTAGGAAATATGACAAAATTTATATACGATTTGAAAACTGGTTTGATTCATTTGAAATATTTTATACTAACAATTAAGCGGAATTACGAATATCGGTCTATGAACCAATTTTTTTTACCCTCCAGCACAAATTTCGAAAATGAAGGAGGTTGCACAACATATATTCGCGTAACTCAAAAACTGTTAACTTTATTAAACAATAAAGGGCTGCATGAATAACTACATTCATGAACATACTGAAATGTTTATTCAATAAGGTTCTTATTCAAATAAAATTCAGACCACTGAACAAACTGTTGTTTTATTCATGCTACTAGCATATACAATTCGTTTCATATGGCAAACACAAAGACTTTGTTCAATGAAACGGCTTTTGTTTTTGACAGTTTTCACACTTTCTCATTTTTTTTTTATATAAATACTCAATAGCAATGTTGCCACTAAGTAAATTTATGTAATTTTTTTCTTTTTTGTTACCTCTACAATAATATATGTAATTTGTAAAGCATTTTTTAAATTTAATTTAAAATGTTTTCCTAACAACTTTTTTATGTGCTTCCAAGCAAAACACATTGCTAAAAATGTTTTTGAAAATAAAATGAAATTTTTTTGAAGTTAAAAAATTTACATTAAAAACAATTAATTTACATTGAAAACAAAATAAATTTGTATTATTTTTATTATTTTAATATTAATGTACTTCCTTTTCTTGTTGCTTTTACTCTTCATTCTTATTTTTGTTTGTTTTTATCATTCCTAATATTTTTTATTTCTGGCAACTGGCAATACTGACTTTAAAATAAATGTGTTTTTCCATGAACTTATTCGACATTTATTCAGTGGTTGTTTTGTTTCAGAGTTGTTAGTATTCATATTCTCTTATTTAAGTAAACCAAAGAACTGCATCTTATTCGTCTCTTAAATTTCGTGTGTTTGTTGCTTTCATTTCGTAGTTATTTATATTATTGAATACAAACGAAGCAAATACAAAATTATAATGAAAATGTCATGAACATCATTATTAGGTTTCATGCAGATGTTTATTAAACAAGAAAACCGAAATTCATCAATAAAAATTCCTTTAAGATTTATATTTTTTTTTAAATACGCGTAGTCGTTTAAAAAATATAATTTTTTTGGCAAAAAAAAAAAAATAATATTTTAGCAAAATTTCAAAATTTTTGTTTATTCAAAAATCTTACAAAATTGGAAAATGGGGCCATGCTTCTAATTTTTTCTGGCCATATAAAAAACGAAGTTGCTAATAAAACAAGCCGTTAAATAAAACCTGCTTAAAAAATTTGAATTAAGTCAAAAATTACGAAAAATTTAATAAAATTTACGAATTTCATAAAACGCCATATTTTTATGGGAGTCCCCCTAAGAAATGAAGATAAAGTGCAGGAGTGTTTTGGGAAAATGTTAAGATTAAAAAACTAATGGTGATCGGTCATAAATATTATCCTTCTAGGGGCTTTCTCTTGAATATATTTCTAGTCTGTATTGAAAACTTTGTTTTGGGGACTTCCACCTCTTTAGGAATGGAGATAACGGGTAGTTATTAGGGATGCCAATCGGGACTGATTTTTGAAAATTCCGGGATTCGGGATTTTGAAATCCCGATCCAGAAATCCCCAGATTTTCGGGATCAATGTGTTGCCACTTTTTAAAAGTTCAAAAGGTTTTATATACGTAACATAATTTTTTGAAATAAAAACAACAAAGCAATTTATTTTATACACATGTTTATAACACTGACCTTACCCATGATCAAACTGATCAGAATCTGAAAAAAGCTTAAAAAAATATACGTATCTCTTAGTTTTTCTAGATCAATTCATTTCGGTTTTTTGACAGCAATTCAATTTTTAATGTGAATTAAGTTGTAACGACATTAATACACTGCAAAGTGTAGTCCCTCATCGATCTCGATAGCTGAGTTAAAAACTGTAACACTATGTCGACTGCAGTGCAGTACACCTCCATGGTGAGGGCGAGATTCATTATCAATAATTTAAGTACGTTTGAAATTTATTTTAAAACAAAATGTTTATACAAATGTTTCTTAAAACAGATTTCAAGTTTCAATAATTAATTTATGAACACGTCATATAGTGTTTATTTATAAAAAAAAATTATTTTATTTACCGTAAGTTTTTTAAGCAAATTTTTTATTTTTATTGGACCGGAAGGAATATGAGCTATTATAAACGTATTTGTAATAAAGGCTTGAGATGTGAGTCTGCAAATTTCGCTTCTACTTAAAATAATGGTTTTATTAAGCAAAATACAAAAATCCAGAAATAGTCGTCATATATCAAGCAAAAATTCAAAATTTTAAATACTCGCTGTGTTCCAAAAACGAAAATAAAACTCAAAAATAGGAATTATTTGCAATAAAAAATATAACTCAAATATAATTTTTAATAATTTTTTTGTATATAGTATAAAAATTCAATTAAAAACGAACAGTTTTGTACATAAAAGTTGATATGTTAAAAATCCCGGGACTGATAAAAATAAATCCCGGAATTTGGCATTTATCAATCCCGGGATATCGGGATTCGGGATTTCCCGTTTGGCATCCCTAGCAGCTATGTTATATATAACTGATGGAGATGAAGAATAGGGTGGGATTGGTCTTACATTTGACCCGTCTGGGGGCATCCAAGGCGCTGCGGTGGCCAAATTTCCTGTATTGTTGTAAACCGCCAATTTGTATGGTTAAAATTCTTACATTTGGCCCCTGCACCGCTTACGATGCCCCTAGACGGTTCAAATATATGACCAACCTCACTTTATTTTTACACCGAAGATTGCCGTTCAAAGTTCTAGTTGTTTCAATGTTATCTAAATAAACTCAATCCTTTAAATATAAAACCACAAAAAACTCAAAACGAGTTAAATCTGGTGATTTTGACGGCTAATTTGCTTTAGAGTTTTGAATAATTTTCTCTCACATTTGAATACGGTATTTTGGGACTAAATGTGACTTTCCTTCTCATAAATACACAAATATGCATAAAAACTACTGTTATTGATAAACAAGTTGTTTTGGTAGTTGGATTTTATCGGTCGATAATTTTATAGTTAAATTTTTATATTCTAAGTACACACGTGGCTGATTGTACGTGTGCTTTGTGTAACTGCATCTGTGTGTATCTTTCTATTTGTTTTCAATTCTAACATTTTTTGTTTTTTATTGCAGAATGATTTACGAAACTATTTTCATGTTTACTTCAAGTAAATATTGCGTTAGAAATAAGAAACGTAAAAATTACTTCTTTTAAAGTAACTTGTAGGGTTCCTATTGAGTAATAAGTTCCCGAAAATACTAAAGAGAAAAATAGAACAAATCTTTTCATTAATGTCATGTTAGGAAACTTGAAAAGTTTCTGTTTTAAGCTTTTGATTTTGCGTTATAGTTTAGCAATAATTTTAAAGATTTCAAGAAATCTTTTCTTTCAAAAAACTTGAAAACCAGATTAAAATGTAACCAAGAGGTTTGCGACGATTTGAATTTATAAAAATGAAAGTATATATTGTTAACTAAAACGCAAAAGGCCCTAACTAACCAAAAATAAAAACTTGACATTTTCATTGATTCTGATGTATCGCATCAACTCAAATATCCACAAAAAATTTTGGAATCTTTCGACCAAAATAAGGCCCTCTCAACACTCGATAATGCGAAAAATGCTTAAAGAACTAACTAACAATTTGCAAAATATGCAATATTGTTAATTGTCAAAACAACTGGTAGATTTTATAAGAAAAATAGAAGAAAAATTAATTATAACCAGTTTAAAGCAATTTATAAATTTATCGTATTAAATAGTTTTTGCTTCTCCTGTAAAATTTTCAAAATGTTAGATAGGGCTTTTTGCGTTTTAGGTAACGATATATAGATATCATAGGCCACATATAAAGCCAACTCTCGGAAAACACTTTAGTAAGCCTAAAACCGCAACAAATTATTGCACTGTGAGGTCAGTTTTAATTAAGATTGGTTGACAATTTAAAGATCCCATATGAAGCCCACTCCTGAAATAATCCAAATCTTGGTGCATAGCATACTCTTTGTTTTTCTTAAATTTTAATTTGGCTTGGCGACTGTGAAAAAGGTTTACCGTCTTCTGGTAGACACTATTTTTTGAACAGATCGCAAATATCAAAAACTACTCAGCTATTTTTCTTAGTTTAGCACACTGTATTACATTAAAGGAAAATTAACTTCAATGAATATCGTAGTAAATATACTTTTCCACATTTTTCTGTAAAAAAAAATTCCGAGTATGAAAAAAAATTAAAAAAAAAAAAATTTCTTATAAATTAGGAACCCTAAAAACTCATAACTTTGTTTCTTAACTAAATACAAGATAAATAAACAAAGAATTTTCTTGTTACCAAAGTGCAGTTTTTAGATTTTTCAAAGATTACTTTTTACTCTTAATAATAAAAAAAACTTGTGCATTTGAAAAAACTAGTATTTTTAAAATGGAAGTTTTTGAAATATATATTCGGAAAAATTGGGAAAAATTTAAAACCTAGAATAAAATTTTTTAAAGTCTGTGGCAAAAAACTGGTTTTTATTTAAATTTAAGATATCTCGAACACCTGATGCGATGGAACGATTCTGGGTATTTGGGATTTGGACTTGGCGCTATTCAAAACCTTAAAAAAGTATACTCTGGACTATGGGTTAAACATTTGTTGGCCTGTGTAATTTTTGTTTTATTTTAGAATTTATATTTTTATACGTCTATAGTTTCAAAATGTTAATTCAACGTTTTTTTTATCCTTTACCACAGGTGGAAAGTTTGTATAAAATTTCGTTCTTATATAAGTTTGTCAATCCATTTGTAAATTCTATAATATTGATCTTAGACTATACAGCATATATGTCTATTACGCATCCGTCTGTCCGTCCACCCGGTAGTAAGTTGGAATGTGGCTTTCAAAGACCCCATACACCTTTATGATTGGGGCTAGGTTGTTATATAATTGTATCATATATAGATATTGATGCCATGGCTCTTAGTGATATTTAGAGCCTTCCTAAGCCTTTCACATGTCCCAACAATCTAGACAACATATACGATTGTCTTCATCCCCAAGGGGGGGGGGGAGACATCTCACACTAAGGCTTATGACCTTAGGCGAATTAGTCTATCCTCCTTTCTACTGAAAACACTGGAAAGGATTTTGAATATTCATAGATCATCGTTGGGCAATGATACCTTGTCGCCGACTCAACACGTCTATAGGAAAGGAAGGTCCACTGAAACTGTGCTTCACTTATTGGTGGGCCACATAGAGAGATCCCTGTACTATAATGAATTGGCTTTAGTGCATTCCTAGATATTGAGGGAGCTTTCAACATTTTTAGGCCTGAAACGGTTATTAACGCCAACGATCATATAATTTGTCGGCAGTATCTTGCACTTAAGGCGTATCGAATCTAACTTGGTTGTCACCAACATTTCTAAGGTTTCGACTAGGGGGTGTACTGTCACCATTATTTTGGAATCTAAATTTCAATACCCTTCTCAGAGCCATGAAAGGGACATGTTACAGGACGATTGCGTATGCGGATGACGTTGTAGTTGTGGCTATGGGCAAGTATCCTGGACTATTCTCTGAACTAATGTAGTCCACATTGGATGTCCTAACAAAGTGGTGCCAGGTATGTGGACTGGATGTTAATCTTGCCAAAACAGAACTGCTACTCTTCGCAAGGATTCCCAAATTTGATACCCCAAAAATAAATGGAGTCTCACTGACACTGTTCGATAATACCAAATATATTGGGCTAGTATTGGACAGTAAACTGTACTGGAACATCAACACCATTTCCCGGACTACTAAGGCGGTAACTGCATTCACAACTGCATAATCAATGTTTATGTAAATAAATAAAACCACCTCCTTTGTCAAATCCCTTTAGGCACTATCATCGTTGTAGTGATATGTTGAAGGATTTTTTTTAACCTGTTTTTCTTTTTTGTTTAATATTTATTTCATTTTAAAATTGCAACCACATGTCCGGGAAACCCCATTGATAATTTAATGTATTCAGCAAAAATTCCGTTAATATCTTTCATCACAGATTGAAACAGTATATAAGGGTATGTCGTTCCATTTGTAATTACTCCAATATTGATATTAGTTTACATCAAGTATATATTATCAATTCTTATAGATGGGGAAGTTGATTTAATTTTTTTTTTTTTTTTTTTTTCATTATTTATTTATTGAATCTTCATATATTAAATATGAACTAACAATAATTAATCAAATCTTATACTAATACTTTATTTTTGTCCTGCCAATGCTAGACGAAAATTTTTCTCTTCACGGTTTCTATTCACATATGTAGATTTTTAGCGGTCTTCTCTTCGGATGAGTCCTGCAGTATCTCTTCTCCTTAATCTAGAGTGGCCGCTGTCATTTAAAATATTTCGAGCTAGTGGATTTGGGTGCGACTCAAGCCTTTTTAAATATTTTACTGCATACTTCGTAATAATAGTTTTTACTAATGGCACATTGAGATCCTTGTGAATATTAGAGTTTTTAACATACCAGGGAGCAACTGTGATTATTCGAAGGAGTTTATTTTGGCGCCTTTGAATTTTTTCGATATTTGAGGCCGAGGCAGTGCCCCATAGCTGAATTCCGTAGCACCAGATTGGTTTTAATAGAGAGTTGTAAAGTGGAAGTTTGCAATCGAGGCTAAGAACAGAATTTTTCCAATAAGCCAATTAATTTGAATTGCTTTTAGTTTCATTTGTGTTAGTTTGGCTTCTATATGGCATTTCCATGTTAAACGCCGATCAAGATAAATACCGAGATATTTTACATGCGATTGTTGACTAATTGATTATTGATTTTAATAGGGGGACATGACTCCCGACGCAAGGTGAATGTTATATGTACGCATTTTTGCTCATTGACCTTTATCCTCCATTGTTTTAACCACTTTTCCAATTCAAATATATGATTCTGCAAGTAGCGAGATGCTTCATGACAGTTTTCGTGTACGCTTAAAAAAGCTGTATCATCAGCAAATGTTGAAGTTAGGGTGTGGTTATTTGTTGGCATGTCTGAGGTATATATTAAGTATAACAGTGGGCCCATGATGCTTCCCTGAGGGACTCCAGCGTCAATTGGCTGAGGAGAACTTATAAAATCACCTTCTTTAATTATAAACCTTCGACCGATTAAGTAGTTTTCTAACAGCTTGTGTGTGTTTACTGGTAATTTTAACTTCAATTTATGTAATAACCCTTCATGCCAGACTTTATCAAAAGCTTGAGAAACATCGATAAAGAGGGCGGAACAATATTTTTTTTCTTCAAAGGCTTTTCTTATGGCGTTTACTATACGATGGGTTTGTTCAATTGTGCTATGTTCTCTTCTAAAGCCGAATTGATGGTTAGGAATACATCTATTTACATTTAAAATTGGGGCTAATTTTGACACTAACAGCTTTTCAAACAGCTTTGATATATTAGACAATAAACTTATAGGTCTATATGACTCAACTTTTGTAGGATCCTTCCCTGGCTTAGGTATCATTGTAACTAAGGATACTTTCCATTCTTGTGGGTAGTATTCAAGGCGTAAAATAGCATTAAAAATCAAGAGAATAATTTTCTTTGCTATGCTGGGTAGCTCTAAAAGCATTTTGTTGCTGATCTTATCAAACCCAGGGGCTTTCTTGGGGTTTAAATCATGAATAGCCTTTTCGATTTCTTTTATCTCAAATCTAAGTGGAACAGCAGCTCTATCAGCAACAGGTGGCAACTCGACTGCAATATCGGGAGATGTATGCGGGGTAAATACGTTTTTCAAATGATTAACAAAAAGATTTCCTTTTTCTTCATCATTTCGTGCCCAACTTCCATTTAAGTTTCTTAATGGTGGTTTAGTGCTAACTGGTCTATTAAGATTTCTAGCTGCACGCCATAAAGAGTAGTCTGATTGAGAAGTTGCATCAAGTTCCTTAAGATATTTTTCCAGGGAAGCCGTTTTCTGAGACTGCAGTAACTTTCTTAGCCTTTTTGTGCACTCTTTTAGTAAATTCTTAAGTTGAGGGGATCTATGCAATTGCCATTCTCTTCGAGCTCTCCTTTTTTCAGTCAAGAGACGCTCGACATCTGCAGAATATATTTTACTATTTTTGGTTTTTTTGAGGGTTATACTAGAATGCCGAACAGCTAGTTTCAGATAACTGTCAAAATTTACAATATAAATATCCACATTCTAGTTGATTTAATGATATCCTTTTTTCAGTGAGGTTAATAAAAATGGGGTTTTAAAAGACCCAAGACAGACTGAAAATTTTAATTTTATGTTTTTCTATTACAAGTCCAAGACCGAAATAATGGCCATCTACGCAGTCGGGAGACATATTCGGTACAGTGAAATACCTGGCAGGGATAGTCACATTATAACCGATAGCAATGCGGCCATAAGAACCTTGGAGAATGTTTTCGTCACATCGAGAGTTGTCCAAGAATGCCGGATGTCTGTGGAGGATATAACGAGACATTCAGTGGTAACCCTTAAGTGGGTCCCCGGACAAAGGGACATACATGGAAACTGTATTGCGGACTCGTTGGCGCATGAAAGCACCACTTTGAATCAAAACGATTCAACATATGATATAGGTGTTTCACTTCCACAGAGTAAGCAACTTAGTTCGCACAAGTTTCACCTTATTGCCGCTCAGAGTTGGGTTGATGAAACCACATGTGGGGAAACCAGGAAAATTTGGCCCATCATAGATGAAAAAAATAAAAAGGCATCACCTCACGAACCTTCTTGCGATTATAACTGGCCAATGCCCCATTGGAAGGCATGCCCAAAGGCTGGGGCTTCCTTACAATGACCTATGTAGAAGTTGCGGTGACGAGGAGGAGGAATAGTCAACGGCAAATCTTCTGTGTCATTGTCTGGCTTTCGGATATCTGAGAATTAAACTTTTTGTTCGAAGAACCCTTGGAGACTCTAAGATTCATTTAAACACGATCCACTCCTTTATTGAAGCGACTGGGTGGCTGAGTGAGAATATTAGCAGACAAGTAACATAGGACACCTGGGAGGCGGTGAGACATGGTAACACAACGGGAACTAATCAATGTACGCACATGAGCTCTTCTTGAGTACGGCTGCCAATGGAACCTAACCTAGCCCGGAATTTATTGCTATTTAAATTTAGCCAAAGTGTGTGCATGTGTGCCTTAAATTTTTTTGGTTTTTTATAGAGATAATTTTCGACAAGTCAGGTACTTTTGTTATGCTCTCCCAAATTAGTATAATGAAACAAAACGGAGAATAGAATACCAAACTTGCCAAACGGGGAACATTTTCAATTGAGTCGAAACACAGAATAAGGGGGATTATTTTGAAATTTGCATTCAATATTTGAATCGCTAAATAAACATTAGCGCTAAGTAAAAAATCATCATATTATTTTGCTACTTTGAAATACAGAGAAATGTACCTCTTTGTAAATGTGTGTGTAGCATGATAAGAATGTTACACATAAATGAGGCATAATTTTTATTTATTTTTTAATTTTGTTTTAGAATACACCATATAAGATACGTAAAAATCACGAATGTCTCTTAGTTTGGCCTATAAACGAAATTATCGAGGCTTATGAAAAACAAAAACGATTTTGATAAATCTTGAATTGTGACTGTTTATAATGTAGTGTGCGATATGATTAAAAGTCTGTCATTCCAAAAATAGTTGTGTTTGCATAATTGCGCCTAAATTTTGTCAAATTTCGAACACAAAGGACCAAACTTGGTTTAGATCAGGGGGCCTACTGCGTATTTCGATTCGAAAGAAATAATTAACGAGTTTGAACAATTTGAACTGTGTATGACGATTTTCGTATTATTTGTTTCGAATGAACGGAAGTTTTTTATACATTATCGAAAACAAAAAGTCCCTTTCGAAACGGCAACCCTCTACTACGAACAAAAAAATCCCTTTCGAAACTCCAACTCTATATTACGAAAACAAGCGTCAGTTATGCAAAAAGCGTTAGGAAATCGTTCGAAATGTAAGTATTTCAATCTTTCAAGATAAATAAAAGTGTAAAACAAACAAATGAAACCTAATAATATTAAATTTGATATAAACTAAATTATTACTTATTTATTATTGAAAATGTTTTGATATTTGTGGTCTTGAAATTTTCAATAAATATTTAAAAAAAATAACATGTACAAATAAAAAGCAGTATAAAGAAATGGTTAACTTTTTCTTTGGAATCTTCAAACCACAGAGAAATACAATCAGTTTTTATAAAAAAAACACATATAATTTTTTTCACACATTGAATAGTATTTAATATTTCTTTTGTGTTGGGACATTTTCGTCCATTTTGGTTTATTAATAGCAGTGCTACCAACTTTTAGTCCATTTTTTCATTTGTTTATAAATACGACTCTGTCATCGTTTCGAACGCAGTACGGCTTAGCTTTCAAATCGGAAATTACTTTCGAAAAATTTTACTTTTCGAATCGAAATTCGCGGTAGCACCCCAGATATTTATTTAATATAAGGATTACTAAATATTTAATATTTAGCCCCTAAATTAAGGGCTTTGGTACGATACAAAACAAGGTAGGTTAATAAAATTCGGCTTAAATTTTCTTTAAGCATGTGATTTATTTGGTTTTAAAAATCAACCAAATCAAACTCTTATTTCACCTAGCGTCCATGCAAATATGCTGTTGGAATAAGAATTTTGGCAGGATAACGTCCAATACATATGAGACAGGAATAAAACCAATAAAATTTTGCGAATCACTAATGGTATATTTTATAAAGTAACCACACATTTGTGCGCTACGCAATAAGACATACACAGATGCGGTAAGGCAAGTGAACGAATTCTTCATAAATTAAAAAAAATTGAAGAGCCATGACACTCCCTTCCTTCGAAACAGGTTTGTAAGGGAGCATATAAAAGTGTAATGGTAACAAAAAATTCAATGTGCAAAGCTGATCGTTACAACCACCAATTTTTATATGCAGTGAATAATGCGCTTTCTGTGTCAAAAATGTATTGCTGCAAATTGGGAACTCTCCATATAAAATTACAAACCTGCTTCGTTGGAATCTCCATTTTTTATTGGGTAGCTCTTTAATAATATAATGAAGGGTATAAAAGATTCGGCATAGTCGAACATAGCACGTTTACTTGCTTAAAATAAGTTCAACGCTGTCCCTCTTTAACAATTTAAAAATTTATTTAACTGGAAACGTTTTTTTTTTTATTATATAAAAAAAATAATTTTATAAATGAAAAAAAAAATATTCGCTAACTGTAAACAGCAAAATTTAATAGAAAACTTTGTTTACTTTAACCCTTTTGAAAATGAAAACTTTTTCTCTTTTCACGATTATTTTGCAATAGTTTATAACTTTTTGTTTTCCTGACTCCATGTTTATGAACACAGATAGTTTTTTTATACGAGTTTTTACACGTATTGATATTGTTTTTTTATGTTCAGCGTCAAAAACGTGAGCCATATTCATTTTGTCAGCTTATTTGTGACCAACAGAAAAAATTATTCAAGAACAATTATTTATAGGTAAATATTAGGGGCAAATGGACGCCAAGACAAATGCTTCTCTTAGCAAATGTTTCCTATAAAAAGGGTGCTTTTTTAGAATAAGCTGAGAATTAAACCAGACTTTTATCGTCAAATAATCTGTAGCGATTATGCTCATTTCTGGCTTAACGGGTATGTCAACAAGCAGAAATGTCATTTTTGGAGAGAGCACAATCCTTATGAGAACCTTGCAACTCTATTACATTACGAAAAAAAATCACTGTTTATTGCGGTTTACATGCAGAAAACGTTATCGGTCCATTTGTCTTCAAATCCGAAACCGGTGCCAACATTCAAGTAAATGGAAACCGCTATAGGCAAATTATTCGTGATTTTTTTATTCCTCAAGTCATTGCAAATCATTTGGAGGAGAAGTGAATTCAACAAGATGGCATAACATGTCATATAGCGCGTCAAACCATCACTGTGTTGAGCCAAACGTTTGGCGACCGAATTATCTCAAGAAATGGACCTGTGAATTGGCCACCTTTTTCCTGGGATTTGACAAATTTGGACTTATTTTTGTAAGCGTTCGTTTTAGACACCAACATTCGACGCACATATGACGGAATAAGATCGGGTACACTGAAAAGACAAAACAATTCATCAATCAAGCCGAAGCGATGCCAAAAGTACGGTAAGAACGGATTTTTTTTAAATCAATTACATAATGCTTGATTCAAGTACGGATTATTGAAGTGCCAAGTTTTAACTTGGTGGTATTTATATTTAATTCCGGATCCGTACTTAAAATATTCTGAAAGCGGGATTGACTTAATTAAAAATATTTAATCTCTGATTTGTACGGAAAATAATCCGAAAACAGGATTGACTGAATAAAAAGTGATATTACAATTAATCTCATTCTGTGCTTGATTTAAGAATTTCTAAGGTGGTTTGATCCCGATTCGTACTTGAAATAAACGAAAAGTGAGATTAGTTTGTAAAGACAGAATATTATTATTTACTTAACCCTGACACATGTTTGTTCCACTTTTGTTCCGCACTTTGTTTACAGAAGAACTCTCAACAACAAGATTACAACAATAATTCTACTTTTAAAATTTGATGTATTTAACTAAATATTTTTGACAAATAGAATGTGGGAATTATTGCTTCTTATTTTGCTTTTTAATCATGAAAATAATCTGTATTTTTTTTCTTGTAGTGTTGTTGTTGTTTCTTTAACAAACTTTTACAAACACATGCATATGCACGCATATTGGCTTTCGAAAGTTATCCCATTTTGGATTGTTTTAAGTATTTTTTTGTGTTATTCGAACTTAAATTTTAAACTCATACTAAAGAAAGTAGAAAAAACTTAAATTTAGTACGAGTTTTTTCTTTCTGTGTATGCTCGAAAATTGGACCGACCGGCAGGATGGCGTTCAAAAAAATAAATTATTTTTATTCTGGTAATTTAGTATTTTAAAATTTGTAGATTCCCTTAAATATGAGTTAAGTTATTTAACGGTTACGAAGTTTTTCCATTACAATATGTGGCGATTTATTATCACAAATAAAATTCATTGTAGAGATATTTTTATGATATTGGCTGTTTTTATTTTCTTTTCTGTTTTTGGCGAGTTCTGGCGTAAATATTATACTAAATTTTTTTTGTGTAAACAAAATTTAATTCATAAATAAAAAATAAAAATTGTTTATTAAAAAATCTGAACAAAATTGACTTTTGGTGATTTTTTGACATCCGGCTTGGCCATGGAACTAAAAAATCTAACAACACTGAATTCCATGATATATGTGAGCTAATATAGTGAAAATATTGTTCATTCCACTGGATTTATTTTGTCTTATTTAAAAAAAAAAAAATATTTCTATGACTTTAATTATTCAGTGGCCAGTACCGAGTCAAATCACTATTATCTAAAATTGATATCCTTTTTACCCTATGGAGAAGGGAAATAAAACCAGACTTGGCACGTGATAGTTCTTAAGTGGTAGGGACGGGTTCTAGTTCTAAGACTTTATATGAAGGGGATTTGTCACTTTAATATTACGATGTCCTAGGACGAGGTTAATTGGCACCTTCGTGATTCTTTCTACCTGTTCACAAACATAACATAAGCGTACACATTAAATTTCGGTTAATATAATGCCTGTCGCAGAAAATATGACAAAAATGTCATAATTTTTCGATGAGTTTAAAACGAATTATATTAAAATTATTTTAATTTTTGGTGACCAGTTTTATCATATCCGGAACAGAATAGTTTCGATTGACTTTGCAATGTAACCCATCACAAAGAGCCAAAAATTAACAAGTTTACCACCTCCTAGGGCAACACCATGTTAATATGGTATATCCAATTCATATTAAGTAATAGAATCAGATAGAATCATCCACTACCCGAAAAAATCCAGCTGAATGACTACATTTGTCTCAACACAGAAAAAGTTTTTTATCTATTAAAAAAATGGTTTCAAAAGTATTTAAATTTAACTAATGTGATAATTGAATCAATTGTTTTTTTAGTTGAAAGAAAGTTAAAAACTTAATTTTGATTTAATTAACATTTTAGTTGTTTTGAAATAAATGTTCAATTAAAATTTTAATTAAATAACAAAAAATCTAAATTGACTTTTATCGATTAAAATAAAATAATTTAAACATGTAGAATTGTTTTTGGGAAATGTCAATATTTATTTAAATAAATTAACACATTGTTTGAAATGGCAAAGTTTTTTTGATCACTTTTTTAATAAAAATTAAAAATATCATTTATTGAAAAAAAAATATTCAAAACTTTAAAATTTTTAGTAATCAATATAATCCTTTTGGTAATAGGTGCAAAATCAACAACTCGTTTGCTTGATATTATGAATTTGGAATGAATTTGGTGATTGGAGAAATTTAACAATTTTTTCTGTGAATTATATTTCCTCTGAACTAATTGCTCCTTGAACGCATTATCACCAGTTAAGTGATATGTCTTGTTTTCACCAATCAAAATTCGCACCTTTTTATTATAATATTGTGTTCACTGGTCATGGGATAAGTGCTTTAGGGCCAATTGCCACAAATTTTCCGAAGGGAAATTAAAGTTCCTCATGAATTTTTCTTGCATAAAAAATATTGGTATTTTGAAATTCTAACACGATTTAGAAATGACTTGTGAGTTTTGGACGGTTATATATGATCCCAATTAAATTATAATGTGCTTTCGAAGAAGAGCGGTGGATATTGTTACAAGACTGTTGCTGTTTATTTCCCAGTCACTCCTCGTGTTCACTTTTTTTTGCAAAGTTAACGCAACTAAATATTGCTTAGCTCTGCAGTTAGGCCAAACCCATTTGATCCAATATTTTAATTTTTGCTTCTAAATATATACGTTGCTTAGGATTCCCGCTTACGTCCTTTTTTGGTTAAACTTGTTTTATTCACGATTTAAAACGTTATAAAGCCGGACTGCAAAAAAACAATTAATAAAAACTACGATTTATTAATTTAAGTTGCGTGCGGGAAAAAATAGTTTTTGTTTATTTGTAGAAACAAACAGGCTTTCTTGCTCCTATTTAGAAGTGGCATTGCTTGAAGAATTCTTGGAAATTCAAGAAGTTTCCTTCAATTACGTCAATCTTATGCTCCTCATAAACATAAACATGATCAAAAATATAGAAATTATAATTCAGCCCATGGAACGGCATTATCAACACATTATTAATGTGTTGATATTTTGAACATAGAAAATTTTAAAAAACGTAGATATATGCTAGAAATGTTACAGATTAGTAATTTTCCATTTGAGAAAAGGATTAATTTAAAGAAAGATACAGAGGGATTAGCTCAGATTTATAAAGGCATCAGAAATTAAGAACCGAAAACTTAAAATTTAAGTTTTTCATTTGAAAAATTCAAAACTCATGCGTACAAAATACATTTTTTTTTCTATCAGTTAAAAAAAAGGAAACACAAAAAAGATATTTATTTTTCAAGTACAATATGTGTTTTGTACATGAAAAGAAACAAAAATTTGAAAAATACACAAAAACGTTTTTTTTATTATTTTTTGAAAAATATTTATCATTGGTGTTCAAAACATGTTTTCAACTGTACAAAAAAAAAAAAATATAAAAATTATTTTGTTTTATTTGTTCTTCAAAGTTCAAAATAATAAAGTTCTTAAAAAAACGTTTTTGAGAAAAATAATTTTTTTTGTTTTTAGAAACTAACAATAATAACTCAATTTGAAGCTAAAATTGTGAATATTAATTAAAATTATAATATAAAATTGTGTTTAAAATTGCAATTGCAAAAAATCTTTAGAGATTGTTAATTATCTAAACTAGCTGCTGTTGCATTAGCTGTACCCGAAACACAGGTATCTGTGGAGACAGCCTTCAGTGCTTTGCCAATTATTATGACCAAAAATAGAAGGAATTTAAGCTCTGAGCTTGTAGAAAATTTATTGTTGCTCAAACTCAACATCAAGCTAATTGATATTATTGATATTATTAATTTAGTTCTAGGATAATCTTTATCATGTTATAACTACTTACTATTAATTAGCTTTATATTTTTTTACTATAATTTTGTACGTATGAGTTTAAATTTTGTCAATTAAAAAAATTCAATTTTAAGTTTTCGGTTAATTTTTTTTCTTTTCATGTGCAAAATAATATTGTACTGAACAAATAAATATCATTTTTTTGTGTTTGCTTTTATGTTTTTAAGCTGATGAAAAAAAAAAATTATTTTGTACGCATGATTTTTAAATTTTTAAAAAGAAAAAATTAAATTTTCGGTTCGTAATTTTTTGTACAAAAGTACAAAAAAAAAAAATATTTTTCTACAAACCTTTTTTTTCTTTTGAGAACTTTATTATTTTGAACTTAAAGAAACAATATCAAACAAAATATTTGATCTATTTTTGGTTATTGTACAATTTAAAATATTTTTCGAACACCAATGATAAATATTTTTTAAAAAACATAAAAAAAGGTTTTCCGGTCCTTGGATTTTTAGGCATTTATTGAATAAAAATAAAAAGGTTGATGGAAGGGAAAATAATAAATAGGTATTTGTTTTTGATTATTTATAAAATTTAATTCAGATGGTATAGCACAGACTGAAAATATATATCAAATAAGAATAAATAGATTGACGGAAAGGGAAATTAAAATAGGTTTTAGGTTTTGAATATTTTTATAAAAAAAATATGTTGGGTTTCCTCTTTTTGTATTAAGTTTGTTAATTGAACTTTTAAATTTATTTTTCCATTTTTTATTTTTCCATTTATTGTCAAAAACAATTTTGGAATTTTATATTATTTAAAAAAATTTCCTGAAGAAGATCTCCAACGGAAATCGAAATATTGAAAAAATATAATATTTTAATTGATTTTTATAAAAAAGTGACCTAAAGCTTGATAAAAATATATGAAAATATAATATTTGGTTAAATTTATTATAATATTAAAAAAAGGGTTTTTTTATGGGTGGGGTGTAGGATTGAATACAATTAAGCTGACCCAGCTATACTTTTTTCCACTTTAAACGTTCTATAATCTATCAAGCTAATCTAAAAATTAGAAAATTAGGCGTTTTTTATTTTGCTTATAGTGGTCATATAAAATTCGCTTATGCCGAATAAAATATTCACACTTGTTATTACAAATAAATTAATTTTTTCGCAATAGCATATTTTGTTATGTTTTTTTTTTACCTTTTTACGAATAGAACTGCAATCTATTTTTATATTGTTTTCGTAGTGTTGTTTTTATTTACCAAATACACTAGACAACACAAAACAAAAAACAAAAGAAAAAAAAAATATTTAGTATCAAATAAATTGTCTGACATGGATGAATTTTGATAAAAATAACAACAATAACAACTGCAGCACGACATCAATGAGATTAAAAATAGAAAAGGGAAATCACAAAAAATCAATTTCAGCGATAGCTCTTTTTTTGCATATTTGTATTTTTTTAAAGTGCAAATATTGTATTGTCAATCTTCACAACAATAACAAAAGAAAAATATAACAACAATATTTGGTGTTAATAATAACAAGAATAACAAAGGGTGCTACAATCGGCACACAGTAGACCATTTCACGGTAAGGCGGTCAAATATTCATAACAAGTGATTAGATTGAAATTTTGATATACGGTTTTTTCTTTTGCAGGTGAGACTTTGGACTTTAATTTTTGCTATTAAATGAACAAATCGACTTATTAAAAAAAAAGTTATGTGTGGCTTAAAAAACATTTTCGTTTTGAGTAGGTTGGTGTTAAAGTTATCTCCCTTTGGTTGGAATTTTGTTAAGATAGAGAAGTTTTTATAAAAAAAGTCGTATTATTTTATTTTAGTTAAAAACTTTTTCTAATATTTCTATATAAATATTTTTTTGTAAATTTATCAAATAAATATTGATTAATTTGCATAGTTTTTTCAATCAAGAACAAATTTTTATCTACTTATACATATAATTTAGTGGACGAGGGGAAGTGAACGCTTATCGAGCGTAGGGACAAAAAGGGAAACATTGCCAAAAAAAAAAATCCGTAACTGCCACAAAGTAACCCTAAGAGCGGTAAAATTTTGGATGGACCTTAGTTTTTCCTTCCCGACATTTTTTCCAAACACATTTTTTCCAAAGACCCCCGACATTTTTGCCAAACACCCCCTAACAATGTTGCTTAAGTTGGAAAGCTACTGCAAAGCCGCATCCGTACAAAATTTTCAATACAGTGCTCAAACAGAACTGCGTCGAGACCACATTTGACAAAAACATTTGTCGTAGAAAATTTCATACATTTTGTAAAGAGGAAATAAAAATCATAAGAAAATAAAAAAGCTTTTGAACTTTTGCCTGAAGTTGAAGACTCAGTTCTGGTTGAACACGCAGACCAGAAATATATTAAATAAAAAGTCCCATGACTGCCTTAGAGTCTCAAATATATCACCATCATTTAGGGGGCCTCTCAAATAAATCTGAGGCAATAAGATAAAATTGCTTAAGTGTTCAAACAGAACTACACACGCTGAGAACGCATTTTCCATACAATTTGACACACAAATTTGTAGTAGAAAGTGGTCGTGAAATAAAAGAAATTTTATTTTTAGATCGCTTTTTCTAATGCCCTCACATATATACTCTTATTCTCCGAACAATGCTACAAAGTTTTCATAAATAGTAACCGGGAATTTTAGTTCTCAAATTGAGCTTCGTTTTTATTTTATATTTTTATATTAATTCGAATATGTAATATAAGACAAATCACAATTTTGAAAGCTTTCATACTTTTTAATAGTCTTATTCCTTAAACATTTTCCAGGAATATTTTCTATGCACTATCCGAATGAAGTAAATTTTACAGAAAATGTATACAACTTCTAGATACCAGCAGAATATAATGCATTTTCTGTCCCGCTACGGCCTTCGTCAGCATTCTTTGTATCTTATAACTGGATAGTGCTTATTGTAAATTTTATGTATTTAACTTAATTATTTTAAGAAAATAATTTTGGAGTTTAAGTTTCATTTTTATTATAAAGTTTTATATTAATTTGAATATTTATTCTATGTCAAATCATAATTTATAAAGCTTTCATACTTTTTAGTAGTCTTATTGTTTAAATATTTTCCAGGAATATTTTCTATACAATATCAGAATTTTTTTTTGTTTCTACATTTTTGTTACAAAAAAAATCTGATATTGTATTTTTTTGTTTTAAAAAATATACAAACAAAAAAATTCTGATAGTGCATAGAAAATATTCCAGGAAAATATTGAAGGAATATGACTATGAGAGCTTTATAAATTGTAATTTGACTTAGAATACACATTCGAATTAATATAAAAATTTCAAATCTTCATTAAATTTCATGCATTTAAAACATTAACGCAATAAATTGAAAGAGAATTTAAAGTTACTGCCGACGTTTTAATTATGGGTTTTAGGATTTTTGATTGAAATTTAAGACTCAGTTCTGCTTGAACACTCAGACTATTTTTTAATGTTGTAAGAAAGCAATTTTAGTCTTTGAATGTTATATTTGGAAATATATTTTGTTATTCTAATGAAACCGTTACTTCTAGCCGTCTATAAAGCGTGATCCATTTCGAGGTTCCCTACTTTTTTAAAGAAAAAAAAAAAACACAGAAAATTCAAATTTAATGGGGAATGTTTATTATCATTTGAAAGAACATTCTTTGGCATTTATTTTTTGAAGATTATGCCTATCAAATGTTGGCCGTTGCTACGTCGCAGATGGTCCATTCGTTGAGTCCAATTTTCGATGACTCGCTCGAGCATTTCGACTGGTAACTGGCGAATGAAACGCGTGATGTTTTCCTCCAGGGCCTGAATCGAAGCGGACTTTACATATCCCCACAGGAAAAAGTCTAACGGTGTGATATCACAAGATCTTGGTGGCCAATCGACCGGCCCAAAACGTGAAATTATGTGCTCATCGAAGTGTTCTCTCAATAAATCCATTGATTGATGTGATATGTGGGAAGTGGCGCCGTCTTACTAAAACCAAATGTCGCCGAGATCACGAGCTTCAATTTCAGGCATTAAATAGTCGGTTATCATGGCACGATAACGGTCGCAATTGACGGTTACGTTCGCACCGGCATCATTTTTAAAGAAATATGGACCGATGATTCCACCGGCCCACAAAACACACCAAACCGTTGTTTTTTCTCGATGAAGTGGCAGTTCTTGAATCTCTTCAGGTTGCTCTTCGTCCCAAATACGGCAATTTTGTTTGTTTACATACCCATTGAGCCAGAAATGGGCCTCATCGCTGAACAAAATTTGCCATGAAAACGTCAGATCTTCTTGGAACTTTTCAAGAGCCCATAGAGCGAAGCGATGTCGCTTGGGAAGGTCGAGCGACTTCAGTTGTTGCACAAGCTGTATTTTGAACGCTTTCAATTTAAGATCTCGACGTAAAATGCGCCAAGTCGTTCCATACGTCAGTCCGAGTTGCTGCGAACGGTGCCGAATCGACTCTCCACGGTCTTCGGTACACTCTCAGCTACGGCCCCTATATTTTCTTCACAGCGTGCTGGATGTGGTCTATTCGGTCGAATATTATCCAATAATGAATGCTGGGTCTCAAAATTGGTGATGGTGTTGCGAATAGTAAGCTCAGTAGGTCTATTATGTTGAAACACATTCCTCACAGAACGCGAATTTTCGTAATAAGGTTGAACGATTTGTAAACGTTGTTCAGGCGTAAGTCTATCCATTATGAAATGCCAAACAATTTTAAACAAAAATAACATGACAGCATGACACGACTCACAAGTGATGTGTCAAAAAAAGGCTATTGAAAAAGGTATCTCTACTTGAGTCACCTTTTTAAAGTTGTTTTTGTAAATGCTCTTATTGTGACCAATCGGAGGTGAAGTTTAGTTGTATATTGAATTTTTTATTGCACATTGAAACCAAATAAGCAAAAAATCATTTAACTGTGGGTATTTAAAAAAATCGAGAATGCACAGGTGCCACGAACTCAAATTTCGCTTAAGGCGACTTAATCACTGTTTCCTGTTTCCTGCAGAAATATAGCGGTTTGTTGAAATTCTTAAATTTGGTCTTTGCAGCGTCTAGGATGCCTCTATAAAGGTCAAATATAGGAATTCTTTCTTACAAACCTACCCACTATCTCTTTTCCCTAAAGGGGTTCGCAAATTGTCAATTTTAAAGAAAACTTTTGCATTCATAAATTTTGCACAAAATATCTGATGTTGGCTCAGAAACATCGTTCTGGTTGAGACAGGCGGAACCTGAGGGATATACACTGGGGCATACGGCTTTAGAGTATCATTGGCGCTACAAAGAAGTGCAAGATTTCTTTGACTGGTCTTGACGGGAAGAAGTAGGAGATTTTCGTGCATTTTTTTAGAAAGTCCATTTTGAATCACCTGTGATATAGTTGGATTAGAGCTGTAATTTTTTGGCTTCCGAGGTTCACTGGACATTGTTTTAAAATCGGTAACCATAAAATATGATTTTTGGCCGCCTTTTCAAAATATGGTACCAGTGTGGCAGTGGTTTCAGATAAAAAAATTAGGTGCGAATGCAATAAAATAAGAGTGATACAATAATTAAATTTTTTTTCCAAATAAAAAATGGTTTTTATTGCTTTCACCAACACTTATTTACCTCATTTGTATTTAGTACCTTTAAGCGGCTTTTGGGGAGGTTTTTGTACACCCAAGGGTGTCTACTGCCACAGGCACATGACCAAGTTGAATGTTGTCTGTTTGGTAAAACTATTCCACACAATAGCCGAAATTATTTCTATGTTTTTTTGGGGTTGTAAGAATTAGATAAAAGAAGTAAATAAAAAAAGAATGAATAGTAAATAAAAAAGGATATCATATTTTAGGGTAAATAGAAAGGATCTTTTCTTAAAAACAGAAGGGACGCGATTTTTTTAAATTTAAAGAATAAATAGCTGAAAAAACTAGAAATAATAAAAAAATGGGATTAGAAGAATTTAATAAAAACAAAGGGGTAAGAAGAACGTCGTAAAATTATAAATTATATTAACCATAGTTGAATAAGTGCCAGGAGGTCATTATTTACCCATGTTGTCAAACAACGAAACATTACTCAATTGCAAATATTAAAATTTCAACCTATTTGGCACTTTTTAGATATTGCAACTTACTTTTTTATATAAGATTACATTCAATTCAATATATTGTCTATTTGAAAAGGATTTCTGATTAAAATTTGGTATTACAAAATTTTTATATTAAGAAATTAAAAAAAAAAATAAAACTAATTTATTTGATTCTTGACGCTTGTTTTCTCTTCTTTGACATTACATGGGTTTTAAAATTGAGAACAAATTTCTAATGACTATACCATAGTATACAAGTAGTATGCTGACTCGAGAGATCGTTCTCAATTTTTGATTTCATTTATCACACATATAGGCAGGACTGTCCGACCCCCACTAACTTTGGAGGGCCGACCCACCCCTGTCACTTGTGCGATTTTTAAATCTACCCGCCCTAGAATACATATTTGTTATCTATTTTTTTTTTTAAGAAAAATCTGCAAGAAAAGCATGGCTGACTTCTAAAACGTCAATTGCGCTGTATTAGAACAGAGTATAATGTTTCATAACGCCGCAGTACAAAATATATACAATGCAAACCCTTCCAAAACATCACTGTTAAGTATTAGTGACGCAGTAAAACAGCAATCAGCGCATCGGTTTTAAAATTGCTGCTTTGTGACATTTAACATTTCATTTGCAAACACTATATGTTTATTTTTAATATTATCCATTGCATCACTAACGTTTCAAAACGTTTAAAGAAACAAAACACATAGTTGCATTGTTTCGGCACTTTGTACATGTACATGGTTAAAATACAGTAGTAAAACTGTATACAAACTTTGTATTAGTACGTTTTGGAAGTCAACCCATTTGTCAAGTTACTTGGTTACGTATGAGTGTTATTTAATTCCAATTTATTAACATGCAACCGCCATGTGATACAACTAATAAATCAAACTTTTAAAAAAACAATAAGTGAAAAAATAAAACTTTTTGTAAAAGTAGAGCTTTTTCTGAAGAAATTCATGTAAAATTATGATTTTTTCTAAAATTCTTTCTTAACAAATACAATCTGGGAATTATATATTTTCATAAGCTTCTTTATTATATTCAACATTTCTTTTTTTTTTGAATTTATTCTATGAGCTAAATTTCAGTTATGTATTTTCTAAAGCTTTTTTAATAGTTCTATTCCCTAATTTTATTTAGGAATGACTTTATACACTACCAGACTATTATCATGTATTTTCCTGTTACATTTTACCTTAGCTATCAGTTGGCTGAAATTAAGCTCATAGAATAAATTCGAAAAATAAAAAAATGTTGAATATAATAAAGTAGTTTATGAAAAGAAATAATTCCCACATTCTATTCGTTAAAAAAGTTGAGTTAAATACATTTAATTTATAAAGTACCACTATCCAGTGCGACACAAAGAATGCTGACGAAGGCTGTAGCGGGCCAGAAAATGCATTACATTCTGCTGGTGTCTAATAATTGAAAATTATTTCGTACATACAATATACTTCATTGCTATCCAACGGATAGCTAAGGTAAAACGGAACAGCAAGATAATAGTCTGGTAGTGTATAAACTCATTCCTAAAAAATTTAAGGAATAGAACTATTAAAAAAGCTTTAGAAAATACATAACTGAACTTTGGCTCATAGAATAAATTCGAAAAATAAAAAATGTTGAATAAAATTCTTTTGTAAAACAAAAATTGATTTATATAATTACACTGTGGAACAAATTCAGGTTAGCAAAAGTAAGGTCGATTCTGAGAGTGAGGGGTAAAAATAGAGGCTAAATTAGAAGAACATTATCGTGGCGTTTGTTTTTGTTAGTTCGAATTTTTTTTAATCGACCTTTAACCTTTGCAGTCAAATGCCGATTTTCTGAATATTGTTTATATGGTTTTTTGCATATAACTCGTCGACTAATTTCTATTTTTTAAATCTGTAAAAAAAAGATCGAAATTTCCTTAATCTTTAAGCACAAATAACCCTTGAACATTTCAGGTACTCATTTCTTGTATTTATGTATTTAGTTAGGACATACATACATACAACTAGCAGATGGCTTTGTGCGCCAGGTAGTTAACTTTTAAGTACATACAATTTTCATAGTTGCTAAACTGAAACTGGCCAAATCATTAACTTAATTTATTTAATAATTTTACTTAAAACTTTTCCTAACTAACATTTCAAAATTATATTTTTTCCATATTTTTATAATTTCTTTTTCAATGTTTCTTCAAAACCAACACTGTACAAAATTGGTACATAAAAAATTAGAAGAAAATTAACATTAAGCTGGAAAACGCAAGTTTTGTATTATTATATTGTCTTCTTATTGAAGAAATTGAGATGCAAATTATCGATTAAACAGAAAGCAAAAAAGACTTAGTTTTGTGGAAAATATTTTCAAAAAGCATGAAAAACAAATAATTTTTCCAACATTATGCTTCACAAGTACCACAAAAATTTTCTAAATCAATTTTGAATGTTGCATAGGTCTCTAGCAATAATTTGGCCTTTACAGATTTAAAAAATATCAATTAATCGACGAGTTATAGGCAAAAAACCATATAAACAATATGCTGAAAATCGGCATTTGACTGCAAAGGTTGAAGGTCGATTAAAAAAAATTCGAACTAACATAAACAAATGCCGCGATACGGGTCTTCTAATTTAGCCTCTATTTTTAGCCGACCTAACTTTTGCTAACCTGAATTTGTTCCATAGTGTTACTCTAACTTTCTTGAAAAAATGTGGTGAAAGTTTACGGACTTTTGAAAAAATTTACTTTTTTTTAGGAAATGGTCACTTTTAGTGAAAAAAATTCACTTTTGTAAAAAAACATACGCTTTTAGTGAACAAAATGTGACTTATTGTAAAAAAAGTCACTCCTCAAAGAGTTTATGTACGATCAACATAATCGGAGAAGACTAACAGTCGATGCATTTGTGATGGAAAAAAAGAGCATGGAGCAACGGTTATGTCATCAATGCCAACAATGTATCCCGACGATTCAACATACGAACCGCCATCACATTTTGTTCACTAAAAGTGTCTTTTTTCACAAAAAGTGATTTTTTTTATACTAAAAGTAAGTATTTCCTAAATAAAAGTAACTTTTTTCAAAAGTCCGTAAACTTTTACTACATTTTTCAAGAAAGTTAGAGTAATTATAAAAATTAATTTATTTTGAACAAAAAGTCACTCTATTCTACAACAAGCCAAGAATTTTAGAAAGAAGCCTAATTTTACATGACTTTCTTCAGAAAACGCCCTACTTTTACAAAAAGTCTTATTTTTTCGCTTATTGCTTTTTTAAAAGTTTGATTTAGTAGCTGTACCACATGGCGTATGCAAGTTAATAAATTGGAAATAAATTACAAAAAAATACGTAACCAAGTATCTGACAGATGCTTTCCTTGCAGATTTCTCTCAACAAAAAAAAATTTTGATAACAAATATGTACACTAGGGCGGGTCGATTTAAAAATCGCACAACTGACAAGGTTGGGTCGGCCCTCCAAAGTTAGTGGGGGTCGGTCATACATTTAGACTCGATTGGGGCACTTTAATTGGGTCAAAGTGGGATATTTTAAAATGTGACTTTTGGGTCAAAATAAGAAAAATCAGAATTAATTTTAGAGGTATTGTTCCTTGGACAAAGTTTCTTATTTTGATCCCAAGAATACGATTTTCCTTGTCACTTGGGCGATTTTTTTGAGTCCCTACAAATCGACCCGCCCTAATAAGTAGGTATATAGACATCTCAACCTCTGGATCGATTTTTATAAAATTTTGACAGTATGTTACTGATGGTCTGGAAGGTACAATAACCTTTATAATTTTTCGAAATTTTTAGTGGAATTTGCACCTCACAAACAAAACGTGCACTTGTTTTCATCTATTTGCAACATTTTATGAGTTAGAATCAAAAGACTATAAATCTTATTACATTACAAGTTTTTATATTGGCATGGTAGGAATAGAGAAAAGGATAGCCCAGATAGTGGTTCTAATTTAAAGTAAATACAGCTTAAATGGCTCAGTTGATAATCGGTTACATAAGAAACCGGTATAAAATGAATGATAAATAGTTTTTATGTTGAATGCATCCAGAAAAGCGGAGCGGGTAAGCGTAAAACTAACCCAGCAGCCATACGATCATGTGTGGCTTTAAAGTTTTTACACATACTATAGGCACGTAGTTTTAAAACAATTTATTTTCAAGATGTCATCAACACAGAAAAAATTAAAAATGTTCTCTAATCACCAAATTCATACCAAATTCGTAGAATGAAGCAAACACGTTGTTGATTTTGCACCTATTACCAAAATGATTATATTGATTACTAAAAATTGTAAAAATTTTAGAATTGTGAATATTTTTTTTCACTAAATGATATTTTTAATTTTTATTAAAAAAATAATCCAAACACTTTGCCGTTATATCAATTTGTAAATTGATTTAATTAAATATAGTTCATGTTTTGACAATTCCCAACAACAATTCTACAAGTTTAAATTATTTTGCGCTTAGAAACTAACTTTCCCTCAACAATAAATTTCAGTGTTTTTATCAAAAATAAAAATTGGGAATTTAGCACGTTATAAATAAATCTTATTAATTATTATTTTATTATTAACGAATAAATCAATTAAGATTTTTGATATTTAATTAATATTTTAGTTAAAAATTTATTTCAAAACAAGTAAAATTTTAATTAAATCAAAATTATATTTTTAATTTTGTTTTAACTAATAAAATAGTTAATTCAGTTTTAACATGAATTAATTTGAAATACTTTTTAAATACAATCGAAAAATATGCTCATTCAAATTTTAATAAGCTGTTATCTTGAACGTCAATTGGAATACTCAACTTGAAGGAGAAATTGACACCAAATTCGTTAAAATTTTAAAACGTGTGAGTGAATTGGTAAAAAAGTTTAATGGTATTAAAACTAGAAGTGCAAAACTTGAACATCTAACCCCCAAGTAAAATAAGAAATTGGTTATTTTTCAGTTGAAAAGAAGTAACCAAAATGGAAAAAGTACACAAATACACATTGAGAAAAAAGTAACCAATTTTGGTTAAAAATAACCACAACGGCAGCACTGTATGCAACAAAAAAAAAATAAAACTATATTTTTGTGATGTGTAATGATAGTCTTACTACGAAAACAGTCGAAATTTAAAATTCTGTGGATGAATTTTTTTCTAAAACTTGGATCAATTTTGAGGAGGCTGTTACACCGATTTTATCGTAACCCTGCGGGAAATTTGTGTCACTTGCTCTTAAAGCACTTATCCCCTGACCAGGGAACAAAATTTTATAATTAAAAGGAACAAATTGTGATAGTTGAAAACAAGACATATCACTTAACTGGTGAAAATGTGTTTAGTTTCTATGACTTTATATGAAGGGGATCTATCATATTGACATGGCTCATTTGGGACATTATCTGCGACAGGCATTATTTTAATCAAAATTGGATGTGTCCATTAAGGTTATTTAGTGACCTGTTACAAAGTATCAAAAGGGTGCCAATTAAACCTTCTTAGGACATCGCCATGTTAAAGGTACTTGTCACGTGACAAGTTTAGAGTTAATTCCCTTTCCCCTAGGGAACTTAGGAAGGGGTTTCTCATTTTATTACAAGAATTGCTTAATATATTTAAATAAATATGTCGTGCTAATATTATTTTTTTATATACAGTTAAAAACGGTGCAGCAGCCTCTTCAAAAATCCCAAAATAAGAAAAAGGTTTCTTAAAAAAAATTTATCCATAGAGTTTTAAGTTTCGACTGGTTTTGTAGTAAGATACCATAACATATCAAAAAGAAAAAATAGTGGTCATCAAAGACCGTAACAATATTTCACTCTTTTTAAAGCCAAAGTATTCCCTGTGTAAAATAAGTTTTTATACCAATTTATGTCACTTGTGCTTATTTCGCCAAAATTTTAATCTTGAAGGATCGGTCAATTGTTAGACCGAATTGCCCATTTGTAATAGTGATGTGGGGAGGGGGGGTTGTTTTACGTATATTTAGACCGATTTGTGGTATTTTCGAGAAAAGTAAAACTTCTTTCTAATATCAGTCGTTTTAGAAACATAATTTTTTTTTTGGAAAAAAAAATAATTTTTTTAACAGAATTTCGAAATTTTTGTTTTTTAAAAATTCATAAAAAACTGGAAAATGCAGCTATGCCTCTAATTTTTTGCAACTTTTGACTTTATTCACAAAAGTCGACAAATTTTAAATTATTTAAGAATTTCATAAAACGCAATATTTGTATGGGAGCCCCCCTAAGAAGTGAAGATAAGGGGCAAGTATGTCTCGAGAAAATGTTAAGGACAGTCTGTCTACAACTTTTGATTTTTCAGAAAAGATGAAATTTTTTTTCATTTAAGAAAAGTAAGACTTTTTTTCTAATATGAGTAGTCGTTATTTTATTGAAACATAATTATTTTTGA
This sequence comes from Pollenia amentaria, assembly GCA_943735925.1. Lineage (NCBI taxonomy): Eukaryota > Metazoa > Arthropoda > Insecta > Diptera > Polleniidae > Pollenia > Pollenia amentaria. Next base: position 144,811,563 of record OX031009.1, on the reverse strand, counting down.
GAAATTGAGGTCGGTCATACATTATATACCACTAGGGGCGACTTCTGGGAATTTATGGGACTTTTTCTTCCATATATATGAAGAATATAAATTATATGGCGCATGTCATAGGATTTTTTTTTAATAATGCCCCCTAGATGGGCCAAATGTATGACCAACCCCACTTTATTTTTCATCGCAATCATTTATTTCTAACATACCCACCCGCTATCTCCATTCCTTAAGGGGGCTTCCATACAAAATGTTCAATGCAGACTAGAAATATATTGAAGAAAAATTCCCATAAATTCCCAGAAGCCCTTAACATTTTCTCGAGACATACTTGCCCCTTATGTTCACTTCTTAGGGGGGCTCCCATACAAATATTGCGTTTTATGAAATTCTTAAATTAATTAAAATTTTTCGATTTTTGTGAATAAAATCAAAAGTTGCAAACAGATTTTAATCATTTATGGCTTGTTTTGTTTGGAATTTCGTTTTTTATACGTCTGCAAAAATTAAAAGCATAGCTGCATTTGCCAATTTTTTATGAATTTTTAAAAAACAAAAATTCCGAAATTTTGTTAAAAAATTATTTTTTTTCCAAAAAAAAAATTTATGTTTCTAAAACAACTGCGGATATTAGAAAGAAGTTTTACTTTTCTTAAAGGAAATTTTATTGCGGTTTTTTAAGTTTTTTCAATGAGCTAAAGCGTTTTTGAGTTAAGCGAACATATGTTGTGCAACCTCCTCCATTTTCGAAATAACGGTATATATCGAAAACCAGAGCCAATCTTAAAAAACCGCGGGCACCACTGGATTCAGCGTACCCGAATTATGTTAAAACGCCATGTGCCCGGCTTGTCTGTTTTTTCAACTAGCATAGTGTTATTGGATCGATTTGATTGATTTTCAAATATAAACATTTATTATGTATGAAAAGACCAATGTTCTGTTCTAAAAGTCATTGACCTCAAGTATCCCGTTCTAGTATTTATTAGGGTATTCATTCGGTCAACCATTAATCGGCTAACCGATTAATTACTACCCGATTAACTGATCGGTTAATTAAAAATTGGATATTTTCGATTACCGATTAAGCCGTTTAATTTTAGTCGAAAATCCGATTAACCGACGTAACAAAATTTTAAATTTTTTTGTAGAATTACAACATATTTTTTTGAGTTTTTAACTATTTGTTTCGTCTCATACAAACACAGAAGGTGCTCTATCATTTTTTTAACAGAATAAACCGAAACAATTAGAAGAGTTAATATGAAAAAAAAACAATTAAAACAGGACTCTATACGTTTAGAGAAATCCAGGAAAAGGACTGAGAAATTCGATATACGATATTGGGTTGCTTTCGATTTCTCCAACATCAACGATAAGGAAACATTTTTTCCAACTCAAGTTTTATCAAAACTAAAGAAAATAATCGCTTAAATGCTAAACATTTAAACCAAATTATTTTTCTAAAACTTTATTTTTTAAGGTCTCCTTAAGCTATTGAAATAAGTAATAAAATAATCTTAAAGTTTATTTTTTAATTAATACATAATATATGTTAATTTAAAACTATGTAGTTAATATTTTCGAGTTATGCTTTTGTTTGCTGTCATGTTGTTTTTTTTTACTAATAAACTCTAACTAATAAATAATTGAGGCATTTTTATTTATTGAAATGACTTAATTTATAAAAAAAACTTTATTAATCGGTTAACCGATCAATTACAAAATTAACCGATTAAACCAAAACCTCGGTTAATTAATCGATCGATTAACCGATTAAAGCAAAAGACCGATTAAATGAATACCCTAGTATTCATCTACCAGATCAAATAGGCCCCAATATAAGCCCCACTGTTGCAATACACTTTAGTACGCGGAAATCGTTAAAAATAACGCAATTGCAGTGAAATTTGAGCTGCTGCAGTTTAACAAGATTTCTACAGAGCAAAATTTTATGAAGAACGGTCCATAAATTAAACATACGCCCCATATAACGCCCACTCACTGAAAACACTTTGTGATATCTAAAACCGTAACGAATAGTGATGCTGTGGTTTAATTTGGTCTGTCGTAATTTTATAGGAGATGAAATCACATTGTCGAATTTTGTAAAGATTGGTCAATAATTGAAGCACGGCCTCAAAAACGTTGTAAATTACAAAATAATTCTTTTTCAAGAAAGCAAAAAAAAAAACGTTTTTAACAGGAAGGATTTTTTATTTTATGTGTTTTTTTTTAGATTATTAAAAATAATGATAATAAAAACTTTTATGTAAAATATAAAGAAATTTTAATATTAAATTACATACAAATTTAAAATGTATAATTTTTTTTAGTGGAAAAACGTTTCATATCCACAATTGCGATGTCAGTTAAAACGATTTTCCACTAAGCAAGCGGCTTTTAAGACATTATGCAATGCTGGAAAACCATTTTGTTTGTATCATTTTGTCGGTTACTTACAACGTTCTTCCGTTGGCTGACTTTTTGTATCGCAGTTTGATGGCGTTAAGGTGCATAGTTTAAGGCGATTTGATGTTAAAACATTGTAAGAAAGTAATGTTATCTTTCGGTTTCCTTGAGGGTTCCATTGTAAACCAGCGTGGTTTAATTAGTTCTGCATGTCTTTGTGTCTATTTGACATCAGTACGATGTCAACGGCGTCTGGAAGTTCAAAATTTTTTTTTGGTTTTCTTATGCTAATCCGGCAAAGCTTTACGCTTGTCTGCGGGAGACCAAAGTCTCTGGCGGGAATTAAACCCGCAACCCCCGCACTGATAGACTAGCTCACTACCAACTAGTATACCGGGGCATCCATTTAGTTGTCAGTAAATTCCTCTTGCCTATTCACTTACGATATTCAGCATCAAGTCCAATGCTGAAGAGCAGTGGGGATAAGGCGCAACCTTGTTCTACACCGCTTTCCGTGGGTAATGGATCGGAAGTAAGACTATTTAAATACTGATTCGAAATTTAAATCTCTTAATTTTTGGTTTGCTTATTTTTTATTTTGGTCTTGGTCACATAGTGGGTAAGAATAAGCTGCCATTAATGATCCTTTCTTTGCTTCGTTATTGATGAGAGGCGTTTTGTAACAGTTGTGCTTTTGTCTAGTTAATAAACGCCCTGACCGTTAATAAATTTTTATTAGATAATAAAGTAAGTGAAAAAAGAATAACAAATAAATAATTATTAACAATAAATAATTTTAACAAGCTTAGTGCCCTACCAGTAATGGTAATTTGAGTACGCTGATATTCATCATTCTGCAATTTAAATCAATCCAACGAAATACAATTTTTCATTAGTTTTATTCACTTTTGGTAGTGTATAAAGTCATTTCTAAAGAAATTTTTAAGGAATAGAGCTATTACAAAAAGCTTTATAAAATACATAACTGAAATTTAACTCATAGAATAAATTCGAAAAATGAAAAATGTTGAATATGATTTTTTTTTTCTTAACTCTATTGAACAATTTTCCAAACCCTTTTAAATAAATACAAAAAACGTAACATTGTAGTTTTTATTTGCAGGAAAAATGTTTTACAATTTTTTTTTTTAGATAATTTTTATTACAATGCGCGGAAAGAGATAGAGAGATTCCATTAAGTCACGAGAACTCTTGAACACTGGTTTAGTGGTAATAATTTGGATTTCCTGTTAGGTGACATTTGCTGCAGGTAAAAACTGCAATGTTGTGTTATTTTGTATAAATTCAATAGGGTCGAGAAAAAAACCAAGTCGCGAAAAAAATAAAAAAAAATTGTATTTAACAGAGTTGGATTGATTTAAATTGCACAATGATAACGAAAGTATAAAAAATATAGTTTTACGGTACTTAAGTATTTAAAATTTTTAATAGCGAAAATCGCGCGATGTACGAGTGCCAACTTCAAAAAATTACTAGCACATCGGGGGAAATGGTGCAGCCGATTCTTGTATCGCGCCTGACCAGAAATTATTATGTCATACTAGGTTAGGTTAGGTTCCATGGGCAGCTAGCCAGAGACAGCTCACTTGACTCCTACAGTGGTATGTTTGTTATATACAGCGCCAATGTCCATCCGACAGAGCAGTAACTTAGATGAGTGATGAGTAACTTAGATGAGTTAAACTAATTCGTCTTCTTAATGAAGAAGAGAAGCGATTTAAGTTCTATGCTAGATATATCTTCCAAGCAGATATATCTTCCAAGCAGCCAAACGCCGGTTCTCCCAGGTATTATTCCCTGATGCCCCTTATACCAGGACATTGAAAAAGAAAGTGAAGCACAGTTTCCTCTTCCCCCTCATCATACCAACTACTACAGTAGTGATTGAATTCCAGACCCATTCTCCTACAACTTATACCACTGCCATAATTTGGTCACTATTAAGCCTTAGTAGAGCGCTAGTTTTCCGTTCATCATAGCCAGGCCACAGTGCCCTGGATATGAAGCAGGTGAACTCACAGTTCCATCCCATCCATCTGTTCAATTATAAAAGAATCGCGCTTGATAAGTGACTTACAGTTAGCAAGATGTCGTACTAGGGGAACCAGAAGTCCCTGTGACCTTGATTTTGAACTGGCTATTCTGAGGCTACTTTGAGAATTACGTGGTGGGTGTGGTTTATACCAAAAATCTTGAAAAGGAAGATATTAAAATTTCAGCAGATTTTCCATCCATTGAGGCGATGTTTGATTTGTTGGCGGATCTCCCTAGGCAATATTGCTAATCAACAGAAGCTGCAATTCGGCTGTGGATATAAGATAGCTCCAGCTGCCAAGCAAGTGGCGAGCGTACTGGTTTCTGCCAAAATCTATACACTTAAATTTTCTTTCTATTTGTGTATTATAGAGTATCGCAAACACATAGCGATGCTTGCGGACGGACGCATAATCTCAATCTAATTTTTTAAGACATCGCGGACTTATGCCCACACAATTTAAAAGAACAGGTCTCCGAGTGAAAGTGTACCCTTGGGCGCATAACCTTTCTTTAACCTAACATAGACCTATATACAGCAGGTATTAACGTCAATCTAAAACATTGTTGCCTGTTATAGGGTTTCTCTGTTTTAAGTGGAAACCGATCAGTATATGTAACTGGATAATGGAGGTTTATCTTGATTACGATTTTTTCCTTTTATCCCAATTTTCTGTTTCTGAGTTTCGACATTTTTTTCTTTTGCAATTAATCGCTATGAGCACGTTTTCTTTGTATATAAATTTCACTTAATAACATTTTCACATAAATATATATTAAGATATTTTAGGCAAATCGCTGCAAATTAAATACCTTCTTCGTATATCGATAACAATTGAATTTATGTCCTCAACAACATTCCTCTTCCAATGACATTCCTATACGTGTTGTATCAATGTTTATGGGATATTTTACTATTTATTACATAAATTTATTGTGTATGATTATTATGATTATGTAACACTCATAAACTTTATTATGTTTGCATTATGGGACAGGGTTACGACATTCCATGCTGAAATACAACAAAACATGTTGTATCTTGCAAACAACAGAAATGTAAAAAAAAACATACAAAACTAAAAGGTTTGTATGTTTATGAATTTGGTGACATGAAGGGAATGCCAAACAGTTAATCATACTTTAAATAATACAATATAAAGTTTTACTAATGCATGTCCCAAACTTTAAGGCCTAACGGTCTTATTAAAATGTTTAAAAATTTGTACTTATAAAAGATTAAACCTTTTTATCTAGTAGAAAGCTCATGTGCTTTGATTTTTTTATATTGCATAAGTTATATTAAAGAATAGGGTTGGGACTCACTGCTTTTTTTAGGTTTCATACATAGAAATATTTGCATGTATTAGTATTTAGTTTTTTATTTGTATTATCCCAAGTTTTCACATTTTCTTTTCCCCCATTTTATTGTTATTGAATTTATAACACTTTGACATTTTTATTATTCATGTCAAATGTTGACACTGAAGTCGGAATTTATAAAAACGGTTTTACCATAAACAACCTTTAAGGCACAAGCACAGTGGTGTTAAATTATAAAAAAAAGCCTGGATCTATTTCGACGATTGTTATGAGACACACTGTAGTTTATTGCTAAGATTCTTTTCTTTTTTACAAACTTGGTTTAAAACACCCTGTTGTAGCACAGGGTAGTTCTGCATGTTTGCAAAGTCGTTTGCGGAATACACAATACATGATATACCTGGCATATATTTAGTGCCAAGCAAATATCGAATAAAAACATATTCATGTTTTATTTTGTTGTTTTAGCTCATCGTGCTTGTCTGCTATCATGTAAATTGCGGAAGACATTTTTATCAGGGTAAGGCACAAACACTTCAACAATTTAGCTCATATATAATGATTGTTATGGTTCCTAATTGGAACAAACGGTCGTAACGAAAATCTTCTATCCGGATATGTCCTGTTAGTCTATTTATTTACCGTTAGTGACTGAAAGCTGAATGCATTTCTTTTTTGTTAGTATTTAATTTCAGTCTACACCAATCTGAACATAATCTATAACGATTACAAATTATTATTGAACGATAGAAATAATGATTGAATGGTTCGATGAATCTTGATAACGATAATAATCAACTTGTAAACCCTTATTTTCTGAATGTGGAAAGTATTAATACCAGAGATCCGCCAACTCAAACATTGAAATATTTGAGTAGTATAAGTGAGAATACACTCACAATATTCTTTACGTAAATATAACTGAAATTAAAAACTGGTCTAATTATTTTTCATTTATTTTTAACGAAAAGTTCATTTAATTTATACTGTCAGAAATTCAACTGTGAATTCCATTAAAACAAATGAATTTTCATTTATTTTATATAATTTAACCATCAAAAAAATATCCGACAAATTCCGTTAAAACAAAAGAATTTCCAGCTATTTTATGTTATTCAGCAATTTTATATAATACAGGTTTTACTCGAATTCTAAAAATATACCAGACAGATGTCCGCTTGTTATTCTAATGAGAGACAGAGAATATTTTTTTTTTATTAACTTACCCTGTTCATGTTTTTTTTTACTTTTGTTGTACTGACCACTTTGTTTACAGAAGAACTTCCAATTATAAGACAACAGCAGCATGACCGATACGGTATTCGCAATTATTTTACTTTAAAAATTTGATGTAAGTAATTTTAACAAATAGAATATGGGAACCAGCAAATCGTTTTTTACTTTTACTTTTGGCCACAGATCTATAAATAGATAACTGAAAATTAATTTTTTGGTAGTCAAATTATAGAATCTGGGAATTTTTTCTTTTTTATAAGTTACTTTATTATATTCAACTATTTTTATTTTTCGAATTTATTCTGTGAGCTAAATTTCAGTTATGTATTTTATAAAGCTTTTTTTTTTTGTAATAGTTCTGTTCCTTAACAAGAAGAGACAATATAATAGTATGGTAGTGCATAAAGTGCATAAATATTTAAGGAATAGAATATGATGAATATTGCAACTTACGAAAGGAAGTAAATATAAAAATTAAAAGAGCAAAATCTGCCTATTACGCCACATGCGTTTCCTCTGCCGTTGGTTCAAAAAAAACTTGGAGAGAAATACGCGAAATTGGTGTTGGAAAATCGTCTACTGTGGATACTTCAAATATAAATTTGGAAATGATCAATGCACGCAAAGAAAAAACATGATTGATACAATCACAATCGCAAACTATCATTAATGTTTGTGGTTATGATTGTGTCAAACACGTCTTCAGCAACAATATATGCTCAGACAGAATGTTTTTAGATAATTATTGTCTCTAACATATTATTATGTTCAGAAGAACAACGCAAGCGATCTTTCAAACCAAGTTTCTTTATTTTCCAACCCCATACAAAATTTCTATTTCAACATGTAATATGTTTCTCGCAATAAAAACAATAAAAAAATTAATTTGAAAAATGTATGTTTTATTACAAATAAACAGCATATATTAATAAATAAAATATAGTTTATATTTAAAAATAAAATTAAATACACACATGTGTGTGTATCAATTTATATATTATATTTTGTGGTACAAATTTATCCAAAAAAAAGGAGATCTATGTAGCCTTACTTCGGCATGCAATAACACTTTTAATTATTTTTATCCGCGCACTTGAGATTTGTTAAGATAAAGTCAAATTAAACTTACCTTTTATTTTTTTTATTAAATATACTATATCAATATGCTGTTGAACAGTTATTGAAAAAAAATCGGGGCTAATGACAACATCTTGTGCCAAAATTTCTCTGCTGGTTTCAGTGTTGTGGGTTCTTTGGCTGCAAGAAAGACAAAGTAATTGCTTATTTATATATTTTTATAATTATATATATATAAATAACTTACCTGTTTCAATAAATGCATAATAATTTATATCGTTAATTATTTTGTAATCATTCATTACCTGATTAACTAACGCTCGCGGATGGTTTGTTTCGACTGGTTGTTTCGACAATAAATGTTTGCTCATTAAGAGAATGTGCTTTAAGTTTTAAGCAAACTAAAATTATGGTATTAAAAATACCATTTGTGTGCAGCAATATTATGATTTTAATTGTATAGTTGATAATATATATATTATAGTAGCAAACATATTAAATAATTTAAGATGTTTAGCTTGATGAGAGTAACTTTTTAGGTGTAAAAGACCATATAATATTATTATAGCGAATTTAAAAATGTTAGGCACAAATAACAATTTTTAAGGTTATATTATGACTATAATAAATTTATTAGGGTAAACATATTAGGTGAATATGAATAAAAATGGTCGAAGTGACCATTCCTTAATCATGTTTTTTCTTTGCGTGTGAGAAATTCACAAATCTTCCTAATGTCTCTTCAAATTTATCGTTTTAGGATTCAAGTCAAAGTACAAATTGTCATAATAGTTCATTCATTTTTGATTGCGTAAATTAAAATGATGTATTGGCTAGCTGTCTTAGTATTAAATCAAATGCAGTCTGTTTGGATGAGATTCACCCAAAATTCTTGAGAATGGTTGTTATTCTAATAGTACCCCACATAACTAATCTATTTAATAATATAATAACAAAAAGTGCTTATCCACAAAGCTGGAAATATGCAAAAATAATACCAACACCAAAAACAAACAATGACTTTCATCCAATTGCTATACTTCCTTATTTATCAAAAGTTTTTGAAAGGTTACTGCATAATCAAATACGCGAATATGTTAATGAAAATCACCTACTTACAAAAGAGCAGTCAGGATTTCGACCTGGGCACAGTTGTATTACCGCCTTAATAGATGTATCTGAAGAAATACGTGGAAATATTGATGATGGCAAAGTCTCGTTCCTTGTTCTTTTAGATCATGCAAAGGCATTTGATTGGAAGACCATAAAGTTCTGTGCCTGAAGTTACACAGAATGTTCAATTTTACCTCTGCTTCTGTTGGTTGAGTGCATTCTTACTTGACAGGTCGTAAGCAGTCAGTATTCTTAAACAATAAAACCGCACAAATGCTACCAGTCCTAAAGGGTGTACCTCAAGTATCAATTCTCGGACCACTACTGATCTACCTACTCAACTAGAATATTACAATGCCTATTTGTACGCGGGTGATGTCCAACTTTATATTATTAGTAGCCTTAGTAAAATTGGTGATGGTGTTGAAAAGTTAAATATGGAGCTAAAACGTGTTCATTTATGGTCAAAGGCAAATGGTTTGTGTCTTAACCCACAGAAAGCAAAGTGTCTTATAATAACTAAGAAAACATTAAAGTTACCCTTTAAACCGATCATAGTGCTCGACACTCAAAACATTGATATTGTAACATCGCTTAAAACCTTGGTATTATATTCAATAAAACACTATCGTGGTCAGATCATATAAATTCTGCAGCTGGGAAGACTCACGCAAAGCTAAGGAATCTATGGAACACTCACACATTTAACCCCACTTATGGCTAATAAATCAGTGAGTGTTTAAACGCTGGTTTAGTTGAACTAAACATAAATTTATATGTAGTTTAAACTCAACAGTTGTAAATCAGTGTCCCATGTATTGTATGTAGTGTAAAAAGGAACATGTGGCAGCACTACGATAAATGTTGACAAATTCATATGGTTTGTATTGGTAGTTTAAACGCCCAATTTTATGCGTTTAAATATGGTTTATATGTTTTCTGATTTACAGATTTGTTGGCTTAAACACATTTTAAACCAAAAATAGATTTTAACTTGTTCTGATTTATTAGCCCTTAGTATACGTGTTTTGCTGGCAAAAACATATCTTATGCCAACATTGTTAAATGGCCGTGAAATATATGCAAGTTGTGATTCTGCTAGCCGTAAAAAACTAACAAATACGTACAATGCAATTTTGAGATATTTGTTTAACTTGCGGAAATATGACCGCATTTCTGAATATGTGACAAAACTCTACAATGTCACATTATTAAACCTAATAAAAATAAGAAACTTAATGCTTCTTCATAAGATTATCTATACTCTTGAGCCAGTCTATCTGTGTGATAGAATCTTATTTACACAATCAGGAAGGTCAAAAAATATAATTCTTATACGATATCGAACTTTAGTATCTGAGTGGCAATTTTATGTTCATGCAATCCGTCTTTGGAACTCGTTAACACCGTCCACACAGTTAATACGCAATGCACTGCACTTTAAAAAAGAATTACTAAAGCATTACATATCGAGGGCCTATATTCAAAATCCTCTATCTTAAAAAACACAACTTTTCAGGAGAGCCAAAAAAACTGTTTTTTTCGCGTATTACTACAATATTTTTTAAATCCACTACTGAATCTCACAGATAATTGGCTCATTAAATTTTGCATTATTGGGGAACTTATGCGAGATAGAGGGTTTTGCTTCTCAAAAATATTCAATATGTATGTATGAAAATGAAAAGATAGAGAGTTTTGCATTTGAATAAAAATAAATTATTTTGATTTTATTTATGCCATCTGTCCGTGTTTAACGTGGTTTATTTAAGATAAAGACTAATAATACAATATAAGATAAAAAAAATTAACAATTAACAATATTAAACAAAAAGTTAGAGCAACAAATTTTTTCTTGGTGGTTTTTTTGAATTTTGTATGAAAACTTCATCAGTAGTAGAAAATCCTAAATATTTTTGGCCTTTCATTCGCTTTACTGAGTTTTCCTTTCGAAAATTTGATATATGATTATGTTTCTGCTTAGTTCTCTTGCAAACGACCAGATTTTTGTTGATTTTTTCAGACAGGCCTCTATATCTTCATTTGATGATACATAATCGACTGCTATACGTTGCAAGGAATTAAAAGCAACATTATTTTTCTGTTCACTCTTAATATAATCAATATCAAGATAAGTCATTTTGAACTGTTACAAAAGTTTATTAATAAAATCTTATTATTAAACTAAATTTTAAACATACTATTATGTAAGTTTATTACACGATACTAGTATTTTAATTACATACGATTTTAAATATCCTATAAATTACTAATTTTTTTGAAAATAATATCATAGATTACACTTTAAAAGAAGACAATTTTTTTAAGCAAATTCCAACTTTAACGATTTATTTTTATGCCATGAACATTATATTTTCCGAAGCATGTAAAATATTTTTATGGTAATTCAGTTCAGAATCGCCTTTCGCTATTTTGATAAACCATTAAAAATGTCAAATTCATGTTTAGCTTGAAAAAAATAATAAAAAAAAACATGTATTGCAAGAACAAGTTATTCCAAAAAATATTTGAAAATTAATTATTAGAAAAGATAGAGGGTTTTGCATTCAGAAAAATTAATTGTGTAAGATAGAGAAAATACAAAAACGCAAATAAAACAGCAAAAAAAAATATGGTTGTTGTGAAAATCACACCATAGATGAGGGTTGTTTTACTGAACATTTTACCATTAAAAAGTCATTTTCGTGAAAATCAAAGATAGAGGGTTTTGAATATAGGACCTCGATATGATTCACTTCGTCAATACTAAAATACTACTGATGATTTTTTTTTTATTGAAAAGGAATATTTTCTGTATTTCTATTTTATGTAACAAATTTTTCATTTTTTCCACTAACTGTATGAATAAAAAATTAATACTTAATATTAAACGTCATGTTCATATACATTTTAAAAATCCTTTACTATAATTTTAAGATTTTAAATCTTGTTGTATTGGAAATCAAATAAATAAATTAAATTAAAACTATTACAAAAAAAAAGCTTTATAAAATAAATAACTGAAATTTAGCTCACAGAATAAATTCGAAAAATAAAAAATTTTAAATGTTAATTTTAAATTCATTTGTTTTTACGGAATTTGTCGGTTAATTATTTATGGAATTCGCAGTTGAATTTTTGACAGTAAAAATTTAATTAACTTTTCGTTAAAATTAAATGCAAAATAAGTAGATCGGTTTTTAAGTAAATTTAAAGTTGTTTTAAATTTCATTTTCATTAAGTTTTACATACAGAATTAGTTACTTAGTTTTCTGAATAAACGTTAGAATCAGTTAAAGATAAATTTGCTTGGAATTTTAAATGTTAATTTATTTAAAAATGACTAAACGGAATACTTTTTGAATAACCTACAGCCCGTTACTGTAATATTATTGTGAGTGTAGTATTGCCAAAGGACTTCTATTGTAATTAAAAATTGGTAGAAAACTCTTTAAAACATTTGTTAGAAAGAAAATAAAATCGTTTAAGTCAACGGTTCCCAAATGGGGGACCGCAGACCTCTTGGGATCCGTAACAGAATAACCAAACAGATATCTTGAATGCAAGCAGCAATCGAGAACAGAACCTTTATGTGTGAAGGCTCAAGCGAGACTGACTGAATTAATTCAATATTGGAGCAAATGTAGGCGTAAGATAAAAAGAGCAAAAAAACCCATGTGGTCGGTAATTGTGGTAAATGCTTTATTCTGCGAGGACGCTTATATGAGGGATAGCGGAAAGAATTTACCTATTTCGCCCATAAGTATTTGAAATAGTAAAAAAATGTGTACGATTAATAGAGGTTATAATTCCCAAATGATTTTTTAGTCGGAAGATTAACAACTTTTACAAACTTTCTAACGCTTGGTTACAATCGGGTTTCTGTACTTACAATAATATTTAAGGCCACAAACGACAACCACCTAATTAATACCTTAAAAGTTCTTTATTTATTTTTTTTTTTCTAAAGTAACACCACTGTGAATTATAAAGTTTATTGAATAAAGTCAGTACTAAATCAAACATCAAAGCAAATATCATGCTACTTATCCTTTTGTGTAAACTTTATTACCTTTTAAGTTAAAGGGTTCCCTTAAAGAAGCAGTATAAGAGTGGCCAAATCTTTGAATACAGAAACCATATCAAACGGTTTTAAAGACAAGATGAGTAGTTGCTTAACTTCCTTTTAGAAGTCAATTTATAACTTGAGGATAAAATTGTTGTGTTTTACTGAAATGTTGAAATTCAATGAAGTTCACTAAACAATCATATTTTTTAATAATAAATAGAATTTCAAAATGAAACTGAAAAGCTATTTATTGGTTGTTACCACTAATCTAGCAGAAAGTAACGTCCCAGTAAACAGTTAAGCCTACTGGTTACCAATTTTGTTAGGAAGATAAACCGAATTTAACATTACAAATCTGCTTACAAGAGCCATGCTTTTTATATAGCGAAATCCCACTTGGAAGTACTACTTTTTTCGCTATCTGCTCAAAAACAATTTGATATCTGATTTCGTAATGGTAGAAACCAGGCTTGCCATATTTGCCGATTTTTTGCCTTAAAATTAGCATAGTCCCGATTTGCCGATTTTTGCTACAACACTTAAACACTTAATCCACGGTAACTTTGATAATTTTGGGTAACTTTGGAGCATTTTTGATAACCAAACGGAAAGTGTTTTTAAAACTGTATTAACTAATTTTATAAAAAAACGATTAAAGACTTTAATTAACTTAACGGAATTTATGAACACAACACATTTTTGAACTTTGATGAGGAGTATTTGGGCTTATTGGCTAATGAGTTACTTTCAAAATCAAAACCCAACAAAAGCGAAATTAACAAAATTGTTAAAAACTGTATTAATTTTTATATAGAATTTTCAAATCTAATATTAAAACGTTTGGATTTTGAACAAAAGTCTTATAAGTCTTAAAATATATGATTAACCCTAACAAAATTATGAAGAAGGAAAATATTTTTTTTATGACAATTCTGAAAGAGTTTCCCAGCTTTATTTCTGAAAAGAACATCAAACTTTAGACCCTGAATTTAGAGAATTAAAATTAGAAGGAACTGAAGTAAATTTGCAAACTTTTTGGCAAACAAATTTCAAACTTCAAAAGCGTGGATTCTACGGATGCATTTCCAGTGCTGTTAAATTCTTCCGCAAATGTGGGGTAATTTTAAGACAAGTCAACCTTATTATAATCAAATTTCGATGTTCCCTGGAAAATGATTCCTTTCAAGGAATTCTTTTTTCTAAAGATTGCTTAAAATTTAATAATGCAAATATGTATGTATACGATTAATTTAAAATTGCTAATTTCGATTAAAGGATTAATCGAAGAATATATGCCGATTAATCGAATAACAATACCAGGCGCGGATTCAGGGGGGTAGGAAGGAAACTTCCCCCCCTAAATTAAAAAAATATGTTTTGCTTATTTCGAAAATACACGAATTTCCGAATGTACAAAATTTTTGGAAATACCATCAAGTTTTTTTTGTTTTTTATTGAATCTCTAATCACATTTTCAATAAGTATTCAAGTACTTATCCTAATAGTTATTTATTATATATTTCCAAAGAAACATCTAGTTAACTGTATTTAAATACATATTATTCTACATTCAATCCCAGCAAGTGCCATCTTTATCCGAAAAATAAACGTTTGGGTTGAAAATGCGAGCGGTTGAATTATTAATAAGTATATGCAATATTTTTATTTGTGTTATGATAATTATTTATTATATACATTTGAATATAACCGTTTTTCGAATCATATTTTCATCATAGTTGGCTTTGAATTTGAATTTTATATGCATTGCCATTCTACCTTCCCATATATACTACATATGAATATATGTATTGGTCTAGTAAAAGTTCACCAAAGAAGAATTATATAACTGTCAAATTTCAAGTGCATTAATAAGAACAGTTCTTTGATATACAAAAATACATAAAAATTAGTGAAACAATGGTGAGTCCGTAATTTTTTTTTTTTTAATATAATGTACCTATATAAGTATATAAAATTACCTTCAGTCGAAAAGGATGAAGGCCAATGTATAAATTTTATAGGAGAGAGAAACAACTTTCTAAGGTCTTTAGTTCTGAATATATTTAAGTCTCTAAATCCAGTTTTGCTTCATTGACGACTCTTTATTGGCTTGTAAACCAACTAAAAATAATATATTTATGTTTTCCATAGCTTTTTGTGACTTATTACCTTTTCTATTATATATTTTATACTTTTAATGTACATTTTAGTATGTCAATTTGCAAAAAATCAAATATACTATAAAACTATTTTATTAATTTCAATGTTGACTATTACCAAATATTAACAATTTTTTTTGAAATTTTCACATTTTAATGGGCCCTAGCGCTTTTTCTTTAGCATTTTTGAACTTAGAACTTTTACATATCGTTGCAAAACAAGAACTAGAAAAAAATATTTGTATTTTTGTTATTTTTGTCTTTCCATTGTTATAAGCTTTAAAATTCCTTTCTAAATAAAAATAATTGAAATAAAAAAATTAGCTGTAATCAACTTTAACCAGAATAATTATATATGTATCATTAGATTAAAACCCAAACAGTTCGACTAAAATTAAAAAGGGACTTAAGCACAACAAACAAAATCTTTAATAAATAATAGTATTCCCACAAACAACTTTGATAATAAATTTTAGCAAGTGCACGTGCATAAAAAACTGAACTGGCAAATTGTTTTTATTTTGATTTCTTGCGAAAACAATAAAAGCACTTTGTTTTTGTTTTTAATATGTTTTTTCTTTACCCACTTACAACTACAATTAATGTTGGGAGAATTCCAAATAATTGTAGCGGGGAATGTAAGAAAAGATAAAACTCATCACTGATTTATTGTTTGGTATTTTGTTTAAGCTTTGATATCGTTGCAAAAAAGACTTTTTGAGTGTTTGTAGGTAATTCTCATACCCTCTGTAGTTTTGTTTGCTGATAGCATTGGCTTTTCTAAAATTATTTAGGAGAACGTTTCCTGATGATCTGGCCTAAGCAACCAGTGAAATGCGCATAGGAACAGCTTATCCTCCAACAATAAATTTCAGTATTTTTTATCAATTATTTAAAAAGGGAATTAAGCACAACAAACAAAATCTTTTAATAAATAAAAGTATTCCCACAAACAACTTTGATAATAAAATTCATAACTTAATTTTAAAATTAATGAAGCATATTCCTTCCTTCTTCCAAAATTTTGTTAACAGTTGCATATGTAATTTTTTCGGTCGAAAAATTGGTCAAACAATTTAATATGATGTAGACAAATAAATTGCTTCAAATAAAAAAAAAAAAACATTAAAAATAAATAAAATTATTTTTATAACCAACACGTTATTAAAAAGATAAATTTATTTTAATTCATATGGAACTGATCTTAAATTTTATTTTACCTTATTGTTAAGTTTTTTTTTAATATAATATAAACATATCGTTTTTAATAAACTTTTAAAAAAAAAATTTACTTGTTTTGTATCATAAAAAATAAAATTATATTTATAACCAAAACGTTATTAAAAAGATAAATTTATTTTAATTCATATGGAACTGATCTTAAATTTTATTTTACCTTATTGTTAAGTTTTTTTTTAATACCTAGGCATACCTAGGCGTACTGCTTACTGAAAAAATGTTCAGTAACCAGTAATTTTTTACTGATTACGGAAATAATGCAGTTATCCGTTAATTTTTACTTATTATTGAAACAAATGCAAAACAACATTTTTAATCCTGGAGCAACACGTTCAATAAATCACTTTCAAGTGGTTCACAAATTTGCTTGTCAAAGCTTCATTGAATTGACAGCTGTGTCACAAGCTGCACTCAATTTTATAGTCAATTTCATTTTAAAAATGCCCCCGACAAAGAAACAACTCAAAATAGTAGTATGAATCAAAGTTCTTTTTGTAAGACAAGCAAAAGAATTTTTTAGAACACAATTTTTTTAATAAAGCACAGTTATTTTTAAAAATAATATGTTTTATAAAGAAAGCGACAAAGTTAATTTGTGGTCAGTTGTTAAATGGAATGTAAAATTGGCAAACAAAAATGGAAAGGTAAAAGTGAGAGCAATCTTGTGGTCAATTTAAAGAGTGTGAGCGCGTTAGTAAACAAGTGAGAGAGTATGACAGAATAAATGAAATAAATGAAAGATCGTGTGGCTTCCAAGTAAAGCAAAACATTTAACCCTGCGGCCACACGATCAAGATTTTTTTGATAGTCTTTAAAAACACTGTTTGTCAAAATTTATATAAATTGAAAGCTGTGACGTAGGCTGAACGCAATTAACTTTCAAGATGTCATCTGGAAAACAATTTATAAAGACAAAGCTGTTAAATTAAATTTAAAATTGAGAAACAAATGGAAAGGTAAAATTGAGAGCAATCTCGTGGTCAATTTAAAAAGTGTGTGTGTTAGTAAAAACACACTCTCTTGAGAGCATGTTGAAAGGAATTGAAAGACAAAACTTGATCATGTGGCCTCCAAGTAAACAACATTTTATTTTTAAAAAGTTATTTTAAAAGATCTGTTTAATTGTTTGTACATATAAAATTATATTATCTGAACACATGTTTTATTTTTTTTTATCGTTGTAAAGGTGTTATCAATTAGTATGAATTGTTACGTTTGTTTTGTTTTTTTTTTTTTAATGAAATATTAAAATACATGTAACTAATAATGTTTATTAACTCAAGTACCAATGTTTTCTAAAATTATCGAAAAAAAAAATCAAAAAAATTATTCGATTAATCGATTTAAAAATTTTATTATATCAAACAAAAAAAAAACCGATTAATTGAGCACCTAAATCCTCATCTTAAAAGTTTAATGTCAGGAGTTTTTTTTAAGGGCCGATGAAATGTTGTATTCAAATAAAAAACACAAAATTTTATTTTTTTTTTGAGCTGCTTTATTAGCATTTTTTAGAAAAAATATATATGACAATTAAATATATCCTTGTCCGATTATTTGCACAACGCGAATTTTTGCATTATTTAATTTTAGTTAATCTGCGACCACTTCTTCTACTTGTGCCCAGTTTTATTTAGACAACGAAGTGTGCTACGTTAGCAAACATTTTGGGGCACACCGCAAACCGTGCGACTTATGTTAAGAACACAACTGGGACCAGTGATGTTATAGACATTTTTGAAAAGTCCCTACGCAGCCAGAAAAAAATTGTTCCTACAAAAATCCCTACAAATATTAAATATAGCAATTGGTGTTAAAGTATATACATTTTATTTATAAACTAGAATTTATATTACATTACAAAAAATATAAAATAAGAAACACCAAAAACAGCTGATATTTACTCAATGTGGCCAGGTCAAAAAAATTTTACAGCTAAATCTGGCATTAAACGATGCCAAAAAATGCTAAAAATAATGCAAAATTTTTTTTAAGATTTTTGCTTAAAATTTATTACCAGCATGACATTTTATTTTAAACTAAAAACATTTTAGTGACAAATTTTTGAACGAAATTAAAATAAATGGTTATACATATATTGTATAAGCAAATGGCTAGATTTTGGTAAAGCATGTGATACATATAAATATGTTGCCCCGGGGATTAGATTAAATATTAAATTTATTGGGCCTTCAAACCTCTGATATACAAAAAATTTAAACGATTTAATTCTATGACAAACAAAATTTTTAGGTCATTTTATTTTTAATAGTTTAAGAAAAGTTGAAGCTTTAAAATAACTATTTCTTCAGCAGTTTAGAGCAAACAATTTTTTAACACTATTGAATTTTTATTTACATACGAGGGCGGATCAATAAGACCGTGACTTTTCGAACTTCCCTCGTAGTTATATGAAATGCAATACTGTAGCCCGTTTCTGTATTTCTCGCATCGTAAAATTTCCCGCATGAAACAAGTGAATTATAACAAAAACAGTGCAATATGAAACAAAAATGGTTTTTCTCACATAAGTGTTTCTGTATATTTACTTTGGGAGAATTATCTGTCATTTAAATAATTTTCCAGCATTTATTGGAAGGATGTGAGAAAAAGTGTTTCTGTATTAAAATTTTGCTAAAAGTTTCTCACAAGAACTGTCAAAATAAGTTACATTTAAAATTGATGCGAGAAAAACAAAATTTTAATAAATGGAGCACAAATTATGTATCTATGTACGCAAGTATGTGTATTATTTTTTTTTTATTTGAAGGGAAAGAATTTTAATGATGAAAATAAATGAAACACAATTGTTAAATTTTTTTATTTTAATTTTTTTAAGCCCTTCATTACTTTCGTTTTATGCAGGGCTGCCAGATAAATTTTTGAAAAAATCGTTAATTTCCTAAGAAAGAATAAAAAAAAGCGGCTAATTTGTTTAAAAAAATCGGACAATTTAAAATTAATTTTGACAAATTTTTTTCGATTTTTATTAAAACATAATCAAAAAAATTGGTAAAGTTCATGGGTAAAATACATACTATATATATACTTAAACTTGAGGTCTATTTAAATAAAATTATTTATTTTATTTTTCTCTTTAATCCGATAACAATTTAAAATTTCAGACTGTTTTTTGTCCTGGAAAATATCGCTTAAAGGCGTAACAAAATATCATATTGAACTTGCCAAAAAAAGGCCAAAATTTCCTATAGTGCATTGATTAAAAATGGTGTAATAGTTTAAACAAATGTATTAAATAATCTAAGGAAATAAAAATTTAGCAGTTTTCCTTCGAAATTTTAATTTTGCCCATATATTTTTAAGCTGCCATGTTTTTAAAGATATCGTTTTTCTGTGGTGCAGAATATATAATCATACTAAACTAATTAAAGTTATTTTATTTCGAAGACTGAATAATATGTTCACCAGAAAAAATCAGCAAATCGGCACTTTGCCAATTTTGGAACAAAAAATCGTCAAAATGACGATAAATCGACAAATCTGGCAGCGCTATTTTTATTATATCTATTTCTTTCGTTGACGTTTCGCTTGCATTTGACATTTAATTACTGGAAGTATTCCAGTTAAAACAGAATCTGTGTTGTCTGTTCTCGCATTCAAATATAGAAACACTTTTTTCTCACAAATCGAGAAACGATGGAATTTTTTGTTTCACACTTAATGTGAGAAATTTTGCAATGCGAGAAATACAGAAACGAGCTACTGCTCCCATCAAATACTTATTATTAATCCGCCCTCGTACAAACTGACATTTCCTTGTACGTTTATATCGTTATAATATTTATTAATAAATAATACTTACAATCAACATGATAAGGGCATTTCGAATAATAATTCCCTGAATATTCTATTTTGTTTTAACACGACAGGTAGGATGTTCCTTAACATAAGAACTAACCATTTTCATACGAAATTTCATTTTAGGTACAACTATTTTTAGTCAAAATTTATTATAGTTTATAAATTTTTTTAGTAAAATCAATAAAACTATTCGTCCAAATTTTTTAAATAAATAATGCTAAAAAAGCTGAAAATATTTTCCAAAAATGCTAAATAAAATGCCAAATGCTAAATGAAAATTTTAAATGCTAAATTTAGCTGCAAAAATGCTAAAATGACCACACTGTATTTACTTTAAATCACATTAAGTTTATTGGTTAACAAAAGCGAAACAAAGAGAAATATGTATGAATTTTGTACCTTTTGATTTTATGTGGATACAAGAAAAAGTTATTGTTTACCCATATAAGTTTTGACTTGTGGCTTCCTAACAATCGTACAGTTGTAAGGATAACATTTTTTTCGACTAAAGTGGGAAAATTCATTTTTCATTCAAATTTTTCATTTTGGCGACCTTACTCCAAAAGTTCTTGATGCCCATCTTAAACAAGTTATCAATTTATTGCTCTGAAAAATTAAATTATTGTAAAAGAGAGTTTCACGAATTTACCTTAAAATCAAAGTTGAAGTGGGGCAAGCGATCAGAAAAGAAATTTAACAATTTGTAGTGTTGCCGTATCAACAGTTTTATTAGTAGTTTGTCACAAATCGCACAAAATTTACAAACATATTCAGTTTTGCCACATTTTTGAAAAGTCCCTACATGTTAATGATTTCAAAATATCTGTCTTTCTTTTCCCTACGGCCATTTTTTTAGAAGAAAATCCCTACGAATATGGATTTTTCCCTTCGTATAACATCACTGACTGGGACCAACAATGAATTTCTCCCAACATGACGAATTTTTCGGTAAAACTTTATATATTTGGCAATTATTTTCGATTTGTAACATAATACTAATTAAATTGTTGGTACTGCAAAATTACATATTTTAAAATTTTTTTGTAAATATGTGAATTTCCCTTTAAATTCTTACAAGAATTTCAATTTTTAGCGCAATAAAAGGTAACTTGTTTAATATGGTCATCAAAAACTTTTGGAGTAAAGTCACCAAATAAAATTTTGCCTCTTTAGTCGAAATTACTCTCTTTGATTTATCACTGCCACCTGATAATACAGCCAACGATCCTTAAAATAAAGTTTAGTAAATCAATAGAATTTGTTAAAAATAAAGCTTAAATTTAGATTAATTTACTGGTCAGGTTTTTTTTTGGGGTTTTTCCTCAAATATTTGTTAGGTCTGAACATAGAAAAAAGTGTTTTATCAATTAAAAAAATGGTTTAAAAAGTATTTAAATTTAATTTGTATGATAATTGAGTCAATTATTTGTTTAGTTGAAAGAAAATTAAAAATTTAATTTTGATTTAATTAACATTTTAGTTATTTTGAAATAAATTTTTAATTAAAATTTTAATTAAATAACAATAAATCTTAATTGAATTTTTTCGTTTAAACTAAAATAATTTAAACATGTAGAATTGTTGTTGGGAATTGTCAATATTTATTTAAATAAATTAATACATTGTTTGAAATGGCAAAGTTTTTTGATAATTTTTTTAATTAAAATTAAAAATATAATTTATTGAAAAAAAAAAAAAATATTCAAAATTTTACAATTTTTAGTAATCCATATAATCATTTTGGTAATAGATGCAAAATCAACAACTTGCTTGCTTGATATTATGAATTTGGAATAAATTTGGTGATTGGAGAAATTTAATAATTTTTTCTGTGAACATACCTTTAGTCATAAAATTGTACCTTAAATTTGCATTGTCCGCTCTTTTTTTAGAGACGAATGTACATTCCAGTCTGCCGGAAATCTTTTAAAACACCAGTACGATTTTAATTAAATCATCAACGGTATTATTTGCATTGATATATTATCATTTAAAAGTTGTAGGGATTTTTCTAGGGACAATTTTTTCAGCGCGTAGGGAAAAATAGGGATTTTTTCGGGCTGCGTAGGGTCTTTTCAAAACGTGTATAACATCACTGATACCAATGCATATACTGTACATTTTAGCGCTTTAGGGTAAATAAGTCGCCAATTATTTTGTTTTATTTAAAAAGCCTGCCATTTTTTTGTAGTAATGTTGTTGATATAAATAAACGTTAAATTCACTGGATTAAGTTTTTTATTTTACCTTCCTATACCGGCGCGTTGGTCTGTGAGACCGACGAAACAATTTTTCATACATATTTACTTTTTCCGAAACGCTAGAAAACGGAGTTTTCTGTTAGCTCAAGTTTTATTTAAGTGCATACGACGTTTTCGTACGAGGCTTACGTGTTGGTGTAATCAGTAACAATCGGTCTGTGAGCCCAACGCGAGTCGGTTGCTGCATGTCCTGATTTTTATATTAAGGCTGAAAGCTAACTCAACCTGTGACCTACTTATTGTTCATAAAGTAATTTTAGGATTGCAAAAGTTTTTTTGAGGAAAAAGTGTTTGTGTTGTTTTTGTTTTATCTAAGAAAAAAAAAAAACCATCGATTCTGATGGCTGTTTTGTAACTGATTGAAAATCAATAAAATTAATGAAAATTAGTTTAATGCAAGTTCAGTAGTTGTCGTATATCTTCAAGTTTAAAAAAAAAATGTATTTTGCTATTTAAGTTTTGTTTCAAAACTCTATGAAATATGAGTTCAAGCTTTCGGTCTGTGAGACCGCGCGGGGGTATATGTGTTACGGATTTTTTTTTTATTTTTTTTTTTTTTTCATTATATATTTACTGAATCTTCATATATTAAATATGAACTAACAATAATTAATCAAATTCTATACTAATACTTTATTTTTATCCTGCCAATGGCAGACGAAAATTTTTCTCAATATCTACAAAACATCTACATTTCACATATGTAGATGTTTTGCGCTCTTCTCGTCGGATGAGTCCTGCAGTATCTTTTCTCCTTAATCTAGAGTGGCCGCTGTCATTTAAAATATTTCGAGCTAATGGATTTGGGTGCGACTCAAGCCTTTTTAAACATTTTATTTGAGGTCCTTGTGGATATTTGAGTTTTTAACATACCAGGGAGCAACTGTGATTATTCGAAGAAGTTTATTTTGGCGCCTTTGAATTTTTTCGATATTAGAGGCCGAGGCAGTACCCCATAGCTGAATACCGTATGACCAAATTGGCTTAAAGATAGAGTTGTAAAGTGGAAGTTTGCAATCGAGGCTAAGAACAGAATTTCTTCAAATAAGCCAATAAATTTGAATTTCTTTTAGTTTCATTTGTGCTAGCTTTGCTTTTATAAGGCATTTCCATGTTAAACGCCGATCTAGATGATTACCGAGATATTTTACATGCGATTGTTGGGGCACCAATTGATTATTGATTTTAATAGGGGTACATGACTTCCGACGCAAGGTGAATGTTATATGTACGCATTTTGTCCTCCATTGTATTAACCGGTTTTCCAGTTCAAGTATATGATCCTGCAAGTAACGAGATGCTTCAGCTGTATCATCAGCAAATGTTGAAGTTAGGGTGTGGTTATTTGTTGGCATGTCTAAAGTGTATATTAAGTATAACAGTGGGTCCATGATGCTTCCCTGAGGGACTCCAGCGTCAATTGGCTGAGGAGAACTTAAAAAAGCACCGTCTTTAATAATAAACTTTCGACCGACTAATTAGTTACGATAATTGACGCGGGCATAGGAAGGTTAAAACTAATTTTATTTTTTATAAATATATATTTATAAATTGAAAAAAAAATTGGCGAGAATTTGTTCTGTGCTATCGCAGAAAAATTAAAAGCCAACTTCAATTATCAATAGTTAGAAATTTGTACTATTAATTAAATTTCGTACTGAATTTCCGCCTGCAAACAAATTGATTATATCAATTAACATATTTGTAAGTTTCAGCTTATCTTTCTGTTGAGTTTCAACCAATAGGTTTAATAGAAGTGTAATCACCAGCAAAAGAGGCTATATAAAACGTAAACATAAATTAAAATATTTTTTTCAATCAACACTGTTAATTGAAAGAATTAAAAAATTTTTCGAAACTTTCATACAGCATAAAATATTTTGAAGCTTTTGTGTATGTCTTCATATTTGCAAATATATACATACAAACATTATAATTTTTATTTTAAATTAAGGCAAATTAATTGGCACAATTAAAAAATTGTTTGAAACAGCATTTCTTGATTAAATTGGAAAATATGTTGGTGAAAACTTTTTCTGTGATGTGCTGATTTAGAAATCAGAAAAAAACCTAATCGCTTATATTGATATACTGATAAATTGTTTCCACAATACAAGCGATTATGCTTTTTCTGATTCTAAAATTTTAAACATTTATCCTGGAACTTAGGAGCGTTCATAATGTACCATTATCCGACTTTTCAGTGTTATCTGTATTAACACTGTTAACTGGCCAGTTCTAGATAAAAGCATTGAGTTTTCAAGAGGACATCCCCCTTGTACGGCCACATTTGAATGGTTATTTCGGTGTGCAGTCATGAAATATTTGACAGTTTTTATATTCATCTTTCTAACTGACACAATTTAAAGGGTATCAAAAATTCGTCACCACTGAACTTTGCAGTAAAACATATTTTAAGGTAAACTTTATACTTTTTTTACTTTTTGTTTTCCTAAGAAGTCTTTATAAATGTACTTTAAAACTTTTTGAAAGTTGTTTTAATTACCCAATATTGAATTTAATAGTAAAGATTTAAGTCTGTCTAAAGTATCTGTCTCTTCTATGCAGTTTGTAAATTGTTTTTAAACATTGATTAAATTCAATAAAAAACAAAAAAACATAAAACTATTTATCAAAGTTTTTTTTTATCTCATGGAAAAATGAAATATTAAGTAATTCATACTTACATACAAGTAGTGAATGAATGAATGAATGAAATATTGAATATGTATCACAGGAATATAATAGAATTTTATTTTATACACGTTCTTTTGTTTGTGTTGGTTTTCTGGGTTTGTTTGTGTGCGTGTGTGCGAACATATCTTTCATCTAAATAAGTAATGTTTTGAAATTGCTCACGTATTTAATATGAATTGACCAAACAATACAAATAATAAACAAAAGGAATAAAAACAACAATATTAACCAAATCTAGAAACAAAGGATTAAAAGGAATTTGTATTACCATTGAACATTTTTTATGTCCGAAATATAATTCTAGTAATTTCTTACGTATTTATTGGAGTTTTATATGTGAATAGAAAACAAGCAAGAATGCTTTATTGAGATATGCCAATTCTTTGATACCCTTTAGCAAGACTTAAACATTTTCCGGTCTGGGCTTTTAATGGGATCTGTGATAAAATATGGAGGAATCCTTTTTAAGCATTAATTCACAATTTCAAGTAATTTAGAACTAATGAGTGCCAAATAATTTGTTACGTCCTTAGGCGTTTTAAAGTGTATGCTTTAGGACGCTTTATGATGAATTATAGGACGATCATTAAAAATATTCTCTCTATGACGTTCTTTGCGTTTTATATGTATCAATGTGGTCATATTTCAAGTTAAAAGCAGGGCTGTGGAGTCGGAGTTGAGGTTTTTGTACCGGAGTCGGATTCGGAGTCGTAGTACCCACAAAAACTCGCGTATCCGCTCCAAAATTTTTCGGCATAAAAAATGTAAAAAAAATTTTCTAATATTTTCCAAAATAAAAATTCTTCGAAATTGGTGGTGCAATATTTCACATATCGACTTTAAATTTTTAAAGAATAATTTTTTTTTGCTATATTTAACTATTTAAAAGGTACTGCCTTAAAACTAGTTAAAGTGCTATATTCGGCTGTTCCGAATCTTGAATACCCTCCACCGACAGGTGGAATATATGAGAGCTAAAAATTATGAATTAATCTTCATAAAATCGGACGTCAGTATAAAAATTGGTTCCGGTTTAAACCAATTGAACGGCAATCAGACAGTGTTATGTTTGAATTTCTAGCAATTTTAATTCAAGTGAATAAAATATCATGATTCGTAATAGTTTGTGCCGAACTAAAATGATTTTCAGTAGGGGAATTTATATTAGACCCATGGTTACCATAAACTAATCACCATGAAATCCTGAAGAGTGATTTCTGTTAGATATTATAAATCTAAATGGAACAATTTTCCATACAGTAGTGGAATTTGTTTTAGCATTTAGAGTACTTTTCCGAAGGCTGCTTAATATGGGATATAAGGTAAATATGTCTCCAATAATCAGAAAACTGCATGCTTTTATTTCAGGCCATATGGAACCAACATTTTACCACGATTTCTATATCTGCTACGGTTTATAGTGTGATTTTTGGTCCTATAAATCTTTGACGTACCGAATTGTATAACAATAACATTATTTATTACGTTAATAACATACTAAACTGTTTTCCGAGAGCAGGTTTTATATGCGGCCTAGGGTTAATTATGGACCGATCTTCACGAAATTTAGAAGTATGACTTTTAGCCTTATAAAACTGTGAAATACCAAATTTTATTATAGCATTACTTGTTACCGTCTTAGACATTCTAAACTGTTTTCCGGGAGTAGGCTTTATATGGGGCTTATGGCAAATTATGGACCGATCTTCAAGTAATTTAACAGTGTAAATTCTAGTCCTATAAAACTATGACGTATCACATTTTAGTATGAAGCAATAATTATTACGGTTTTAGACGTACAGTATGATTTTTTTTATACATATATTTTTTAATAAAAAGCTAGAAAAGTTAACAAAAAGTAACGTTGTATATATTTGTATAACATTCCACAAAATGAAATTTAAACAATAAAATTATCCCAAAATAAGAAAAAATTAAAAAGAAAAAATATAGAAAAATAAGTATGGAACTATTTTTATAAAAACCATTAACAAAAAATTGTTATTATTAACTTTTTTTTTTTTTAAGAAATACATCACAAACGTTTTTTATTTTTCTTAAATTTGTATATTAAATATTTCTTAAAGTTTGAATACAACTCTATTTAATTTATCTCATAATTTGTACAGATTGACTTGAAAGCAATAGCTCTAAGCGGTTATATTTTGGTTTAAATTACTTTCCTTTCCTTTTGGTTTTTATTTTTTATTAATAATTAAATTATTGCAAAAATTTTTTAAATTTCTAGTCATATATCAGTTTTGACATTTAGTTTTTTGACGTATTTGTAGTAAATGCATTGGCAATTGTTACAATGAATGAAATTTCGCTCAAAAATCGCATTAAAATAGTTAAAATCTACTATGAAAAGGGTGGTTCAGTTGAAGTTACATTTCGTTAAATTCGTGATATTTTCGGAAAACATAATCGTCCTTCTGAAACCGCTATTAAGAATTTGGTCGTCAATGGATCACGCTATCATGAGATGTAAATAACTCGATTTTGGCCAATTATTGATGACATGGATATTACTGACATGTGGTTTAACAGGATGGTGCCACATGTCAAACCGCCAGTGAAACGATTGATTTATTGCAAACCAAGTTTCACGATGTGGGGCTTTGTTAAATACATAGTCTTACGGAGCCAATCGAATAGATTGCAGCCTTAAAACTTAAACCGTGATGTGATTAACGAAATAGATCCGCCATTTTGCTTAAAAGTGATTAAAAACTTTGATAAAAGAATCGACATCTGTCAGCGTTCCCGTGGTGGACATTTGCCAGATATCATTTTTCATTCATAACTGCCGATCTTTTCTCATCGTAATACAATAATAATTTGAATCTTCTTCATTTAAATTTTTTGTCTTATTCTGTTTTAGAAAACAAAGTTCTTGCGGAAAAACCCGTTTACAACGAGTTTGAGCAAAATCTTATATAATGTCGTGCATTTTGTTGGTTTTTGTAACCAGATTGTCATTTTTTTGGGCTGGTGGTTCTACATTTTAATTCATAAATCTGATCCTACTGATCGGATTTTGCTTGATTTCAATCCCAAACTTCTAAGGATACCTAGAAACAATTTGACACCAACATTTTTATATCTTTTGAATTTTTCGAAAGTGAGCGTGTTTTCAACAGACGAACAGACAGAAAGACATGGCTAAATCGACTAAGAATTACTCATGAAACCAATATAAATATATGGGGGATTTGATGTCAAGTGACCCAACTTTTGAAATCGATGTGTTCCGATTTGGATAAATGTTAGTCCTATTGGATAGTAATTTAGACACAAATTTTCAACAAGATCGGTCAAAAAGTTTCTGAGTTAGATGGGGTTAAAATTTGACATTTTGGCCAAAGAGGTGTTCTTTCTCATCCATGAAACTTATTATCTATTGGTGTTAGCAAAATTTGTCCATAACAAATTAGAAAGCTATTTGTTCAATCTTTCGAAAACAATTTTTTTTTGTTTTATTTTTAATTATTTAATTTTTCTTTTTTTAAATTTAAAACTTTTTTTTTATATTTTTTTTAGCAGGTACTTTTTTTTAATTTTTTTTTTAGCGGGTACTTTTTTTTTGCTCAAAAGGAAGCTTAGGTCTTTTCCTTTAAGGTCGTTCTGATCGCTTTTTTGGCCGCGAGTGGGTTATGTATAAAAAAAATAATTTCTAAGTCAAGACGAGGATTTCTAAATTTTTAGCATATCGTCATATAATTTCAAAAAAGCCCTAAGTTACATTGGAAAAATTTTAAAGGAGAAGCAAAAAAACTCTTTAAATTAAAAACTTACAAAAATTAAAAGATATGTTTCTTTTTTTCTTAAAATTTAAAAGATATGTTTCTTTTTTTTCTAAAAAAAAACATATCTTTTAATTTTTGTAAGTTTTTAATTTAAAGAGTTTTTTTGCTTCTCCTTTAAAATTTTTCCAATGTAACTTAGGGCTTTTTTGAAATTATATGACGATATGCACTATTTTGAATTTTTTCCTATTTGTGTGTAAGTGTTTCTAAAATCTTAAAAATAAAACTTATGCTAAGAAACACGACAAATTAACCTCTCCGACATAATATAAGATAATAAGTTAAATGGATGAGAGAGAACACCTCTTTGGCCAAAATATCAAATTTTGACCCCTCTAACTCAGAAACTTTTTGAAAGATCTTGTTGAAAATTTGTGTCTTAGCTACTAGCCAATAGGACTAACCTTGGTGTAAATTCGGAATCCAAATCGGAAGACATCGATTTCAAACGTTGGGTCGCTTGACATGAAATTCCCCATATACCTAATGGAGTCTAAGATGCATAATACAAAAGTTTCACACGGAGGGACAAACTTAGTATACCCTCATTCACCACTTGTGGTGGAGGGTATAAAAATAGTTTAAAGTCAAATAAGGACCAGTCACATATACATTTATCATCAAGGATAGAGTAGGAGTGGGAGTTAGAGTCGGAGTTAGTACTTTTTCTGGCGACTCCACAGCACTGGTTAGAAGTACAAAACACTTGTTAATTCCTCGACGATTATTATGCGTTTAACAATTTTAACGCATGAAAAATGGCAAGTTATATAACGCACGTTATAAAAGCCTTGCCTTAATTTTAGAGTTCTAAGCTTCGGCTCTATTGTTTTTTAGTTTTTGCAGGCAAAAATACATAATACGTAAAAAAGTTTAAAGTAAACCAACTTTCTGCAGCAAATGCTTCCAAATATTTTTTATATAACTTATTCTTAGAAAAAAAAAAAAAACTTTTTTTAAAATTTGATAAGAATTTTCACTCTTTTTTGTGTTTTAAAATATTATTATTTTTTTTAAAAGCTTTAGTCATCGTTGCTGAAAAAAGAGCGTAATTTGAATACACATAAAAAAATCATATGATTAAGTGTAAATGAGCTTCATCGGCTCGACGATCCAGGGTTAAAGTCAACAACTTAGTATTGCTTTAATTTTAAAATAACAGAAAATTTATTATTAGAAATTATTTTATAAATAATTTTTTTATATGTAACTGATCTCTAGAACTGCAATGGCTAATGTATATAATATTTATCCAACTACTGAACTTTTACATATATTAAGTTAGAAATCTCTTTTTTCTTCGTTAAGCCTGGTATTCAGTTCAGTATTTCGTGCGAAATGTTGTCAAACTCAATATAAAAAAAAATTCTGTGTAACACAAATGAAAAAAAGGTTGATAGAGTTGTACTCTATTTATATTGCGAAAAAACATTCGAAATGTTTTTAACCACATTTTTATTTTCCGTGCAAAACAAGTGCAGCTTATATTATTTCGCACGGAATTTTAAGCAACAGCTTATCATTTTTTGTAATTTTATATCTTGTGTCGTTAAGCCTGGTATTCAGTTCAGTATTTCGTGCGAAATGTTGTCAAACTCAATATAAAAAAAAATTCTGTGTAACACAAATGAAAAAAAGGTTGATAGAGTTGTACTCTATTTATATTGCGAAAAAACATTCGAAATGTTTTTAACCACATTTTTATTTTCCGTGCAAAACAAGTGCAGCTTATATTATTTCGCACGGAATTTTAAGCAACAGCTTATCATTTTTTGTAATTTTATATCTTGTGTTTGTAAAATGGTTTTTATAACAAGCGTTTCACAAAGCAAAATGTAGAAAAGTGCTAAAATTAATAATAAAATTATTTTTTTTGTTTTTTGATTTAAGAAATTATAAAAAAAATATTCTTTTACTTTCTTTAATGAGAATTAAAAAAAAAAAACGATGGTTTTTGTTTACCTTCGCAAAACGACGCTGTATGCTTGCAACTAATGAAAACGTTAAGTTTTGAAAAATCGCGAGATAAATAATATTGATACATGCCAAAATTTTCGTGTGAAATAATCAATGTTGCTCAAAATTTTTTGCAAGTTCGAACAGAGTACTAGGCTTTACTATTAAAAATGAAATCAGTTTTTATGTACTAAGTTTTTTTTTTTTTTTAAAACAAGTTAAAAATATGAAAAAGATTTTAAAGTAATCAATATTTTTTTTTTTGGGTCACCCCTAATATTTTACAATGTTTGACGATACTTAAAATATATAAAACAGCATACTCCATAAAAATTTTATTTTTGATTTAGATACAACGTCAGGAGTTTCTGCCGGAAAATGGAAATTTTGTATTTTTATATTCTCAGAAAACAGAATAATTACACAGGACTGCGATGAAAAAGTTTTTTATATAATTTCTTACAAAATATGTAGATGTTGGTCAATATGTTGCAACTATAAACTTCGTTTAAATATATAACGTCACGTATATCACATAACGGTAAATTTGTGATTTTCGATTTATACTTCTTTTTCAGCATCAAATGTATATTGTTTTAAAGGATGCTAAATTACGCGGCGTATAGTGGCTGATTGGATAGAAAATACCGGAGTTATAGTGGATCAAATCAAAGATCTTATAAACATTTTATTGTTTATCAATAATTATTCGGAAGATGTTTTGTAACAGCTTGTAGCAGTTATAATAAAATCCACCGTTTTATAATTCTATTGTATAGTCCATTTGATTACAAAAATTTTAAATCATATTGGACTGAAATCGAATAATAGCTAAAAATTCTACAATAAGAAAACAAAAGCAAAACCACCATCATATTTTCGCATTTTTGTGAAAATAAAAGACGAGAGATCGAATATACTTTCAATTAATGCCGGTATTCCACAAGGTAGCGTACTCGGACCGATTTTATACACAATATTTACAGCTGATATGCCAACAACTCCAGATGTTGTAGTAGCCATTGGATAGAAAATACCGGAGTTATAGTGAATCAAAGCTAAGATCTTATAAACATTTTATTGTTTATCAATAATTATTCGGAAGATGTTTTGTAACAGCTTGTAGCAGTTATAATAAAATCCACCGTTTTATAATTCTATTGTATAGTCCATTTGATTACAAAAATTTTAAGTCATATTGGACTAAAATCGAATAATAGCTAAAAATTCTACAATAAGAAAACAAAAGCAAAACCACCATCATATTTTGGCATTTTTGTGAAAATAAAAGACGAGAGATCGAATATACTTTCAATTAATGCCGGTATTCCACAAGGAAGCGTACTCGGACCGATTTTATACACAATTAGTCAATTCACAAGGTATCCTAACATGTCATATTGTCAAAATGTCCTAATATTTCATAATGGCTTAAAAATATTGTTGTACGGCTCAGCCGCTCAGCGCTGGACTTTTCTGATTAATTACGACAGCACAATAAACACAGCAAGCAACGTTCTATTTATTTAAGACACTTTTTGTTAACAAACCAACAACAATATTTTTAAACCATTGTGAAATATTAGGACATTTTGACAATATGACATGTTAGGATACCTTGTGAATTGACTAAATATTTACAGCTGATATGCCAACAACTCCAGATGTTATAGTAGCCACCTACGCAGATGATACTGCTATTATCACAACAAGTCCTTGTAAAGCGGAAGCCCCTCTTCTCGTTCAAAATGTACTCAACCTACTCGAAAAATGGTTCCTAAAATGGAATATAAAAGTAAATTCCGAAAAGTCAAACCATTCTACATTCACATTACGTAGGGGAAACTGCCCTGATGTTAGTATTATCCCACATTATCCCACAACGTGAAGTTGTCAAATACCTTGGCATGACAATTGATAGGCGCCTTACCTGGAAACCACACATTAAGGCTAAACAAAATCAACTTAACATAAAAAACAAGAGACTTTATTGGCTCTTGGGACCAAAATCCCAGCTCAACTTAAACAACAAAATTAGAATATATAAAGCAATCCTTAAACCAGTTTGGACGTATGGGATACAACTCTGGGGTACTACAAGCAAATCAAACAGAAGTATACTAGAAAGATACCAATCATATACTCTAAGGTAAATCACAAACGCACCATGGTTTGTTACAAATAAGCACATACTTATTGATCTTGACATTCCATCAGTTTCCCAAGAAATTCGCAACTTTAGTGAAAGGTATTTACAAAGACTAAGTGATCACTCCAATCCTTTGGCAATTTCTCTCCTCGATGAGAGCAACGAAATAAGAAGATTAAAACGAACCCATATATTAGATTTACCATTTAGAAGCTAAACCCTAAACTGTAAATATGTAACATGAAAATCAACTCATTTTCTCTTTTTGTACATATTTGTTATTCATGAATTTTACGCATAAATAGTTAGAAATTCTTTGTATTAAAAATATTTTATATAAAACTATAATTTTTTGTAACAAGTTGTGAAGTTCATTGGAACTTTGCACCACATGTCAATTGCTATTAAATTAAGAAATTTGCTTATTATTTTGTTTGTTAGACAGATCGCAAATAAAGATATATTATAAAAAAAAAAAAAAAATATTTTCGCATTTTGATAGAAATATATGCACCGAATGAAACCAAATTTACAACAGATCTATAACGTATTATTTTAGAAGAACCTATTAATTTTTAGTGCACTCTAATCAAAAATGCAGCTTAAACGTAGTTTTTTAAGAAAAGGATATATGGGAGGTAAGCATGGCCTTGCACTTAGTGCAACAATAGAACTTGAAATTTAACAGACAGATACAGACAGATACCAGTTTTTGATATATTTTGATAAAAAGTGCGGCTGAAAATCAAATTTTTTAATTCAGGATGTGTGGGAGGTAGGCATATCCTTGCAGCGATTTTTCTCAAACTGAAAATTTTGCTTAACTTAGACATTAAGTATGAGTATACTTAATTTGTTCGTTCTGCGATAAGAACTCTAGTTTTGTCGGTTCACTATATGGAGACAGGACAATGTGCGTCATGGTCTAAAAATAAAATTTTGTTTTCATAGTTTGTACAAACCCACAAAAGCCATTTTCTATCCCTGCTTGAAATTGATTTCAGATAGAGAGAAATAGAGACGAGAGAGAGTATGCCAAATAGCAATAAATTCCTATAAAACCTTGGAGATATTGTAACCTGAAATGTCGAATTGTTACTACACTCGTATTTTGTAAATCGTTTATACATGTTCAACCTTTTAAAACATCTCAATTATATTAAAGGCTGGACTAAAAGGAAAATCATAAATTGTCAATTACACAATGAAAACGTTTACCAACTGCTTCTGTAATTCTTAACACCCAACTTTCGTTTCAACATTTCCTTTACATTCAATACTGCACAAGACTAAATGAAAAATCATTTGTAATTAATAGGGCATCAAACTGCCCATCTACATTCCTTCAACAGAAAATTCGCATTCTCATAAAAGTGATTGCTTTTTCACAGCAATAGCAGAAGAAGAGGCAGCAACTTTTCAATTTCTCTACCATTTTGCCATTCAATATTTGAAATAATTGAAACCATTTCACACACATTTGCCTTTTAACGTTTATTTGTTCTGTTTTTGACATAAAATTAAGAAGTAATGCCTATTGCTATCACCCCCCCAAATCCAAACAATACCAGCGAGTTGACTGTAATTTTTAAATTATTCACGCATAATATTTTTGTATTCCTCTAAAAGCGATGACGAAAAAAAGAAGAGAAAATGTTACTAATGTTGGCAACATCTGTGGTTCATTTTGTTATAAATTGCCAATTATTAGTAATAAATTGCAGAAATTCAGTTAAACATTTTTGTACATGTCAAGTTTGCATATAAAATAAATACACTGGAAATAATTTTTTCGACAATTAATGAAAGAAACTTTTGAAAATATACCGTATAAAATATGAAAAAATTTAGAAAATGTACGAGTATTATCATTCTTTTTTTTCGTGGATTTTAACAAACTTTATTTAATTTATCGAAAAAAGTTTTGTAAATTTTAATATAAATACAACCAGAGGTGGGGTGTAGAATTAATAAGACTAAGATATTCTCACTGTTTATTGTTGGTATTTTGTTTAAGCTTTTCTATCGTTGCAAATAAATCGAGTGTTTGGAATTCTCATTCACTTTGAAGAGTTATTTGTATAAAATCTTTAGCTTTTTTAAAATATTTGTTTCCTGATGATCTGGCCTAAGCAACTAGTTAAATGTGCACAGAAACCAGCTTATCTTCCAACGATAAGTTTCAGTGTACTTATCAAGAATGACAATTGGGAATTTAGCACAACAAACATAATCTTATTTATTGGATATATTTATTCATATTCTTTACATAGATTTTGTTTTTGGCAACATTTTAACGCTTATTGCAAAAGGTTGGTACGATGTAATTTATTTCTTTTTTTGAATATGCCACGACGTTTTCCCATCTTTCGGGCAACATATGGATTCCTCGCCAGAAGAAGTAGTCAAGAGCGAATGAGGCTCATTTGGGATACCCTGTTCCTTAAGTGAAGCGTATTTGACTGATAGCATTCTGCATTGATCAAATTAAATAGTAATCGGATGGCGCAAGGTCTGGACTAAGGTGGGGGAAAGGGTGACGAAAACTTCTTAGCCACCGCCTTCCCACAGGATACCCCGTTACAAAGCAAAGCATATCCCAGTTAGAGTACTTGGCATCAATTGAAATAAATAGTAGTCGGACTGGACAAGATCTGGATGATTGAGGAAAATATTCCAACAACTTTTCTCCAAATGGCGTTGTCATGATGGAATGTTGCGATTTCATGTCTCATCGCATATTCCGGGCATTTTGCAATGCGCACTTAAAATAAATCGACTGTGTTCTCTATGATCATGTGACACGATGTCAGTAGAGCTGAGACGCTACGGGTCCTAAAAAATACAAAGCATTACATTGGCGCCTTGGATATGTGGCTTATACGTTGATTTGGTTGGTTGGCCGGGATTAACATATCGACTTAGAGCTCTTAAAGTTGCCGCTATACATCCATTTTGAATCTCTAGTTATGATTCGATGCAAAAATGACTGCTTTTGTTAACGTTTAAGCAGCACTTCTGACATGCAAAATTGTCTTTAAACGTCTTCTGGCTACAATTCGTTGTGTATCTTATTTCCTTCCTTTGGGACAAATACTGTAGCTTACAAATGTTTTGAAGTTTCCAATGATTTTGAAGGTTTTTCTTGAGTTTGACAACAATTTTTATTTTAGTAACACCTCCAATTCATTATGTTTGAATAATTTTTTCTCTTGTGTCACCACTGTTGAACCTCATACCATGGCAGGTAACGTTGAAATCGATAAATTGTATTTATGATAATACATCGTTAGTTGTGATGTGATTCAGCTGCCCTTTTTTTAATTTAGAAAGAAAAGAAAAAGATCCCACAAATGATACTTGGTTGGCACAAAAATCAAGTTTTAGCTTAAATATACATGAGGATGTGGCATCATCATTCCACATACTTTATGAAATAACTTTCTATTACTTTTGTTTACATAAGTATTTTATTACTATTTTTAAATAAGCGATATTTTATATGACCTTAAGGGCAAACATGAATTATAACATGTACAATTTTTGTTTTGTCTTGAAAATAAAGTTCATTCTATTAGAACCACGTAACAGCATATTCCATAAATGCTGAGCTCATCGTGATCTGAAAAGATAGATCACAACTATTTAAATTATACTAATAATTAAAAAAAAAAACATTCATTATTACGGTCGGTGACGACGAAATTGGGGATACTGCCGCAAAGGCTATTACAACAACATATTGCCAATAATGACAATAACGATGCTGCGCAATTCCCAAGAGTATCAGTAAGGCTTCCCCCATTCTGGCATACCAAGCCAGCTTCATGAATCGCACAAAGAGGATATCGGTTTGCTGCCAAAGAAAAACGAAATGCCATACACTTGTAGCAGCCATTGAAAACAGCGTCTTATCACAAATCAGTAATATTGTATTTAATCCATCTGTTACAAACATGTTTGACTCATTAAAGTCACGACTCTGGACACATTATGCTGTCTCAGAGCAGAAACGCACAGAAAAAAGTGTTTTACCAATTCAAAAAATGGTTTAAAATGTATTTCAATTTAATAAATGTGATAGTTGAATCAATTATTTTTTAAGTTGAAAGAAAATTAAAAATTTAATTTTAATTTAATTAAGATTTTAGGTGTTCTGAAATAAATTTTTAATTAAAATATTAATTAAAATTCAAAAAATATTAATTGATTTTTTCGTTAAAAATAATTTAGACTTGTACACAGAAAAAAGTGTTTTATCAATTAAAAATATTATTTAAAAAGTATTTCAATTTAATTAATGTTATAATTGAATGAAGTATTTTTTTAATTGAAAGAAAATTAAAAATGTAATTTTGATTTAATTAACATTTTATTTGTTTTGAAATAAATTTTCAATTAAAATTTTAATTAAATAACAAAAAATCTTTATTGACTTTTTTCGTTTAAAATAAAATAATTTAAGCATGTAGAATTGTTGTTGGGAATTGTCAATATTTATTTAAATAAATTAACACATTGTTTGAAATGGCAAAGTTTTTTGATCATTTTTTTAATTAGAATTAAAAATATCATTTATTGAAAAAAATATTCACAATTTTTGAATTTTTAGTAATCAATATCACATGTGCTTTTAAAATCACAAGTGTGATTTTGTGGTGTTCTGTAAATCACACCGTTTTTGTGTTTTTCGGTCTGATTTTCAATTGTCGAAAGCACAAGCAAACACAAATTTTTAACACCCCCTTGTTCTACAAAGGGATATCTCATTTTTTAACGCTTTTTATGTTATTTTCCGATAATTTGTTTTTTTAACCGATTTGGCGATCTCAAGTTGGTTTTAGGGCTTGTTTCAAATTTTGCAATTTTTGCGAATTTTGGCCATGTTCGCGATAGAAGCGATTTGTTCCTGTAAGTTTTCTGATTCTTTACAGCTTTAAAGATTTATAACAAATAGAAGACTCTGCTATCTTGCCGCTGTTAGCAAATGTTTTGCGAATTTTCACTAATTTAGCAATTTTTACCATTCCTTATTGTTTTAGGGACTTTTAATCAATTTTATGGCTTGTTTGTAATATTAAAAATTTTCGCGAGTTTTGGCTATTTTTGCAAAAATATTTTGTTATTTTCCGATATTTGCTTTTTTTTAGCCCATTTATCGATTTCAAATAAGTTTTAGGGTTTGTTTACAAGTTTTCAATTCTTCGTGAATTCTAGCCATGTTCGCGGATAGAAGCGACTTTTTCCGGCGATTCTTCACAGCTTTTACGATTTTTAATAAATATAAGACTTTGCTATCATGCTGCTGTTAGAAAATTAGCGATCTTTTATTCAACTAAAAAACAATCCCGAAATTACAACAGAAGTCACAAAAGCAAATTTTTTTTTTCTACTGTCGTCGAATTTTCTTAATTTTAAATTTGTTGTAAATAAAATAGCGTATTGCATAAAATAATTAATAAACAACACATTTAATATTTTATTTAGTAATTTATTATGACGGTCATCTTACAATAGTCTCAAAAATATCAAAGTGATTTTAAAAAGTTGTGTTCGCAGCTGAACGTTTTGAAATCACAAAATAATTTGTCCAGAACACCTCTCTTGTGGTTTCAAATCACTTTGATAAGATGTGATTTTCAGAACAGGCCTGATAATCATTTTGGTAATAGGTGCATAATCAAAAAATTGTTTGTTTGATATTATGAATTTGGTATACATTTGGTGTTTGGAGAAATTTAATAATTTTTTCTGTGCGCATAAAAACGCTTTTACAGGTTTTGGAACTTGGCGACGTGCGCCTCACACAATTGCTTCGCGATATGCGAGATTAAGCCGGCAACGAACTGAACGACAACATGCGCAAACCTGCCTGTATGAACCGACTACCACCAAATGAGCGTACCGTAATTTCAATAAGGTTGATCAGCTTGACAAATTTGCTATTCCCGCTGACAAAATATTTGAAAAACGGCGATTTACCACACATCAACTGTATTGTGCTACGAAACGTATTTCCAGCACATTCAACACAAGAGCAGCAAATGAGCTTACTTTTCAAAGGGGCGGCTGAGTTAAAAACAAAGCTTTCTCAATGTCCACGAAGCAGATCCCGCTGCCGTGACGCCGAATCAAATGAAGTATGCTGTAGCCACCGAAAATACGGCACCAAACCAAAAAAGGGTCGTCGTTGGTATCCCTCACATCGACGGATTGTAGGAGAGATTCATACATTCCCCTTAATGTGACCGGGATTGTAAACTTACGCTGGCGGCCGGAAGTCTACATTTGCAGTATTTGTATGGAAAACTATATCAACATACGATAAGAAACTATTATGCAGAGTGTTATACTTGAATGCATATTTACTAAGAAATATATGATTTTGAGATACAAAGTTAAGATGAATATGTTAAAATTTCATTCGCGGTACAGCATTTACTCAAAGTATATGTGGTGCCATGTGTGTCACATACAGATTTTTTACACCAATTTACAAATCGCTTTCCAGCTTCACAATATGGACAACGATCAGGGTACATGGTATGTACGCCGTTAAAAATATCAGTCAATTGGTTCATATTAGTGCCAGAAACAGGAAAACTACCGAGTGCCATTTCAATAGCCAGGCGTGTTGGGGCACGGCCTAGTAACCTTGAATTTTCAGAGCGCTGTTCAAATGCTGGCATAAAGAACTTTTTTACAAGAACTTCGTCGCTTGCCTGTTTGGTGGATGTGGTCGTTGCCAAATGCCAGCGTAAAGTTTTGCGCTTAGTTGAATATATAGAAAGCATTTCGTCCATTGCAGCGACGCCTCCTATTCGCAATATGCAAATAGTTGTTCGTCAACTGATCACTGCAATATGAATATTGAATATTGCGAAATATGCAATAAAGTCAAATATGCAAGCACACGTATGCATACACAAACGTGCACAAGAAAGCAAGGAGTAAAAAAAATATACTAAATGACATATTCTGCATGACGTATTCAAAAAAAATTTGAGTTGGATAAAATAGTGATGTGAATATCCATTCATTTTATATGGTGTCTACATTTCGTCGGTTGATAATTAAAATGTCGTATGTGGATTTTTTGCGGTTTTGAGTTAAGATCGATTCTTAGGTTTTCCGACCTGATCTTTCATTTGGCGTAATCAGTTTTTCGATACCTCATACGGGTTTCGAGATATGGAGTGTTGAGTTTGTCGTATGTGGTATTTGCTAAGGCAATTTTCAAATTAAATGTCGTATGTAACTGCCACATACGACAAATTTCCACATAAAACAACCAAAAAATTAATTTATTATTTAAATGTCGCATGTGGATTTTATAAGAGTTCAAACTTCAAACTCAATTTACTCGAAACTATCGGAAACCACATACGACAATTAAATTAGCAGCCGACGATTTGTAGACTACCGGCCAGTAGATGGTATTTTTGAAAAGTAGGGTTTGGGGGGCCAAAACTGCTTAGAATTGATTTTTAGGAAGCTACTGAAAATGTCGGACCCTGTTGTTGTGGAAATTTTTTTTATTCAAGTTTTTCTGCAAAAATACTACAAATGTAGACTGCCGAGCACATAAAGGTTAAGCCTTCACCCACACAACGAACATATCTACAACCAAATTCGCATCTATCCCTGCAAATAATACGCGTAGTCCAGATACGCATGCAAAAGCGACTAGCACTAGTCCAAAGGTAGCCCAAATGTATTGAAAAACATGGTCTATTTAACACAACGATGTCATAGAGCTGGACCATATAACCCAGCTTTTAATTACAAAGGAGTAGCCTTAAAACTACTCCATGTTCGTACATACTCCCAGTGGACTAGTTTTGAAACGACTCTATGGTATAATGCAGAGGATTATTTTTGAAATCTTTTAAAAACGAAAACATGTCGTATAAAAACGAATACGTTGTCGTTTAACTAAAGCGTGATCCATTTCGAGGTTCACTACTTTAAAAAAAAAAAAAAAACACAGAAAATTCAAATTTAATGGGGAATGTTTATTATCATTTCAAAGAACATTTTTTGGCATTTATTTTTTGAAGATTATGTCTATCAAATGTTGGCCGTTGGTACGTCGCAGATGCTCCATCCGTTGAGTCCAATTTTTGATGACTCGCTCGAGCATTTCGACTGGTAACTAGCGAATGACACGCGTGATGTTTTCCTCCAAGGCCTGAATCGAAGCGGGTTTGTCCGCATAAACTTTAGACTTTACATATCCCCACAGGAAAAAGTCTAACGGTGTGATATCAAACGATCTTGGTGGCCAATTGACCGGCCCAAAACGTGAACTTATGTGCTCACCGAAGTGTTCTCTCAATAAATCCATTGATTGATGCGATAAGTGGGAAGTGGCGCTGTCTTGCTGAAATCAAATGTCGCCGAGATGACGAGCTTTAATTTCAGGCATAAAATAGTCGGTTATCATGGCACGATAACGGTCCGAGTTGCTGCGAACGGCGCCGAATCGACTCTACACGGTCTTCGTGTACACTCTCAGGTACGGCCGCTCCATTTTCTTCACAGCGTGCTGGACGTGGTCTATTCGGTCGAATATTATTCAATAATGAATGCTGGGTCTGAAAATGGGTGATGATGTTGCGAATAGTACGCTCAGTAGGCCGATTATGTTAACCATAAGTTCAGCGAAGTGCACGAAACACATTCCTCACAGAACGTGAATTTTCGTAATAAATTTACGATTTGTAAACGTTGTTCAGGCGTAGATTTTTCCATTATGAAATGCCAAGCAATACTTAACAAAAATATCATGACAGCATGACACGACTCACACGTGATCTGTCAAAAAAGGCTATTGAAAAAAGTATTTCTACTTGAATCACCCATTACAAACTCTTTTTAACAATGACATGTTCCATGATTGCACAACATCGGACTATATTTTAGGTAGTCCATTTAATCTAAAATGAATCAAGTAGTCCAATATTATTTGCAGGGATATGCTGCTAATCATTCCCCAATAAAAATGTTTGAAAAAAAAACAATACCAGTGAACTTGGGTCTTCATTGTGATTTCAAATAAAAATTCATAATGGTAGATGTCACGCAACCAGTGTGACCAGATATTAAAAATTCGTACAGCTTTATCTAGC
Organism: Pollenia amentaria; assembly: GCA_943735925.1. Lineage (NCBI taxonomy): Eukaryota > Metazoa > Arthropoda > Insecta > Diptera > Polleniidae > Pollenia > Pollenia amentaria. Next base: position 144,769,064 of record OX031009.1, on the reverse strand, counting down.
ATTAGATATGGCCAAAAAGTGCTAAAATTGATTTTTTTTTATATTCAAAATTCGAAACTAAAAACATTTTAGTGACTTATTTTTAACGAAATTGAAATAAATGATTATATTGAAACAAGTGGGTAGATTTTGTTGAAACTTCAGATAAATATTCATTTATAGCACAGGTAGTTAAGATTAAAATGAAGAGGGCCCGCTAATCTCTGATACTTGTAAAATTAAAACGATTTTATTTCTTTGCTATACAAAATTGTTTAAGAACATTTTATTTCTTATAATTATTATTTTTTCAGAAGTTTGAGCAAACAATTTCTACAAAAATTTACACTTAGAATTTTTATCTAAATACAAAGTGAAATTTCGTTGTAAGTTTATATCGTAATATCAAATGGTAAATAATTTTTTAATCAACATTTCTAATATTCCCTATATTTTACCAAGACAGGTAAGATGTTTCTTAAGAGAAAAATAAAAGGCTCACAACGAAGTGCCGAAATATTGGATTAAATAAATTTAATATATTATCAAAGTTGTTTTTGGGAAAACTATTATTTATTAAAAGATTTTGTTTGTTGTGCTTAATTCCCTTTTTTAATAATTCATACAAAATACTGAAATTTATCGTTGGAGGATAAGCTGTTCCTCACTGGTTGCTTAGGCCTACAACTACAATTAATGTTGGGAGAATTCCAAATAATTGTAGCGGGAAATGTAAGAAAAGATAAACTCATCACTGATTTATTGTTTGGTATTTTGTTTAAGCTCTGATATCATTGCAACAAAGACTTTTTGAGTGTTTGTAGGTAATTCTCATTCCCTCTGTAGTCTTGTTTGCTGATAGCTTTGGCTTTTCTAAAGTTATTTAGGAGAAAGTTTCCTGATGATCTGGCCTAAGCAACCTGTGAAATGCGCATAGGAACAGCTTATCCTCCAACAATAAATTTCAGTATTTTTTTTATCAATTATTAAAAAAGGGAATAAAGCACAACAAACAAAATCTTTTAATAAATTTAATATATTTAAAAAAAAAACAAGTTAGAGTGCTATATTCGGCTGTGCCGAATCTTTGATACCTTCCATCGACAGGAGTGGGTTCAATATGATATCTACATATACCTAAATTAATAACTAATCTTCACAAAAAAGAACGAAAATTGGTTGCAGTTTAGACCTATATTAAATTAATGACCGACAATCAGAAAGTCTTATGCGTTTCTTTTTAAAACTTTGTACTGGCTTGTGTAAAATATCATGATTCGTAACAGTTTTAGCCGAACTAAAATGATTTTTAGGAGGGTAATTTGTATTGGACATATGGTACATTATGGAACAATCATCCCAAAATTCTGAAGACTGATTTCTGATATAACAAAAAATTAATTTCAAATCTGTAATGTTTTTAGGCGAATTTAATTATTTTCCCAAAGTAGGCCTTATTTCGGTTTGGGTTCATAATGAAATAACTCCCAACAAAAGTTATGAAATAAGTCCCGATGGGACTTATTTCATTTGGGAGTTATTTCACTGTACCGGTGGTTCCACATTTTGATTCGAGGTTCTGATCCTACTTGACCGATATTGCTGGATTTCAATTCCAAGCTGCTTAGGATAACGACAAGCAATTTGAGACCAAGTTTGTTCTTTTCTTTTGCGTTTTTCGAAAGTGAGCGTGTTTTCAACAGACGGACAAACAGATGGACAGACAGACGGACATGGCATAATCGACTTTGAATTACTCAAGCAGCCAGAGTTTCACACGGAATGACAAACTTAGTTTCACACGGAAGGACAAACTTAGTATACCCTCATTAACCACTATAGGTGGTGGAGGGTATAAATAGAAAAGTGACCTCAAGCTTAAATAAAAGAATTCATAAAAAATTTTTAAAGGTCGAATAAGAGTCAATTTAAATAAGCCATTTTCGTACGAAATTTAATTTTGGGTACAATTATTTTTAGTCCAAAAAATTTAGTTAAATCAATAAAACTATTCGCCCAAATTGTTAAAATAATGCTAAAAAGGCTAAAAGCATTTTAAAAAATGCTAAATAAAATGCCAAGTGCTAAATAAAAATTTTGTAGCCAAATAAACTTTTTTTATGCTAAATTTAGGTGCAAAATGCTAAAATGAACAAGAATTTCACACTGCACGCAACAATAACCGGCGTAGACTTTTTGTCGTTTTACAACTTGATGGTCCACATACGCCAGCGCAAACTCGTAGATCGTTTTATCAACCTTCAAACAATTTCTTATTTATCCAAGAATGGTGAGTTGTTTAAAATACTTTAATTTTTAAGTTCTTTTAAGGACCTTTTCAATAACCCAGCAAAAACTTTACTTACCTGGTAAGTTAGCAAGTAACATTGGAGACATATGAACACTACTTATTTTTCGGCTGACTAACTACTTATTTTTGTTCGAGTTGTCCACAGAATTCAGTAGTTACAAAACACTTACTAGAAGTCACAAAATATCTAGTTATTATTTAACTACCAGTAAGTTGAATTTTAAGTATTTACAATATACTTACTAGAAGCCAAAAAATAACTAGTTTTTATTTAATTGGCGGTAGTTAACAGACCTAATAAGTAGTTGTGGAGCTAGTTACCAGTAAGTAAATATTCAGTATTGAAAACAAGACAACTAATAAGTAGTTATTAAGCTGATTATTAGTAAGCAAATATTCATAACTGAAAATAATAGTAGTGAAAAGTAATTACTGGGGTCATTACTAGCAAGTACTTATTGAGGTTTTCAGAATAATGACAATTGTAATGACAACTACTTACCAGGTAACGTATGAAATAACTACGACCTATTACCAAAATTCAAAAAGTTTTTCCTGGGAAGTTTAAAAATATCAGTCAAGTTAATTCGACTACAAGACCCATAAGGCATGATAAGACGCACCATATTGTAACGAAAGGTCAACCTGTACTTTGATTCAGTAACTTTTAGCGAACTGACAATCGATATATTTGTAGAAATATATTTTCGCTTGCAGTAAATATAGTGTGATTCTGTAATTTCTTTTTAACGAAAGTATACAGCTGTATTTTTGTATTCATTTAATTTAATATCATTTGACATTTCTGTCTATAAAATAATCAAAATACTCGAATGCCAAATACTAAAAAGCCATCTTAAACACAAAATACACTTTATCGATTTAATAAAGACCACATAAATTATTGTCGCTTAAATAACGAAATACGTACTGCTTAAAGAAACAGCTGACTTCAACCGACAGCGAATATCGTAATAATGTTACTGAATAGCAAATTCGATCAATTTTCGTTATATTTATTTAAATGATACGATTATCATTATAAAAGTTAGTGAATCGCTATTTTAGCTTAACCGATATGTCTATGCCCCGAAAAGTTGAAAGTATCCAATTTATAAATACAAAGCCTTATGGACCATAGGCCATAAAGCCCGAATAATAGCTAAAACTAGCAAAATCAAAAGTATAAGTATTTTGAGAAATTTCACACAAAAATGAGTTTGCATTTGATGTATTGAATCGTGTAATTAATTAAAAATTTTCGTAAATTTTATAAAAAATAATTCTGTTCTGTTAAAACTACGAAAAGTTCTGTAAAATCTGTGATAGTTTTCATATACGTGAATGAGACATTGACATATTTTCAGTGTGCATTTAAACATGTCTATATGTACATATACATAAGCATATGTACTTACATATATATTTAAGTGAATATATATACAATGCATAAGTATGTATTGTATATGTTTGCTTACACTCTTAACAAGAATGTAATTGCAAATGTGTGTAACTAAAAAAAAAAAAAAATATGTGTAAAAAATATTGTTGTCGTTATGGCTCTGCATTGTTATAACATTTTTTTTACATTAATTTTTTTCTATTACTTAAACACAAATCTCTACACAAACACGTTTTTTCAAACACCAACATGCATACCCACCTAATCACATGTATAAACACATTAAGCCAAATTCAGTATTGAACACGTTCATATTGGAAATATAAAATAAATTTGAATTGTGTAACAATAAGTTTCAATAGACACAATAGCACTTGTAAATATGAGCATGTATTTGCACACAGTTTTACGAAAAACGCAATAAGAATGGAAAAACATTTCCTACACTGAAGAATTTATTAAAATATTTTGCAGTTTTTAAATAAAATGTAACATTTTGTTTGATTTATTTGACATTTTTTCTAGATGGTCACCTCTAAGAAAATTATTTTTAACGAAAAACAAAAGTTTTAAAACATATTATTGTCACGGTCACAACCTTATTATGGTTAATATTATGATTATGGTAAATGTATTTTGGTTTATAAATGATAACATATTTTCTTTTTTTTAACAGCACTATATTATGGTTGACAAACAACTACACTTTTATGTTATATATTGTAAACATAATAATATTATTGTATTTGATAAAATGGATCAGAGGCAACCATAATAAGGTTGCGTTTTCGTTAAAGGAGCGCTGATTGAACCCAACACAGAAAGAAGTTAATTTTTTAAAAAAAATCAAATTTATTTCTTAAAACAAGAAAATCCATAATAATTCTTGATTTTAACTTATTTCATTCGTATATAATAAAATTTTCTTAAATAAAGAAACATTTTGCTTCAACCAAGCTACACATATAAATATTTAGAATAAGTAATTTTTGGCTTGGACGAGATCATGCAAAACTTTCTTGGTTCGAGACATATTTTCTATTTTCTATAGTCAACGATATTTTCACCAGAAAATATTTTCACCAGAAAATATCGTTGCCTATGACAATAATAATGTTGACGTAAGCAAACTATGTTTGCAACATGTTTAATAATAAAAGTTTTTTTTTAAGGTGACCGTATAGAAAAGTACAATTTCTTAGCGTGTAGGACAGATACACATAAAAAATTTTAGTAGTTTTTTTTATCAATTAAAAAAATTGTTTAAAAAGTATTTCAATTTGATTAATGTGATAATTGAATCAATTATTTTTTAAATAGAAAGAAAATAAAAAATTTTATTTGTATTTAATTAACATTTTAGTTCTTTTGAAACACATTGTTAATTAAAATATTAATTACTAGCATTTAAGCCGCTACTTCGTTAGCGTCTCCTTTTCTTTCGTGGAAATATTTTTACGCCAAAGTTTATGTTTCTGGGCTTTAAATTTTGTAACAGGTACAATTTTCATCTCTTCAACGTTCGAATTTCGAAAATGTACCAAATTTTTATTTGTATTTTTTAGATACGTTACGAATGCGATATTTTTTTTTTCAATGTGTATTGGTTTAATAGATAGATGCCGTGGCAAAAAAGTTTTAAAATACAGGTTTTACCCATTTACTCCCCAAAAGGGTCGAATTTCAAAAAAGTACCAGACACCTGTCCGCTTATTTTTTTAGTGAACATGAGGTTAGGGAATTTACCCGTTTTTAGGTTTTTTACCCTCTAACCATTAAAATTTCCAAAACTGCCATCCTAGGGAATCGATTTAGCGAGAAGCCAAAAAAATTGCCAGTTGTGGAACCAAAAAGCTAAAGTAAGAAATTAAATTTCCCGTATTTCCCTTTTTGGTACCTTTTTTCTCCCCATTGAAACATAAAAAATTTCAGCATTGTAGTGGGAGCCCATAATTTAATACGTATATGTCAATGAATAAAAAAATATTTTTTATAAAAAAAGTACCAAAAATAGTTACGGTTTCTACCCCTTAAACGTCCGAATTTCGAAAAAGTACCAAATTCGTACTCGGAATTTTTAGATAAGTTTCAAATGTTATATAGCCCTTATTTCTACGTGTATGGATTAAAAATATAGATGGGGTGACAAAAAAGTACCAAAATACAGGTTTTACCCGTTTACTCCGTTAAAGGGCTGAATTTCCAAAAAGTACCAGACACCTGTCCGCTAAAGAACAACGATAAGTATTAAATTTTTTTTGGATCTCTTTTAGTTTTGGAGATATAAGTTTACCGAATTTACCTGTTTTTACACTTTTTTTACCTCTAAACATTCGAATTTCCAAAAATCCCGTCTTAGTGGATCAATTTGGGGAGAGACCTACCCCTGGTCCAAATTTCAAGTTTTTAACTTCAGGCGTTTAGGCTGTGCGATGATGAATCATTCAGTGAGTCAGTCATCCAGTCAGTAACGGTACAATTTTATATTTATAGATATAACAAGAAATCTAAATTGATTTCTTTCGCTTAAAATTAAATAATTTAAACCTATAGAATTATTGTTGCGAATTGTCAAACACTGAACTATATTTAATTAAATCAATGAACACATTGTTTGAAACTGCAAGGTTTTTTGATCATTTTTTTAATTAAAATTAAAAATTTCATTTATTATTATAATAAATTTGGTGATTAGAGACAATTTTAAATTTTTTTCTGTGCATATTTGGGTGTTCGTAAAAGTTCGGTACAAAATTGTCTTAAATGTTACATCTTTAACAATATTAATTGCTTCGGGCAACACTATAGCCTGTTTGAATGGTTATATCTTAGGGTTAACTTTGATAGAAGATGTTATTAAAATTTCATTATTCTGTAAAAAAGTTATATACGTTGAAAAATGGGTGAAAATTATATTTTGCTTTTCTATTATAGAGAATGTTTATATGTATATGTTTAGTTTAAGAAGGACGGTTAAGACTTCGGCCGGGAGCAAGGATATTCTCCTCTGTGGTATAACAAATAGCAGCTTCACTTAATAAAGCTTCCCTGCACAGCCGACCTTTGACCGGCGCACTGTGGCTGAAAATTTAATTTCATCGGCCAAAAGTCCAATTTTTTGTCATCGCCGATTTCAAAAATTTTAATGCCATTCGATAGCAAACATATTAGAACTAAGGTATTAAAAAAACTAGATTAACATATTCGTAATTGTGGCTGTGTCATGCTGCTGGAAACAAATATTTTATTTTTTTTTAGAAAAAATTAATTTTTGTAAACTAAATTATGATTTCTCGCAAACCGCTATCAATAATTGGTCGAAATTAATTTTGTTATATTAATGGGATAGTAGTCTTTGAGAAATGGATCATTACATCAATGTATCATTTATACCTGATGTGTTATTAAATGTTTCCCCAGGTTCTATATTTTAGTTAAATCCGAATTTTAGAGGAGTAGAACTTGTTAGGGTCAAAAGGGGTCAAAGAGATTTTAGTACCATCAGAAAGCTGAAGGTGTCCTCTTTAACCCCATATATACTTATGCAACTGTTTGGAACTGTCTGTTGAACACTTTTTTCATTTTAATGAAATTACTCGCAACATATGACTGAAATATAACACAATGGTTTACGAGCGTTTTGTTTTGAAAAATAATTTTGCTTCTTATGAACGGCTGAACATATTTGAATTAAATTTTAAACTGTCATGGCCGGGTAGCTTTTGTGTTGAATTGGAAGAACACGGGTCCATGGAGGGTCGGGAGAGTGACTTGCGGACCTCTAAAATTGGTAACCTCGGAAATTCAAACTTTTAAAAAATTCACCAAAAATATATTTATGGATTGCAAAAAAAAAATTTAACTTAAGCTGAGTTACAAAAAATATGCTTAAATGTTTAGGTTATCTCCTTTGCTGTTGGAGATATTCGGATAAAACGAATTTTTTGGCTTGATTTTTATTATGTTTTATGTCAAACTGTTATCAATAGTGGGTTAAACATTTTTTATATTGGTAGTAAAGCAGTCTTTAAACAATGTTATGTTGTATTACTGTACCGATTATACCTGCTGTGTTATTAAATATTTTTTCAGGTTCTATATTTTAGTCAAATTGAAGTTCAGAAGAATAAAATTTATGAGGTCAAAAGGGGTTAAAGAAATTTTACTAGCTGTAGGTAGGTGAAAGTATCCACTTTAAACCCAAATGCACTTTTGTACCTGTTTGGACCAGCCTATAGAACACTTTTTTAGTTTGTGTTAAATTATTCGCAACATTTCTTTTGCTCTTTTAATTTTACCTATTCATATGACTGAAATACAAGTGTACCAAGCCAAGTATTTTATATTATATAATTAACAATACCTGTGGGATTTTAAGCGTATCCTACTTAAGCCCATTTTAGTTCTTTATTCTACCTTATTTTACTACCTAGGAACACAGTATAACGCAAGCTATGTATAAAAGCCAGTGGTATTCGAATAAAATCTCAGTTGTTAAAATATAACTAAGCAATAAAAATCTAATTTTTTTAATATCTATAAAAATGGAGAGCTTCAGCTATAAAGAATTATCCGAAGAGTATTTTAAAAATAAAAAGGAGGAAGATGTTTTAAGTTACATTGAAGGAAAACTCAATATATATTCCTGCAGCACTGAAATACGATCGGAACTGCAAAATAAAATAACCGATTTCGTCAAAAACTTAAAAAAGCGCTTCAAACAAGTTGGATGGAGTAAACCTAGATTTTACAACAGTTTTGCAAACAGGTTAGATGGCGAACTCAGTGTCCAGATATCTTCAGAAGGTACACATGAAAACAACCTTGGGAGACCAAAGAAATCACTTGAGAACTGTAGCGATAGGTCTAAAAGGCGGAAGCTTAAGGATATCAACGAAGAAATCGGGGATAAAAATATTCAAGAAGCTTTGCTATATCAACTGCGATCACAAAAACAACTCACAAAAGTCGATATTATTGAAAAAGTGCTTATCGCTAGTCCCAAGAGAACAAAACGGATTCTTAAGAGTGTTCCAACGCCAAGCGATGAAAAACAGTTTTCAAATGAAGAGGCATTAGCATTATTTTTAGATTTGAAGTTAACAAAAGAGCAATATATTCAGCTCAGAGTACGTGCAATTGAAAAAGGTTCAAATCTGTATCCTGCTTATCATCACATAACTGCTGCTAAGAAGAAATGTTTGCCACCAAGGGACATTACATTATGAGTATGCTTGTAGAAGCAATTTTTAGTCAGTTTAACATCTTTACTCCCATATGCCCTATTCCAAATCAAATTTTTCAAACAAAAAAAAAAAAAAATAATTTGAGTAAAAAATTCTAATAATTCAACACACCGATTTTTATACAATTAGAACAGTAATGTTTTCTAATATGTCCATTATTTTCTAGAAAATTCTGATCAATATCGAGTGGTAAATTGTATTGCCTCTTTTGAACAAAAAACAAAATTTAAAGCCGTTTTCCGGGATTGGGAATGTAGGTATTTCTTAATCAAAAATTGGGAACTTTTTAATCTACATAACTGCCAAAATTCATTATGATACCTTTAATTATGTTAGATTTATAGAATGTCAAACATTAAAATTATTATTTATATAGTGTAAATGAGTAAAAAATAATAATTTTAAGGTTTGACATTCTATAAATCTGACATGAACAAAGATATATTAATGAAATTTGGCAGTTATGTAGATTAAAAAGTTCTTAAAACAGTGGGCAGAAAAACATGCCACTTTTTGAATAAAAAATACCATAATTCTCAATCTCAATCATTAGCATTTTCATACTAAATGCTAAAAAACATCAAAAGTTGAACTTTGACCTTAAATTTCTCAACAACTACTGAACCGATTTTAACAAAATTAAAACTGCAAAAAAGTTCAAGAAGTCTTCTCTACTGCAAAAAATTGCAAAATTATCTCTAGCGGTTCAAAAGTTACAGATTTTTGGCCGATGAAAAACGATTTTCAGCCACTGTGCGGCGCAAGTATTTATGGTATATTAAGCCCTGGCGTCGCTAACTGAAGCTCCTAAAATCATCCTTATCCCCGGGCGATGGCTGGCTATGAAGAAGCTTTAGCGAAGCCGGTATTTGTTATACCATAGAGGAGCAAATCCTTGCGCCCGCCCGAAGGCCGACCTTGCAGGAAGGCTTTTGTTAGCGAAATCGGTATTTGTTATAACACAGAGGAGAAAATCCTTTCGCCAAAAGTCGGCTATGCAGAGAAACTTTATTAAGTTAAGCCAATATTTGATATACCATGGAGGAGAATATCATTTTCGTTATAAATTAAAAAATGAAATAATCTCCCAAAAAATTTGTTGGGGCTTTATTTAATAATGATTGTTTGGGGCTAATTTCATATGAAATAATCCCCCAATCGCAAAAAAATTAAATAACCACCCAAAAATCGTTGTTGTCTTTCTGTACAAATTTTTAAAGGTTGTTTAATTTGTTTTTTTTTGTAATTAATTCTTGGGGGGCTATTTCATGTCGCCATTAAAAATCCATTTTAGAAGATACTAAAAATGATGTTTTCGGCTTGGAATTGTTTCGGGCTTAAGAGCGATTTCCATCACATACCTGTATGTTACTCATATTTTTGGCACTGCGAAATATGGCCCCGGTAAATATAGCAACCAGTGAAATGCGCATAGGAACAGCTTATCCTTCAACAATAAATTTCAGTATTTTTTTTTATCAATTATTAAAAAAAGGGAAGTAAGCACAACAAACAAAATCTTTTAACCAAAAAAAGTTGTATTAAAAATTTGGGCTGGATTCATATGACCGAAACTTAAAATCACAAATTTAAGATCCAGAATTTCAACATCCTGAACTTTTATATCCCGAATGATTACACAGTTTTTATTTTTAGCATCGTACGATATTCAGCGTGTTTGGGCCTTCGGCCGGGCGCAAGGAGTTTCTCCTCTATGGTATAAACCATCTTTGCATTGCCGGAAAGTATTTTCCCTTCTTTGGATATAAAATTTTATAAATTTGAAATAAAATTTTTTGGGGTCATTTTTCATTTCTTAAAATTTGCATGATTTATTAGTTAATGAAAAATATTGAAAATTTTGAAAATCGGTCATTAATTGATCTTGTATCGGACCTAACTTGGATACCCTTAAGATAGAATCACTCAAAAAAAAAAAACAATTAAAGTTTATAAGAATATTTTTTTTTGTGGTAGCAAAAAATTTTTTCCAATTCGACTTATATACGTGCAGAAATACTCAATTCTAAACCCTTTTTTTCTTACTCTAGCTGGAGGATATAAACGACCAAAAACAGCCATATTTATTGGTTTAACGTCAAGTAGTTTGCTTCCAAAAAACTTACATAAAACTGACTAAACATTTACATAAATTTTCATTCAGTGAAAATCATATTCTCATATTAACACTAATTTAAATATACTGCCCATATTCACGGAAACTTAATTTTCAGAATTTTTAAACTCCTGGACAACCTGCAAAATTTTCTAACAGTTTAAATATATTTGAGCTTGTGCTCTGAAACCTTGTAATTGTAACTTTTGATATAAATTATATTTGATGGTGTGTTGTGGTATTTGCTTTTATTTATACTCAAACATATGGTGGCATTCAACAAATTTACGCACATCTACATGTTTACTTTTTATTTTTAAACTTGCAACATAGTGTTTGCTAAATCATGGGTCTACATTTGAACATGGGCAAACAAATACAAAGATTCATAAACACACATACATACAATCAAACAAACATAGAGACAATACATTAATACATACCCAGCGGGAAAACGCAGAAGTCCTTCTTACTTTAGGCCTTATTAAAGCCCTGTTTAAAAATTGTTTTGATTCAATAACCATTCTTATCTAACTGCTAAAGAATGCCTCTTTAAAGGCATCGGCACTTTCGTATAAAAGATAAGATACATATTCCACATTTCCTTCTATGAGAAGGGAGAAAAAAAAGGAGCGTAAAAAAGACATGATTATGGAATGGAGCGAGCAGGCCTTATACATCCATAAGAAGGAGCCCAGAAGCCTTCTAGAAACCAACCGTTCTCCTCTCCCACCAAGAAAACTCAGAAGACTTTCTTTCTTCGGGCCTTATTGAAGGCCTGCTTAGATACTTTCCTGACTCAATTACCCTTCTGTTCTAACTGCTTAAGAATGCCTTATAGAAGGCATCGGCTTTTCCATATAAAATATTAAATACATATTCCACGAGAAGGAGTAAGATTTTTTGCTTTTCTTTTTGCCAAAGCAAAAGCCAAGGATGTCAGATCCCGTTATAGAGTTACCAATCTCTGGAAATCCTTAAAAAAACCATTAATTTGAATGCCTTTCAGGTTCTTTCTAGTGAAAGAAGCAAGAGCGGAAAGCCTACCCCGCAATGGCAACTTGTTTAAAAAAGATATGAGTATGGAGTGGAGCGAGCAGGCCTTCTAAATCTAAAAAAAGGAGTACAAAGGCCTTCCAGAAGACATCCGTACTCCTTCTCTTTCCCGCTGGATCAACATACATATATGTATGCACACATATAATTTCAATGTTTTCACAAATTTTTATTGATTGCTCATAAATACAATGATTTCTCAAAATATGCCTACCCATCTGACCTGATATTCGAAAAATTGGAAAGCTCACTAAGAAGAAGAATTTTCGGAATAAAAATATTCGATAAATGTTCGAATATATTTTATATAGCGAATGTTCTTTTATTTGAACAGTTCTCGCAATTTTTTCGACAATCAACATTCGAAAATGTATTATATTTCCTTAACTAAGATTTGAGTTTTTGCCTTTTTTGACAAAATCCCGAAACATAAATGAGCCCTAGATTTTTTTTCTATAAAAATCCTCGAACATTTGCTTTGTTGTCCGTTAAAGTATTTTTTGGACGAGATGTGACTACCTCTTCGCCAACAAATGAACTAAATAATTTAAAAATTTTCAGTAGAAGTAAGACCATTTTTAAATAAATTTAATTAATTAATTAATATAATATATTAATTTAACGTATTTAATAAGCTTATTAATTTGAAAAAGTAATATTTATTTTTAATAAATTTACTAAATATAAAAACGATACAAATTGTTTGATTTGTACCAAAATGAAATTGAAACATAATAATAATCATTCGATATCGAAGAATTACTAACGATAGTAATGCAGAATACTTAGCGATATCGATATTTGACTGATAAATATCGATAAATGATGAAACAGAACTGGGGCTGAACGATGTTTTCCATACAGTGTGACATAAAATTATGCCAGAGAATGCGGTCGAGAAATAAAATCAATTTTATTTTGAAAACTTTTTTTCTAATGCTCTCACATGGAGATAATTATTCTCCCAACAATGCTACCATACTTTCTTTCAATTTCATACATTTTGTAAACAAAGAAACATAAGAACAAATGAAAACGAAGGATATGGGAGAGAACTTGCAGTTACTGTCGACGTTTTAATTATGGGCTTTAGAATTTTTGCCTGATGTTGAAGACTCAATTCTGTTTTATCATTAATGCTATGTTTATACGACGATATAAACCACTTTTTTCGCTCTCTGAAACTATAGTCATTCCTAAAAATTTAAGGAATAGCACTATTACAAAATGCTTTATAAAATACATAACTGAAATTTAACTCATAGAATAAATCCGAAAAATAAAAAAATGTTGAATATCATAATATTATTGTTTAATAATTATCACTTAATTTTATTTAACATGAATTTTTATTTTGTTTTTTTTTTCGTTTTGATTGTCGATCTCAACAGATTTACACAGCAAATGTTCGAGATATATTCGATGACAATATCATTAATAAAAGTCTTGGTTAGTTGGGTAATTGTGTATGCGTGTGTATGTGTGTTGTGTGTGTGTGTGTATGTGCATACAGATTCATATCTTAAACTACAGTCATACTAAATAGAACGGAAATTTGAAAAAAGTAAAATTTGTTGTTCGTTCTATAAAGTGCAATCAAAATTTTATTTACTCTGACAATTTTTCTGGCTCTTAATAAATTTTGTCATAATTTTGTTGGGAGAGAATGATGTGTTTATCGATTAAAATTTCAGACATATTTAAAATATTGTTTTTTTTTTTTGTAATTTTTGTTTTAAAATTTAATTACGGAACTGTTCATGAATAATTTTATTTAGATGGATTTAGATGGAATTTGCATAAAATTTATGAAAAAAAAAAAAAAAAAAAAAATCAAATTAAAAGAAAATCTTAATTTACATTTTATTATCAGGAATGAAAATATGTATGTATTCCGAAATAACATAACATTTTTAATAAAAAGTACACATTAAACATTAATTTTCCTCAAACTAATTTAATTATTAATATAAATATCTTAATGTATATTATATAACTGTCTTTAAACAAATATTTATATTTCTGATTTAATTTTATCGCTGAAATAAAAAATCTAAGTCTTATTTTTTATGCAGATACAGCAGAAGACTATAATTTATTATTCTGACCTTGAGAAATATGAATTGAAAACTTTGAACTTTTTTGTATGTTATTGAAATCAATCGATTTTAAAATGATCGATGGATCGAATGCTTAAAAAAATTTATTTCAAAATGAAAACTTATTTTAAGCTGCATAAAAATCAATGCTTTTCAGATCCCTTAATAAGTCAATATATGTGACCTTCTCCGAGAAAAGGGACCTAGTTTGTGAAAATGAGGTTTTCAGAAAAACGCATTTAAAGTTTCATAACGCATTATCACTGTGAACAAACCTTCAATTGGGAGATGCGTTGATATGGTTAGTTATGGTTAATTATTTTTATCAGAAATCTAACTCATTTCATCTTATTCTGCACCCTTTTAGGTACCAGAATCCACTTTTAAGTCCAAACCCGTTAATGACACACTATGTCTCTTTTCTCGGAGAAGGTCACATATATAAAATTGTAACGTTACTGACTCACTGATTCATCATCGCACAGCCTAAACGCCTGAAGCTAAAAACCTGAAATTTGGACCCGGTCTGGACCAAATTTGGTCGCTTCCCAAATCGGTCCACTAAGACGGGATTTTTGGAAATTCTAATGTTTAGGGGGTAAAAACGGGTAAAATCGGCAACCTTTTATCTCCAAAACTAAAAGAGATACAACAAAATTTGTAATACTTATCGTTGTTCTTTAGAAAAATAAACGGCCAGATTTTTTAATTATCTTTAATATTGGACCTAGAAGACTTAACATGCAATGTCCTGAGTGAATGAGAATCTGTAAGGGGAATTTTTGGTACTTTTACTTGCTTTAACTGGTCCTTTTTTATTAAAATGGTCCCTTTTTAATTCAATACTTATTGTTGTTCATAAAATAAATAAAAAAGCGAACAGGTGTCTAGTACTATTTTGAAATCTATCTATCTTGATAACATTCGTAACTTATTTAAAAAATGCAAATGCAAATATGGTACATTTTCGTTATTCGAACGTTTAAGCAGTGAAAGTCGTATCTAATTTTGTAACATTTCCAAAAGATTTTTTCTCCATTTTCTTATCTTTCATCGCCTGTAACAAAAAACTTGACATTTGGACCAGAGGCCGGCCTATCGCCAAATCGATCCCGCAAACTTCATATCTCCGTACCTAAAAGGGATACAAAAAAGTCTAATGCCTATTATTGTTCATTAAAAATAAGCGCACAGGGGGGTTGCACTTTTTTAAAGTAAGGAGTAAACGAATAAAACCTGTTTTTTGAAACTTTTTTGTCACGTCATCTATCTTTTAAACCAATAAACATAGAAATAAAAATTATATCACATTCGTAAGTTATCTAAAAAATACAAATACAAATTTGGTACTTTTTTGAAATTCGATCCTTTGAAAAAGGAAAATCGTACCTAATTTTTTTACTTTTTTTTAAAACCTTTTTCTTCATCTATCTATATAATATAAAATTGTAACGTTACTGACTGATTCATCATCGTACGTCCTAAACGCCTGAAGCTAAAATGTTCATTTTCAGGTAAAACCTGTATTTTAAAACTTTTTTGCCACGCCATCTATCTTTAAAACTAATAAACATTGAAATAAAAAATATATCACATTCGTAAAGTATCTAAAAAATACAAATAAAAATTTGGTACATTTTTAAAATTCGAACGTTAAAGGATGAAAATTTTACCAGTTACAAAATTGCAGGTTAAATGCTACGAGTAGCATTTACACAAATTAAAGCCTAGAAACATAAACTTTGGCGTAAAATTATGTCCACGAACGAAAAAGAGACGCTAACGAAGTAACGGGTTAAATGCTAGCAAATAAATAATCTTTGCAGGCATTAAATATAAATAAAAAATGTACTATTTGCCTTGTAAACGGTTCAATTTGATTTACAAATAGTTTAATTTGGACTGCAAAAACTGTAAACTAATCGAAAATATTGAAAAAATCGTTGTTAACTATAATTTCCTGACATTTGGTTTGAATTTTTTTTAATTTTGGACGGCTAAATTTATGTTGGATGTTCATAACAAATATTGGGCAGCTATATCTAGTGAGCACCTTCTTGTTATCGAGAAGGTCCGATTAAGAGATGCAGGCTTAAAAAAAGAGACACAATTTGCAACCTACAAAAGAGATTCAACGGTAAAAAACTACAGCAAACCTCGATACACAAGCAGTTCTCAGAGGCATTGCTAAATTATTCCGACGCCCTAATGGAATCTAACAATACACAATGGAATGTTACTAAATCTTTGCGTTCCATTGGAACGTAATATTAGCTTCATTTCAACTAAAAGAAACGAATGGATCTCCGAGTATCAAAGAAATCAAAGGTGAGCTCTATATGGCAAAAACCGGACTTAGCAAATGATAATTGCAGAAGAAATACTCCGAGATGGACAAAAAAGTAAAAAAAGTGCAAGAAGTAACAAGAGCCGTTGGCTTAATCAATTAGCTCAAAGTGCTCTGGCGGCTGCTGACACGAATCGTACTAGAGACCTATAAAAAATCGTAACATAGATGGTAAACAAGACTGTAAATGTCACGTAACCTGTGTAGAACGAACAGAAGATCCTTACCTCCTCAGAACAGGAACAGCTTGCAATCTGGAAAAAACATTTCGCTGGTATGCTGTCAATTCCCCAACACCAGTGTCAAAAATCTGTAGATATCAACACCATGTAGAAAGACAAAACATTCCCACCTACGCCCCAGCCATGGAGAAAATAACAGCGGCAGTTAAGGCCCTCAAAAGTCACAAAGCACCCTGTCCAGATAACGTAAGTACAGATTTTTAAAGCAGACCCAAATTAGAGTGCCAAGATTGTACACCCCAGCATCGAAAGGTTTTGGTCATTAGAAACGCTCCCAGATGGTGCTAAAGAGGGCACTATAATCAATCTTTCCAAAAGAGGGGATTTGTCTAATTATACAAATTGGGGGGGTATTACATTGGCTGTGGGAAAAATCACCCAAAGAAAAATGGCCCAAAAAAAGAAATGAAAAATCGCCCAAAAAAATTCCATGTAAAATTGGGCCTAAATTCATATGAAAAGTGACCTAAAATTTTTGGGCTATTTTTCGTTATTGTTGGGTGATTTTTCGTTTTTTAAATTTGGTGATTTTTCATTATGAAAAATCACCCAAAAATGTTGTATGAAAAATGGCCCATTTTTTTGATTTTCTCCTCTATGGTATAACAAACACCGGCTTCGCTTACTAAAGCTTCTCTGCACAGCCGGCCTTCGGCCGGGCGCAAGGATTTTCTCCTCTATGGTATAACAAATACCGGCTTCGCTAACTAAAGCTTCTCTGCACAGCCGGCCTTTGGCCGGGCGCAAGGATTTTCTCCTCTATGGTATAACAAACACCGGCTTCGCTAAGTAAAGCTTCTAAAATCTGCCTTGTTTCCAAACGAAAGCCGACTATGCAGAGAAGCTTTAGTTAGCGAAGCCGGTGTTTGTTATACCATAGAGGAGAAAATCCTTGCGCCCGGCCGAAGGCCGGCTGTGCAGAGAAGCTTTAGTTAGCGCAGTGTCCATGGACACTATGACACTTTTTGGAGTGTCATAACGTCCATAGACACGATGACACTGGACGTTATAACATGCCACCGGGAAAAAATTCGTTTTTGCTTTTTGGGTCATTTTTCATTTTTTTTTTTGGGCCCTTTTTCGTTTCTTTTGGGCAAAATTTCATATATAACTTTTTGGGTCATTTTTCATGTTCTGTTGGGCGATTCTTCATTTGGGCGATTTTTCATTTCTTTTTTTGGGCCCTTTTTCTTTGGGCGATTTTTCCCACAGCCTATTACATTACTTTGCATAATTAAAAAAATTTGTGCCCACAGTGAAGAAGAGATTTAGCTGGATTTTGACCCCAACGTTCGCATAGAAAATTACATTTAAAACAAAAACAAAATTTTAAAACGGCAACATTCGAAATCGATGAACGGTAAGATTATTCTGACGACATTCGTCTTTTCGCTCAAAGAAGTTCCCATATATCATATAAATTACAGGATCTGTGCAATATCGCAGATATAGTATCCAATTATTTCACTTTTGGTTTTGTTCGATTAAGAAATTAATTGATTTTTAAATTTTAATTCTACACGATCAATCGAATAAGAGTTTTAATATGTTCGAATAACTTGAATAATTCAAATTATATCCAATGGAAAAAACAAACATGTCTTTTTGATTTGACACTTTTATTATATTAAAAAACGCAACAAAACCATAAAATAAAAATATAGTTAAACAATAAACAATAAAATAACAATTCATTTATTCCACGTGCACAGAAAAAAGAGTTTTATTAATTAAAAAAAATGGTTTAAAAAGTATTTAAATTTAATTAATGTTATAATTGAATCAGTTATTTTTTTTAGTTGAAAGAAAATTAAAAATTTAATTTTGATTTAATTAACATTTTAGTTGTTTTGAAATAAATTTTCAATTAAAAAATTTTAATTAAATAACAAAAAATCTTAATTTACTTTTTTCGTTTAAAATAAAATAATTTGAACATGTAGAATTGTTGTTGGGAATTTTCAATATTTATTTAAATAAATTACCACATTGTTTGAAATGGCAAAGTTTTTTGATCACTTTTTTAATTAAAATTAAAAATATCATTTATTGAAAATATTTTTTCAAAATTTGAAAATTTTAAGTAATCAATATAATCATTTTGGTAATAGGTGCAAAATCAACAACTAGTTTGCTTGATATTATGAATTTGGAATAAACTTGGTGATTGGAGAAATTTAATTAAAAACTAAACACAAAGTAAACACTACTTCGGTTGAAAATGATCTGAAAGCCAAAGTTTGATACATGTACTACGTTCAGCAGCAATCGGGGCCCATTAATTTTATTTCAGCGTATAATTTGCAATTATGTCCACTCATCTCATATTTTTATTAATTATTTTTTAATTATTTATTTTATTTTAGCCGTTTTTGTCGCGGTATTTTTATGAGAGTTCCAGTCTATTTATGAAAATTTATTATTCGTTCAATAATATATTATTCCTGAAAATTAAGTAAAATTGAAATCAGTTTATTTTCTCAGCTAATTTATTTTTAAACTCCGTTTTTTCCTGATTTTAAGAAAAATTTTGGTTAATATAAGACCTCAAAGTATGAAAAAAACTTTTTTAACTGGATCGTTTCAAAGTTTGTTCGATTTCAATTTCACTCTTATGCATTCGACTTACCGAACATGGCAGATAACTTTATTTTTCTTCATTTGAAGCAAAGCCGCGAATAAAGTTGTAAAAGCCACTTTTTGCAAAAACAGTTTTTTTGCAGATAAGAATTAACATTACTCTTTTACACTGTTTAAACGTCAATTCACCCAAAATTGTGCACCTTAACGCCATCAAAATGCGATACAAACAGTCAGCCAGTGGAAGAACTTTGAAGTTACTAACAAAATGATACAAACGAACTGGTTTTCAAGGTGGAATAACGTTCTAAAAGCCGCTTGCGTATTGGAAAAACGTTTTAAATGACATCGCGATTGTGGATATGAAACGTTTTTCTACTAAAAAAAAGAATATAAACTGTAATTAAGCATGTTATTTAAAATTCGATTTACTTGATATTCTGCATAAAAGTTTTTATTGTCATTATTTTTGATAATCTAAAAAAAAAAAATTAAAAAAATAATAATCCTGCCTTCAAAAAACGTTTTTTTGCTCTCCTGAAAAATATTGATTTTGTAACTTACAACGTTATTAGCGGCTGTGCTTCATTTAAAAGCTCTACTCTAAAGGTTTGAGTAATTTGTTTCTTTAGCGTATTACTATTTTACGCCAACAATCCGTGATTTGGTTTTCAACTACCTATTTAAGGATACTTCGGTTTTTAAGACGAATCTAACAATATCTAAACTGTTAAAATTTATTCAGCTGTTTGGATGGTAGGAGGTAATAAACAAGGTCGGGTAAAAACAGGTTACCCATATTATGACAGCGCATGGTTTATATATTTGTAAATGCTAAAAATTTTTTTACAATGAACGTCAAACTCAATTTGAAAAAGTGCTATTTTAGTACAAAAATTCATACGTATGGAATTAGTAGTTAATTGTTTATTACATGATTTGTCTCACCAACTTCTAAAAAGGGACTAAAATATGTTCAGAATATGTACGGAATATAACAACATGTTATTTAGTTGTTATGTATTTTATTATTTAGAAATCGAAAAAAAAAAATATTTTTATATTAAAAAAGTAGAATTTTCTAATTTTAATCGATTAATTGACACAAATTGTTCGAGTTATTTGTTATTCAAATTCAAATTGTTATTCGATCAAATAATGGCGGAAAAGTTCTACGATTAATCGAACAACGATTTATTGAGTGGATACTCTAATCGCAGATCAATATCAACAAAACAAAAACTATGTGAAACAATACGACAACGGGCAGATCTTTTACTTTGTACGGCACAGAAATATAATCACTATCATCCTTCATCTACCTCGGGAGTATTATTTCTTGTAGGGATGGTTCTGGTGAGAATATAAGAGAACCTGTAAATAAGGCTGGAGCTGCCTTGGGTGCTTTCTTCGGTTTGACTGTCTACCTCTATATTCAGAGACAATAAAAAAATCTTCAATACCAACGTAAAGCCTGTACTTCTTTACGCATGCGAAACGTTAAAGCTTTTGTAAATCTTTGGTTCGTAGATCTTCTATATATTCTGGCCTAACACTATCACAAATAATGATTTGTGAGTAAGAACTCGTCAGACTCCGATCCATGCGGAAATAAAGCATTGTAAATGGTCCTGGCTTTGACACGCCTTACGAAAATCTCCAGATATTTTTACAAGCCAAGAAATAGAATGAACGCCTTAAAGAAGCCGAAGAAGTGGACGCTTATAGAAACTCTGGTGCAGATTATTGGTGGTGGAAGCAGCGGATGCTGGAGTAAAATAAAATGCATTACTATTGACAAACTCAAATGAAAGACATTTGTTGAGGCCCAACGCTCCTGAAAGGAACAATAGGTTTATATATGTATACATATATAAATTTCATATCGATTTTAATAAACGGTCAAATAAATGCTTTTAATATATTTAAAGGTTTTAAAAATATTCATAATGCTATTTTTTTTATAATGATTTTAAATATATTGACATTTTTGAAAGTGAGTGTATATGTGCGTCTGTCATAAAATTGTATGTGCGGTTTGTTAATAATAAATAAATATTTTTTCCATTCGAATTGTTTTTGCAAAGTAATTAAACAATTATAAAAATTAAATAAAAAATTTTAGTAAATAAGGTAGATAAAAATAATATTAAAAATAATCCGGCAGCATAATCCTTTTAAACTGGCACAGAAAGATATAGAGAAAAATAAAAATTTTAAATCAATTAAAACAATAACACTAAAAAAATTTTATTTTTTCTCTTTATAAAAAATATAAATTTATATAAATTTAAATAGTAGTATGCGTTATTAGAAGAGGATAAATATTAAGTACGTATACATTATTTATTAATTATCAATTTAAAAACTCATACGTATAGAGCGCCAGTAAAGAGTTTTGTTACTCTACCTATTTCACTTTAAATATTAAGTCTAAATAAAATTTGCAATAAAGTTTTATACAATTATACAATTGTATTACACTTACGGACATTTTAAGGCCTGCTTAAAACCCCAAATTGTAGTGACATTTAAGCAAACTTTAAGGTACTTTTAGGTACTGTTTTTATATACATATTTTTTATGTATTTAAATGTTACAAAATTTTTAACTGTAAAAGTAATTTTCGGAAGGAAGTCTATACAGGGTGGTGCATAAGTAACACTGTTATTTATTTAATGAATAACTTTTTCCATTCTGATTTTATTTAAGGATGACATTCATTTAAATATAGATTTTAGTTTGGAAATATGTTAGCATCATGTTTTGAAGATAATATTTTCAAATGGTGCATATTTTTTGCTTCGACGTTCTCTATTATACAGAACAATTCCGTATTTTGGAGTGCTGTTCTGTGTAAATTACTTTTTAATTTAAAACCTTTAATTGTTTTATATTAAATTAAATGTTCTTTATTTGTAATTATTTAAAACAATTGCTTAAAGAAATACGTTTCCAGTTTAGCTTACTTTTTATATTACTGCAAACTTGTACACATTTCATGAATGAGGGTATACTAACTTTGTCATTCCGTGTGAAACGTTTTTATCATACATCTAATAGTGCCTTTCCATATAGGTGTTTTGCTCGAAAATACTTGTTTTCCGCAAAACATGCAGCAAATCATGTGTTTCCCCAGACACTTTTTGTGTGAAGAAAACATCTCAAATAAGGTGTTTTGCTCCAAATCATGTCGAAAATATTCTGTACAACACTGCGTTTTCTCAATAACTACAACTGCAATACTGAGCTATCCCTTAATAGTGAATAAAAAATTCGAAAAAGTGACATTTGTAATATAAGAAAATTAAATTGTGGTAATTTTGTATTGAAAATATACAAATAAAAAAAGCTTATATAAAAATACATACATACATATAAATTTTTAGATTTGCTCAAAGAGTTCCTATAGCCTTTCTGAACTTTGTGGCTTCTTTTTTAAGATTTCTTAAATTTTTACAAAGTTTGGAAAATGTTTTACGAGCCATTCTAAAATTTTTTTTAATTAATTCATCCCCATTTACTTGACAATCATATTCCCAGAGCCGTGAAGATCGTTCCTTTGAGCACATACATACGTTTAAAGTTTTTAAATGTTTTTGATTTTTTACATAAAAAAATTACCAATTTCCAAAGTCTGGCGGATTTTCTAATTAACCCTTTCAGTGTTTTTGTCGAATATATTCGACATTGCATTGTACTCTCTTTCTACGCACTTTTACTGTATAAAAATGTACAGTTAATTATATTTTTTTTTTTGTTTTATATGAAAGAGCGACACTTTTACTATTTTAAATTGTTATTAAAGTAGACATTGACTTTCTTTTCTTATTATTGAGTGCATTGTCGTATTTAAGTCATAAAATTTGTAAAAAGCTTAGAATTAGGAAGAAAGAAAAAAATAATAATTTCGGGGATCAGGCTATATTAAAAAAAAAATTAAGTATTTATACATGCGTAAATAAGTATTTTCTTGAAAAAAAATATTGCAAAAACAAATTGTGGGTTTTTTGTGGACATTTGAAGGTAAATTTTGGATATATTCGGCATTTCCTAAAAACCATGGGAGCTGCATGAGGCAAAAACTATTATTTTTCCCGGCTTCAGCGCCATCACATTACCTTAAATACAAATTTTCAGATTTTTATCTCGCCAAAAATTATTTTTGACCCTGAAAGGGTTAAAGATTTCGCAAGAAGAATTAAAATATATTTCTGTACTCTATTTCTTCTAATTCTTCGCCGACATATTTCTGCTTGGTGATGGCATACAATTCTCGCGTTTGAAAAGTAATTACATACTTTATTTTCCATATCGTTATTAGATATGATATAATTAAATAAGAATTCAATTTTTATTATTACTTTTTTTACGTTTTGATTCATTTTAATGCAAAATAAACATAATCATGAAAAAAATAACCGTCAAACTTATTTCGAAAATTCGAAAATAAAAACACTTAACATCATAATGGAAACACTTCGACGTGTTTTGCTCAAAACAAGTGTTTTTCTTCATAATGGAAACGCACTATAAGACTACATTAAGTATATATACTCTGGCTCCTTGAGTAATTCTCGATTTAGCCGTCTGTTGAAAACACGCTCACTTTCGAAAAAACAAACTTGGTCTCAAATTGCTTGTAGTTATCCTATGCAGTTTCGGATTAAAATCCACCAACATCAGTTCGGTAGGATCAGACCTATGAATCAAAATGTGGAACCACCACCCTAAAAAAATTTATAATTTTGATACAAAAACCAACATAAATGGTGGAATAGTGCACGGACTATACAGTTTTGCACGAATTTGCTTTATACGACTGCAAATCATACTGTTCAATATCGTAAAGATCGGTCCATAATTTATTCCAGGCCCCATATAAACCGTACTCCCGGAAAATAGTTTAGTACGCCTAAAGCTGTAATTAATAATGCTATCATAATAAAGTTTGGTATATCACAGTTTTAAAAGACAAGAAATCGCACTGCTAAATCTCATGAAGATCGGCCCCTAATAAACCCTAGGCCCCATATAAGCCCAACTCCCGGAAAACATTTTAGTACGCCAAAGTACCCTCCTTAACATCATATTAGTTCGGCTAAAACTGTTACGAATCATGATATTTTACCCAAGCCAGTTCAAAGTTCTAACAAGAAACGCATAACACTTTCTTACTGTCGGTCAATAATTTAATATGGATCTAAACTGCAACCAATTTTAATGCTGAGGATCGTTTTTGTGAAGATTAGTTAATAATATATATGTGTATATCATATAGAGCCCACTCCTATCGGTGGAGGGTATCAAAGATTCGGTACAGCCGAATATAGCACTCTAACTTGTTTTATTTAAAAAATTTCTAGAAATGTTATCTTGAAAAAATGTAAAAGATCTTACGTAATGACAATTTATTCTAAGAAATAGGCCAGTAACGGATATTGAAAAAAAACACCGATATTTTTTTTTTTGATGCAATGCCTCGCATACAGGCATCGATGTTATATCGATATTTAGCAAAATACATCGATGTTTTCTATTACATCGATTGTTTTTTGTAGCATAATACACAGAAAAGAGTTTTTTTTATCAATTAAAAAATGGTTTAAAAAGTATTTAAATTTAATTAATGTGATAATTGAATCAATTATTTTTTCAGTTGAAAGAAAATTCAAAATTTGATCTTGATTTAATTAACATTTTGTTTGTTTTGAAATAAATTTTTAATAAATATATTAATTGAATAACAGAATATCTTAAATGAATTTTTCGTTTAACAAAAAATAATTTAAACATGTAGAATTGTTGTTGGAAATTGTCAATATTTATTTAAATAAATAAACACATTGTTTGAAATGGCAAAGTTTTTTGTTAATTTTTTTTTATTTAAAATTAAAAATATCATTTATTGAAAAAAAAGTATTCACAATTTTACCATTTTTAGTAATCAATATAATCATTTTGGCAATAGGCGTAAAATAAACAAATTGTTTGCTTGATATTATGAATTTGGTAAAAATTTGGTGATAAGAGAAAATTTTTAATTTTTTCTGTGTGGGCGCCATTGAAAATTAATCAATCCGATATTATTTGATCGCCAAAAAAGTTGCCCAGAAGAACCATAGAAGGACAAGCTGTGACTTCATTTTGTTAAAATTTCAAGTCTGGCCTTAAAGAAATTTTAACTCATTAACTGGTATTGAAAATAGGGGAAATAAAACTTTCTCAAGTAACTCTGGACATCTAAGTGGTTACATTTGATGTTTTAAATAGAGATGGGCAACCCGTTCTTGCAGAAAAAGTTTAACCAATTTTAACAAAAAATTCGATATGATCTTTTTGCCGTTTTTATACTCTTCACCAAAGTTTCCTATTCAGTTGTTAATTTTTATAATATTCATCTGTATATAGAACATACACAGAAAAAAAATAGATTTCAATTAACAACTTTGTGATATAAGTTAAAGAATTGATTATATTTGTACCATTAAAGAAATAAATTGTATCAAATTAATATTTCTTTTTTGGTATTAACAATATCTTCTGCAGTAATGTTGTTTAATTCACTTGATTATGTTTTTAAATTAAACTGATTTTATTTTTAATTAATTAATTAATTGAAACAATTTGGCGAGCATTTTTTGTGTATATTCCGGATCCTTATAAGTAGGAGAGTGAATTGAACGATGTATGTCTGTCAGTGTACTGGCTAAAAGAAGTTTTCAAAATTACACGCAAAGAAAAAACATGGTTGATACAATCACAATCGCAAACTATCATTAATGTTTGTGGTTATGATTGAGTCAAACACGTCTTCATTAACAATATATGCTCAGAAATGTTTATAGGTTATTATTGTCTCAAACACATTATTATGTTTAGAAGAAAAGCACAAATGATCTTCCTAACCATGTTTCTATTTTTCCTAAGACCATGCAAAATGTCTATTTGAACAATAAAACCAATAAAAAAAATTATTTAAAAAATTTATTGTTTTATTAAAAATACATACACAGACTTTGCAATATACATACATATACAGCTTAGCATATCTATATTAATAAATAAAGTTAAATACATACATTTATATAGATCTATATATATCGTAACTTACATGTTTCAATAAACGTAAATAATTTATTTCCTTAATTATGCAATCATGCATGGCCTTTTTCTTCCGAAAAACTTTTAAATATTTTGTGGTCATTCTTGTTTCCCGATTAACTGACTCTGGCAGACGGAAAATGACGTGGAAGAAGATTTTATTTGCTGTATAAACACACACTGTTTGTTTTGTCAATAAATGTTTGCTCATTTAGAGAATGTGTTTTAAAGCGAACAAAAATGATGGTATCAAACATATCTTTTGTGTACAGCTAATATTATGAGTTTAATTGTAAAGTTGAAAATATATACATTATAGTAGCAAATATTTCACATAATTTAATATGTTTAGCTAGATCATGGTAACTTTTTAGGTGTAAAAAACCATAAAATATTATTATAGTGAATTAAAAAATGTTAAGGAGAAAAAAATATTTTTTCAAGTTAAATAATTATTATAATATAATAATTAAGATAAACATATTAGGCTAATATGAATAAAAATGGTCGTAGTGACCATTCATTAATCATGTTTTTTCTCTGCGTGTAGTAAATTAATGGAAATTGCCTCTAATTTTTACCATAAGACTTTGGTTTCCTTAATTCGCCATATATTTAATAGACTCCGATACGATGCCGATGCCGATACCGATACTCAGAAAAAAATATTGACAGTACCGAGACTGATATCGATACGTACCTTGTAAAAATTATCAGTAGTTTTTTTATCAATTAAAAAAATTTTTTAAAATGTATTTGAATTTAATTAATGTGATAATCGAATCAATTATTTTTTTAGTTGAAAGAAAATTAAAATATAATTTTGATATAATTGACATTTTAGTTGCATTGAAATAAATTTGTAATTAAATATTAATTAAATAACATAAATTCTTTACACAGAAAAAAGTGTTTTATCAATTAAAAAAAATGGTTTAAAAAGTATTTAAATTTAATTAATGTGATAATTGAATCAATTATTTTTTTTGTTGAAAGAAAATTATAAATCTAGTTTTGATTTAATTAACATTTTAGTTGTTTTGAAATAAATTTTCAATTAAAATTTTAATTAAATAACAAAAAATCTTAATTGACTTTTTTCGTTTAAAATAAAAAAATTTAAAAATGTAGAATTGTTTTTGGGAATTGTCAATATTTAATTAAATAAATTAACACATTGTTTGAAATGGCAAAGTTTTTTGATCACTTTTTTAATTAAAATTAAAAATATCATTTATTGAAAATATTTTTTCAAAATTTTAAAATTTTTAGTAATCAATATAATCATTTTGGTAATAGGTGCAAAAAAAACAACTTGTTTGCTTGATATAATGAATTTGGAATAAATTTGGTGATTGGAGAAATTTAATAACTTTTTCTGTGTAGAGGTTTTTTCGCTTAAAATAAAATAATTTAAACTTGTAGAATTGTTGTTGAGAATTGTCATAACCAGAGCTACATTTAATTAAACCAATTAACGCATTTTTTGAAACGGCAAAGTTTTTTAATATTAAATAAAAAATATTTACAATTTTGAGTAATAAATATAATCATTTTGGTAATGGGTGCAAAATCAGCAAATTGTTTGCTTGATTCTATGAATTTGGTGATTGAAGATAATTTTTAATTTTTTCTGTGTATAAAATAATTAAATACAAGGCAGAATTAACAAAACTCCAGTAGGGTTATTTTTCATTATACAAAATTAAAGTGTAAGAGATCTTTGATATTTATAATAATTTTGTTGAAAAAGCAAAGTATTCTCAGCTTTTGCACGATTTCGCAAATCTATTTGAAGCAGACCTGCAGCGAAAAATAGTCTCTCAAATGCCACAGAATTCATTGGATAGCTTAAATATTTCTTCGTCATGCTCTTAAGGTTTTGGTATAACATTTCATTACGCGAATAAACAAGAGGATCTGCGTCTCTAGAAAAATAAGAAGATCCTAGATTTCTCTAGACTTGTTCTTTTTAAGCTGAATCCCAGCGTAGGATGAATCTCATCCTTCTGAAAAACGGTACAAAGTTCAGCTCTTGAAGACCTATTGCAACTTTTTCTAGGACCGTGTCTTCAACAATTTTGGAAGGCAGAGTCATATTAAGTAGCTCAATAAGACGTTTTTTTGATCTATTGTCTTTGAAATTTGCGCGGTTTGTATCGAAAGTCAAGAATTGAAGCAAAGCCGCGAACAACGTTGAAAAAGCCACTTTTTGCCAAAACTGTTTTTTTCCAGATTACCATTTACATTACTCTCTTACACTGCTTAAACATCAAATAACCCAAAACTATGCACCTTAACGCCGTCAAATTGAGATACAAAGAGTTAGCCAGTGGAAGAACGTTGTAAGTTACTAACAAAATGATATAAATGAACTAGTTTTGCAAAGTGGAATAACGTTTTAAAAACGTTTGTGAAGTGGAAAAACGTTTTAAGTGACATCGCGATTGTGGATATGAAACGTTTTTCCACTAAAAAAAAATTATAAACTGTAAATTTACATGTAATATAAAATTAAAATGTCTTGATATTTTGCATACAAGTTTTTAATATCATTATTTTTGATAATCTACCAAAAAAATTAAAAAATAAATAATCCTGCCTTTTAAAAACGTTTTATTTTTCCCTGCATCTTGAAAAGGTCAAAATAGTCACGTACGCATAGAACGCGTGGTGTAGACCTCCAGCTTAAGAGTTAAAAGAAATTATAAAATAATATAAAAAACAGAATAATCACTGTCTGATTTTATGCTCTGCCTTTAAATGTATTGCTCTTAGTTGTTATGCAAAAAATAAATATTGAAAATTAAATTGTTTGTTCAAACAACTCTATAAAAAGTATCGTCTTATCTCCATGAAAATATCGCCGATACATCAGCAAATAGCGCTGATATATCGTTAACGGTATTCCTTACATCCCTAGTTTAGATGTGTAATATAATTATATCCTTTTCACCTGGTTCTCCTCAAATGCCTAAAAAATATCATTATTTTCTGGTAAATTTTCCAGTTTGCATTTAAGCTCAAAATTTCTATAAAATTACCTAATTTTACCGTTGTTGTTATCCCATAATAGAAGAATAAGAAAAGTATCAAACACCTCTAGGTGTTTTTCTGTAGGAACAAGATAATTTAAATATAAGATGTACCCCTTTTGCTCTTTTTTCCATAGAATTTTATAATTATTTGCAACAATATTAAATGAGTGTTACGTGACCATATTAAACTCTCCGGGTATAAAACAATTTT
Source organism: Pollenia amentaria (assembly GCA_943735925.1). NCBI lineage: Eukaryota > Metazoa > Arthropoda > Insecta > Diptera > Polleniidae > Pollenia > Pollenia amentaria. The sequence goes on along the minus strand of OX031009.1, from coordinate 144,739,333 downwards.
AAAATAAAAATTTAATTCTGTTTTCATTTGTTAATATTTTAAGCTTTTTTTTGTTTTTTAATAATTGTCTATCTAAATGTTACACTTAAATTTCATAGATTATCAAACGATTTGTTTGGTTTGTTGCTTTGACATAAATTTATTTTAATTAAATTTACGGACAACATTAATTTAATTTGTGTGTGTGTGTTTATTTTTTTTTTTTTTTTTTTTTGTTATAAAACAAAATGTTAAGTACTTTCTAATAAGCGTTAAATTATATTATTTAAATACAGCCATGTTAAAGCTCTCACATAAACACTGTCGATACCTGACTGGCCAACATTTAATTTTTATCAAAATATGTATATTTTTCCCTTTCCTTGTTTTCCCAAAGAAAAATATCACAATAAAAACAGGACTCATTTAATTTTTTGTTTGTGGGAGCAGGGGGCAAGTTGTGGAAGTCTTGATCGAATAATTTTTCGATATGAAAGCATTTTTATTTATAATCCTTTCAGTTAATACTGAACGAATCGAAAATATTTTTTCAGTGTTGTAAAGCATTAACTTGAGTTTCCACAACAATAAAACAAAATAATTTCGATTCGACTGAAAGAATTCGAAATAAAATTGCTTTCGAATTGCAAAAGTATTTGATCACGACTGCCCTAATAAGGCCCCAGACATGAAATGACTTTGAATTTGTAGGTGTAGCGACTCGCATACCGTTTTACGCACTTTTCCTAGGAAATTTCAAGGTCATGCCTGTCTCTACAAACAAAAAAATTATCAGCAGCAATCTAGTCCCAAAATAAAAACAATTTTGTTGGAGAAAATGAGTATAATGTTTTTTTTTGAGCATAATAATAACAACATTTAAAAGTGATTTAGTTTTTGACTTAAAAGTGTCCAACAATGTTTTGAATTTATTTTTGTTTTATTAACCGCTTAGAAAATTGAAGGTCAGCACCACTGTGCACATCTTTATAATATATTCTTATAATCGTTTAGTAGAAACTCTTCGGGGTTGCGAAAATAAACCTTCTTGGCGGTAAAAAAGAACAATATTAGTAAGAAAGATCTTTCAAGGCCTTTTTCCTAAAAAAATTTTACAATAATTTTCGGCGTTAATACTGCAAATAAAAGCGAAAACAGATTAAATCTTTATTCGTCTAGGGCTCAAAATTTACAAATCAACAAACCTCGTGATTAACTGCCTGACTGACTCCTTCGTGAGTGCGATGTTGGTGGTAATAACAATTTTTCTATTTTTATATTCAATATTTTATCCCGCAGTTTGTTTTTTTTCCTAGTTTTTTGTTGCATTTGCGTGTTAAAGGTGCATAAATATTATTATGAGCTAAAAGTTTTTTTCCCAAATTTTGCTTTAGCACTTGATATTTTTCCATTTAATTTATTTTTTTTTATTTTTACAAAAACTGTATTTCTGCAATCTATTTAATGAAATTTTCTCTGTTCTTTTTTTTTCTATCTTTTAGCCAAAAACCACACTTTATCTATATGCATGGTGAAATTAATTTTTATGTTTCTATTTTTTATGATTTTGTTAAATTTATTTCTTTCGTTTTTATGATTTTTTTTTTAAAAAATTTCATTTTCACGTTGGCTAAAATTATGATGGCAAATGAAGTTGTAGTGGTGTTAACAGGTGTATTTGACATGAATTTATTAAATTAAAATGGTGGAAAAAGAGTATTCATATTTTATTGGAAATGATTTAAAATAAATTCGATTTTAATTGATGTATTTAAGATAATTATTGGAGGTTTTTTCTTCTTTTTTAAATTAATTTGTGGAGTAGTTAAGGAGAGGTATAACATTGTATAGTATATATATTTAATAACATGGCATCAAAACAGGAATAAATTTAAAGCTACAAAAAAAAAAAAAAAAATATAAAATTTAATCTAACCCAGACATTTCATACAGATACACGCAGAGAAAAAATATGGTTGTTCATGGTTACGGCAACTACAATATGTTTATTGTAACAATATAATGTTGTCGTACACAAAATATTGTTATCTTTATTTAATATCAACAATATTCAATGTTTATCTCCATTATAAATTCAAGTATTCACTGAAAAATATTCGTTTTTATAACCACTAAATAATGATAACTTTGAAAACAAATTATATTCCTCACAACCATTTAATTATATTTAATAGCCATAGCATGATAATTTTCTATACGTGTACTCATAATATGTTTAAGATGCAAACAAAATATCTTTATTCTGATAATAAAATATTGTTATCGCCATTTGTAAAATCGTTTTCCATCAGTTGTGTCGTTTGTTTTACATATGCCTATCGAATTATTTGATTTTCAGTGGTTAAACAATTTAAAAAAAAATACTTATTTAAAAGAAATTAAAGAAATTTTTAAAAAAAAAATTTTAGGTACATAAAAAAAATGTAAGGTGTCACAAATTAAAATATCAATGCTGAAAAAATTTCAATATTGTTTGAAAATTGTGCAAAAATATTGACCACTGTTTTGTGTTATTTTAGAGAAAAAGAATGAAAATTCTATAAAATAATTTATAAATAATTGTAACCTACGACAGAAACAGGTTAAAAATATTATGTTTAAAGTTGCATCATATTATAACGTAAAATATCTGTAAAAGTTTTACGTCAAGGTTGCAAGTAAGTAAATAAGCATAATTTTATATATTAAAAATATTATATTCAACATTTTTTATTTTTCGAATTTATTCTATGAGCTCAATTTCAGTTATGTATTTTATAAAGCTTTTTGTAATAGTTCTATTCCCTAAATTTTTAGGAGTGACTTTATGCACTACCAGACTTCATTGCTATCCAACGGAAAGCTAAGGTAAAATGTAACAGGACGAAACATGATAATAGTATAAAGTCAAACCTAAAAATTTAAGGAATAGAACTATTACAAAAAGCTTTATAAAATATATAACTGAAATTGAGCTCATAGAATAAATTCGAAAAATAAAAAAATGTTGAATATAATAAGAAATAATTCCCAGATTCCATTTATTAAAAATATTTTCCGATTTTAGATTTAATCTACATATTATTATGATTAACATGCACGCAGAGAAAAAATATGTTTAAAAATGGTCACCTCCAACAAAACTATTTTTAAAGAAAAATTTTAAACATATTATGTTTAATTTAACCATTTTATTGTCACCGATAACTATATTATTGGTTAATTAGTCCTCCATCAAGAAGCCACAACCATATTATGGTTGTCTTTAAACATATTTTAGTTAAATATGACAATAATTTGTTTTTAAATTCACAATAGTATTTGCCTCTTTTCCAAGAGCAACATGCTATGGTTGAAAACCAACCATGCTATTATAAGTCTTAAGCATAGTTTAGTTATTATTAACCAAAACATGTTTGGAGGCAACCATAATATGGTTTTGGCTTCTTGATGGAGGACAAATTTAGCTTGAATATGTTTGTCGGTGATAAAAGTATGATTTAATTAAACATAATATCTTTAAAATTTTTCTTTTAAAATAGTTTTGTTGGAGGCGACCATATATTAACATGTTTTTTATCTGGGTGTGATAGTAATATGATTACTTGTTAACTTACTATGTTTAACATGATAAAAATATGATTACATTAAATTATAATATGATGTAATAAAAACAAATTAGGATAAAGGAAAAAATATTATGCTGTAATATTACGAATATATTTGGTCATAATATGGTTTAATAATAATCGTAATATGTTGACTTCAAACATGAATCTTATCATAATATGTTGTTCTTAGAATATTATTACCATGTTTTTTTCTTTGCGTGTGTGGGACTATTAAACCCTTGCCGGTTGTCATTCCTTTTGAAATTTCTACAATGTTGATCTCAGGCCCTGTTAGGTATATTATTCTGGGTTCTTTTAAGCAGCGAAGTTGATTTAACAATGTCCGTCTGCTACTCTGTTCATCTCAAGGTCACTCTGTTGAAACGACTTTTCCGAAGACCGCAGAAATAATGGGAACTGAGCTAGATCGGTCCATAAATGACTGAGATATCAGCAAAAACTAAGATTGCCTCTATATTTTGTCATAAAAACCCCCGCTGTTATTGTTTTATTTTATTTAAGTTTATTTTAATGTGTAAAATTCTTCACACAGAAAAAAATTATAAGATTTCTCCAATCACCAAATTTATACCAAATTCATAATATCAAGCGAACAATTTGTTAATTTTGCACCTATTATCAAAATGATTATATTGATTACTAAAAATTGTAAAGTTTTGAATATTTTTTTTCAATAAATTATATTTTAAATTTTAATTAAAAAAATTATCAAAAAACTTTGCCATTTCAAACAATGTGTAAATTTATTTAAATAAATATTGACAATTCCCAACAACAATTCCACATGTTCAAATTATTTTATTTTAAACGAATAAAGTCAATAAACATTTTTTATTATTTAATTAAAGTTTTAATAGAAAATTTATTTCAAAACAACTATAATGTTAATTAAATCAAAATTATATTTTTTTAGTTTTCTTTCAACTAAAAAAATAATTGATTCAACTATCATATTAATTAAATCTAAATACTTTTTAAGCAATTTTTTTAATTGACAAAACACTGTTTTCTGTGCATTGTTTTTTACACCTAACAAATACATGCATGATTTGCTGCTTGAATAGAGAAATGTGCTTAAAGAGAAAATGTACTCGACATATTTTTTTTATAATCTCCACCACTAGTCGTGAATGAGGGTATATTTAGTTTGTCCTCCGAGTGAAAAATTTTTGATATTCATCTAACAGCCATACGTAAGTCAGATCGGAAGGCTCTCGAAGGCTTCTGGTTAGGTTTTACACTTAAATGTTGTACCTAAATAAAAGCGTCAAGGTTGTGTCACGGACAGTAGTTAAATAAAACCAACATAATATAAATGGAAAATAAAGCCTCTACAAAGGCAGAAAAAGTCCATCAGCACGACGCTGTGCCGATGTTGATGGGGGTACTATCAACATCAATACAACGTACTGTTTACAAAATTTACAATGAACTCACAATATTAAAATGATAACGCCAAATGTACGTCTTCCGACTCTTGTTTTTAGTGTTGCCACAATACTCTGAATTTAAATTTACAATATTGGACTCACGAATTTACAACGTAGTCACAACATTTAAATGATAACGCCAAATAACCGCCTTCCGACTATTATTTTCAATATTGTCACAAAACCCTAAATTTAAATTTACAACATTGGATCAATAAACATAAAATGTAAATATTAATTTAATTATGAAATAATAGATATTACTCTTTTATGTAAATAATTATATGTAATGTGCAACTACATAAATTCGTGTAATCAACAAACAAAATTTTGGAGTAAATTTGTATATTTTTTCTTACCTTAAATAGTTTTTTGTTTAAATTTTAATACGACACTATATAGTGAATTAAGACTATATTTTGTTTATACAGCTTAGTAGCGGTATAGAATTATTGGAAACTCGGTATTAGAAAATTAAGGTTTAGTTCTTGTATATAGAGTATTGGAGTGGTATAGTTTTATTGTAAATACGACATTACAAAACTAAAGTCGTACATATTTGTATTAAGTGTGTTGTACCGATGTAGAATTTTTGTAAAAACAGTATTAAAAAACTAAGGTTGTAATTTTGTATCTTCAGTGTTGAGATGGTACAATATTTTTGGAAGAGTCAACATTTTGTATTTACAGGTTCGCGGCGGTACATAAAATTTAGAAGAGTCGTAATTTCTGCCTGAGTAGGTTCACCTACAAACAGCAAAATATCCATTATTTATTAACAATAGCGAACAACTTCACTACTTAACGCGCAGACAAAATTGGATTTTCCAATTACAAAGCGTTGCCGCCGCGCTACATACAAACTGGATGGGTATGAGGACTTTTTAAAGCTAGAAAACATTTTCCGGACTGTAAGGCCGCATTAAGGATATATATTCTGGGTCCTTGAATAATTCTAAGTCGATCGAGGCGTATCCGTCAGTCTGTCCGTATGGTGAAAACAACTCAAAAGAAAAGAACAACGTTGGTTTCAAATTGCTTCTAGCTCCGTAGAGCTATGTGGAATAACAACCCTAAAAGTTGCTAATTTCGGTGCGAAAATTATCAAAAATGGTGGCGAAATGCATGGTCTGCTGAAGGATTTTGGACAAATCTGTTTTATCGGACTGGAAATCATACGTTGCTTTCGTGAACATCGGTCATAAATTTATCATACACCACACATAAAGCCCACTCTGGGAAAAAACTTAAGTACGTCTAAAACAGTAACGAATAATGTTGATGTAATAATATTTGGCCCCTAATTTACCATCGGGTCCATATAACACCTACTTTGTTAAATCATTTAAATACGCCTAAAACCGTAGAACATATAGATATTGTGGTAAAATTTGGTCAATTTTGCAATTTTTCAGTTTTTGTAAAGATTTGTTAATAAAGTTATACATATATCCATAGCTGCCAGATAATATTGGTGAAAAATCGTAAAATTTTAAGGCAAAAATCGTCAAACTGACTTAGCTAAATCATCACGAAAATCTCCATTGTATAAAAAACTAACTTTTAATAAGTTTTGAGAATTACATAATTGTCATTTTTAGTTTCCGTTGCTAATTAAATTTTAATATATCCTACCTATTTTGAAATTAAATAAAAATTTTCGTTTAGAAACTTATTATTGAAGTAACACAACCAAAAAATTTTCGAAATTATTGGCATTCATAAGAACAGTAAGAAAATAAACTTAAACCAAGAAATATCAAACACCCTTAAGAACTGAAGTCTGGTAAACATCAATAAAATAAGACTCTCTGAAAGAAAAGTTTCATATGGTGAACCCAGGCTAAAGAGAGTGGTTGTAAAACACCTGTAATAAAGCAGTACTAACTGAATAAATAGTACTTTTAAAAATTGGATCATCCTAAAAAGAAATCGTATTTTATATGATGAAAAGCTAAGACATGAATATAACTGGCAATCAAATAAATCAAATTATCTAAGAAGCTAAAAAAAATGTGAAATTGTATTAAAAACATTTGCAAATTTGAACAAAATTTGTCATTTGAAAAATGGTCAAATTAAAGTTATAAATCGTCCTATCGTCATCCATCATTTTTGTACCTTAAAATCGTCAAAATGACGATAAATCGTCAAATCTGGCAGCTATGCATATATCCCATATGGAGCTTTTTCCTGCAATATTCTAACTCTCGGTTAAGGGTATTAATGATTCGGCACAGCCGAATACAACTTTTCTAACCTGTTTTTATTCTATTAGTTACAGCCTGGCCGCTCATTATCGTTCTGTTACGCGGCTCACTCACTAATGCGTGTGCCAAGTCTGTGCTATTGTACGGCTGTGAAACTTGGAAAACCTCCGCAACAGATCTTAGTACCCTACAAGCCTTTGTGAGCAGGTGCCTAAGAAGGATATTGCGAATTTTTTGATCCAACACCATATCGAGTGATCAACTCTTCGTCCGAACTAATCAGACACCAATACGGGATGAAATATTTATGCGTAAATTGGGTTGGATTGCCCATGCACTAGGTCTTCCTACCACTGATATCACCCGTAATTCCATAGACTGGAACCCTCAAGGAAGCAGAGATAGAGAACGCCCTGCACCCACTTGTCATAGACAATTGCCCCGGTAGGCCAGTTGGTAGTGAGCTGCGGGTTCGTTTTCAGCCATAGACTTCTGCAGATAACCATAGAGCTTTGCTGGATCAGCATAGAACAAAAACTGGCTTTGGAAGTTAACAAATCAGGCAAAAGCTGGAGTGAAGTAAAAAAATAGGAATAACTGAAGCGAACTTGTTGAGGTCCTTTGCTCCTTATAGCCTAGTACTCTGTTCGAACTTGCGAAAAATGTTAAGCAGCATTGATTTTTTCACACGAAAATTTTGACATGTATCAATTTTATCTATCTCGCCATTTTTCAAAACTAAACGTTTTTATTAGTTGCAAGTATACAACATTGTTTTGCGAAGGTAAACAAAAATCATGTTTTTAAAAGTAAAACAATATTATTTTTATTATTTCCCAAATCAAAAAAATTTATGTGGTGTTTCCAGGTGACAGGCAAATGATTGTGTAGTAAAATTTATATGAAAAGCACTCAAAAAACTGAGTGATTTTCATATAAATTTTACTACACAATCAATTGCTTGTCACCTGGAAACAGCACATTAAATTTATTATAAATATGCTCAATTTTCAACAATTTTCTTTGTGAAACGTTTATTATAATAACCACCTTACAAATACAAAATATAAAATTACAAAAACTTATAAGCTGATGCTTAAAATGCCGTGCGGAATATTATGAGCTGCACTTGTTTCGCACGGTATATAAAAATGTTGCTAGAAATATTTCAAATGTTTATCGTAATGTAAATAGAGTACATTTTTTCGTTTGTATTTCACAGAAATTTTTTTTATATTGAGTTTGACAACATTTCGCTAGAAATACTGAAAGAAGTACCAGTCTTATTGGAAAATTTTGTTAAATATTTTAGAAAAATGCCTCTGCCGACAACTTAAGCACAAGTGACTGATAAGCATATTTGTGGTCCGAAAATCAGCTGTTTTTCGTTAAAATTGCAAGCGAACGATAGTGGTCTAGGATATTATGGATCATTAAAGATTCGGCACAGCGGAATATAGCACTCTTACTTGTTTTAAAACTTATTTTATCTGGTTATTATTATTTAAATTAAGTTAAATAAAGTTTTTAAGTACTCCTCATTTGTGCGGTATTGTCATCATGTAATGATAACGCAATTCATTCAAAGTTAACAAAAGTCCATTCAGAAAAATTACAAAACTCTGTTTCGTTATTGTAACCATTTTATAGATTAAGTAAAAAGTTTTCAGTATTATTAATTTCCAACTTTTTCTTTTTGGTTGAGTAAAACTCTTAAGCTTTAATTTGGTTTTTATTTGTAAAATATTGTGATTTTCACAAAATAAAACATATAAATATGTGTTTCAACTTAATTTCGTATTTATTTATTTCTGAACTTCTGAAGAGGGGTAAGACTAAGATATTGTTGTTACAGTAAGACAAGAAAGGAAAAAGTAATTCCTCTCTTTTTAGTGATAAAAACAAATATAAATGCAAGTCAAAGTAGAGATATCAAAGGAACTAATAGTCCAGTTTTATAATGTTAAACATTTTAAGAAGTCAATTATTACGTCGTCGCCCAAAAGTCTTAAAAATAGTTTTTGATTTTTTTATAACTACCCTAAAGGGAAGCGAACTGATACTAAAGTAGTCCCGTGATAGATTCTTTGAGGGCAACGGCCGGTCCTAGTTCTAATATATATTAATGGGACCTATCACTTTTACATGATGTTGTCGTTGGAGGTGATTAATAGACACCTTACAGCCACCATTTGACCAGTCACACATATGTTCTTAATACACGTATTAAGTGTTGGTTGCTACAATGCTTGTCCTTGGTATTTTTCTAATAAAAAAGACCTAGAATTAATTTAAAGAACAAATTTTTAAATAGTCCCAAAAAAATGTATCACAAGACTGGCAAACCTGTTACAAAAACAGCCCTAATAAATAAATAAAAAATCATTTATATAAAAAAATTATTTAAATAAAATTAATACAAAATTAAAACATCTTCATTTGGTTCTCGCTTAATGTACCAGTTAAGTGATTAGTTCTCCTTTCACATGTCATTAGTTATTTATTTTTGTTCTTATTCTATTTTCACAAATCTCAGGACAAGTTCTATTGGAACAATTGACACAAAATTCCCGGAGGGTATATACTAGGGATGCCCACAGGGACTGGTATTCGTAAATCCCGGGATTCAGGTTTTCAAAAAATCAAAAGATAAATACTTTTAATAGATATTTATTAAAAAAAAACGTCTTTAAAGGATTTTTTCAAACAAAAGTTTTATAATTCATTAAATGTTACAAAGTTGTTTAATGATTATATTTATTACTTAAATTTGTAAAAATTGAAAAGTGTGATTTGTTCTTTATTATGGATTAACTTAAATTAAAATATGATAAAAAACAAAGATGAATTTCCAACAATGTATAATTAATTAACATTAAATCAATATATTACTTAATTACCTCAGTGAAAAAACTTAATAAAAAAATAATTAATATTGTAATTAAATAGAGCAAACTAGTAATTGATTTATTTGTAAGATTCTGTTTACATTTTTATTAAATGAATTAAGATGAATAATTGAAATTTGAATTCGAAATTAATAAACAAAATCAATTTTTTAGGTAACCATAAAAATCTTATTTTAACAAAAACAAATTTTTATACCCAGCACCACTGGTGGTATGAATTATGTAGTGTATAAATTACACTAATTAATTTCGTGAAGTCGCTCCATAAATTACCTTACGTCCCATGCCCACTCTCGGAAATTACTTTAATAAGCCTAAGCATATAAAGACTTAAGTTGAAATTTTGCATTTGGTAATTTGGGATTCGCTGAATCCCGAAAATCTCGGGACTTTCGGGACCGGGATTTCGGGATTGGCATTTGTAGTATGAATATGTTCTCCTTTCTTTATAATTCTACTGTTAATAAAATACTTCAACTTTGATCGTTTTTTAAATAATGTTAAAGACTAGAGCGTGTCTTAAATAATGATGTTCAGATCCTCAAAAACAATTTCCGAAAAAAATTTCTGAGCAACTTTATTTCCGAATAGGAACTAATCCAGGTTCAAATTGTTGGCTTAACCATAAAATATACGCATTCTGGGGTTAAAATCGACTACGCCTCTGCTACGCTGGATACATTTTTCAAATAAATTGATTTTGTGATCATAAATATTCTTCTCGTTTGGTAATCCTATCTTCAAAATATGCTGTAATTGAAGTTTTATTATAAATTTCACAATGACCTGGATGGATGGGGGTCGGGAAATCTATACACAACATTTGCAAAGAATTTTTTCTTTTTTAATTTGGAGAAGTTAGAACAATAATAAGTAGTTGATCAACAAAACCAGAAAAAAAAATTTTGTACTCTGGCAGCTGTTAAGCTCAAAAATTTATATTTTCATTTGTTCCCTATACGCAGAGAAGAAACATGTTTCAATATGGTCACCTCCAACAAAACTATTTTTAAAGAAAATTTTATTTAAACATATTATTGTGAATTTAACCATGTTATTGGCACCTACAGCCATATTTTGGTTAAATTAGTCCTTCATCAAGAAGCCACAACCACATAATGGTTGCCGCCAAACATGTCATCGTTAATAATAACAAAAATATGTTTAACACTTATAATAGCATGGGGGCTTTTCAATAATAGTATGTTGCTCTTAGAAAAGAGGAAAATTCTATTGTTAATTTTAAAAACAAATTATTGTTATATTTAACCATGACATGTTTAGAGGCAACCATAATATGGTTGTGGCTTCCTGATGTAGGACTAATATTACCATAATATCGCTGACGGTGTCAGTTACATGGTAAATTTCACCATAATATGTTTCAAAATTTTCGTTAAAAATAGTTTTGTTGGAGGTGACCATACTGAAACATATTTTTTCTCTGCGTGTACAGACTCATCAATTACTGAAGCGCGTTCCTGTCATTTTCAGAGTCATTTCCTGATTAAACTATGCCACAAGAAAAATTAACCTCTAAAATTTTAAATTTTCCAAGCTTAATTGGGGTTGTTGAACACGAATATGGAATTCATTCCTTTTTCTCAAGAAGCATTTTCGAGATATTCTTGAAAATCGTATTTTACTGCAGTTGTTTGAGCTAATTCGAAAAATCTCGAGAGCTTTGCATCTGAATTGTAAATAGTTTAAACTTTTGTTTTTTCTCTTTCAGCCCATATCTATTTTTATCCGATCAACACAGTATATATATTGCCTGAAATAGGAAAAAAATATATATTTGTAGCAGTGTAAAATTTGCTTAATTCAAAAAATCAGTTCTCAAGATTTTTGGAAATAGCCTTATATGCTGCAAAAACAACTGCCTTTTCGCATATATCTCAAAAACGCTTCCAGGGAACAATAAATCAACACCATATTCGTGTTCTGCAGCCCCTATTTATCTTAGAAAACATCTCATCTTTGAGGTTATGGCAAAAGGTTGAAAATTTGTAAACTGAAATATATTTAGAGTGTTTCAAGTGGGCGTGGCACCTCCCATAGAACGGTTACAGTAATAGCTATCAATCTGGAAACAAATAACTTGCTTATCACTAAACAACATCTGCCAAAAAGAGGGTTGAATTGGACAAGAGGGCGTGGCACCTTTCATTTAAAGACAATACAGTGGTTTGTATATCTGGAGAACGGTAATAGGAACAGTTCCTAAATTACGTTCAAATATTATAATTATCAATACAAAATATCTGACAAAATCTGATTAGGATTGGAGAAGTGGGCGTGGCACAATATTATTTCATTATTTTTGGAGAACGGTAAGAGAAATTTTTCCAAATCTTGTATACAAAGCTGGGCTATTAATCCACAACCTCTCTAAAAAAAATGGGTGCGATTGGAAGAGTGGACGTGGCACCTCGCATACAAAGACATTTTAGATTTCTGTATATTAGAAGAATGACAAGAGCCAAAGTTTCCAAATTAGGTACAATTTGTCAATACACATAATCCGTTAAAAGGTAGGTGTTATTGGAAAAGAAGACGGGCATTTCCCATACAAAGGCAATGTATAGGTTTCCGTATATCTGGAAAGCGGCAATAGTTAAAGTTTACAAATCTGATACAAAGTTTTTGGCTATGGACAACATCTATTCAATAATGGATGGAATTTAAGAAGTGGGTGCGGCACAAAAAGAATTTTTGTATATCTGAACGCTAAGGTGAAATTGTCCAAATTTTTTACAAACAGCTCGGTTATAGATATACAGACAGCATCTGCCAAAAAGTGGACTCGATTGGGTAAGTGGGCATTATGCCTCCCACAATAAAGATTTCTTTATATCAATGGAGTACTCTTACAGCGAAAGTATTCCAATTTTGTACAAATATCTAAGATATCAATAAAAGCACCTATCACAAGGTATGTCAAATTGAAAAGTAGGCATGACACCTCCCATACAAAGACACTATTAATTTCTGTAGAAGAGTTGAACAGTAATAGTATTTGAATTTAGTACAAATATCATCGTTTTCATTAAACGAGATCTGTATTAAAAATTTTTACTTAATTTATTTCCATGTGGGTAGCGAAGCGCACCAGATCAAGCTAGTATTCATATATAGGGGGGGGGGGGGGGGGGGGTGAAAAAAGGAAATTCCCCCCCCCCTAAATTATAAGAATATGTTTTGCTTATTTCGATTATACACGAATTTCCGAATGTACAAAATTTTTGGAAATCCCATCAAGTTAATTTTTTTTGTTTTTTTATAGAATCTCTTATCAAATTTTCAATAAGTATCCAAGTATTTAGCCTAATAGTTATTTATTATATATTTCCAATGAAACATCTAGTTTACTGTATTTAAATACATATTATTCTACATTCAATCCCAGCAAGTGCCATCTATATCCAAAAAATAAACGTTTGGGTTGAAAATGCGAGCGGTTGAATTATTAATAAGCCTTGGTTTATGCAATATTTTTATTTGTGTTATGATAATTATTAATTATATACATTTGAATTTAACCGTTTTTCGTTTCATATTTTCATCATAGTAGACTTTGAATTTGAATTTTATATGCATTGCCATTCTACCTTTCCATATATACAAATGAATATATATATGCATTGGTCTAGTAAAAGTTCACCAAAGAAGAATTATATAACTGTCAAATTTAAAGTGCATTAATAAGAACAGTTCTTTGATATACAAAAATACATAAAAATTAGTGAAACAATGGTGAGTCCGTAATTTTTTTTTTAATATAATGTACCTATATAAGGTACATAAAGGATGTAGTCCAATGTATAAATTTTATAGGAGAGAGAAAAAACTTTCTTAGGTCCTTAGTTCAGAATATATTTTAAGTCTGTAAATCCAGTTTTGCTTCATTGCCGACTCTTTATTGGCTTGCAAACCAACTAAAAATAATACATTTATGTTTTACATGGCTTTTTGTAACTTATCAATTTTTCTATTATATATTTTATACTTTTAATGCACATTTTAGTATGTCAATTTGCAAAAAATAAAATATACTATAAAATTATTTTATTTATTTCAATGTTGACTATTAACAAATATTAACAATTTTTTTTTTTTTGGAAATTTTGACATTTTAATGGACCCTAGCGCTTTTTCTTAAGCATTTTTGGACTTAGAACTTTTACATATCGTTGCAAAACAAGAACTAGAAAAAAATATTTGTATTATTGTTATTTTTGTCTTTCCATTGTTATAAGCTTTAAAATTCCTTTCTAAATAAAAATAATTTATACAAAAAAATTAGCTGTAATCAACTTAAACCAGAATAATTATATATGTATCTTTAGATTTATACCCAAACAGTTCGACTAAAATTCATAACTTAATTTTAAAATTAGTGAAGCATATTCCTTTCTCCAAAATTTTGTTAACAATTGCATGTTTTTTTTTTTTGGTCGAAAAATTGGTCAACCAATTTAATATGATGTAGACAAATAAATTGTTTCAAATTAAAAAAAAAATCCATTAAAAATAAATAAAATTATTTTTATAGCCAAAACGTTATTAAGAAGATAAATTTATTTTAATTTATATGGAACTGATCTTATATTTTATTTTACCTTATGGTTGAGTTTTTTTTTTTTTATATAATATAAACATATCGTTTTTAATAAACTTTTAAAAAAATTTTTTTACTTGTTTTGTATCATGTATATTGCAAATTATTTGTTAATGGAACTAGTGGCTACGATTACGACGTCAAATATTTAATTCTTGTGAATATAGCGTCAGAATTAATTAGGCAACAGAGAACAATCTGCAATTATTATGTTTTTATTATATCTATGAACATACTGTTATGCAAATCACAAAGTGTTATATTGTGTCATATTGGTTGTTTTGCTAAGAGATGTGGTTACGTTTACTTAACTGTTGTTGCGGCAAACTTATTATGATTAGTAAGATCCTCTTTAAAGCCGCCACAGCAGACATTAGATATTATGATTGTCGTTGGTTTATTTATGATAACGCTCAGTAAAAACTTCGCTTACTTTTTCAAAATGAATATGTTCTTTGACTCATTATTTTGCAGCTTTCTTCTATATCTACTTATTTTTCAGATGTATGTAGATAAAAATAATGACTTACTTTTATATGCGTTCATTTTGGGACATCCCTTGTAAAATTCGTTGGTTCTTTCAGTACAATTGTAAGTAGTATTTTTACTTTTTTCTGATTACTCCCATACATTATTTTGTAAGCGAAGTTTTTACAGGGCAATAAATAATTTCTTGGTTATTTTGGTTGTTATGGTAAAGAGAAAAATTGTTTTTTGTTTGTTGAAACCTTAGCCATTCAAAGTATTCATACTCATAATCAAATGCATTTTAAATGTGACGAGTCAGAAAATATTTGTTCACACAGATAAGTAGAGGAAAAAACGAGAAAAATTTGAAGGAATAAGTTGCTACGGTACTTTATCCAAATTTTTTTCAAATCTCTCTTACATTAATTTTCTGTAGAACTTTAAATTCGCTTCGAAGTAGTTTCAATTCCATTTGTACATCCAACTTGTATTTACCCTGCGGAAATTTGTATCAATTGTTCCAACAGACTGGACCTGGGATTTGTTACAAAAGAACAAGTAGAAAAAGAACGAACTATAAAAGGAGAAACAATCTTTTAATTGGTTTATGAAGAACCAAAAGGTAGAAAAACTAATGAATTACAGAACAGTATTCACCGGTGGAGTAACACATTTTTTGGGACTTTCTAAAATTTGGTTCTTAAATTTAGTTCTAGGACTTGTTTTAATGAAATAATACTTCATTGTAGTAACCAATACTAAACACGTTTATTGAGAATAAATGTGTGACTGGTCAAATGGTGACCGTTAGGTGTCAATTGACCCCCTCCAATGATAACCCCATGTAAAAGTGATAGGACCCATTAATATAAAGTGTTAGAACTAGAATCGGTATCTACGACCACAGGCCTATCACGGGACTACTTTGGTGTCAGTTCGCTTCCCTCTAGAGTAGTTAGATCACAAGTAAAATGGATCTCCAAAAGATCAAACAGTGGTTGCATATTTTTAAAAATCTGTCTTGAAAATTTTTTGAAAGTATTTCAAATAGTCTATGTAAAATATGTTCAAATTTAGTGACATCATTTATGAGAGAATTCTTGGAAAATAAGAAAACTCATCTGTTTGTATTTCATTACCTTGAAAGTGATTCATGAAAAGTATCATAATGTCTTTTAATGACGTACTCCCTTTTTTTATTAGATAACATTAAAGGCTTTGCGTGTTACCAAATGCATTATTTTTTTCCCTTTATCTATCCCACTTGAGACCATAGGGCTTCTACAAGAATATTCCAACTTAATCTATCTTGACATACCTCTTAAATTTCCTCAAATTATTTGTTCATATCCTTCAGTTTATTAAGAACAGTTTAGCTCTGTGTCATCTTTGGGCGGACTGGACATATGTTTTTCTGCGGATTCCATTCTAAGGCCATTCTCGTTATGCTTTTGCTTGGTTTTCCAAGAAAGTGGCCTATCCACCACAATTTCTGTCTTGCTATTTGACGGACGATTTTCATTTGAAATTCTATTTTTGGCCAGAACACTCTACATACTATTCGCAATCATATGTTTATATAAGTTCTCCCCAGCCAATTGACGCTGGAGTCCCACAACGCAGCATCCTGGGTCCTCTATTATACTTAATTTATACATCGAACGTGCCAACAAACAACTGCACCTAAACTTCAACATTTGCGGATGATACAGCTTTTCAAAGCGTACACGAAAACTGTCATGAAGCATCTCGTTACTTGCAGGATCATATATTTGAACTGAAAAAGTGGTTAAAACAATAGAGGATAAAGGTCAGCAAGCAAAAATGCGTACATATAACATTCACATTGCTTCGGCAAACATACCCCCCTAGTAAAATCAATAATTAAATAATACATCAACACTCGCATGTCAAATACCTCGGTATACATCTAGATCGGCGTTTAACGTGGTAATGGCATATACAAGCTAAATTAACACAAATAAAACTTAAAGCAATTCAAATTAATTGGCTTATTGGAAGAAATTCTGTTCTTTGTCTCGATTGCAAACTTCTACTTTACAACTCTATCTTAAAGCCAATTTGGTGCTACGGTATTCAGTTACGGGGCACTGCCTCGGCTTCTAACATTGAACAAATTTAAAGGCGCCAAAATAAACTTCTTCGAATAATCACAGTCGCTCCCTGGTATGTTAAAAACTCCAATATTCACAAGGATCTCAATGTGCCATTAGTAAAAACTATGATAACGAAATATGCAGTAAAATGTTTAAAAAGGCTGGAAGTGCACCCAAATCTATAGCTTGAAATATTTTAAATGATGGCGACCACACTCGATTAAGGAGAAGAGACACTGCAGTACTCACCCAATCAGATGAGCGATAAACACCTACAAATGTGAATAGAAACCGTGATGACTAAATCTTTTTTGTCTGGCACTGACAGTACATGAAGCAAAAGTTAGGATAAGATTTGATTAATTATTGTTAGTTCATATTTAATGTATGAAGATTCAATATATAAATACTGAGAGAGAAAAAAACTCAATGTCTCCAATTTATGAAATTCTAACACAGAAAAAATTATTAAATTTCTCCAATTACCAAATTTATTCCAAATTCATAATATCAAGCAAACAAGTTGTTGATTTTGCACCTATTATCAAAATGATTATATTGATTGCTAAAAATTTTAACATTTTGAAAAAATATTTTCAATAAATAATACTTTTAATTTTAATTAAAAAAGTGGTCAAAAAACTTTGCCATTTCAAACAATGTGTTAATTAATTTAAATAAATATTGACAATTCCCAACAACAATTCTACATGTTTAAATTATTTTATTTTAAACGAAAAAAGTCAATTAAGATTTTTTGTTCTTTAATCAAAGTTTTAATTGATAATTTATTTCAAAGCAACTAAAATGTTAATTAAATCAATATTAAATTTTTAATTTTCTTTCAACTAAAAAAATAATTGATTCAATTATTACATTAGTTAAATTTAAATACTTTTTAAACTATTTTTTTAATTGATAAAACACTTTTTTCTGTGAAGGTAATTTCAGACTCTTTCAGAGTTTTTAGAACCTCCTTTACCGCAGTCCTTGGTTATACGCATCATGAAGATGATCGAATCCATTATCTTTATACAAGGAAGTATTTTAAGGTTTTTTTTTTTTTTTTTTTGATTTCGACGACGCCTGATAGGAGCGTTCGATGCGTTTATGTGTCAGTCTAAAAAGTAGTAGTGTAAAATTGTATTAACAAGTTACACAGCAAACGCGATGAAAGCATATACGTCACGAAACATACGCACGTGGTATGGGCCAACCTCCAGCTTAAGAACTTAAAGACAATTTATTATTCTGTTTGATTTTTGCTCTGCTATTGAATGTGTTATTGCTCTTAGTTGTTATGCAAAAAATAAGCATTGAGAAATAAATTGTTTGTTCAATATAAACTATAAAAAAGTATTGTCGTATCGCAGTTAAACATTGCCGATACCGATATATCGGTAAACTTAAAGCATCGCCGATATATCGGTTTGCATATGACAAGATTAAAACAAATTAATGAATTCACTTTTTCAATGATATATCGAAAATTTTTATAACATTTTATTGACATAAAACAATCTCCAGCACAGAAAAAAGTGTTTTATCTATTAAAAAAATGGGTTCAAAATTATATAAATTTAATTAATGTGATAATTGAATCAATTATTTTTTTAGTTGAAAGAAAATTAAAAATTGTTTTTTGATTTAATTAACATTTTAGTTGTTTTGAAATAAATTTTCAATTAAAATTTTAATTAAATAACAAAAAATCTTTATGGACTTTTTTCGTTTAAAATAAAATAATTTAAACATGTAGAATTGTTGTTGGGAATTGTCAATATTTAATTGAATAAATTAACACATTTTTTGAAATGGCAAAGTTGTTTGATCACTTTTTTAATTAATATTAAAAATATCATTTATTGAAAATATTTTTTCAAAATGTTAACATTTTTAGCAATCAATATAATCATTTTGATAATAGGCGCAAAATCAACAACTTGTTTGCTTGATATTATGAATTTGGAATAAATTTGGTGATTGGAGAAATTTAATAATTTTTTCTGTGAGTATCAATTTGACTTTAAAGATAACTAATAGCTGGAGCATGGCGGTTTATTGTCAAAGCTTAAACTTGAGTATACATTTGCCCTCTTTTAGAATTTAAGAGTTATTTACTCTGTCCCACTGTACTCTGATAGAAACAATGTATGACTTCTTGTTTTTTTTTTTTTTTTTTGACTTTGATATACGAGGAAATATATCAATACCTGAACTGCATGCATAAAAAAGCATGGATAATTGAAAGCAGCTGGATTTTATATACATTTAATTATACGCAAAAAATTGTGTTCATAATATATGTATGTAGTGCTTTAATCCTTTTTTTGCAAAAATAAAGAAATTTAAATACCCCAAAAATAAAGTAGAATATGAATAAATATTCAGTAGCAGAGATTTTTAATTTTTATTTTTGAAAAATGAAATATATAAGTGCTAGGCATCATGAGTACAATAAAAAGATTTATGATGATTTTTCTTGCTGTAACCACTTGTAAACCTGGTTTTAAATGAACACACACACACACACACACATACACACACACACACTCCCTCATTCACTATGCAAACAATTATGTCAGTCAAATTCCGAGTCGGTCTGTGTGTATATATTCATATGTATTCATAAGGATACATTTCTTGGTTTCATTTACAGTCGTGGCTAAAAAAAAAGTATTTATGTATTAATATAACAAGGGTTTTCATTAAATCGCAAAAAAATTGCCATTTTTGCAAATGGGCCAATTTGCGACACTCGTTTCATGAAGCCTCTTTTTAACTTTTGTGGAATTTTTAACATTAAATAAATGTCAGTTTGTAAGAAACATCAATAAAAAATAAATAAAAAATAGAATCTCAAAGAAATACATACTCAGGCTCGTGGTCATAAGTTTTTTAAATAATTTTTATTTAATAAATATTGGGAATTATTTCTTTTCATAAGCAACTTTATTACATTCAACAAGATACAAGATAATAGTCTGGTAGTGTATAAAGTCATTCCTAAAAAATTTAGGGAATAGAACTATTGCAAAAAAAGCGTTATAAAATACAAAACTGAAATTTAACTCATAGAATAAATTCGATAAATAAAAAATGTTGAATATAATTTTTATTTAATAATTAGTATTGTGGTTATTTTGTTGAACTATTCATGGTTTTTAATCCAATTTTCTACTATTTAATTAGGCTTAAGTTCATTAAATTTAATTTTCATTAAATTATTTTTATGAAGAAAGGAATTTTTACAACATGGAAGATTAATTAAAATTGTTATTGATAATTTTCATTCTTGACTGACCTGGGATTCCTTTCTTCATAAAAATAATTTAATGAAAATTAAATTTAATGAACTTAAGCCTAATTAAATAGTAGTAATTTTTATTTATTTAAATATATCCAATATTTCGATATTCCGTGAATATCATCATCAGGGATAGTTAAATTATTAATAAAAATCACAAAATTGTTTTTCCTTATTCTCTATGTATGTAGTGTTTACTATCATCGTCGTTTTTGTACCGTACAATCAAGTACAGTACAATCATGTACAGTACAATCATGACGATGGTAGTAAACACTACATACATAGACAATAAGGAAAAAATTTTTTGTGATTTTTATTAATAATTTAACTATCCCTGATGATGATATCCAAGGAATATCGAAATATTGGATATATTTAAAAAAATAAAAATTATTTAAAAAACTTTTGACCTCGAGCTTGAGTATTTATTTCCTTGGGATTCTAAAAGAAAAGATCGAATAAAACCAACCTAACGTTTATTATAAATAAAAGATAAAAAAAATAATTAAACAAATAGAATCTGGGAATTTTTGTTCTCATGTTGAGTTTCTTTTTTATTATAAATTTTCATATTAATTCGAAAGTCTATTCTAAGTCAAATTACAATTTAAATAGCTTTTATACTTTAATAGTGTTATTCCTTCAATATTTTTCAGGAATATTTTCTATGTTCTATCACAAAATACAAACCAACAAAATTGTGATAGTGCATAGAAAATATTCCTGGAAAATATTAAAGGAATAAGACTATTAAAGTATAAAAGCTTTTTAAATTGTAATTTGACTTAAGTAGAATACACATTCGAATTAATTTAAAAATTTATGATAACAAAATTAATAATAATTAGTATTGTGGTTATTGTTTTAAACTGTTAATGGTTTTTAATCCAAATTTCGATATTTTAATCAGGCTTAATTAAGTTTATTGATTTATACTTTTATTAAATTATTTTTATGAAGAAAGGAATTTTACAACATAAATGAAATAAAATTTATTGACAATTTTTCATGAAGAGATTGTGTGGTTACAATCGAAAAAACCTGAATTCATTTCCCAGCTCAGTCAAGAATGAAAAATTATCAATAACTTTTAATTCATTTCATGTTGTAAAATTCCTTTCTTCATGAAAATAATTTAATGAAAGTACACAGAAAAAATTAAAAATTGATTTTAATCACCAAATTCGTAGAATCAAGTAAACAGTTTGTTGATTTTGCACCTATTACCAAAATAATTATATTGATTACTAAAAAGTGTAGAAATTGAGAATTCAAATTTTTTTTTTCAACAAATGATATTTTTAATTTTAATTAAAAATATGATTGAAAACCTGCACGATTTCAAACAATGTGTTGATTGATTCAACTAAAAAAATAATTGACAAAATATCTTTATTTTTTCAATTATCTTAGTTAATTCAAAATAAATAAAAAAATTAAACAATATAGTAATTGGATTAAGCAATTAATTAATTAAATTTTTTGTTGGATTCAATAAAAATCTTTATTGAATGAATTAAAAGAATAATTAATTTTTAAATTCAGAATTAATAAACCTAATAATTAAATATTTTGCTTCCAAATTAATTAGTTAATTTAATCTTTAAGTAAAACAAAAACAAAATTTTTCTCTTTTTTTTTGTTATTTCACAGAAATTGTGAATTTATTTACAAATTTTATAAAGATACATAAAAAGTATAACAAAATTCATTTGAGATATTAGTGTTAGATGTACAATGAGAAAAAAAATGATCAAATTTATATATTTTCTAGCAATTCATGTTTGATGCTACAAATTTTTGAAGACTTTTTTGTTAGAGGAACTTCATATATTACATATTGCAAAAAATCGTAAAATATCTCTGACTCTTCAGGATATTGTAAGTTAAATACAAAAAATAATTTAATTAAAATATCAAGTGCTTGTAATATGGAACAAAATGGATATCTTATTTTATCAAAATATATATAAATTAAATTGACGCTGGGAAATTCTCCGACAATTAAAAGTTTGGGTTGAATATTGCGGCTTTGGAGTTCTGCCAGCTTTAATTTTGCGTCTAATTCTTCGTTTGAGTTGGCCAAAACGGCAAAGCCCTCTTGAGAGTCCGCAATAGAAAACTTCTTTCTGACTTTGCTGCCACTTGCATCTGTATTTGTTTTTAAATTTGGAGGAAATAAATAATGTAGATACCAGAGGATAGCAAGATTTTTAGATTCTAAAAGTACAAACAATAAAAAAGTTATAAAAAATAGTTAAATATACGGTTTTTGGTTTTTTTTTATATTTAATTACCAGCATTGTGGTTTTCGAGATCCAACAAGTTTTTAGAAATAAATGCAGAGTTAACTTTTTGTTTCAACAATAGCAGTAATTTATCTTTTAATTGACTCCATTTCTCAAATAAATTTTTAGCAATTGGAAACTTTAACTTGAAGTCAATATCAATCTGTTAAATATAAAAATTTAATAATTTATTTCAGTCAATATACATATGTACTTTTTAATTAGGTTGCGGATGTGTGTTTAAAATAATTAAATAAGACTTACTAGCTGCCATGCAGAGGGTGATTTAAACTCAGGCCAAAGTTCAAAAATTTCGGAAGTCCTGTGTGAATCCTTAATTTGTTTGAATCTTAATGGGGCACACTGGCGCCAATATAAAACAAATTCCTCTGCAGTAATATTTTTATTTCTTAGATTGGAAATGCTGATGTCATAATTGTCATCAATTTCTAAGACTGAATAAAACAAAATTTATTAACATACATATATAATCATGTAAGTTATAAAAGCATACCAGGTTCGGTTTCGTCAGGTGTTTGAAATCTAGATTTTAAAGCATATTTAGCAACTCTTTTAAGATTTGACAACTTATTATATATTTTGCCTCTTTTCCCTATTCTGTAAAATTCCTGAAATTAAAGCATATATAAATTAATATTTTAATACATTTGTACTAACTACTTTCAAATACTTACTATTTCTTCTGTTGGAAATATTGTGCAAATTTCTTTTTCTAAGTCGGTGCAATCAGATAGCGAATATTCAATACCATTTCCTTCAATAAATTTTGTTATTGTCCCAATTAGCAAATTTCTTTGTTCATCATGTAATTTTCCAGTTTTATTGTAAAAATTTTTTATTTCTTTTCCATTATGTGTAGTATTCAGAAATTCCATTAGGGACATTTTTTGAGTTTTTAATGTATTAAAAGAGATTGGTAAATTGGTATTTATAACGGCAGGTTCATTGGATTTTATCAAATTCTTCCAATTTGCTTCAAAAATTGCTTGATCTCCTACCGTTACATACATATGTATGTACATACCTATGGACATATAAACATATGTAGCTCATTTACTTTTTTTCAATCTAATACATATGTACATACATACCTTTTTTATATACAATTCTTTTTTGTTAGAAAGCTTTTTGTTTGTTGTATTTCACATATAACTAATGTTTCTTATAAAACAACACACTTTATTATTAACTTCGCTAAATTTTATTTGCACACTTTTTTATTCTTTACAAATAAACTTAATCTTTTTCTTTTATTTTTTTTAATCAGAAATTTTTTTTGTCTATACACCGCAAAAACACAAATTAAATGATTCGTCATGACGACAAGCAGCCGATCATTTTTATTATAGCTAGGTGACTGTAATGTCGTGAACTTTTGTTTGCAGAATGCCAAATTACATAAGAAAAAAACACAACAAAAATGTTAATCATAGCAAATGCGACCACCTTAGAATATAATAGCGTTGATTGTTTAAGTATGTAAAAGTATATGTACATGAAAAAGTGGTGTCAGCTACTAATTTTCAAAATCACTAAAACAAGCAAATAGTTCTTATGTTAAATATAAAATTTTTTTTCTTAAAATACATACATATTTTGTTTATATTCTGTTGTCTTTATTTATTCTTGTAGTGAAATTACATTTAGAAATTAAATTGAAAAACATGACAACGAAAAAAAAATGAATTAATAAATACGCAAAGCACATCTACACCCAGAGAAAAAACATGTGTTAATATGGCTACCTCCAACAAAACTATTTTTAGAGAAAAATTATTATGTTTAGTTTAATTAAACCATATTATTGTTACAGACCATATTATCCATATTATGGCTTAATTAGTGCGCCATCATGTTGGCACAACAATATTATGTTTTACTCTGAACCTGTTATGGTTAATGAGAACTAAAATATGTTTAATAGCATCATTGTTTTGAACCATACTATTTGTAAATAAAAAACAATTATTGTCATATTTAACCATAACATGCTAAGAGGCAACCATAATATGGTTCTAGCTTTTGGTGGAGGACTAATTTAACCATAATATGGATGTAGGTGACAATAATATAGTTAAATTAAACATATTATTTTAAAAATAGTTTTGTTGGAGGAGATCACATTAAAACATGTTTTTTTCAGCGTGTACTAAGGGACATAAATACGAAAACTTAAGAAAATGTTATAGTATACTATTATCACAAAAAAATAGTATAGTATTATCATAAAACCTGAAAATAAAATTGATACCTTTGTTTTACGAACTTACAAAATTAACAAAAACACAAAAACTTTGAAAGCCCTTCACAATTATAAGTTTCAACAAAATTCAAAATGAAAAATTTCAGAGTTGTTGTGGACTCAATTACTATATTTTTGATATCCAATTATCACAGCCAATATCCAGCCTGAAACCCATTATTTGTCTGTTAACTTAGCGTTTTTTTAGTTTTACATGTTGGCATTACATTAATTTAAACATAATAATCAATTAAGGTTTTGAAAAATTTGATTACTATTTTAATTATTTATTCCTTTTAAAACAATTAAAATATTAATTGAATGAAAATCATATTTTGAATTTTTGATCAATAAAAAAAATAATTCATTTAATTAACATGTTATTTAAATAACAATATTTTTTAATCATTGGGGTTTATTGATAAAAAACCAATGAAAATTTTTTCTGTGTAAAATTCATTGAACTTAAGCCTGATTAAAAATTAATGTTAAAATTTGTGTCTAAAAAGTAAAATTTGTTTTAATAAAGGAAGGCAAAATGTACAATCTGCTCAAATTATTCCATGAAATGGTTGTATCTGATACTTGAATTTTTCGTTGAAAACGACGGTAAGCCTAACAAAATATCTGTTTTTATAAATGCACAATTTAACAGCGCAAGGTTACGAGTCAAAATTGTAAGACAAATTGACGAAGTTTGTGTAAAAAAATTCGCATAAAATGTTTAACAGTTCATTTTCGAGGGCGTAAATGCACAGTTTGCACAGATTACAAGACTTTTAAGTGATATCATGAAACCCCTTAATATAAGTTATAAATTCTGGATTCACAACAGATGTCGTACTTTTTTACACATTATTGTGAACGAAATAGTGGAAACAACGAAGTTTTTTTGTTTTGTTTTCTGGGTTAACAAATGAAAATTCTGTATTTACAAGTATAATTTCCGGGACCTTTTTCTTTACTTCTTATTTAAAAAAAATCTGCAGGTGCGCATATTGACTGCTCCCTGTAGCTTATCTTTTCATTCCTGTTCTATCAATTTCAATGTCCGAGAGATGGTTTGTTCGGTTTCAAAGTGTTGATTTTTATATAGAATACAATGGAGACCCAAGATAGCCAATAAAGACGAGACGATAAATTTAAGGCAATACTTGAAGAACTCGCAAAAATATTGGAAGCCAGTCAATCAGCAGTTTCAAAATGTAAAACATAATCAGCACAAAAGCCAAATATTCGCGGCGTACGGTACTGCTCTGTATTTGATTATTACAAAAGAGTCCTAGTTGTTAAGTCGAGCAAGACGTTCACAGTCGGCTTATTCTAAACACGACAGTGAGCATTGTCTACAAAACTCTTGCAATATGCGACCAATTATGAAAAGATGCTATTCCATTTTGTTAACCCCCGGCCATACGTTGCCAAAAAAAAAAAACTTACGAAATATTGGTTGGCAATTAAAGCTTCAGCAGGCTTGTAATCTATACCTTTCCCCATTTTTTTCGATTGATGATGAACACTCAAACTGGAGTACGCTTAACGTTAGAACAGGGCTTTCGATTGCCTGGATTTGTTTTTGGCCCTGAAAAATAGGCACTTCTTTTAGAGCTATATTTATGTTTTGCGTCCAATATTTAAAAGTGTGTAAATTTTGAGATCTATTTTTGGCTCTTCATTAAATTCCAGCAGGAAAATGTGGGAAAATCTTTTAATACTCATAAGCACACCCACATTGGCTCTTTGTTACAGCAACCGAACAAACAACAGGCGTGTTAAAAGAACAAGTAGAGAATATGGAGAATAATAAGAAGAAGAAAAACAGATAATAAAACTGAAAAATAAATAAATCAAAGTGAAAAGCTTTTGGAATGACACCCATTTCCCACACATACAAGTCACACACACACACATACTCTTATGCATACTTCTATAATTACACAGAAAAATCATTTAAGAAACACCAAGGAAACAGAGTTGAAAAAGTGTTAAAGATTATTTCCGGGTAACTCAGAATTTGGCTGTTGACAAACGGCAAATTTTACTGCTCACTTTTTTTTTAATTATTTCGTTCGGTAGATATTATGTGTATGTCCTTAAAGATATCTGTATCTTGTATTTGCGTTACTGCTGTTTTTTGTTGGTGATGTGTGCCCTTCATCAATGGGCTTTTGTGTTGGCTTTGAGCATGTCATGTGGCTTGCAACAGCTTAACGAAGTGAAAAAAAAAATTTAAATTCCTGCAATAATTTAATATAATAACGGAAAGAATTTACAAGCACGTTTACGCAAAATCATAGAACAATATTTTAGTTCTGCGACAAATTTTAATCAAATATTAGTACAAACAACCCCCATTAAAAAATACGATTACCACAGGAATTATGTCAATATCGAGCAGGAGATACACCCACTTCAAGTGGGACACATGCCATCTTATGGTAGGAAATCAAAATAAAAGACACTACCTATTTATACCCGCACCACAATAGTCACAATAGTGGAGAGGATGTTATGCATTTGTGCTGATGTTTGTTACACCATGAAATATTGGTTCAAGACCTAGACATTTAAGTATACCGATAGTCCATCTACTTTCTGAATCTTTCTAACGATGTCCGGACGGCTGGCTGCTGGCTGCCCATGTAAACCTTGTGAGCAAAGAACTGTGGTTTTCATGCGTAACCGCGTATATCTTAAAATAAAATTTTTCAACAGAGCCTAAAAAACATAATAGAGAAGCCTACGGGCTAGGTATTGAACTTTTTGAAATTGGTCATTACGTAAAAAAATCGGAATTGGTCCAGATTTTTTCAGAAATTTTAAGAACCATGTAAGAAGCGCTATGGCATCAACGTCTCAAAATCGAAAAAAAATGGACATACGCGGTTGCCCATGAAAACCACAGTTAATAGGTTGCAATTTTGGATATAATTTGATAAACTTTGGTTTATAGGCTCTAATTCGCTCAAGGACAAAGCCTATTGAAAATGGGGCGAATCGGTACATTATTTCACATAACCCCTATACAAGATTCTTTCCGGAAAAGGGTTTTTACGCCCATAAACCATCATGTTTTGCAAACTTATTTTATTGCAATCAAAACTATCTTACAAAATTTTATTGGAATCGTTCCATGTTTTACCTTAGCTTATTTTACTCCTGAAAATATCTTTTAGTGCCATAACTTATAAATGTAAGTATTAACAAAAAACTTGGCGACAATGACTTTTACACTAGATACTATGACATGACAAAATGTTGTTCTGGTACGTCCAGAATTAACTATAGGTCCCATATAAACCCCCATCCTATAATCTCCTACAGATGAAAATATCTAAATAATATTCGGCTCAAAGAACTTTTACATGAATTTTATCGTCATAACATAATTTTGTTCATTTGGGTGCTAAAGGTACACTCGCAAAAATTGTTTTAATATACTGTGGTGTAGGGTTACATATGGCCGGCCTTAATCGACTATACTTTCTTACTTGTTTTGACAAAAAAAAAAAAAAAAGAATTCGTTGAGGAATTGCCATTAAAACAGCAATAAAAAAGCTCATATTTGTTGTTGTTTGCAATATACATTTCTAAACGAAAATTTTTTGTTTACTTTCAAAAACAAGCTTTTTAATTTAAGAATTTTCATTTAATGTATAGGGTGTTTTTTTTAAATTAATAATACAAGATAGAACTATTGTTGCAATGAAATTTTTTTATCATCTTATAGATAATTTCATGGCATTTATTTTTAAGATATGATTTCCGGCATATGTCCG
The DNA here is from genome assembly GCA_943735925.1 of Pollenia amentaria. Lineage (NCBI taxonomy): Eukaryota > Metazoa > Arthropoda > Insecta > Diptera > Polleniidae > Pollenia > Pollenia amentaria. The sequence goes on along the minus strand of OX031009.1, from coordinate 144,710,327 downwards.
CGCCGCTACGACTTCCATGTTCCATCCGATCAGTCTAATTTAACAACGTTTTCTAATAAATCTGGCCATATGGCGTCAATAGTGCATTAAATGCTGGCTTTAAATGCTTCAAGAGTTGCTGGCTTGTCGGCATAAACCAATGACTCAACATAGCCCAATAAAGAGTAATCCAGAGGCATTAAATTCCTCGAACGAAGGGGCTAGTACGCAGGACCACTTCTGGAAATTCAGACCAAATCGATTTTGCAATAAATCGCTTGTTAAGCGCGCTGTAGGGCAAGTTGCGCTGTCTTCTTGGAACCAAATGCCGCTGATATTTAGCTGGAAGCAAAAATGTGTTCAAAATGGCTCTTTAGTGCTCACTTTTTACCGTAACGGCAGGTCCTTGCGCATTTCAAAAGATCGTAAGCCGCACCTAAGATTCAACTTTGAATTTTGAAGGATGTACAGAGAAAAACTATGTTTAAATATGGTCACCTCTAACAAAACTATTTTTAAAGAATAGTGTAAACATTTTATGGTTAATTTATCCATATTATTATCACCGACAACCATATTATGGTTAAATGTGACCTCCATCAAGACGGCAAAAACATATTATGGTTGCCTCCGAACATGTTTTGATCAATAATAACTAAAATATGTTTAACACTTATAATAGCATGGTTGGTTTTTAGCCATAGCATATTGTTCTTGCAGAAGAGAAAAATACTATTGTTAATTTAAAAACAAACTATTGTCATATTTAACCATAACATGTTTAGAGGCAACCCTAATATGGTTGTGGCTTATTGATGGAGGACTAATTAAGCAATAATATGGTTGTCGGTGACAACAATATTGTTAAATTAAAATATAATATGTTTAAAATTTTTTCTAAAAATAGTCTTGTTGGAGGTGACCATATTTAACATGTTTTTTCTCTGCGTGTAGTGGTGCTCCGTTAACAGCTTGAGAATTGTCTTTGCTCCAAATACGGCAATTTTGCTTATTGACGTAGCAATTTAACCAGAAGAGGGCTTCGCAAAATGGACGAAGTGCTCTGTGAACTTCACGAACATATTTGTTTCTTTGAAGGTAAAAATTTCCACAATTTGGAAGCATTGTTCTAGAGTTAAACGATTCATAATGACTTGCCAAACTTCATTGAACAGATATGTAAAATCAGCTGTAAACCATAGTTATCGATGTCGAAAGTTCTCATGCAGCTAAGAAAAACACCCGATACTTCATTTTACTCACTCCGCAATAGTGGAGAGGGTATTATATTATGCGTTTGTGCTGAATTATGTAACACTAAAAAATTACGGTAGACCCACTTTTTAGTATACTGATCGACTGAGGCTAACTTTTTGAGTTGATCTAACGATTTCCATCTGTCATTCCTGCTGGCTGGCAGGCTGGTTCTTTGTCTAAGTGCGCAAAGCACAGCTCGCAATTTGGAATATAATTTTCATTGGTTACAAATGTAAAAAGGACGAAACCTTTGGAAAATAGTGATACTGAAAGTCGTCAGTGAAATTTTCTTTTGTTGGGCAGTGTGGCATGTTACATGTCGGTGTGTTGCTTAAGGCAACATGGAATTAATTAAACTTTAAAGTTCATTTGGATATGCCAGTAGTTAAAAGGACTAACTCAACAAAATAAAAAGTACATAATGAAAACTAGTGATATTTGAAAAATTGCTTTACAAAATTTAAGATGCTAGAAAAAGGAATTTGTAATTCATATTACAGGAATATATTCCTGCGTAATTTGGTTTGTATAATTTTTTATTATCTTGCTGGAAGCTCTTCTGAAAAAAAATCAAATAAGATTGAAACCCTAAACAGATTATTTATATTTTTTAATAAGAATTATTTAAATAAATAATTTATTTATAAAAATAATAAATAATAAATAATAATTTTATTATAAAAATAATAATAAAATAATATTCAATAATATTCAAAGAGTTCACAACTAATTAGATAGTAATATAACAAAATTGAGAAATTTTTGAAAAGTGTAGTTAAGCCGTTTAACATCTGACTCATTCATAAAAAAGTCGAAATGACTTAATATAATATATTATAACTAAATATTTGATTTTAAAAAATATTTCTTAAAAAAAAAAAATAATTTTCATTGTAAAGAATCCCAACTTTCACTGGTTTCTCTTAACATATACATGACTTTATTGGCAAAAGTTTATTTGTACAATTTTTATTTGTTACTTGTTGACGAACCACATGTCAAAGAATTTCCAGAACACATTAAATGGATTTAATTGCTTTCTTGTTATTTTCGTTGTAATTTTTCATTAAGGCTTATAAATTAAAAATATAAGCACATGAAAAATTTATTGCAGCTTCAAGCAGTTGAGATTAAAATCAATATCAGAAGGAAAATAATATAAAAGCCCCTATTAAGAGTTGCATACGGCATCGACTATTTAATTTGCAGAATGAGTTGACAGCACTGTCAAAAATTTCATTGTGCGTTGAAGTTTTGTAACGAAAACAAGTTCCGATTTTCGACGCTCAAACAATTAAAAAAAAAATACTTTGTGAGTATAAATGATTGCTGTTTATCCTTCAAAATATCATATAAGTTATTGAGGGGGCAAAGTATGGGCAGTCGTGATCGAATACTTTTTCGATTTGAAAGCAATTTTAAAATGTCTTATTAGAACTTTCTTTCCCTCATGCCAAAAGCTATCGAAAAATCAATGGCACAATATCGACAAATTTTTGTCCTTACAAATCGGTTCATCCTAATATACATATTCAGCTGAATTTTTCTATGGCAGCCTAGTAAAATTTTTAATATATAAAATTCTGCTAAAAAGTTCTTAAAAAAAATAATTGCCTTCTCGAATTTAAATTTGATCGTAAATGGTGTAATGCAAAAAGTTTTTCTTTAAAAAAAAGATTTCAACGAAGTTTTTCCGTTGTAATAAATTTCTTTGCAAAAGATAATTAATGTTTTCATTCTACTTTTTTTAATTTATTGCTGCTATTATTTCTTCATACTTATTTAAGAAGAATTCTTTTTCAGAGAATAACTTTTGTCCTTCTGACTTAATATTGACACAAAGTCACTCAATATATACAAATATATTGTGGAAATGACAAATAAATAAATACATCGAAAATATAAAAAAAATATTATTGTTGTCTTAAAATGCTGCTCTGCTGTGGAATGAGAGAAATGTAAAAATAATAATAATAAAATGTTCATTCAAAAGTTTCAATAAAATTCAAAAGCTAAAGGATTGTAAAAATTAATCTATTTTTTTTCTCGTGACAAAGAGCTAAATATATAAGATCTTTTCTACAACATTTCCACAATATTCCAAAATATTCTTAAACTCAGATTTTTGGAAAATTTTTGTCTTTATGGCTTGATATTATAGAACAAGCGTGAAAAATAATTAAAAATTTTTGAAGGAAGTGACAATCAGCTATGTCACAGAGTACAATTCCGTTCGGAAACGGAATTCATTCCGTATTTTGGTGCTTCAGAAAATTACGAAAAAACTTTGCGGAATGAAACCATTTTTGTTTTCATGAACGGTATGGGAGTTTTCTGTATCTCAAAGATCAAAAAACTATCAAAATATACTTTCTATCAATAAATAAATATGTTTTCTTCAATTCCGAACGGAATCATTCCGAACGGAATTGTACTCTGTGACATGGCTGAATGTATTTTTTTTTTTTTAATTATTTCGATATCTTTGAAGCAAGCCGAATTCATTACAGGTGGTCTTAAAAGCCCAACTGATAACTTATTTAGCTTTGTTGGATTGCTGGATGGCAAAATTTTTTTTTATAATCTTTGTTTCTTTTGTTTTGGGTTTTGACATTGTTTAATGATTTTACAAAAACAAATTGCTTTTGTTTTTTGTACGAGTTCCACTTGTTATAGTACCGACATTATGTTTAATAAATTCGGCTTGATTTGAATATGTGTATAAAAGCCAATTGAACAAATCGGGTGCTTCATTTAAGGGTCGTGAAATAAAAATTGCCAGTACTGTATTCCACGACAAGTAATCTAATGGTGTTTTCTTTTCTACAAAAAAATGTGACATTTTATTTAAAAAAATGCAATTTGGTGTTCGTTTCTTAAAAATGTTTTGCTCTCCTAAAGGGTAGCATGTTTTATTCTATAAAAATCACCCTTACTAATGGCATAAGGCATTGCACTACGCCCCGTATAAATCGTGTTGAGAATGCCCTGTAAAAAGATGGCTTCTGTTTATATATAGGGTTACCAGACGAAGTTGGGGAAAAATCGCCTCTAATCAGGACAGTAAAAATTTAAAATTTTATAGTAATTTTTTCTATTATTTAATAGTAAAAACATAAGAAATCATTACACTGTTAATTATAGGTTGTCTGTGGTATAAAATTTAAGTGGATTCGGTGTTATAAAATTGTTTTTGAAAAAAAAACGTCACATTAAGAAATCTTAAAAACTTGGGGTTAATAAATCGGTAACAAAGGTATTTTCTTGTTTACATATTTTATAAAAAACCAACTAAAGAAATTGGAATTTCGTCATTCATTTTGTTCATTTATTTATTTATTTATTTATTTATTTAATATCAATCTATTACCAAATATTGGTTTATGTATAATTTTTTTTTTTATATTTTGAAGAACAAACTTTTTGTCAGCTTTTAAAAACAGGGCGGTCCATTTTTGTGTATTGTTCTCGTCAAATAAAAAATTTCATTATTACAGGGTCGGCAAGACATTTTATACATGTACCTTTTAACAAGGTTGTATTTTTTTGTAGAAAAGAAAACACCATAACTGTTTTTAGTTGTTTTGTGATAAAATAAATTTAGAAATTTTTTCATAATGAGGCTCACACACTGCAAATTGGTTTAACAAATTTGCAGCATTTAGAGCTATAATTACTCTTAAACCATTATCGAAACACGATTAGATCTCTTTAAAACCCAATGCGTTGTAAGCTTTAGGGGGCGGTTGAATCATTTGTCTATATGTTACAGTCAACGCCGAACTACCGGGCATGTTGTTTCGACAGGGCCATATGCTGCACAACACACTCTTGAGATTGTATTTTGTGTTCTGTCACATGTTCCGACATAAGCAGTATGTCCAAAATTTTTGTAGAACATTTCATGCCCGCTTTTCCCTTCTTCAGGGTTGTTTTTACCATTTGTTACGATAGAGCCAGCAAATACCGTTACTAAGGGGAGGTAGAGGGTTAATATGTTCCACAAATTTTTTTTCACAATTTTTTTCTACAAAGTTGATGAATATACCTCATATTTACCTCAGATGTATAAAACACGCAGTTTAACTTTAATCTCCTCCCCCTAAACTAAAATACCGATGTGATCTTTCAAAACGTTGACAAAAGTATAAATTTGTTTGACTCCTCTACCAGAATCCATTGTCAGCACCGCGTTGTTGTTTCCGTGTTTTACAGTGTAAGAGTATGGTTGTTTTCCTAACCATAACATGTTGCTTTTATTTTTTTATTGATTTAATTCCATGGACAAATTCCTTATAGACCATCTTAGTGTAGTAACATAATAATTTTTTTTTTTATTAGAATTAGATTAGAATAAACATTATTGATTTAAAAATAATATAACTTGTTATGATGTTAATGTTTAGAGAATAGTCGATAAAGTTATACATTTCATTAAAACAGCTGCATAATTTTCTTAGTCGATCTGGCATCGCAAAATTAGTTCGGCATGTCCTGACATATAGAGGATTGAAAAAACGAAGTGAGCGTTGAGAAATGTTAAAAGTTACGTTACTTAACCCCAGGATTACCGTCTTGGTCTGGCCAGACAAAATTTGTGTTTTGCTTGTAATATTTTTCGCACATAGCAAAAAATCAAAAAACAGGGAAGTGAATTCTATAAGTGATAAGTCGAACGAAACTAATTTGGATTCGATTGGAGCAAATAAGTGGGGTTAAGTTATATTTTTATGTAAAAGTATATAAAATCCCCCCTCTTGGTCTAGCCAGAAAATAGGACAAAATATTAAAAAACAGATACGTGAATTCTAGAAATTTTATGCTCTAAATCGAATGAATCGAGTTTGAATCAAATCAGAAAACCACGGCCCATTATGCGCTTAGTTCAATCTAACTACAAAAACCTAACGCAAAACTCGTTTCAGCTGTTGTAGATGCGAAATAGAAATGTGCGAAATAAAAGACTACATTTTCGATGACTCTCATATGGAATAAAATAATAAAATAATAATAAAATTATATAAAAAATTTGTATAATCTAATGCAATTAGCATACGTTCAATAAAAAATATATTTATTTCCTTTTTATTCAATTGTAGCTGTACAAATTGTGGTCTAGCCAGACCAAGAGGAGAACGTAGTGGTAAAAAGTTACCCAGAATCTTAGGGTTAATAAAAATTCAGAATGTGTGCTACCATTTATAAAACTGGACATCATTCTATTGCTTTTTAAAGTTAGTAAATTAATTTCAGCTAGTCTTGTTGAGTATATTATAATTATTTCTTTAGCAGAAAATAATAAGAAAATGTTTTTAAACATTTTTGAAACCTTTCTTGTGGTTAAGGGATCATTAAATTCCTTTGCCCATCTTTTAATAAAAGCCAGAATACTGCGGGATGTATTAACAGTTGAACAAAATTACAATAAGTCCATTTTTTCACTAACAGATTGTAAATTACAGCCATCAAGAACGTAGGAGTAAGCACTCTTTTGAACTTTAGAAAATTGCATATGCTTGCATTTATTTAAATTTAGTTCCATCAAGTTAAGTTTATACCATTTGTTAAAACTAACCAGGTTATTTTGTAGATGTTGTTGATCACAAAGAAGTTTAGTACTTAAAAATTATTTTACGTCGTTTGCATACATCAACAGACTACCATGTTGAATTGCTTCAGGCAAATCATTAATAAAAAGAAGAAACAGAGTTGGACCAATATGGCTACCCTGAGGTACTCCAGACTTTACATTAATTTTTTTCGAAACTGCAGAATTAAATTTTACAGATTGAGTTCTACACAACATATATGATTTCATCCAGCCGAGGACGTCCAGTTTTTTCAACAATAGCGTATGGTTAACTTTGTCGAAAGTCTTGCTGAAATCAGTGTAAATAACGTCAGTGTGGTGTCCGTTGGCAAAAGCTCTATTAACTAACGTTGTAAAGTGGAGAATGTTAGTCATAGTAGATAATCCTTTCGAAAGCCATGTTGCCGTGGTGACAATAAGGCAGAAACTTGTTGAGTAGGACAGGACAATCCATTAAACATTTTTTAAAAAATTTTGGTATATCACTTAGTTTAGCTTGGAAAAGGATAAAATGTTACGGTTAATCTAAGGTCATACAATTATTAGTAAACAAATTAGTGTTATTATGTATTAGTCGTATAAATGTGGATCCTTGATAGAACACTTATTTATTAATAATTACAAAAATATTGCCGGTGACAACAATTTTGTTAAAGTAGCCATAATATGTTTAAAAATTTGTCGTTACGAATAGCTTTGTTCAAGGTGACCATATAAAAAACTGTGTTTTTTCACCGTGAAGAAAAATGTAACTTCGGCAGAGAACTTTAAGGATAAATATTCCACATACATAATTGTATTTAAACATTTTTTAGAGATAAAAAGTCAAGTCCAAATTTTACATTATCATTGTGTGTTCATAGGGATAGAATGCGATAAAGCGATTATTTTCTGTACGAAATCTCCCGTTTGTGCTATGGCAGTTTTCTTAAGGTATCAGCAAACTGCCTGTAGCTAAATCTCGACATAAATTTATTATTATTATATATATTATTATTATATTATAAATACAAAGCTGTGATATGATTTTAAGAAAAATGTAGACTGAAAGAAAAAAGATAACTTACCAATAAAAAAAAAAATCAATCCCTGAGGAAGTTGGAATATCCCAACGAAACGTAGGAAATTTATTGATAAAATGAGATAAATTCCTTTTAATTTATTAAGAGTAAAAACAAAGACCTTGAAAGCCTTTCTATAGGTAACAATAGGAAAAATATTGAAAATATAATCATAAAAAGGACGATTAGAAAAAAATAAGGAAAAATTAATTTATTAGACTGACGATTTTGTTTTCTCAATATAGCGACAAAAACATTATCTTTTGTTGGCATCACCTCTCAAAATAGATGTTAAAGTTGGAAGTCATCTAATTGAATTTATTTTTACGGCAACTAAATACTTGGCACATGAGGGCTTGTTAGCTTTGCGACAAAATAGGAGCAAATGAGACATTAAGAAATCCAAATTTCTATAATCTTAAGTTTTTCCTTTGGAAAAAAAGATAATAGCCTAATTAGAAAGCTGCCTAAAAAGTTGGCTAAAAATGATTTTTTTTATAGAAAATTTACACCAAGTCTTACATTCTTTCTAAAAGTGTGTTGAAAACTGGTACCTGATTCCTTTTACCTGCGCCTGTTCTTCAATCAATCTTGGCGCCATAAAACACTTAATTTATTTACTTTGAAATCAAATTGAATTGTCGTTCTTATGCTTATTGAAGTTTTGGCAGCAATATGTACAAATGTATGGGTTTCTTTCAGTTTCTTACAAATTCTTGTAATATAATCCCTTTTTCACTAACAAAATACAACTCCTGCTCTTCATTTTGCATTGCATTTTAAATGTACAATATTTAGAAATCAGAAAAACACGAACAAAAAAGAATATACTGCAAACAATTTTTTTTACTTTATTTCTTCCCAATTCTCATATTATACATATATATTTTTTTTTTTTACACAATTTTGACAATACATTTGTTCACGTCATTTAAGAACATTCATCCTTAGATTTGTATGTATCGAACTAACAATTACTTCATCTACGAATGGCCTTAAAATAGAGAAAATTGAAATCAGGGATGTGAAAAATAAGTTATAATGTTATATGCGGCTATAACGAATCTTTAGTAGCCTAAACCCAGAATAGAAATATAAAAATTTTACGGGAATGGACAATTTCTGGAACTAAAAAAAATTTAACAATTTAAACATTATTTTTTCCGCTTAAGTCCATTAAATTTAATTTTCATTAAATTATTTTAAGTGAATAAAGGAATTTGCAACATGAAACGAATTTATTGTTTTTGTTTTTTTTTTGATAATTTTATTCTTGACTGGATTGGGTCGAACTCACATGTGTCAAGAATAACAAAGTCTCGACAAAAAGTAAAAAAAGCAGAAGGAAGAAACATGTTAATAAAATTAAAGAAATGGATAATCAATTCCAGCATTGGTTAAAGATTTATGTTTGACTACTAGAGACTGGCAGGCGCCGCTGTGGTGCAAACGGTAGAACGCTGATGATGGGAATGTCGTTATTCTCAAAACATGTAAATTCAAACCGAGTTTAATCCCGTGTTCTTTCAAGAATAAAATTATCAAAAATTAGTTAATTCGTTTCATGTTGTAAATTCCTTCCTTCACTTTAAATAATTTAATGAAAATTAAATTTGACGAACTTATGCCTAATTAAAATTTCAAAAACTTCAATTAAAAACCAGCAGTCCAATGAAAAATTGCAATTGTTAATAATTCTTTTCTGTACGGAGTTGATCGTGTTTTCAACAGACAACGCAGACATATAAAGATAATGTTTAAATCTAATGGGGTCTTGGATTAATATTTTTCGTGTTACACACGAAATGACAAATTTTAAAGTCCCTTATACGACTCGTAGTGGTGAAGAGTTTAAAGCAAACAGAACAAACTGAAATAAAATGAACAACTAAAAATACTTTTAGTTTTAACAAGGACAACTAAAAAAAAAACAACTCCCAGCAGTAGCAATTCCACAATAACATTATCATCATCATCATTGTCATCATCGTCATCATTATCATCATCAACTTACAGACACAATGAGATCTTGTAAGGTCAAATAATTTGGGCTGACATAAGCAGCTGCAATCACAGTTTAATTTACAAAAACTTTGTGTACTTTCGCTTGCAATTCAATCAATTTTAAATTGTATCAAAATATTCTTGCAAAATTTCTTAATGAAATATTTAGAAAGAAGAAAAATGCTTAACAATAAAAATGTCCAGGACAATCTAAAAACTTAGTAAGTAAAGCTACAGAGTTTTCTGAAGATTGTTGTACTTTTCGTTTTTTCCTTTTTGGCGCCCTAATGACGTTTCGTCTTTTTGAGAGAAATCAATTTCATAAATAATAAATTATTTGAAAATTTCTTAGAAAATAAATTTTTTAATAGGCACAATTTAATTTCAATACACTCAAAAGTTAGTTCGAAATAATTTGGAATGCTTTTTCAATGGCTTTTGTTTGGTCTTGTTCTTTTGGGAATACTTGAAATTTAAATTAATTATTTTATACTAAAATTAAACTTAAAATAATTATTTATTTCAGTTCGTTTAGAACTATTTATACAAAAAAAAAAGTCCATCAAACAAAGTGGCGTAGCCAGTTTTGCTTCAATAACCTTTAACATTTCGAGGGACACTTGTATTCCTTTGATATGGATACTGGTAAAATTTCCAATTACATTGCTACATAATTGGGTTAAGTCTTTAATAGTTAGTTCTGGTTAATTTGAGTATTGGCGCTCTTTCTTGCTGGCCAAATTGCTTCAGCATCTTGTAAAATTATTCTTCCGGAAATTTTCATTCGAAACGATATAATTGAGTGTTTAGCTTATCGCAGCTTCTTGTTGAAACCACATTCTTTTTGAAACCAATTTTAATATCATTGACAAAAGGCTAAAGAAAAGTTGTCATAAGAAGTCGATTGTATGTAAAGAACAGATAGGAAGCTGCTGCCCGTTTCTGTATTTCTCGCATCGTCAGATTTCCCGCATGAAACATCTGAATTATGACAAAGACAGTGCAATATAAAACAAAAAATGGTTTTTCTCACACAAGTGTATCTTTACTTTGGGGGAATTATCTGTCATATAAACAATTTTCCAGCAATTATTGGAAGGATGTGAAAAAAGTGTTTATTTATCAATATATTGAGAAAAGTTTCTCACAAGAACTGTCAAAATAAGTCACATTTAAAATTGTTGCGAGAAAAATAAAATTTCAAAAAATGGAGTCCAAATTATGTATGCACATAATTATTATTACTTTTTTTTTTATTTGAAGAGAAAGAATTTAAATGATGAAGATAAATAAAACACAATTGTTATATTTTGTTATTTTTAATTGTTTTTAAGCCTTTCATTCTTTTCGTTTTATGCAGGGCTGCCAGATAAATTTGTAAAAAAAACGTTAATTACAAAAGAAAAAATTCGTCTATTTTGTTTTAAAAAATTGGAAAATTTTAAATTAATTTTGACAAATTTTTTTCAATTTCAAAAAAAAAAAAAAAAAAAAAAAAAAAACAGTTAAAGTTCATGGGTAAAATACATCTTTTATATATAACTAGCTTAACCCGGTGCGCTTCGCTACACTGACCCCGCACATTTTTATATTGAAATTTATAGTTTACTATAATAGTAGCTTTAACCACGTTTGAAGACTCTCCCTTTAATAGTTCTTCAGTTGAGCGATATTTAATGTATGCATCCTATGGGAGGTATTTCCCCCCCTGCGCCTACCCGCTTTATTTTTATTTTCAAAAGTGTAGTATACCATAAGAGTGACTTTTAGAAAGTTTGAACATTCTCACTATTACAGTTCTTAAGATATGCGATGTTAAACATTGGCGTCCTATGGGGTATTCCTATACCCCCGCTGCTATTTTATTTCAATTCCGCGGCTCAGAAGATCCTACTACAAAAAGTTCAGCAAAATGCGTGCAGCGGCTCTTAAGATATGCGATAATTAATATTGGCATCCTATGGGGGGTACCAATTCCAATGCCCCTATCGAAAAAATAAGTAGCCTATTTTATTTTTAGGGCTCACGTGATGTTACTGTAAAAATTTCAGGAAAATCGTGCGATAATTAATATTGGCATCCTATGGGGGGTACCAATTCCCCTGCCCCTATCGAAAAAATAAGTAGCCTATTTTATTTTTAGGGCTCACGTGATGTTACTGTAAAAATTTCAGGAAAATCGTGCGATAATTAATATTGGCATCCTATGGGGGGTACCAATTCCCCTGCCCCTATCGAAAAAATAAGTAGCCTATTTTATTTTTAGGGCTCACGTGATGTTACTGTAAAAATTTCAGGAAAATCGTGCGATAATTAATATTGGCATCCTATGGGGGGTACCAATTCCCCTGCCCCTATCAAAAAAATAAGTAGCCTATTTTATTTTTAGGGCTCACGCGATGTTACTGTAAAAATTTCAGGAAAATCGTGCGATAATTAACATTGGCATCCTATGGGGGGTACCAATTCCCCTGCCCCTATCGAAAAAATAAGTAGCCTATTTTATTTTTAGGGCTCACGTGATGTTACTGTAAAAATTTCAGGAAAATCGGTTCAGTAGTTTCGGAGTCTATAAAGCGACAAACAAACAAACAAACAAACATATATAGATATAGATAGATAGATGTATACTTAAGCTTGAGGTCTATTTAAATAAAATTATTAATTTTATTTTTTCTTTAATCCGATAACAATTTAAAATTTCAGATTGTTATTTTTCCCTTAAGAAATTACACAAAGGCGTGACGAAATATCATATTAAACTTAAACTAACACTTTTGGCCAAAAAAGGCAAAAATTTCCTATAGTGCATTGACTGAAAAAATTTTAAATGTTTTGATGATATAAATAAATGTATTAAATAATCCAAGGAAATAAAAATTAAGTAGTTTTCCTTCGAAATTTTGATTTTGCCGATATACTTTTTCAGCTGCCATGTTTTTAAAGATATCGTTTTTCTGTGGTGCCTAATACACAAACATATAAAACTATTTAAAATTATTTTATTTCGAAGACTGAATAATATCGTCACTAGCAAATCGGCACTTTGCCAATTTTGGAAAAAAAATCGCCAAAATGACGATAAATCGTCAAATCTGTCAGTCCTATTTTTATTATATCTATTTCTTTCGTTGATGTTTCGCTTGCATTTGACACTTAATTACTGGAAGTATTACAGTTAAAACAGAATCTGTGTTGTCTGTTCTCGCATTAAAATACAGAAACACTTTTTTCTCACAAATCGAGAAACGGTGGAATTTTTTGTTTCACACTTAATGTGAGAAATTTTGTGATGCGAGAAATACAGAAATGAGATACTGGCTTCAAAAACATGGTTGCAATTTTTATTCCCAATTGAGTTTTACAAATGTTAAAGAATAAAGTTATGCAAACAAAATTTTCGTGGTCACTATAACTTGATTTTTGAACTGGTCTATAAAAAAGCGATTTTGATAAATTTTCAGTTGTCCATGTTTATGATTAAGCGTGCAATATGTAAAAGTTTTTCATTCTGTTTGTTTTTCTACTATAATGAACTAAGACCCTTTACCTTTTAACCTTTTTTTATATCCTTTTGATTGGAAAAGTCGATTGAACGATGTCCGTCGGTCTGTGTGCTGGTTAAATGTGTTTTACATAGACCCCCGATTTGATGTCGACGAGCTTGTTATAACTAAGCTTTGTATCATATACACTAGGGTTATAACTTTTTTTCGATACAAAACAAGTAAAAAATTTGTTTTTAAAAGTTTATTAAAAACTATATGTTTATATTATATTAAGAAAAACTCAACAATAAGGTTAAATTAAATATAGATCAGTTCAATATAAATTAAAATAAATTAATCTTAAAAAATAACGTTTTGGATTAAAATAATTTTAATTATTTTTAATTTTTTTTTTTTATTTTAAACAATTTTTATGACTACATCATACTAAATTGTTTGACCAATTTTTTGACCAAAAAAAAAAAATACATATGCAATTGTTAACAAAATTTTGGAAGAAGGAATATGCTTCACTAATTTTAAAATTAAGTTATGAATTTTAGTCGAACTGTTTGGGTTTTAATCTAAAGATAAATATATAATTATTCGGGTTTAAGTTGATTACAGCTAATTTTTTTATTTAAATTATTTTTATTTAGAAAGGAATTTTAAAGCTTATAACAATGGGAAGACAAAAATAATTTTGGCTGCACATACATACGTACATGTGTACTTTCAGTCGTAAATGCGCTAATGCCACAATTTTTGAAAATTAAGTGTTTGATGCAGTTCAATAGAGTAAACAAAAATACATCGTTTGCAGAAAAAATACAAATATTTTTTTCTAGTTCTTGTTTTGCAACGATATGTAAAAGTTCTAAGTTCAAAAATGCTAAAGAAAAAGCGCTAGGGCCCATTAAAATGTGAAAATTTCCAAAAAAAATTTGTTAATATTTGTTAATAGTCAACATTGAAATAAATAAAATAATTTTATAGTATATTTAATTTTTTTCAAATTGACATACTAAAAAGTACATTACAGTATAAAATATATAATAGAAAAGTTTATAAGTCACAAAAAGCTATGTAAAACATAAATGTATTATCAAAAATTATTTTCGGGAATGAAATATTTATTATTAATTAGTTCATTTATCAATGATGTGCTAATAATCCCTTACTTGTATAATATTTTTAGCTTTTCTAAAGTATTTGGAAAAAGTTTCCTGACGAGCTGGCCTAAGCAGCCAGCGAAATGCGCATAGAAACTAGCTTTCCCACAACAATAAATTTCAGTGTTTTCATTCAAAAATTGGAATTATTAGCACATCATTGATAAATGAACTAGTTAATAATAAATGTATTATTTTTAGTTGGTTTGCAAGCCTGGATTTACAGACTTAAAATATATTTAGAGCTAAAGACCTTAGAAAGTTTTTTCTCTCTCCTATAAAATGTATACATTGGACTACATCCTTTATGACTGAAGGTAATGATATACTATACTTATATAGGTACATTATATTAAAAAAAAATACGGACTCACCATTGTTTCACTCATTTTTATGTATTTTTGTATATCAAAGAACTGTTCTTATTAATGCACTTGAAATTTGACAGTTATACAATTCATCTTTGGTGAACTTTTACTAGACCACTACATATATTCATATGTATATATGGAAAGTTAGAATGGCAATGCATATAAAATTCAAATTCAAAGCCTACTATGATGAAAATATGATTCGAAAAACGGTTATATTCAAATGTATATAATTAATAATTATCATAACACAAATAAAAATATTGCATATACCAAGGCTTATTAATAATTCAACCGCTCGCATTTTCAACCCAAACGTTTATTTTTCGGATATAGATGGCACTTGCTGGGATTGAATGCAGAATAATATGTATTTAAATACATTAAACTAGATATTCCATTGGATATATATAATAAATAACTATTAGAATAAATACTTGGATACTTATTGAAAATTTGATAAGAGATTCTATAAAAAAAAAAAAACTTGATGGGATTTCCAAAAATTTTGTACATTCGGAAATTCGTGTATTATCGAAAAAAGCAAAAGATATTTTTATAATTAAGGGGGGGGGGGTAAATTTCATTTTTTCACCCCCCACTGAATCCGCGCCTGCGACCATACCATACCAGATAGGAGGACTCAGATATTTCTTATGTATATAGAGCATCAACATTGAAAATTATTTCATACATAAAATATAATTTTCCATAACCATTAAATCCATAAATAAAATTTTCTCTATAACAAACAAACTGTGAGTGGTTAAATCCGGCAGATCATCTTCTAAAGGCAAAAGTTTCAGGTGGTTCTCCACAGCTAGCCTTAAGAAATTTTCCAAAAAGCTGCGATATTATGCGAAATTATGCAGCACTAATCAATGGTAACTGTATTAATGGACTAATAATACTTTTGAATGATATTCCAAGTATCGATGATTTTTTGATAATGTCGTTTTTTGACGGGGTCATTTAATTGAAAATGAAATTAGTCCCTCATTCTTGATGAAAGGATAAAATTATGTTGTTCTTTTTTTCAATTGTTCGAATTTGTTGTTCAATAGAGTACCTTTCCATTTTTTATTTTCTAACTTCTCTTAACAAAAATCTAAGAAAATAAATTAAATAAAATAATTTTAAAGTGATGAATGTTTAGAGCATCGCTTCTTTTGGCTCTTCGTTTTTTTTTTTTTTTTTTTTTGATCCACCATGTATTTTAATTGCCGCGCATTTTTCAATATTATTCAAAACGGACGGTAAAAAGTTAACTGAATACCAAAAATTGTATCGAAGCTGTTAAAACCATTAATTGCTGAGTATTAAAAAAAATTGTAAATATATTCAATTGCAGTTAAATAAATATCTTGTGTAACAGATTTATTTTAAGGTTAATTTTTTTTTCATTGAAACCCAAATCCGACTAAGCCGATTAAAGTGCTTTTATTTTATCTGCACAAAACAAAAGGCAAACAGGAACCCCACGTACTTAAATATTATTGAATATAAAACACAACGAAAGATAAGTCAGTCGTTCTTATTGAATGTCACAGGATTTTAAAAATGTGTTTATTATAATGTGACTCTCAGAGTCATAAAAGTAAATGATCAAATATATCGTTTTAATAAAATATTTATTTATTTTTTATATACAATATATGATTTCATTATACACTTATCTCTATACTTACATATCTCATCATCAGCATAAGTAAGACTAATTTTATGAATACTTATAAAGTAACTTCTCGCACAGTGGTATACGTTGCAAATAAATCTTCAAAATTGTTTAGCGAAAAAGACAAGGATAACACTTTAGTTTGTTATTCAGACCATGGGTTTTTAATTATTATTATTTCAGATGAACCTTTAGGACATATTCTGCGTACAAAAGCGAAATATTTTGATTTATATTTCACACGTTTCAATAAATTTCCACATAAAAACTAACCGGTATACAATTTCAATGGGCAAAACGATAATATCACCTGATATTAACTCAAGATTTTTATTTTTTCACTATTTGGAAGAAATCGTCACTTATCTAACCGCTGTAAAAATATCGTGCTACTTAGTTTACTTTTTGGTCTTGAAACGGTTGGGTTAAAAATGTTTGTTTCATATGCTTTCAATATTGAATTAAAAACTGTTTTCCTTCTATTGAAAGTTCTTAAATTTTGAGTTAATACTCTCTCTATGATCAAGTGCGATGCATTAATGTATTTAACTTTTTCATCAACAAAGTGTTAAAAAAAATATCAATATCAAAGTTTTTTATAATGTGATGTGCAGAGCATAAGTGCGTCAGTACACAACTGAGACACTAACAGGTAATGATTGATACCATTGAGTTCCACTAAACGAAAATTGAGATGTTCTTCAATTAAATGCCAGAGCTATCGTAAGTGGCGGATCTCTCATTTCGGCCAGTCGCCTTCCGCATCTGCCCGATTGATCTAATCTCAGGGTAGTCTTAACCACTGGATGACAAGCAATGCTTAAAAGCCACAACTACATGATCCCTGAGGGGTTCACATTAATAGCCAATCCGGAGCCGTGTCTACGGGGGCTGCGGACTCCTGTGGTGCCAAATAGGAACTTTGATTAGCCGCGATCTTAAGAAATCTGCATTTTTGTACTCTGCCCAATTCCAGGTATTGATTGTACCTGATTTCTTCGTTGGATGTAACACCAAAATGTGAAATGTTGCTAAAATAAAATCACACTGTCCTCTACTGGGTTGTTCAAAGTTTTCTTTCTTATTTCATTCATCGCGGATGCGTCCGTACTCACTGTGTACGCTTCGTTGGTCTCAAGTGTTTATGACTACAAAATACTTCAATAGTCCAAAAATCGCCGCGTTACAAGCCAGTCCACTTCCCTGGACTAATCTCATCTGTAAATCTTAAGAGGACCGCAAGTGGTATGGCTTTTTGAAAATCTCTATACTCCTTTCTAAAAGATTCGGTTCTTACGATATTCTGCCTTCACATTTTTTTTTTATGCAACTGCAGTAAATTTTCTTTTTCTTTTTCTAGGTCCGCACCAGCTGTAGTAATAAGTGTTCCATATTATATGTAGTTTGGTGAATACACCCAACGATGTTCTTGTCCTGCGCTCAATATCGATCAAGGTGCCACTGTTTTTAGAGACATTACTCCCAAGGTACAGGAATTGTTCCGTTAGGTCTCGTAGCGCTGAAATTTTTTAAGTACGACTCCGACTCACGACTCCGACTCAAACTCCTACTCTAACCTTGATTCTAAATGTATATAAGACTGGTTTTATTTGACTTTAAACTCTTTTTTATACCCACCACCACCACTAGTGGTGTACGAGGGTATACTAAGTTTGTCATTCCGTGTGAAAATTTTTTATTATGCTTCTAAGACCCCGTAAACTAAAACGTGATCCATATCGAGGTTCCCTACTTTATTAAAGAAAAAACTCAGAATGTTTATTATCATTTGAAAGAACATTCTTTGGCATTTATTTCTTGAAGATTATGTCTATCAAATGTTGGCCGTTGCTACGTCGCAGATGGTCCATCCGTTGAGTCCAATTTTCGATGACTCGTTCGAGCATTTCGACTGGTAAAAGGCGAATGACACGCGTGATGTTTTCCCCCAAGGCCTGAATCGAAGCGGGTTTGTCCGCATAAACTTTAGACTTTACATATCCCCACAGGAAAAAGTCTAACGGTGTGATATCACACGATCTTGGTGGCCAATCGACCGATCCAAAACGTGAAATTATGTGCTCATCGAAGTGTTCTCTCAATAAATCCATTGATTAATGTGATGTGTGGGAAGTGGCGCCGTCTTGCAGAAACCAAATGTCGCCGAGATCACGAGCTTCAATTTCAGGCATCAAATAGTCGGTTATCATGGCACGATAACGGTCGCCATAGCCGATTACGTTCGCACCGGCATTATTTTTAAAGAAATATGGATCGATGATTCCACCGGCCCACAAACCAGACCAAACCGTTGTTTTTTCTGGATGAAGTGGCAGTTCTTAAATCTCTTCAGGTTGCTCTTCGTTCCAAATGCGGCAATTTTGTTTGTTTACAAACCCATTGAGCCAGAAATATGCCTCATCGCTAAACAAAATTTACCTCGAACACGTCGGATCTTCTTGGAACTTTTTAAGAGCCCATAGAGCGAAGCGATGTCGCTTGGGAAGGACGAGCGGCTTCAGTTGTTGCACAAGCTGTATAATGCACCAAGTCGTTCCATACGTCAGTCCGAGTTGCTGCGAACGGCGCCGAATCGACTCTCCACGGTCTTCGTGTACACTTAGCTACGGCCGCTATATTTTCTTCACAGCGTACTGGACGTTGTCTATTCGGTCGAATATTATCCAATAATGAATGCTGGGTCTTAAAATGGGTGATGGAGTTGCGAATAGTACGCTCAGTAGGCCGATTATGTTGACCATAAGTTGAGCGATGTGCACGAAACACATTCCTCACAGAACGTGAATTATCGTAATAAAGTTGAACGATTTGTAAAGGTTGTTCATGCGTAAGTCTTCCCATTATGAAATGCCAAACAATACTAAACAAAAATAACATGACAGCATGACACGACTCACACGTGATCTGTCAAAAAAAGGCTAGTGAAAAAAGTATCTCTACTTGAATCACCCTTCTATATATATTCTATTTTCTTGAGCCAAGTCCGTCTATTGAAAACACGCTCACTTTCGAAAAACTCAAAAGATAAGAACAATGTTGGTGTCAAATTGCTTCTAGTTATCGTACGCAAATTGTAATTGAAATCCAACAAAATCCGATTTGGCACATCACATTTTTATAAGGCTTCAAATCATTCTTTATAATTTCGTGGAGATCGGTCCATAATTTTCCCTAGGCCGCATATAAAACCTACTCTCGGAAAACAGTTAAGTATGTTAAAAAACGTAATAAATAATACTATTGAAATACAATTTGGTACGTCAAAGATGTATAGGACTAAAATCACAGCATAATATTTCCTGAAGCTCGGTCCATAATTTTCCATATAAGTTCCAATAATTTGCTCACTCTGGGAAATTTTTTAAATGCGCATAAAACCGTAGTAGATATAGATATTGTGGTAAAATTTGGTCAATTTTGGTTCATTTGGCCAGAAATAATATCATGCTATTTTCTGATTATCGGTCCATATTTCCCTTAAATCCCATCAGCTTAGATAATCAGCTTTCTTAAAAGCACTTTAAGCACTTAAGCAAACTTCACTACTGTATTAAAATTTGTTCCATTTAGATTATTAATAACATAAATTACTCTACAAGATTTCTTGATGATTTGTCCATAATTTACCATGGGTCTAATATAACTTCCCCTCGTGAAAACCATTTCAGTTCGGCATAAACTGTTACGAATCATGATATTTTATTCAAGTTAGTTCAAATAACAAAATAAAAGCATAACTCTGTCTGATTGTCGTCCACTTGGTTTAAACTGGAACCAATTTTTATACTGACGTTCGTTTTTATAAAGATTAATTAATAATTTATAGCTTTAATATATTCTAACTGTCGGTGGAGGGTATCAAAGATTCGGCACAGCCGAGTTTAGCACTCTAACTTGTTTTTAATGCAGTACCTTTTAAATGGTTAAATATAGCAAGAAAATGATTCTGTAAAAATTTAAGATCGATATTTCAAATATTGCATTGTCAAAATATTTGAAAATTCGAACCCAGGCGTTCACGGACAGGTTGCCCAGACTAGTTTCGATTGTAACCACACAATCTCGTCAGTGGGGTTTGCCGTTTTACTCACTCGGCTATTGAGGCCGGGCGACGTCAATAGTCAAACATCAATCCTTAAACCAAATGGTATTTTCACTTTGGTAGATCGAAATTTGCTTTTTGAATGAATGATTATCTATTTTAATTGATTTACATGTTCTTCCTAACTTCTGTTTTTTCGTACTTTTTGTCAAGAATTCTTCTTGAAGTCCAAAGTACATTTTTGGCAAACCCCACTGACGAGATTGTGTGGTTACAATTTAAACTAGTCTGGGCAACCTGTCCGTGAACGCCTGGGTTCAAATCTCAGCGCAGTCAAGAATGAAAAATTATCAATAAAAAAATTTTAATTAATTTCATGTTGTAAAATTCCTGTCTTCATAAAAAATAATTTAATGAAAATTAAATTCAATGAACTTAAGCCTAATTAAAAAAAAATATCTAAATTTGGATTAAAAACCATTAACAGTTCAATAAAATAACCACAATACTAATTATTTGAAAATTCTTTTACATTTTTTATGCCGAAAATGTTGGTGTCGGAGTCGAAGTCGCGAGTTTTTGTGGGTACTAAAAACCCTCTACTACGACTCCACAGCCCTGCGTAGGACCCTTGGGAGACGGTGTGATATGGTAACTCAACGGGAACATATCAATAGGCCCACGTGAGCTGTGCTTGAGTACGGCTGCCAATGGAGCCTAACTTAAGCTTGTGAGGTTCAATTAAAAGATGATTAAGTTTGTTCTACATGTCACTTAAGCGATACTTTGCATTTCGCAGCTGCGTAATCTATTGATTTCAACCTCCGACTTGGATTAAGAGAATCCTATACAATACCCTTGTTTTTTTTTTTGCCTATGAATGCAACAAAATTGCCTTGTCAAAACACTGCTTTGGTTGAAAAAGGTTCTGACATTATTCGCCTCATGCATAACAGTGCATTAGAAATTGCTGTAGTTGTAGCGTGTAATTGAGATTATTTTCTAGGGCATATAAAGTGGAGAACACATTTCAACCCATTTATAATCCTTAGCATATTTATATAATCCATACACGATCCTTCAAGTTCGATTAAATTTTTGTATACTGGATAGAAACAACTTATTTGTTATATAAATTGGCAAATGAGAGTTTTTTTTAAAGCTTTTTGTAACTTTAACGCCACTGTCTTTCGATTTGCAGCCAACTTTGTATATTTTCAATAGTGATTTACACACACACCCATATGAATATAAAAATGTCTGTGTACAATATATTATTTAAAATGACTGCAAAATACATAAAACTGTTTATTTTATGAAATTACATGAAATAAAATACAATTTGTTCGCTTATATTCCTTTTTTGTTTTATTCTTAAATGCTCTTGTTTTTACCCTCATTTTTATGTAGATGAAATGAGCAAATATTTGTCGTCAATAATATTTTAAGACACTCCCTTCTGTTTATGTTTTTTGGTCGCAGTCGTTAAATTTTTTTACTAGTATGTCTGAGTGTGTTTGAGCCTTGTTGCAAAGTGATTTAATCGTATTTGCGATAGTATGTGTATGTGTGTGGTTGTGTTATTTTTTCGTCTCTTCTGTTGCTTTTGCGAATCGTTAAAGAATTTTTAATATTAGAAGCCGTAAGGACACAAAGCAGCCATTAATGTATAAACATACCATCATTAACACGTGTAATGAATGAATGAATAAATGCCTAAATTGTCATTATCACCTCTGTTGCTCTTAATTTTATTTTATATTTCTTTCACACCAAAGATATTAAGCTTAACAGTGGATTGATACACTAAGAAAAATATTGATACATAAAAATTTTAAACCAAAAAAAAATTTTTTTTATATTCGTCCAAAATTAAATCCGATTAACTATATTGATTTTGGTTATCCGTTTGTAGCATATCAATAAAATCATCGGAGAGCCCATAAAGTACAGATATACAATTCCGAGCACAAAGAATCATTCTATTTCATGAATGGTCCAGTATTTCATTATTCTACACCATTACGAGAGAACCCACCTAAACAGATTTAAAAGTAGCCAAATTAAGCTCTTATATGGACTAATTTGGTTAAAAGAGTGCTCAGTGAAAACCAATAAATTCTTTGAGTCTATTAGTTCACCTAGTCCCTAGACAACGACTTTTGCCAAAATAGTGGAAAGAGATAAAGCAACAAGTCTTGGCATTGATACTTTTTATAAACCTTAAATATTTGGTATTAAAAATAAGCCACGTAGGACTATTATTTTACATTAAGTTCCAGTGAAATATGACTTTTGGCATATTAAAAGCCGTACGAAATATGCCAAAGCTACAAAATATTTCTTAGGTGCCTCCCATATACATTATTTTATTACTCATTTATACAAATTCTCCTCCGGGATAAAATTTGTGGCTTGATTGCAGCCTTGCGAAACAAGCCTAGTTAACAAAACTTTAAATGATTGTTTCCTCCACATAAAGGGTGTTTTTTAAGCCCCATCGAACTTAAAATTGTAAAAAAATTTTATTTTTAAGAAAAGCGTTATTTAAAAAAAGATTTTTCATCGAAATCCTTAATGAGATCCTAGTGAAAACAAACATTCCGCCATAACTTAGTCATTGATCTTAAATACTGGAGAGCCTGAAGATTCTATCTAACATTTAATTTTTCTTGAATCTACTTCAAGGTAGAATCAATTATACATTCATTTCTACTAAAGGCCGTTGTACACTATCCCACAAGGTCTTAAGTATTTTTTGAAAAAGGCTTCCTTGATCTAATTATTATTTGAAAATTGTCAAAAAACAATAACAATTTATCATGACAGGATTGTATTTTCTGCAAAATACGTAAGACTTGTGTGATAGTGTAAGGCAGCTATAAGCTGTATATAGTCGCCAATGCCTCAGACAGGCAGCTTAGATCGTACGCAATAATATTGATTCATTCCGAAGATGCGGCTCTCAATAAATTTTATAATAACATTTACTTCTTGGATGGCGTAGGTAACTCTAGAAGAAACTTTTTAACATATGAACATTTCCATGTCATCGTATGTGACATTTGTACGCCTTCAGAGAGTTAGAGATTTTGCACAAATATTAGTAACTGGAAAACATTTCTTTCATTATGTTTAATTTAGAGGGTACAATATATCATCCCATTCGGAAACTTGTTATCCAAAATATTGAGCAAAATAGGTGCATATGACAGTAAACGGAAGTGATTTTGGGGTGAATGTAAAAATGCGGTGTTTTTTCTTTTTTTAATTTTTACAATAAACTACATATGTTTTCCTTTATAGTCCGTTATTAGAAAAAAATTTATTTTTGGATGGTTTTCTAATGAACAAAATATAATATCGTTCGTGACATACAGTACGCGACGGGTTTTTCTCTAAAATTTTTTTTGGAATATATTTGTTGAAAATATAAGAATACAATAACTTAAAACACACAATTTAGAAAATATAGTCGATCAAGCCCGACCATATGATACCCTACACCATAATATTTTAGAAACCAATTTTTGAGAGTGTAAGGTACCATGGCCAATCATGGTCGCCAAAACAGTATTATACTATGAGGTTAAGAATTATATAAAAGTTAGTTGTGCCAAATATTATTTGAATATCTTTATCTATATGAAATTTGTTTGCCTGTAACCAATTTAAAGAAGGGGTTCTAAATGAGGCCAATAGTTAATTTTGGAACTATCGTAAAATTTATTGCCGCCAATTTATATGTCAATACCAACATTTATAAAAAGGACCGATTCCAATGATATTTGGTAAGATGATTACCATTGCAATAAAATCAGTTTGGACCATTTGGAATTTTAACTAAATACCAACATAATAAGATGATACATTTAAATGCATTTATAGGACTTACAATATCGTACTTGACGATCTTTAAAAGCTTAAAAATTTTTATTATATCAGATAAAAACGAAATTCGGGTCAATATTTTTTTGCAACAAATATCTTGCTTTTAATTTTTATTTTTAAACAAATACGACTTATCAAAAACAAATAACATAGACAAATGATATTTTTGCAGCACGTAACATAAAAATTGCATCCAAAATAAACTAAAAATATACCTCTAATTAGTGAAGAAAATGTGATGGCGGTACGTACCTTGAATCATCAGGATGCATTGTTTGCATTGATGACAAAACCGTTGCTCCTTGCTCTTCAATTTCCATCACAAATACATCGACTGTTAGTCTTCTCTGATTATGTTGATCGTGCATAAACTCTTTGAGGCTTGACTTTTTCACAATAAGTCACATTTTGTTCACTCAAAAGTGTCTTTTTTTACAAAAAGTGAAATTTTTTTTCCCTAAAAGTGACTATTTCCTAAAAAAAAGTAACTCTTTTCAAAAGTCCGTAAACCTATACCACATGTGTTTCTAAAAGTTAGAGTAATTATAAAAATCAATTTTATTTACAAAAAGTCACTCTATTCTACAAAAAGCCAACAATTTTAGAAAAAGCCCTACTTTTACAAAAAGTCTTATTTTTTCACTTATTGCTTTTTTAAAAGTTTGATTTATTAGTTGTACCACATGGCGTATGCATGTTAATAAATTGGAATTAAATAATACTCATACGTAACCAAGGAACTTGACAGATGTTTTTCTTGCAGATATTTCTTAAAAAAAAAAATATATAACAAATATGTACACTAGGGCGGGTCGATTTAAAAATCGCCCAAGTGACAAGGGTGGGTCGGACCTCCAAAGTTAGTGGGAGTCGGTCATACATTTAGACTCGATTGGGGCACTTCTAATGGGTCAAAGTGGGATTTCTCAAAACTTGAGCTTTGGGTCAAAATAAGGAACATCAGAATTCATTTAAGAGGTATGATTTCCTGGGCAAAGTTTCTTATTTTGATCCCTATAATACGATTTTCCATGTCACTTGGGCGATTTTTTTGCCCTAATAGATATATATATATATATATATATATATATATATATTAGGGCGGGCCAATTTGTATGGAGCCGAAAAATTCGATTAGAGCCGCCCCCTAGGATGATTCTATGAACAATTCTAAGCAACTTTGTTGAAGGAACCATAGGTCTATCTCGATTTTCGAGTCTCCCACTTTTCAAAAAATGATTTTTTCCCTATAACATCATTTTGATTCAAAATTCGATTTTTTATTCATCGTTATATTATCTTTTTTATGTGTATATGGGGGGTTTTTGGGGTCGAGAAATTCATTTTTGATCTTTATTTTTACCTATGACCACCACCAAAGGGCGTTTCATGCATATTTTAACTATTTTTCGTCTATTTTCCGAGAAAAATTTTTCGGTAAAATTGATCTTTATTTTATTTTTTTCAACAGAAATTCAACCTAAAAAATAAGAAAATTTGTAAAAAAAAATTAATTTAGTGGAAGAAAAGCGAAATAAGTTAATTTTGAAAGTCTTTCTTGCTTTCAAGTCTGGGGTATTTTGCACGGCTTTCTGATGTAACTGTCATAACACTGTGTTCAGATGCAAAAAAGTTATTACCAAAATATAATTTTTTTAAGAAAAATACCTACTTTCGGGACCCGTAGATCATTCCGAGTCCAAGTTTTATTACCAAAGTAAATGGTAAACTTCTAAAGACGTCGGTATATAAATCTCTCAAATCGATTGAAAAATGCTCGAGTTATGACCAAATTACTGAAATACCAATATTTACTTTTTTATACTCTTCACCGAAGGTAAAAGGGTATATATAACTTTGTCATTCCGTTTGTAATTTCTACAATTTTTATCTAAGACCATATAAAGTATATATATTCTGGCTTTTTATGAGAAGGGAAGTTCAAATCCGGTTGTCCGTCTGTCCGTCCATTGAAATGGGTTTTCCGAAGACCCCAGATATGATGATGGCTAGGTTGTTATACATTTATGTCACATATAGTGCGGAATTGTTTGTTTGAATATATTTCTTCCACCTACAAATTGAGAATTTTATTTATATTCAAATATCAAATTTTGATTTGAAACGAAAAACGAAAAAAAAAAATGTTTTTAATTGACTTGAAAAAATAATTTTTTGAATAGTGGGAGACTCGAAAATCGAGATAGACCTATGGTTCCTTCAACAAAGTTGCTTAGAATTATCCATAAAATCATCCTAGCGGGCGGCTGTAATCGACAAAAAATTTGGCCCGCCCTAAGATATATATATATATTTGGGCACCGACAGGTCTATTTCATAAATAAACTTATCGACAAATATTGATTTCTGTAAGTTGATAGTTGTGATCGTCGTATGGACGTAGCGACATCCTGTTGGGACTACATTTCGCCCAGATCAAATCATTCAAATTTTTAAACGGACAATTATTGATCCTGGTACGATCATGACCTCCATTGGCCGTAACGTGAGCTCCGGTCCCATTTTTGAAGAAATAAGATCCGATGATGCCTCAAGCGTACAAGCCACACCAAAAGGTATTTTTCTAGATGCAATGGATTATGTTGAGTCTACTGTGGACTTATCTCGCTCTATATGTCGCAGTTTTGTTGATTAACCAACCCGTTTACCGTATTGCCAAACGCAAATTTGCGATCAAACAACGGTCACTGATTTTCAAAGCAAATTTGGATAATTTGGTAGAGTTGCCTAAGCTTGAATCTACTCATGATGATTTGCCAGAGTTTTCTCTCAGGCTTATAAGCACCTATTATATAGAAAGAAAGTTCGGTAATAAAAATGGGCAAAATTGATAAAATTTATTTTATATATCCCCTTTTTTAATTCACTCATAAGCGATAGATAAAAAACTTAAAATTTGCATTAGATTCAATTTGAAATATTATTTGTTATTATTAATTCTTTACATACCCTCCAGACTAGTCACTGCTATGTTCAAACAACAAACAATTTCTTGTGAACACGTGAATTTGAATCGTAAAGACTGCTATTGTCGATGTTTTATTTTGTTCGAACAGCGTTGTTCAAACATTTGTTCGCCCAGTAATCGCCCAGACTTGCAATTTTAGTTGCAGCAATTCTTTTATCTATTTCTTTTATTTCATTGCTGAAAGGGGTACTCAGTTTCATGTACTCTGCAACTCTATTTTGTTTTGTAATTCTCATACATTTGAAATTGGCTGCAGTTGTATTTGTATTTATATATGAAATATAAAAATGAGAAGAGGAAAAACAAGATAAAAATGCGCAAGTTGCAAGATAAGAATTTCATCATATGCACACCTATGCAATTTCTAAGCAGAATTTAAACGTCTGGACTATGACACAGCGATGTATAACTAACATCACTACGGTATTGCCATACAAATTCAGGCCATTGTGATTGTAATTGTTGCTTTTTAAGGTCAAATACAATAAACATTTATCAAAACCATGTATTTAAAATTGCAGCAAGTCACACCCTCAGTTACATTTACTTACGTAGTCTTTTTTCAAAATCAATTCAATTCAAATAAATTGGAAATGAATAAAAATATTCATTTTTCGAGTTCATTTGAATTAATTCAAATGAATTGGAAATTAGTTGCAATTCATTTTTTCTAACTCATTTGAATTAATTCAAAGTCAATTCAATTCAAATGAATTGCAATTCATTTTACCAATTCATTTGAATTAAAAATGAATTGCAAATCATTTTTCCCAATTCATTTGAATTGGAAATGAATTGCAATTAATTTTTGCAAATTTATTTGAATTGATTCAAATTTCATTCAATTCCTTTTTTTGGTGAAAAGATTTAATTCAAAATTCAGCGAATTCGTAATGAATTGAAATCAAAAAGGAATGATTCATTTACAACTCTGGTCAGTATACACGACATGTTCTTTACATCTCACTTGTCAACTTTTCAAGTCACATGTATTTGTGCATATCTGCCAAAACTGTTGTTTTACAAAAGGTTTACAATATTCAATCAGAAGCGTACATATAATTCGCTTCTGACATTGTCTCGGTTTTTTCGCATATTTTTTTTGCAGAAACCAAAATATTAACTTCAGTCGGCTAACGATTCCGTCAATAGTGGACCGCCGCTATCGGTTTCCTCACAGTATAGATTTCTGAGAATATATTTTTTTCGTAATAACACGCCGTTTTGGCCTTCTATTGTTATGTTTCTCAAGAACAAACCGTTGGTGGAATCAGCCACGCAAAATTGTTTATGTTCTTCGATGTGGGGAAAACTCATGGCAAGAAAACACATATAAAAAGCAACAATAACAAACAAGATGACGTTTATTTATATGGCAATACTGCAGAGATGTTAGACATCGTTGTGCAAACAATTGTTTTAATATCGCTATTTAAACAAGAACAAAACATCGACATAAGCAGTCTTCACTAGCCAATTTCATGTGTGCACAAGGAATTGTTTGTTGTGTTAACATAGCGATGGCTAATGAAGACGGCATGTAAAGTGGCTTATGTCAGATGGCTTGTAAGAAGAAAATAGAGCACGCTGTTATTTAAATTTTGTCAGATGACTTTGCCTGTGACTTTTAAAGAAGTAATGTTTGTTTAATGGTAATACACGACATGTATGTATTTTGCAGTGGGAAATTTGACAAGTCCGATGTAAAAAACATATCGTATATAAGTACCTTTATATGTTTTGCCGTGCCATACGTTTTCCTATCATCAAATAAGATGAACAATTATGCGTCGATATTCCAGCCAAATTTTTGTTCATGTGAACAAATAACCATGGATAGTCTGGACGGTGTGTAAGAAAATTGTGGCGAGTCTAGTGGAATTTGGAATAACCGAATATGACTTTCTCACTTGTTTTTCAATTCTTTAAGTGCATTTTAGGTCCTCGAAAAGTATCTAAGTATTAAACAAAATAAATTTTGCTGTATGAAATATAAGTAAGTCTACATCTTACAATGTGTGCGTGTAAGTTGATTACAATGCTTAACATTATTCTCATACAATATGCCTTTTTCGATTTATTTGCACATTTCTTGTTTGTTTCACATTTTATTTTGCTCCCACTGGCGCTGACGTTGAACTTTTAGTAGCAACAATGAACGCAATAACGACAACAATACCAAAAATCAGACAAATAAAAATTGTCTATATCTGGAAACGTTGACAAAAAGTAAGTAAATTTCGGCGAAAATATTCTTAAATATTTTGCGGTTAAGAAAGATACAAGAAAATCTAATTACGAAATAAATAGATTAGAATTAAAATAGATTTATATATAATATATTGTAAGGTTAGTACGTAGATGTTGAAGGCTCAAAAAGAAAAGCAGTTTAAGTAATTAAATTTAAGCCAATAACGAAGAATTTTATTTTTTTTTTTTTTGTTAGGATCAGCACTCAGGGTATGACCCCTACCAATTTGAATTATATGGGAACTAGGAAAATAGGTTATGGGAAAGAAGAAAGAGGGAGTAGTGTTTGTGAACATTCGACTTGAATTTATTCTTATTGAATGTGAGAGGGAAGACTTCAGCAGGAAAGTTACTCCTCATACGAACAGTCTGGCCAAAAATCGAATTTTCCCTGTAATGCGTTGTACGATTCACCGGAAAATCGACCACAAAAGGATGGGCTCTTGAGGAAAAACGTGTGTTAAGAACAAACGTAAGGGTTTCGGGAACCAAATCCCTAATTTCATCAGAACACATCCCGTTGTGGTAACGATAAAACAAGCAAATACAACCCACATTGCGACGGTGCTCAAGGGAGTCAATATAATTAGATAACCTATTGTCACCACTGAGAACCTGTACGCGGTCGAGATGCTCCAAAATAGACTTTGAAGTTCCGGCCCACACATGAGAGTTGTATACCATACGCGGTCGGATATAAGTGTTATACATTGTAAGGAGGTCAGATGGAGTGAATTATATCATTCACCGTTTTAAAAAACCGAGGCACTTGAATGCTTCTTTCGATACCTTAAATACTCGTATATGGTTTGTCCATCGGACATCACATTGTATCTTCATGCCCAGAACATCAAGAGATTCGGATTCTTCAATAATTATACCACCCATATATACAGATGAGACAACTTGATCTATCACGCGTTTATGTGTTAGCATGCAACACTGGGTCTTTCGGGCATTACATTTGACCCTATTCGCACGACCCCACTCCGAGATTATGTCTAGGTCTCAGCAAAGTGTATCATTCACGTCCTGCCTCATAGCACTTACATCGGATACGCTTGGTCTATCATCAAATAAATACGAATGGCAAAGGATGCTGTTATCTGAAAAAGAATAGATAGGGTTGGAAGTTTGACATCAAAGTAATTTAGATTCATAATAAAACTGTACACAAGTTTTTCAAATAAGAATTAATGGATGATGTCTCTTTTGAATTTTCAAGACTTGGTATATATTTTTCATAAGGAAAGTTGTCCCGGCAATTAAAACTGCCATTTTTTTACAAACTTCTGTCGAAATATTTTTAGCTTAACCATTATTTTGTACATACAGTAAAATGGGGATTTTATAAAAGCAAAACAAGGAAAAAAATTAGCTTTATCTATAATTTACCAAAAGTCATGTTTTCGTTGACATTTGGAGTTTCTGTACAAAAAACTAAAGGCGTCCCTTTTTTTGGTCACTGGGATATCAAAAATTTTATTATATTTAAGTTATCATATGTATCGGTCAATCTTTCCACCATTTGCAAAATTATTAAATATAAATTTATTAAATATTAAAACTTAAACTTAATATTCACTAAAGCAAAAGGACCACAAAATTGGGGGGTGAAGGACAACTGAACAAATAAACCACAGTAATAGTGCGACACATCAAATTATTAATAATAAATTAGAAATGACAATTACTACCCCAACAACATCAATATCTTCCGAAAGACCCCTATAAAAATCTAAAAGTAAATATCCCAAAAAAATAATAATGTAGCACAAAGTAAGTTAAAAAGATTTGTTTAAGACTATAAAACAGAAAATGTATTATCTTGAAGTTGTTCTCATTGTTACATGAACTAACACAAGACCCAAATAACCCAACGAACAAAAACTTACTAAAGTTGACTCTAAAAACTGTTGTTGGCCTTGGCTTGTCTAATAAATTATGTCCGAGATTTTCGGTCTTGTGTGTGCTCCCATCGGTTTGGAATACAAAATTTTCCAATTTTGAAAAATCCCACTTTGACCCATTTAAAGTGCCCCAATCGGGTCTAAATGTATGACCGACCCAAACTAACTTTGGAGGGCCGACCCACCCTTGTCACTTGGGCGATTTTTAAATCGACCAGCCCTAGTGTACATATTTGTAATCAATTTTTTTTAAAAACATATGCAAGGAAAACATCTGTCAAGTTACTTGGTTACGTATGAGCATTATTTAATTCCAATTCATTAACATGCATACGCCATGTGGTAGAACTTATAAATCGAACTTTTAAAAAAGCAATAAGTGAAAAAATAAGACTTTTTGTAAAATTAGGGTTTTTTCTGTAGAAAGTCATGTACAATTAGGCTTTTTTCTAAAGTTCTTGACTTGTAGAATAGAGTAACTTTTTGTTTTGATTTTTATAATTACTCTAACTTTCTTGAAAAAATGTGGTGAAAGTTTACGGACTTTTTAAAAAAGTTACTTTTTTTAGGAAATTGTTTTTTTAGTAAAAAAAATTTTACTTTTTGTGAAAAAACACACTTTCAGTGAACAAAATGTGACTTATTGTGATAAAGGTCATGCCTCAATGAGTTTATGCACGATCAATATAGTCTCACGCAGTGAAAAAACATGGTTGTGGTAAACATATTCTAAGAGCAACATTTTTATGATAAGATTCATGATTGTAGTCAAAATATATTATGATTATTATTAGAATCATAAAATATCATATTATGACCAAATATATTCGTAATATTACAACAAAATATTTTTCCTTTAATCATAATTTTTTTTTTAATTACATCATATTATAATTATTATTATTATGGTTTAAAGTTATCATATAAATAGAAGTTTTAAAAGCCAAAAATATTATGCAAATAAAACTGTAAAGCGAATGAGAATTACGGCCACTCAAGCGTTACTTGCAGTGAATCTGAAAGAATCATATTATGATTCAAAATATTATTACAGTAATCAAAATTTAATCGGTTGTTATCATAATGTGGTGTAATGGTTATTAAATATCATTAAATAGTTGTAACTAATATAATATGTTTTCAAAGTTATCAATATTTAGTTGTGAGAAAAATAGTTATTTTTCAGTGAACCATACTTTAATTTATAAACATTGACATGTTTACAGAAAATATTGCTGATATTAAATAAAAATAACAATTTTTTGTTTAAGACAACAACATTTTTATTCAATAAATGTCTATAAATCTAAGCTAATCCTTTTCTTAAAATGAATCCTTTTCTCAAATGGTACATAATTAATCTGTAACATTTCTGGCATATATCTACGTGTCTTAAAATGTTCTATGTTCAACATAGATATGTTCTCAAAATCAGGGTAATGATTAAAATCACTACAATGTGTTGATAATGCCGTGCCATGGGCTGAATCCTAATTTCTATATTTTTGGTCATGTTTATGTCCTGCTAATCTAGTTTTCAGTTTTGTTCCAGTTGTTCCTACATATATTTGCCTACATTGTTCATTATCATTGCCACAACAATGATTTTTATAAACTAATTTAGACATATCCGACTTTTGTAATAAATCCTTAGTTTTTGTGAATAATCTCCCAACATTATTATTCACCTTATCTGCCATTCTGTATTTCTCTTTATCATATATATTTTAGTTTTCTAATCTTTCCGGAAACCCAGGTACATAACTTAATATTTTATACATATTTGGTTCCGAAATTTTATCAATATGACGAGATCTTCTTTTTTTCTTAAAGCAAATTTCACTTTTTAGACACAAATTTTAACTATGAAATTTTTTTACCGTTTTTAATTAATTTTTGTATTGTCGTTTCCTCAAAATTTACATTAATTTTTAAAGATTACAAAAAAGTTAATAAGCACATCATGAAACGAGTCTCGCAAATTTTCCCATTTGCACAAACAGCAATTTTAAGCGATTTCAAGAAACCCCTTATTATAACAGCGTTTCTCCATGTCTTGCTTAAGCCATTCATACATCAGTTCCATTCTCTCGAATAGTATCGCGAAATATTACGTTTCTTGGAAGGACTTGCAGTGGTGTTTCTTGTGATAAACTTTGCAAAAAAAAAAGGGTTAAAAGTCGCAACAATATTAAAAAACTTGCAAAAGTCGGTGATATAAAAAAGTCTCACAAAAAGTCGCAGACCGCTAACAAAAGGTCAAATAGCGACTTTAGTCATACAAATGGTCACCCTTATTAAGATTTCAGTAGTTTTTGGAGTGCTTTAAGAGAATCTGTTAAGAAGTCCTAATAGAATTTTCTGCCGGAATTACAAAAATTGCGTTCATTTCTTGAGTCATATTTCCTAAGTTACAAAAAATAATTATAAAGAGATACGTCAATGGCACAGTCACAATTGGAATATAATAAGTTATAAAGCTTTTCTTTCTTTGTTGCTATAAGCAATTAACTAAATATTTTTATTTATTGTTTTATTTATATTTATCGACCTTTTTCTACTATATTAATGTTTTTTGGGATTTCCAAACAGGCTTTCAAGGTCTAATTATTAACTATATGTAAATAAAAGATTTATTTCATATTTTCCTCCGACGTTTCGTAGGCTGTTTTCCTACCTCTTCAGGGATTATTTTTATTGAAATCTGGCAACAACAAATTATAAAAAGCAATAATATTTAGTACATTAACATCAAAAAAAAAATACAATAACATTTAAAGAACAATTTAACTTACATAAAATCTTGAATTAGTATTTACATTTCCATTTCTAATTTAAATGTGGTTTTAAACAATACACACAGTACAATTAAACACACACATACAACAAAAATATAAATGTAAAATTAATAAAAAATATCACAGTTTAAACTTTCTTAATGCTAGGTATCACAGTTGAAGATGGACTAAATTATAATATTGCAATCGTGTAATTTGCATTCGTTCGGTCTTTGTCATCTTTTTTGTTTACAGCCGTATTAAGTCTCTCCTGTATTCGTAGGCTTTCCAGTGTATATCTTCTGTTTACCCTCCGCTCTACGTCTAGTACTTTAACATCGTTTAGATTTGGTGTGTGCTTATTATCAATGCAATGTAGGACTAAAGCTGTTGAGTATTTTAATTTGTCAATGTCTGCTTTATGTTCGTTTATTCTAGTAGCTAAATTTCTTCTGGTTGTTCCAACATACACTTTACCGCACGTTTCGTCATTATTACCCTCACATTTAATTTCGTACACAACATTGCTACGATCATATTTGTCAATTTTGGTTTTTGTTTGTGTAAATAGTGTGCTAATTGTTTTATTGGGTTTATGAGCTAATGATATTGTTTCATCTTCTATTATCTCCTTCATTTGTTTGCTCTCTGTCAGTTTTGGTATATATGAGAGACTGTAAAATTGTTTGGTGATGCCAGATGTATTATTTATAGTTTGTTCCCGAGTTTCTTCATTTGTTGCTTTGGTAATTAGGTTATTTATAATATTCATTGGATAATTATTAGACGTCAAAATATTTGTTATTATTTTTAAGTTATTGTCTTTAAATCTAGTATCACTTAATTGGTCAACTTTTTTAATTAAATTTATCGCGGTATTGGTTTTTTGTTTCATTGGATGTGTGGAGTGATAATTAATTAAACGGCCGGATGCGACTGATTTTGTAAACCAATCCGTAATGAGTTTATTATCCTCTCTATAGATTTTCATATCTAAGTAGGATATGGCATTATGTTGTTCCCTTTCAATAGTGAATTTAAGTTTATTATGGTAGCCGTTAAAGGTATTTAATATTTCTTCTTCGTCATTTTTCCGAATAATGGCAAATAGGTCATCAACGTATTTAGTTATTAGTTTTATGTTAACATTCTTATCTTTAAGTTCTTGTGTAGCTTTCTCCAGCAAAGTGTCCAGAACAATGTCTGCTATCGTTGGTGACAACGGATTGCCCA
The DNA here is from genome assembly GCA_943735925.1 of Pollenia amentaria. NCBI lineage: Eukaryota > Metazoa > Arthropoda > Insecta > Diptera > Polleniidae > Pollenia > Pollenia amentaria. The sequence continues at coordinate 144,674,617 of OX031009.1, read as the reverse complement.
TAGGCATACCATACGTCTGGTTATAAAAAGTATCCCCGTATATAAAATAATTGTTATCGTTTAAACAAAATTTGAGTAAATCAAGAAATTGAGACCTAGGTATTTTAGTATGGTTTTGCAGTACATTCCAATGGGTCATGATGTTACTAATGGCTAAATGAATCGGTATGTTAGTGAATAACGATACCACGTCCAAAGAAATTAAAATTTCGTCATCAGCCAGTGTTATTTCCTTTAGCTTAGTTTTTAACTCTACTGAGTTTTTTATATTATATTTATCTAATATAATATTTTTTAGGATCTTACCAATGTATTTGGACAGTTTGTAGCACGGGACTTCAACGGAGGATGAAATTGGTCGTAAGGGTACATTTGATACATATTTATATTTTTATAAAAAACCAGGAAAAAATGAAAAAAAATTTAAATTAAAGAATAATTTATTTTTTGGGTCCACCCTAATATATTACAAAGTTTGACGGTACTAAAAATATATACATATAAATTTAAAATGAGTGATTTTTTATTTTGATTTAGATACAACGTTAGAAAGTCTATCGACCGTTAAGAAAAAAATTCAAGATTTTCTGCCGGAAAATGGAAATTTTGTATTTTTTGCATTCTCAGAAAACAGATTAATTACACAGGACTGCGATGAAAAAGTTTTTTATATAATTTCTTATAAAATAGGTAGATGTTGGTCAATATGTTGCAAATATAAACTTCGTTTAAATTTACCACGTTACATATATCACATAACGGTACATTTGTGTTTCTCGATTTATATTTTTCTTTCAACCGCCATCCAGAGCCAAATATTAGTTCGATTTAAATTATTTATATCTTGTTTGAAAGGATGACAAATTACGCGTCGAAAAGTGTCTAGATGAATAAAAAAATTCCTGAGTTATAGTGGATAAAAGCTAAGATTTTATGAAAATTTTATTGTTTATCACCAATTATTGTCAATTCAAGAGATGTTGTGTACCACAGTAAATAACAAAATTCATAGTTTTATAATTCTATTGTATAGTCCATTTAATAACAATTTTTGACTGAAATCGGAGAAAAGCTAAAAATTATATAATAAGAAAACAAAAGCAATACCATTTGACTTTAATTTGACTTTGGGGGTACAACATCATATTTTCGCATTTTTATAGAAATGTACACAGAAACAATTATTAAATTTCTCCAATCACCAAATTTATTCAAAATTCATAATATCAAGCAAACAAGTTGTATATTTTGCACCTGAAAATGATTATATTGATTACTAAAAATTGTAAAATAGTGCATATTTTTTTTTCAATAAATGATATTTTTAATTTTAATTAAAAAAGTGATCAAAGAACTTTGCCATTTCAAACAATGTGTTAATATATTTAAATATATATTGGCAATTCCCAATAACAATTCTACATGTTTAAGTTATTTTATTTAAAACGAAAAAAGTCAATTAATATTTTTTGTTATTTAATTAAAATTTTAATTGAAAATTTATTTCAAAACAACTAAAATGTTAATTAAATCAATATTAAATTTTTAATTTTCCTTCAACTAAAAAAAATAATTCATTCAATTATCACATTAATTAAGTTAAAATACTTTTTAAACCATTTTTTTAATTGATAAAACACTTTTTGCTGTGTATGCACCGAATGAAATCGAATTTACAAGAGATCTATAACGCAATATTTTAGACTCACTTAATAATTTTTAGTGCAGTCTTATCAAAAATGCAGCTAAAACATAGTTTTTTAAATAAAGGCTATATGGGAGGTAGGCATGTCCTTGCACCGAATGCAACAAAATTTGCAATAGATAATTGATTTTGCTACATTCTGATATAAATTGTAGCTAAAAATCAAATTTTTTAATTCAGGATGTATGCAACGTAGGGATATCCTTGCAGCGATTTTTCTCCAACTTAAAATGTTTCTTAACTTAGACATTAAGTATGAGTATGTATACTTAATTTTGTTGTTCTGCGATAAGAGCTCTAGTTTTGCCTAAGTTTGCGGATACCCTAGACGGGGACAGAGCACTATGCGACACGTCCCTTGCGACTTTTGCTTGATGGCGGAAAGTGTAGAGAAGCTTGCAGTGTAGTAAAAGTCGCTCTTTTCATCATCGTTAGGACTTGCAATTTTTGTTGCAGCTATTCTTGAGTTTATAGGTGAAACAGGTACGAATAATGTGGAGGGGAGGTGAACTCTGCACCTCTGTTTTGTTTTGTTATTCTCACACTTTTTAACTTGAAGTTGGTGTATTTGCATTTTTATAAAAAATATAAAAAGGGAGAAGAGGAAAGAAGGGATAAAAATACGAAAATTGCAAAAAATATAATTTCATAATCTGGACACTAATGAAATTTAAAAGTTAAATTTTAAAAAATTGCAAGTCTAGACGATAACTTACATATTTCTTTTTCTCGTATTTTGGTTATTTTACGTATGAGCAGTAATGCCAGTTAGAATATTTTGAGCGCTATCTAAATATTAAGCTCAGACAGCCTTTTTAACTAGTTCCACCATATCTTCAATAACTCTAAGACATATTGCTGTACCCAAATTTTTGCCTTTGCTTTATAAATTATTTTCCGTGAAACCTTCATTTCCCACACTAACAATTTGCTACCTTATGGCAACACTGCTAAGAGTGAACGTTATTATTCGAATTGATCAATTATATGTCAAAAACTACCTGGCTGTTGCAGCTAAAACGTCATTATGTAAATGCGCGTAGATTTTTAGAAGTCAAAGATGAGCAGCTCATACAGACAAGAAAAAACAAAACCATATGATTTTTAGGTCCCCTAGCTGTTGTAGCTTAAACGTCCTTATGTAAATGCGCGCAGCTTTTAGAAGTGACTCCAAAAAAAATGATCAGCTCATACAGTCAAGAAAAAACTAAACCATATGATTTTTAGGATTTAGCAAATAATTATTTTTATAATTTTGTAGTTAACAAAAGGAAAAATAACCACTTTTTGGTTTCATGGGCGGTGGGCCTGGCCGATTTTGACGAACCCCGATGTACGTCTTTTTATTATTCTAGAAAGTTCAGGAATCAAATTTAAAGAATTGTGCTGGGGGGAAATCATTTCAGGCGAAAACTTTGATTTGCATTGCATTGGTGGTACCGTGGCCGATTTTGAGAAAATTCCTTCTTAAGACCTTAAAAATTATGTATGTATGTATATACTGGGTCCTTAGGGGAAGCAACTGGCCGCCTGTCTGAGAAAATGGGTATTCCGAAGACACCGGAAATAATGGAAACTATTTTCTTTAAAATTCTGCCTCATATGTTCCGTTGAAGTTTGCTATTGAAATTCAGTTAGATTGGTCCAAAAATGTTTGAGGAGCAAAAAACCACGGTAACATATAATTTTTACCATTGAATCCCCTGTCATTGTTAGTTTTTTTTTTTTTTTGCTTTTTTCATAACAAATACAAACATGATTTAACGCTTGCACAGAGAAAAGTGCTTTAAACTAAAAATTGACTCTACATATTTTGTCTTAATTGTGTTTGATAATGTGTGTTAGTAGGTGAGAGGTCTAATACGCTGCATTATGTAAGGTGAGGGAAATTAAAGCCGAGTGTAGGATTCTCAATTATATTTTTTTAAAGCAATCTGTTTACTTCTCGGGGTCAACTTTCGATGATCTGGAACTACTTCTTATAGTTTATGCACACAAATGTATGAATCCCTCCAACCCACAGTGAGGCCCAGCCAGTGCAATCGCTGCATTTTAATGCACTTTATTTCACAGCTATACTCCTCGTTCAATACATATTTGGCCATACGTCTTGCGAAGTTCATTTACGCAGGTGTAATAAACGTTTTGTACAATCTTGTTTAAGTTCATTGAGGAGAACTATGTCATTAAAATGTTTAAATAGCCCGAAATATTTCGCTCGCCTAATAAAATAGGAAACTTTGTATTTAGGGCCTAACAGTGTAAAACGCAACGCAACGCCAAAAATTTAATTGAAAGCAAAAATAAATTCAAACATATTTTATAACTTCGTTGTTGCTTTCTACAGAAATTCATACTGTTTTCTAAAATTTTCAACGCCACAAAATATGAAGTGCTTGAAAATTTAAAAATTCAGTATGAATTCCTGTAGAAAGCAGCAACAAAACTACTGAATATTTTTTAATTTGTGTTTGCTTGTAATGAAATGTTTGGCGTTGGGTTGGGTTTTTCACAATTTACACGGGGGCTTTTGCTACGTCGCTTTTTGTTTGTTGGCAAACGGTGTCGCGTAGAAAGAGGGGTAAACAAAAAGACTCGGCTTGTGTTTTTTATATTTCTCTATAACTTCTTCTTGTTACGTTTTATTCTTTTGAAGTACTTTGAAGTGTGAGCTTGAAAATACAGTGAGACCTCGATTATCGATAGCAGACGGGATTATCAATTTTTATGTGTTTGATTGTTCAAAAGTAAACGCAAAAAGAATAATTTGTTTATAATTTCGGCTTACAGGGGTAATGGCGGATAATAGAGGTAATCGTTGCAAAAAAATGTAAATCAATGCCAGCGAATTCTTTTTATTTCCAGTTTAATTGATGCTGCCGGTTAGTCGAATTACGGATAATCAAGGCCCTTCAGTAAATAAAAAAAGACATGCAACCTAAAATCAAAAATCATTGTTTAAACGCAAAGGATTTTTGGAAGTGGTTTTAAAAGGGAATGAAAAAGCACGACGTCGTAAAAGCCCCCGTGAAAATTGGGTGTTAGGCCCTTAATATTTTAGAGAAGAAGCTAAACCTTAACAATATAAGTTAACATTTTTTTAAACAGATCTGTAGTGCGATTCACTTATCGTTAAAATAAATATAACGAACATTTATCGAATTTGCAATTCAGTAACATTTTTAGCGATATTCGCTGTCGAATAAAATCAGCTGTTACTTAAAGCAGTACTTTTTTTCGTTATTTTATCGACAATAATTTATGTTGTGTTTATTTATTCGATAAAGTGTATTTTATGTTTAAAGTGGCTGAGGCCCGACTTCTTACATACATATTTACATATATGTATATACATACATATGTATGAACAAAAACAAAATTCTAAATGTAAAATTCACAAAATAAATTCTAAAAACAGTAAATTAAGCACAATTTCATTTGTTTTTTCTTTATTCTCTTTTGTGCTTTTCGTTTATTTTAACATTTTGTAGACAGAGATGTTACAAAAACTACAGCTGTCTATAATCGTTAAAAATAAATTACAGAATTACACTATCGTTACTGCAAGCGAATATATATACCGACAAAAATTACGATTGTCGGATCTTTAAAAGTTAGTGAATTGCAAATTGGGTACCTAAACTGTTATCATATCTCCAGTTATATAGCAAATGTCCTTGTGTTGTAGTTGCTGCGCCTACTTCTCCAATTCCGCCCACTTTGGCAAATGTATTGATAACTAAAATTTAATAACTTTTCTGTTACCATTCGCCATGTATACAAAAAGCTACATTGTTTTTGTTTTAAAGGTACCATCTCAATGTTTTGCAGATGCTGTGTATAGATACACAATTTGAATACTTTGTATTTTTGGGTGGTAAAGCGATCATTGGAAATTGTCCCAGGATTTTTTTTTATGTAATTATGGCAACTTGACTGATGATAAAATTGTATGTATATAAGTTATCACAAGTAAAAGATGTAACTTCAAATAAGCTAAGGATAAGTTATCACAAGTAAAAGATGTAACTTCAAATAAGCTAAGGATAAGTTTTATGTTTGATGCTCTGAAATTTCGAACTAGTAAAAGAAGAGGAGTAAAAGTATACACAATTTGAAATTTTTTTTTTTAAGACTTCGATTTATTTACTAAAAACGATAAAAATTGTTCTTACTTGCTTTAGAAACTTAATGATTTTATATGCAGAGCAGCTGCATAAACGATCTTTGGGATTTGAAGGAAATTTTGAAAGCAGCAATTAATAAAGTAAATGCTGATTCGATTCAAATAAAATAATTTTTTTTAATAAAGGAATTTAATTACAAGTTTTTAAAGGAAGTGCTGAAAAAACAAAAAATGTTCAAAGACTATTTATTGTACTTTTGACTAACAGGGCAAACATTCGTAAAAAGGGAACGTGTTTTGACAGAACTCTTCTTGACTAGAATAGAAATAAGCTGTCAAACGATTCTTTAAATGTTTATTCTGTACACAGAAAAAAATTATTAATTTTCTCCAATCACATAATTTATACCAAATTCATAATATCAGGCAAACAATTTGTTGATTTTGCACCTATTAACAAAATGATTATATTGATTATTGAAAATTTAAAAATTTGAAAAAATTTTTCAATAAATTTTATTTTTAATTATAATTAAAAAAGAGTTCAAAAAAACTTGGCCATTTCAAACAATGTGTTAATTTATTTAATTAAATATTGAAAATTCCCAACAACAATTCTACATGTTTAAATTGTTTTATTTTAATCGAAAAAAGTCAATTAAGATTTTTTGTTATTTAATTAAAATTTTCATTGAAAATTTATTTCAAAACAACTAAAATGTTAATTAAATGAAAACTAAATTTTAAATTTTCTTTCAACTAAAAAAATAATTGATTTAATTATCACATTAATTAAATTAAATGCTTTTTAAAGCAATTTTTTAATTGATAAAACATTTTTTTTCTGTGTACTAAAATCCTATTTTCAAAGAAATATTTTGAAATTTCTTGCTTAAATTTAATAGATCTCATGAACTTTTGTTTGTTTTTTTTTTTGTTTTTAAATTATTGTGTATAAAGTTTTTTTGTTGTATTGCTGGATTAATTATATTATATTACATTGTGCCTTTGTCTAGCGTACTCTTAATCCTTATAAATTAAAAGAGGTTACTGTATTTTTCGGTCGATATATTTATTTAAATTAAAAAATCGATTTCCCGGGGAAAAAACACTCTACTCATAACTAACACCAAGGAATGCATATAAAAAGTACATTAAACAAAAAGCTGTTGACAGCGAACACTTATTTAAAATGAACATCACATCAATCTAATCATTATCATAAACTTTGTGTTAATAATAACATTGTGCTAGTTGGCAACCGGGCACCTGGCACTTTAACCTAATTCGGGTACGCTGAATCCAATGATGCTTACCGATTTTTAAGGTTAGCTTTTGTTTTCGAGTAATACCGCTATTTCGAAAATGGAGTACGTAGCACAACATATATAAGCGTAACACAAAAACAGTTATGATTATTTAATAAACTTTGCAACTTCTTTTTTTTATACGTCTAGAAAAATTAAAAGAATAGCTTCATTTTCCAATTTGTGCGATACTTTTTGATTTCATCCTTTACATATGGAACTTCGAGATCAGTATGAATTGTTGTGTTTCTAACGAACCAAGGAGCGCCTATTATACGCCCTAGTGTTTTGGACTGATATTTTTGAATGATATCAATGTTGGATTAAGAGGCGGTTCCCCATAACTGAATACCATAGGTCCATATAGGTTTTAATACTGTATTATACAATAATAATTAATTATTAATACTTAATTCAGATCTTGGCCCAAGAAGCCCGTACATTCTACTGGTTTCAGTTTTAAGTTGTTTTCTCTTTATTTTTAAATGTATTTTCCAAGTTCAAGGCCGATCAATCATACGACCTAAATTTTTTACTTCATTTGACTTGGGTATTACGACTTCGTTTAAGTTGACAGAGGGACAATCACCATTTCTGAGTTTGAATGTAACATGGGTTGATTTGTCTGCATTGACTTTAATGTTCCATCTTTTTAACCAACTGTTAATTGAGTCAAGCTGCGTTTGAATAATGTTAGATGCTATTGTTGCAGATTCGTTGACTGCTAGCATAGCAGTATCGTCAGCGTAAGTTGCAATAACTACGTCATTTTCCTATGGGATTAACGTAAAAAAACTATAAAAATAAATTATTTTAATCAAACGCGTTAATTTATGTTTGCTGGGATTTCATCTCTTTGTGAGTATATTTGTAAATATTTAAGAATGTGGTGATGTGAGTAGGGGAGGTGTTTATTTACTTCATATTTTTTACTATTTTTTGCCAGTGTTATTAACTTCTTCATTCTACTTTTTTAATAATTTAGCTTTCACAAAGCGGAAGTTCAAGTCACTTTGACAAAAATAATAATTTTTCAACATTATTTCCTCATACCGTCATCATATTAGCTACAGCAAATATTTTTATTATATTTTGTATATTCTTTTCCTCCTTTCTTATTTTATCTATTTTTTTTTTTGTCATTATTGTCGTAACAAATAATGACATGTTTTATATATGAAAGAAAGAAAAAAAATGCGTATCTGAATACAATAGAAAAAAGAATCAATAAAATTTATATAAACTTCTTGAAGACACTAAACGATATAAAACCAAAAATATTTAATTGCTTTTTATAGCTTCCAGAGCAAACTTTTGAAAATCCGATTTTTTTTTTTTATAAAATTCTTAAAAAATATTTACGCTAATTATATGTTTTAGTAAAAAGTACTATAAATATTCTAAATCATTTAAATATTTCATGAAAAGTTTTATATTTGAATATATTTGATGCAAGTAATATTTATGTATGTAGAATTTGAAGATTTATATGAGAAGATATGAGAAGAAACAACTCAGCGGGAAAACTCAGAAGATCTTCTTACTTCAGGCCTTATTAAACGCCTGCTTAGAATCACAGTATGCCTCACAGAATGCATCGACTCTTCCGTATAAAAGATAAGATAAACATTCCACATTCCCTTATTTGACAAGAGAGAAAAACACGATTTTTTTGTTTTTTTTTGCCAAAGAATTCAGATCCCGTTATAGAATCATCATCCTCTGGAAAGCCTTCAAACAGCCATTAATTTGAATGCATATCAGAAGATCTGGCGAAGGAAGCGAGAGCGGTATGCCTACCCCGCAATGACAACGTGTGTAATAAATATATGAGTATGGAATGGAGCTAGCAGGCCTTGTACGTCCAAAAGAAGGACTGTTGAGGCCTTTTAGAAGGCATCCGTATTCCTTTTTCCCGCTGGAAAATAACTAAACACATGCATATAAAAAGTACGTTAAACAAAAAGCTGTTGACAGCGAACACTTATTTAAAATGAACATCACATCAATCTAATCATTATCATAAACTTTGTGTTAATAATAACATTGTGCTAGTTGGCAACCGGGCACCTGGCACTTTAACCTAATTCGGGTACGCTGAATCCAATGATGCTTACCGATTTTTAAGGTTAGCTTTTGTTTTCGAGTAATACCGCTATTTCGAAAATGGAGTACGTAGCACAACATATATTAGCGTAACACAAAAACAGTTAAGATTATTTAATAAACTTTGCAACTTCTTTTTTTTATACGTCTAGAAAAATTAAAAGAATAGCTTCATTTTCCAATTTTTTATTATTTTTGAAGAAAAAAAAATACATGTAAGACATGAGTGTTTAAAATTCTTATTCACTTTATGGTCTTACTTGTATAATATTTTTAGCTTTTCTAAAGTATTTGGAAAAAGTTTCCTTACGAGCCAGCGAAATGCGCATAGAAACTAGCTTTCGCACAACAATAAATTTCATTGTTTTCATTTAAAAATTGGGATTATTATCACATCATTCAACAATGAATTCATTAATAAAATAAAAATAAATTTTGATAAAAAAAAATTTTTTTTCAAAAAAAAAGGTAATTTTATTGCGGAATTTCGGTTTTTTTGTATATTCAATAAACTAAATCATTTTTTAGTTACGCGAATATATGTTGTGCCACCTCCTCCATTTTCGAAATAACGTTCAATTTTGAGTGTGGCTCACTGTATCTTTTGTACATGAGACGAAACAAATAATTAAAAACACAAAAAATATTTTATGATACTACAAAAAAATTAAAAATTAACCGATTAACGTTTAACCTAATAAATACCCTATTATTAACCAAAACATGTTCAGAGGAAGCCACATAATAGTTTAGTGGCTTCTTGGTGGAGGACTAATTTTACACTAAGCCGGAGACAATTATATGGCTAAAGTAACCATTATGTGTTTAAAAATTTTTCGTTGAAAAAGTTTTGTTAGAGGTGATCATTTGGAAAAATGTGTTTTCTCCGTGAGTTCTATAGGATGAAGGAGTCTTTAAATTTTAAAACCTCACACTCGAAGATTTTTCTAAGCTATATACAGAATCTTTTAGACCGCTTTGAATATATCATCTTTAAAAAACCTTCACAGATACGTTGACAATCCCAATAAAAAATAGAGCTTCCAACGAAGCTATAAGGGAGAAACGTAAAGGTTTCGCTTACGGAAGACATGTATTTTATATGGCGAGTTCCCACTTTGAAGCAATACATTTTTGACACAGAAAGCACCTTATTCAGCGCATATAAGAATTGGTGAATGTAACGATCAACTTTACACACTGAAATTTTTGTTACCGTTACTCTTTTATATGCTCCCTTACAAATCTGCTTCGTAGTAAGGGAATGTCGTGGCTCTTAAAAATTTTTTTAATTTATTAAGAATTCGTTCGCTTACATTACTGCATCTGTGTATGTCTTATTGCGTGACGCGCAAATGTGTGCTTACTTTTTAAAATGTACCATTAGTGCTTCGCAAAATAAGAAAATTTTTTATTGGGATTTTAAACTAATAGCTGAACACCGTATTTGAAGACTGCTCACTTTCTACTGCGGACATCGGTAAATAACCGACATACGGAGAGCTTCTCACACTACGTAGTTTAGAATGCAGCAATATTTGACCTAATAATTACTGCACTGGACTAGTCGTCTCTATTTTTTTTAATTTCACAACAATTAAAGTTGTTTCAAATGTTGAAATTAAAAAAAAAAACATTTCCTATATAAAAAATTTTCTAGTATGCAATTATTAAAAGCAAAAAACAAAATATTTGCCAATAAAATTTATGTATAAAAAGATAAAACAAACAATTCTTTTTTTGTTTTATTTAATGAAAGTACGACATAAAAATCATTTAGCATTTTGAAATTACTTTTGCCAGAATCAGCGAGTGTCAGCATGTGGGCAACTCTGTGCACATATGTTGTTGTCATAATTATTGTTATTTTTCCCATTTTTCGAATTGTTGTTATAAAGTTTTTTTATACACACTCCATCATGCAGGTAAACTGAATTTTTCATTCCGTTTGTAGCACCAATAAATATTCAACGACATACTGCTATTCCGGTTAAAAAAATTGACTTGCCTACTTAAGTAGGCGGTACATCACAACAGCTATAATTGAGGTATTTAAGCAACAATACTAAATGAAGGCATAAAATGGATGGCAAAAGAACCGATTTTCATGAATGTTAGATTTGTTTTGACTATAAATAATTTACCGTTCGTCAGAATCCAATTATGATATTCTGATCTAAAGTTGATATAATTCAGTTCTATATGACTAGAAATTAAGACATAAAACTTTCTGAAACTTGGTGTATAAATTGCCGAAATTCTCACATCAAGTATATTTTCTAAAAACACTTTAAAACACGTCAAGCCAAAGCGAGTATTATTAAGTCCGGGTTCACAGTATGAAAGTTTTCTTTCTGAAATTTTCATATTTGTACATAGAAATTTTTTTCAATGCAATTTTGTTTTTCCATGTCTAGTTAAACATTATTTACCTTTTTGACAGTCTTAAACAAAAAAAAAAAAAATGGGTTCGCGAATAGTTTAAGAGAATAACATGAACAATTAAAGAAAACCCGTGAATAGCACAAGCAACTTCAAGTTGGTATTTACGAGTTACAAAGCATAAGAGAATTTCCAAGTATGTACCGCACTAAAACTATTCCCTCCCCGATCTCACCATTAAACTTAGACTTTCTGAAAGAAAACTTTCGTAATGTAAACCTAGACTAATAAAATTTTTCAAAATTAATTTTACTTCAATATTATGTGAAAATCGGTCTTTAGTAAGTCCATTCTAAGTGGAGGGTTTTAAATATTATGCACATATATGGAAATCTTATTTTTTTTTTTTGGCCCATTTATGCCCACCCCACCATAGGTGGACATTTGTGCTGAGGTGTGTAACACATAAAAATATTTGTTTTGACCCAGAACCACTTTAAGAATCGATTAACGATATCCGAACGGCTGGTTGTCTTTGTATGTAAAGGTTAGGCCAGGAAGTTGCAGATCAGTTGATAAAATTTAATAGATGTGTTCTATTGAAAATGGTTAGCATCAGTCCATTATTTGACATAGCCCCCGTACAGACTTCATTGCGAAGTAGAGGCTTTGCGCCCTAAATCATCTTATTATGTTCGTATTTTGATTAAGTTTGGCCCAAAATTATCCAGTTAGGTATGAAAACGATATAAAGCCCCTTGCTTAACCCTAACCCTCCAGACACGGGTACCCCGGCAACCGAACGAACTTAAAAGACAAATCACTTTTAAAAACTTAATGATACAAAGTTGAGGTTCGGCAAGTTCCTTAAGCTAATCATTCTTTAAAGATTTTTTTAATTTTATACTTTCCTGAACTGTTTGGGTTGGGCAGTGACCGAAAGTCAAATAGTCCTTACCCTCCTGATAAGGGTACCTGAGAACCCGTTTAGAAGTAAAAGTATTCTATATAGAAAAAGCGAAGATAAGAGTAGTTTTTGTTTTTTATTTTATTTGCAATAAATAAATCTTCATATTTTACTTTGTATTGGTAGCTTGGAGCAATTGTATTGCTATTCGTGTTGCAAATTGGCCGTTTACAGCCATCACATATTTTGCGCTTTTTGCTATCAGATTCCGAATCAACAGCCACACAAAGGTAGTAACGACCTTTTAATGATCTTATTAATGAGTTTTACCGCGCTTTGATGTTTCCGATGGGTCTGCAGCATCCTGAGAAAATTCCTTAGGGATGGTTAAATTTGTCATTAGTTAGAGAGCTGCTCGGATGTAAGCGTATCTTATTGTTCGATTGTCATTTTTATGTTCTATAAGTGGTGTCAAACAACAACGACGGGAGTTTCGAACTTTTGAGGCATAGAGACACACATTATGCAGCTGATCAAGGGACAGCTTTTTGTTTTACGTTTAGTGATCATTTTCGACACCATTTGGTTCTTAGCATCTACTCCGCCTTTTGACTTATCGTATTAATCATTTATTTCTTCCTTTTCGTTGAAAGCTGGCTCCCCTCGAGTATTCTTACAACAGACAAAAGAGACTCGCTCTTTCTGAAACCATTCCTACATCATCCGCTGGGTTGGGCCGTAGCTCTTTCGGAATATAAATAAAATAAAAAATTAAAACAAGTGTTATCTTTACTTCTTCTTTACAAACTGCTTTAACCCAGGTACCCTAATAAGGAGTCTACGTATACAAATGTTGTCTGCATGTGGTTAAATCACATTAAGTATATAAAATCTCACATAGATGTTGATTTTGAAATAATAATTGGCATACAGAACTCTTATATGAATCTTAGCCTCGAAAATAATTTTGTTTTCACGGGTCCAGACAGGGTACACTTTTAAAAATGTGTCTGTAAAAACTGTGGTTTGTGTTATAGTACGGTCGGCCTGGACCGATTATACTTTTTACATGTTTTTTATAATGTGATTTTAAATGGGGGCAAAGTTTGTGTGTGTAAAAATACAAAAATCTGCATGTGTGTTAAATGATTCTGAAGTAAAAAAGGATAATAATGATAACAATAATAATTGTAATGATAATATATATACAATATATAAACAGTTTTTTATTACTGTAATAAGATACATAAAATACACAAATACACAATCAGTAAAATACCCAATTGGAAATTGGCTTGAACAAATTTTAAGGTAAATATTGCTAAATCATGTATAGAAATAAATAAATCAACAATTGAATTATTTTTATTTATATCCACTAAAATGTATCGTTTAATAAATTTGTTATATCAAAAAGTGTATTTAACTTAATTAATGGCATTATGTTATATAACTAAATGTTAATTAAATTGGCTTAAAAGCTTTTCGAATTTATTAAAAAAGCTAATCAGGGGGCTAATTCTGACAGTCGAGATCGAACACTTACTCGATTCGAAAGCAATTTTAATTCTTCTTCTTTCAGTCGATACAGAACGAATCGAAATTATTTTCTCGGCGTTGTGAAAACTGAAACAAATGATTTGCACCACTGAAAAAATAATTTCTATTCTGTCAGTATCGACTGAAAGAATCTATATATCGCACTCGTTCAACAATACTGTATTAACTCAAAATTTTTTTATGTTATCTTTTTGGCCAAAAACAAGACATAACACTTATGTCTACCTATGGTTAAAAATTCCCATAGTTCTGACTATTCTTTCTTAATAAAATTACATGTTGTATCTTTTTGCTGGTGGAATGGTTTATTTCTGTGAATCAAGAAAACAAAATTATTTTGAGTTATTTGAAGTGATTGGCCTTAACAAATGATTGTTTTTTGCTATAAAGAGTAGTATTTTGAGTTTTTTTTTGTTTTAATTCGAAATATGATTGTTTTCATGAAATAATGCTTAACTTTTTCTTTGAGTTCTTACTGTTTTCGTGAAATAATTGTGTTTTTTGTTGAGTTATTACTGTTTTGATGAAATAGTTTTGATGACACTTTGTAACAGGGACCCGAAATAACTCTTATTATTTTTTAAATATCTAATAGGTCATGGAAAAAATAACTGAAAAAAAATTGGTCCTGTAATAATAATTATAAATTACCCAGAAAATTGTAGTTCTGCGATTAAAATTATGAAAGATTATTATTTTTTTGATCTTTGATAACCGTTATAAAAGATTATTATTTTTTTTGGTCTTTGATAACCGTTATGATAGATTATTAATTTTTTTGGTCTTTGGTAACCATAATGATAGATTTGTATTCTTATTGGTCTTCTATAACCATTATAAAAGATTTTTATTTTTTCTGTCTTCTATAACCACGCTACAGTTCGCAAATCTTAAGATATTTTTATAAAATTTCGCACACTGACTTATATTTGCACAAGGACGAACTTTTTTTTATTGATTTTAATAAGGATCCGCAAATTTTTTGATATTGGAAAACAAAAATGTACTTTGGATTTCAAGAAAAATTCTTGACAAAAAGTACCAAAAAACAGAAGTTAGGAAGAACATGTAAATCAATTAAAATAGCTAATCATTCATTCAAAAGCAAATTTCGATCTACCAAGGCTTCAATAGCCGAGTGAGTAAAGACGGTAAACCCCACTGAAGAGATTGTGTGGTTACAATCGAAACTAGTCAGGACAACCTGTCCGTGAAAGCCTGGGTTTAAGTCTCAGCGCAGTCAAGAATGAAAAATGATCAATAAAAATTTTGATTAATTTCATGTTGTAAAATTCCTGTCTTCATAAAAATAATTTAATGACAATTAAATTCAATGAACTTAAGCCTAATTAAAAATATCTAAATTTGGATTAAAATTCATTAACAGTTCAATAAAACGTGTTCCAATTCAATTGGACTTATTAAACTATCTATATTTCCAAAAATAAATTCGGGCCTGATCTGGAGGGTTCAAAAACCCAGAATTTTTTTTCCAAATTTTAGCAGAAAATATTCCTTATATCATTGAACATTGTTTGTAAATTTTGCTACAAATTTAGCTAATTCAATTGAAATTTCAGCTAAATTCAAAGACCGTTTAAGCTTAATTAATTTTGAATATTTACTAATTTTTTTCTAAAATTTAGCTCATCTAAATATACAGACAATGATTCTTACCTTCATTGATTTTTCTACAGCCGAAAATACTGGTACTGTTATCAGTTATTTCTGCAGAGGTTTCGCTATTTCTAATGACATTTTTTTATGAGTGTAAACAAGAGCTTAAAACTGATGAAAATCTCATCGATTCTAAAGTGAGGGTGAAGAAATCTTAAAAAAAACCGCAACAAATGCAAATATTGCTAGTAATACAAATGGTAATAAAAATCATAATTTAATGAAGTTCTTTTTAGAAATGACTTTTATGAAACTGTATCATAGATTCTATAAAATGCTTCATTACCTGACAATTTATTGTTTCTGTAAAGAGTTTCATTAATTCTATGAAGCTTTTCATAAACATTGACTGTAACGAAACCTGTTTCATAGATTTTATTAGGGTGTCATTTGCTGAACTCCAACGAATATTTTCATAAAATTTGTGAAGAAATTCAGTAATGAAATGAAGATAATTCCCTAATAACAGAAACGAAAAAAAAGAAAAGAAAATTTTTTTGAATGGATATGGAAGACCGAAAAAAATAAAATTCTTTTGTAATGGTTACGGAAGACCAAAAAAAATTAAAATCTTTTATAATGGTTATAGAAGACCAAAAAAAATAAAAGTCTTTTGTAATGGTTACGGAAGACCAAAAAAAATTAAAATCTTTTGTAATGGTTATGGAAGCCCTAAAAAAACAAAATGAAACTATAACGGTTATCAAAGACCAAAAAAATATTGGTTATTTGTAACTATTATTCAGAGAGCAGGTTTTAAAAATTCGTGATAAATTATTATATCAGGATTTTTTCAAATATTGGTTATAACGGTTATGTCCCTGCTTTGTAATATTATCACTTTATTTTTTTGCATTGCAGCAATATAGCATTGCATTTTTGATCAGCTAGAAATTTTATTATTAAGTTTATTAAACATAATAGTGAATACTTGAAATCAAAAGGTGTAATAAGTTCAATTAACAAAATGAATTGTCCAAATGAAGAGCACTATTCATTATTAAGCAAATCAAGCTCTCCAGATCCGCAGCTGTCCAGCAGATATTACGCTGCATTATTACGCAATGAAAGCTCTCCAGATCCGCAGCTCCCCAGATCCGCAGCTCTCCAGAAGCTCTCAAGATCCGCTCAGTAACAATTCGGACAATGATTTTGATCCACGTACAGTGAATGATAGCAGTTCTTCGGAGTTAAAAAATAAAGGTAGTGAAAGCTGTGATTCTTCTGGCAGCAGCTCTTCAGATCCGTTCAGTAACAATTCGGAGAATGATTTTGATCCACGTACAGTGAATGATAGCAGTTCTTCGGAGTTACATTTAAATGAGAAAAAGGAAATGCGAAAAAAGAGAACATGATAATAAACGACAAAAGCGGCAAAAAAATTACGAAACTCAGGGTATTCGTATAAATCGATTTATAATTCGTCAAAGACAATAAAAGAGAAGCGTTTACGAGAAGCTTGTGGAGAAAAGTGTCGCCTTCAATGTAGTAAGAAAATAACACAATCATCGCGCTATGAAATATTTCATAAAAACTAGGATATGAGTACCTTGCAGAGACAAAGAGAATTTATTGCCAACAATATGAAACTAATTAAGCCAAAGTACAGATACTCCTACACTCAAGATTTACGCAGATTGAACAATGCATTTTTCTTCGAAATTAACTCAGAACAAGTAAGAGTGTGTAAGTTCTTTTTTAAAGCAACACTTGGCATAAACGATACAGTCATAGCAACGGTTATTAAAAAGAAGGACAAAGATGGTTTTGTAGATATAGACTATCGTGGAAAGCATAGTAACCATTTAACCGTGAACCCTGAAGTTAAAAAAAGCATAAGATAATTTATTAACAATATTCCAAGGGTCGACAGTCACTACTTACGTGCTCAAACAACGCGTGAATACATTGAGAGTGGCAAAAGCCTAACAGACCTATACAGTGATTACAAAGAGCTTCGAGAATCCGAAAATTTGCGAGCTGGTAATAAAAGTATGTTCTACAGAATTTTCAAGAACGAATATTTACTCCCAGTGTTTTGGTTTTAGCAGTGTTTATCTTAAGTCCGGCCCAATCTGTTGTTCTTGTTATATTTCGCAGATTTGATGGAAGATATGAGCTAATAGGTAGATATCATCTGCGTTATCAAGGTCATTTAAATAACCTTGCAGTCCCCAAGTAATTTCCTTTCCGTTCTGTAGGGCACTTTTAAGAACTGTGTCTAATGCCCAATTTTCAGGATAGTATTTAAATCTATATTATGTTAATTTTCATTAAAACTTAAAACGTATTTAATTACAGATTGATTTTTTGAGTTTTATATGAAAAGTCTTATTTAATTAAGATAAAAGTATGGTAGCACTACAAAAAAATATCAAAAAAGTGTAGTTATTTACAAGGTGGTCTCAAAAAACAGCTAGTTGTTATTACTTTGTCTGTTGTTTTTGTATTGTTGTGATATTGAGGCCACCTTTCTAAGTTAATCCAATGGAAACTTAAGTTGAATTTAAATGTACCACATCGGTGGCTTAAGTTTCATTTAAGTGTTTAGTGAAGAAGAGAATTTTGTATTTAAAACGATTTTAAACATAAATGTGTTTTAATGTCAATCCTGAAAATTGGCCATAAGACTATTTTAAATAAAAGTGCTTATAAAACACAGCCTTGTCGAGCACCGATTTCCACTTATATCGTCCGGCAAAACGCTTTTCCATGTTTATTTCGACAGCTGACATTGCGGTAGGCGCACTTAATAAGTGAAATAAGTTTAAGCAGGACGTGTTTGCATCGAAGTGCGCTCCAAATAGCGCTGTGATTTAATTTGTCGAAGGTTTTTTCGAAATCGATAATATAAAGTTTTTTTTTCGATTATTTGGGTAATGACCTTGCTGACCATACAAAGCAAAGTAAAACCACGCCAATTATTTGGGTTTGTAAGATCTTCCTTTTTCGGAATGTATAATGCCTTCTATTACTTCGTCAGGCAGATATTCATTTTCCCAGAAGGTGCGGATAATTAGGTGGGTTATTTTGGCGCTTGTATAAGAGTCTGATTTAATAATTTAGCGGAGATTCCGTCTACACCTGGTGATTTATTGATCGAATTTATAATGTCATCAACGTTACGACAGGCAGAATATATATCTGGGTCGCCTACATGTGATTCACATTCACAGCTAATCTGAGAACTGTTCCCATTATAGGATAACATTTCACTATAGAAATCTGCCCAAAAATTTACTTGTTCCTTGGAAGATGTTGCACGCCTCCCATTTCGTTTTCTTAAGGGCCTCTGTGCTGTCGTATGTTCAGTGGTAGGATTTATTAAGCACCTGTAAATGTCACTAGTGCTATGCGTTTCCGCTTGAGCTTCCTTGCCGATATCGTCGACCCATTTTCGTTTGTCGCGTCGTGCGCTTCGATCCACAAGTTTGTCGAGATCCTTGTGCTGTGTTTAGCACCAGGAGTTTTTGTTCTGTTAAGATCAGCCTTTACTAACTTACGTTGTTCGATCATGCGCCAAGTCTCATCTGATATCCAGCCTTTCCTCAGGTTTTCTTTATAGCCAAGAATGTCTGTAGCTGTAGTCTGTAGTTTAATTTAATATTTAAGTTTTATTAGCTGAACATTTCAATAGGAGCGCTTTTGTTACAAATTGAGTGACGAAGAAAGAAATCCTAAATATAGACGGGCTAAATAATTTAAACACATTTTTCTGTAACCGCACAATTTCCAACAGGACTATTAGTTAAACATCCATGAACTTTACTGGGTTAGACGTTACGGATGTATGTTAGTTTGATATTTTTTGTCTGTAACCCTGCAAGAGTGTCTGCAGAAAAAAAACCTTTTGGCTGTCATTAAAATATTATAATGAGGTTTAATAGGAAATTTAACAATACTGATTATTTGCACATGGTCCTGAAAGGAGAATGAACTTTTTTTTTTTTTGGAAACCCCAAACAAAAACTCAAAAAAAAGTTATGAATTCGTTTGTGGTTGACATTAAACTGAAACGACAAACTGAGTTCGTGTGGCAGAGAAAAAGAGGAAAGTTAAATGGCCATAAGAATTATGTGGCTTGATTTATGGTTAATATGGATAGAAAGTGTCAAATATTAAAGTGTGACTGACTAAGTTAAAGCGATATTATGACAAGGGTTATTTCAACACTTATGGAAAATGACTTTTAAAAATAACAAAGGATTTAAGGAAAGATAGGCATGGTTATTTCCTTCAATAAGTCAGGATAAAAAAACTAAAGATGGTATGAACATTTTAGGCCCATATTAAATTTTGCTTTCGGCAAATATTTGATTTAAAATGTAATATTTAAAACATGGTGGCTAAGGAATTAATCTATGAAGACAACTCAAATAACCTTCTTAATAATTTATATAAATTATCTATTTTTATTTAATTTTATTTTATTATATATTTTTGATGGTTTTTATAAATAATTGAGTTTATATTGACAGACGCATCTGCTACATCTTAACCAAAAAAATGTCCGTGTCTGTCTGCAGGGAAAATGTTGAAATTGTTTCAATTAACGATTGAATCGATAGTTTGAAATTATTTAAATATGATACATAGTTTCGATTTAAGAACTTCATGCTAACAGTCGCCTTACAAGAAATGCTTCCCTTAGATCTAGAGACCGGGGAGACACCAAAATGTTAAGAATTTTTCACACATAAATATAAAGGAAAGAAAATTTCTTGTAACATTTTTAAATAACCATCCATAGTGACCGTTACAGTGCGACCGCTTTCTTCAGAAAAGCAACAGCCCGACAAGACATCCTGATGAAATTCCCCCTCTTGAAAAACTGGTGCATTATGTTCGCTCTGAATTTAAAAATGTTGCTTATTTAAGTTGCCATTTAGTCCGAAAAGAGCCCCGTCTGACAAATATATATGCCTGGGCATGGGTTTGTTCAATTCCACCATTTGTATAATCCTGAAAGGCAAGTCCACTAGGTTTAACTTGATTGTTCCCATAAATTGGGAATTAATTAGTATTCATTTAATTTTGTGTTAATTTTATAATAATTTGAGTTCACTTATGAAAATAAATATTTTATATTGAATGTAATGGTACCTTTTGTTCCCAGCTACATACAACTCCTAAAGAGTCTTCTGATGATTATCTGACGAGTTACAAAAACAAAAACATCTACATTTTTTTTTATTTATTACTTTTTTATATATTTTTGACACGCTCGTTTTTTAATCTTGGAATGAACATTTTCGACTCTCTGTAAGAGTCTAATAAGAATTACTGAGCTACCTAAATAAGAGCGTTTTTAAAATATGAAAATTCTATTGCCAATACAATTTCAATAAAACAAACCGACCTAAGGATCTGTAAAATAAGATTTTCCGACAGGATGGTCGTGATATCGCGACCTTGACGTTTGTTTGATATAAATTGTATGAAAATTAGAAGTTTTGACATGAAAAACACGCTTGATGCCCTTATTTAGGTAGCTCAGCTATACGGATGAGCATTTAACGAGTCGTAAAATAATCCCTACGTGAGTCTCACACGACCCTTGGCATGCTTTTTAAAAGATTCGTTAGATAATCTCTACATACATCATAAACGATTCCCTTTAGGATTAATATAAGAGTCGTTTGCTGTGTTATGGAAGAATCTCTCATACGAATCAGCATGTGTAACAGTTTCTCCCGTGCGAGGAATTTTCTACGATTAAAAAATGAGCTCGTCGATGATCACAAACGCTCTATGTGAGATTCCGAAGAGACTCTTATACGATTGAAATGCTAACTGGGATATGTATATAAAGACTGAAATATATTTATTTTATAGTTTGAAGACTTTTTTTATGTTCAATAAATATTTTATTGTTATTTTTAATCAGGTTGTTTTATTGAAATGATGTGCAATAAGTGTTTATAGGTGTAAATATATATTTACAAAAGCAAATACAATTCAAATTTCACCATTATTTTTTTGGCAGTTTAGGATTTTTGTAGCATTTTTTAGCATTATATTAAATATGATTTAGCTGTAAAATATGTTTGGATTTTGCGCAATATAAATCGAAGGACTTTTAATTTCATCCAATATATTGTGCCCTACTAATCTAATATACACTCAGCAAATTTAATTGTACAGTATCCACTATAGAAATTAAAATTGAAATTCATTACTTCTTTATTTCTTTAAGTAAATAGCTTAAATTTGATATCCAGCCTAAGAACATATTTAACCCCTCGTTAAAATTTTGGAGATGCACATACAGGGGTTGGCACGTACAACTGATACATACTATTTTGCACAGTTTCTTTTATAAAATCCATAACAATGGGTTGATTTTTTTTTGGTGGGGTGGGGTTGGGAGTGTGTATCCAATTTTCCTTGTCCTGTATCCACTACTGCATCACTAAATGCAATAAATATGTGTCTTATATGACGTCACATAAAATTATTATTTTATTCAGATTATTTTGAATTTTATTTTTGTATGCAATACATAAATAGCTGTATAGAAAAAAGTACCAAAAATATTTATCTGCTCGAATTTCGGAAAAGTACCAAAATATACTTGAGAGCTTATTAAGGAGACATTTTATTTCTATCTTTATTACTTTATACAGGAGGTACGAAAGAAACTGCGGAAAGCTGCCTACTCCCTATACCACCTAAGATACGCGGCAACATGCACCGTACTCCGCCAAGTCTACTTCTCGCTAGCTGAATCGTATATACGTCACGGCATAGCGGCCTGGGGAAACTCTTCACACTGTAAGAATCTCCAGCAGTCCCAAAATCAATTGCTCAAAATACTATACCAAAAACAAGAAAATACAAACAGCACAACCCCAACCTTCGTTTAAATATAGCAAATAATAATGTATTCAATAATGCAAATGATCACAACGTCGGAAACTCATACACACACAATACTCATAATAACTCTACAATCAGAAGCAACCATATATCAAAAAACCTGCCACGCCTACTAAATGTGCTTAACGTGAAAAACATATATCGACTAACAATACTGACTGATCTAAGCGACTCCCGGCTCCTACAACCAATAAACCATCGATACAATACACGGCTTCGTTCAGACGGTCGATTAAAAATTAAAAAAAAAAAAAAAAAAACAGCTATGGTGATAGAACATTAAAAGTTATACTTCCTAACATCTACAATGAAATGCCAACACAACTATTGAATACAGCAGATAAGTCAAAGTTAAGAAAACTTTATAAAATTTTTTTTTTAATGTCCCAATAGCAATACCACTAATTTATTTATTATCTATTTTATTTTATATATATACATAAATATTAAATATGAAAATAAAATAAGCTCTCATAAAATCCTATATAGTATTTACCTGCAGACAAGCCACAAGGCTTCGCGGGTTTTTAGTTAAATTAAGGATGAATGTGATAAATTAAAGAATGAATAAATAAGTAAATAAAGTAAGTACTTAAGAAGATAAATGGGTTACCAAAAAAGTACTTAAGTAATAATTTAACCCTTTTTCGTGCCCAAAATGTACAAATTTCATAAAAAACAAGCACATATCAATTTAATTTTTGATTCAATAGTGATATATTTTGCATTTTACGTCTACCACTGTTAGATCATTATATATAAGGCTAGCAATTTCACCCGTTTTAAACGATTTCTAACCCCTTAGGGCTTAGCTTTCTAAAAATCCCTACTTATTTTATTTACACTTAGGGGGGAGCAGTCTACATACAAAATTCTTTAGCTTAAGTTGTTTGGGCTGGGCAATGATCACCCAGTCATTTACGCTAATCTATATATATAAAATTTAAATATGTTTGTCTGTTGGTCTGTTTGTTGGCTTATAGACCCCTAAACGACTGAACCCATTTTCCTAAAATTTTTACAGTAACATCACATGATATTTTTTCGTTAGGCGCAGGGGATGTGGTATCTTAATAGCCGCTGCACCCATTTTCTTGAATTTTTTGTAGTAGGATCTTCTGAGCACCAAAATTGAAGTAAGATAGCTGCAGGGGGAGTGATACCCCCATAGGACGCCAATATTTAGTATCGCATATCTTAAAAATGTTTATAGTGAGAAGGTTCAAATTTGATAGGAGTCACTCTTACAGAAAACTACACCTTTAAAAATATAAATAAAGGGTGGTAGGAGCAGGGGGAGCAATACCCCCATAGGAAGCTATATTAAATACCGCGTAACTAAAGAACTATTACAGCGAGAGTCTTAAAATATGGTTAAAGCCATTTATTTGGTAAACTTAAAATTTCAAAATAAAAATGAGCGGGTTAGACGAAGGAGGAGCAATATCTCCCATAGAACGAAAATATTAAATAATTCATATCTAAAGACAAAAGCCTTCAAGTAGGACCCACTCTTTCAAAATAAAAATATAATATATAAATGAAAAAGTGTATGTTTCTTTGATCTCTACAGACTCCTCAGCTACTGAGCCTTTCTGAAATTTTACAGCAATTTCCGGATTACCCGGCGCTTGACATAGGCTATTAATATATTTTAATTTTCAAGTAGGCGTGACACCAACCATATTTTGAAAATATGAATAGCCTTATATCTGGCGGACGGTTACAGTAAGAGTCTTGGAATATGAAACAAATAACTTGGTTATCAATACGACATCTGCCAAATAGTCGGCTGGATTAGAAAAGCGGGCGTGGTACCTCCCATACAATGGCAATAGACATTTTTACGTATTGGGAGTACTGTAACAGTGAAAGTATTCCAATTTTGTACAAATAGCTTAGATAATAATACAAAACATCCCATACGAAGACACTTAAAATTTCTATATATCTGTAGAACGGTTACTATAACAGAATTGAAATTTGGTCCAATATGCTTTGTTATCAATACACGAGATCTGTTTTAAAAAAATAATACTAATTTTTCGATGGGGGTTTTATATAAATAAACGAAATCACTAAGAACGCTCTGGTTAGTAGGGTGGCACGTGGTCGCAGCTGATAATTATAATGCTAACTTTTGAAACTCAACAGTAATAGATGTACTTAGCATTTTACCTCCTATAGCCCCAACTTTTTTTATGGGCTCTTTGAATTTCGTTTCGTTTAGCTTTTATTTATTTTTAAAGTTACTCACAATCACTTCACTTATCCAAAAAACTAAGGGGCACAAAATCACAATTATCACATGTAATGATTAATTACTAACACAGTTTAAAAATAACGTACTAATGTACAAGGGAAGCTTTGAAGGAAATTCGAAGCTTACTTTTATATCAAAGTACAAAAATCATCTTTAAAAACCTTAAAATTACAAGAAAACAGTTGTCCACTTTGCTCCAGTATTAACAGTTATATAATTATCCAAGAGTCGAATTAAGATATGAGTTGTATGCTTTGAAGTGTTAGCTTTAATCAGTCATCAAAAATTTATTGAAATTAGAAAAAAAAACAATAATTTTTGTCTGGTGTGTGCAGTGTTTCGTAATAAGCGCTCAAAATTAGCCAAAATTCCACCAGCTATAATATACCCAATACTACAATAAAAAATGTTTTTCAAGAAAAAATTAAATATAAGTTTTCCTTCTTATCATTTCAGAACTCTTCCATATTCTGATGAAGAAAACCTTGAAAAAAACAAGGATTATTAATAATAATATTCCTTACATCATCTCTATCTGGTTAAAGTTAAAAGTGAACATGATGAATAATTAAACATGTAAGTATTTATATTTAATTCCTTTTTTTTTTCTTGACTTAATTTTTTTTTAATGCGGTTTGTATAGTTTTAATCTCCTTTATTAATTTCATTAAACACATACTCAGAAATACATATACACAATTAATTTACTTCTACTCACTCTCATTTGAAGGAATAAACAGAAGGAATAACAAAAAGTGAAAAAAGAACATAAAATCCTAGAATTTACTAAACATTTTCTTTGTATGTTTGTTTTAAGTTAAAGGTTAATAGTTAAACACTAAAGGAAATTTCAAAAAAGTCACATTATTAATGCACAAACTACGGATAAGGACATATTAGATACACACACAGTCACACACGCAGAGTGTATACTGTCATTTATTTATTAGGTCAGTCAGTCATTCAGCCATCCATCCATCTGCTTATCCGTTATAACATGTTGGCTGATTAGGGGGTAATACGTAGCCATCCAACTATTGTTCTCAGATATGAGTGTGGGGGTGTGTGTGTATTTATATGTGTCTGATTAACTACAACTTAAATGAACAGGCCATCAACGTGTACTCCTTCCTATTTTAAGACCCTAGATAATTTGTCTATAAGTAACAGTGCAAATAAGCAATAATGCGAATCTATTCGAGAAGACAGGTAGAAGGTTTTCTCAGTGCAGTGATATATTAAACACTCTGTTTTATGTCGATAAGAACATTAAAATTCCCTCTAGGATACGGTATATTTAATAATTAAATTTTTTTCTTGATTTCGAATATTTTTCTTTAAAAAAAGTTGTTTGAAATCAGAGTACTTATCAAAAAACTTTTTGATATCGACTTTCTTTTAGGAATCATTATAGATTCTGAGTTATTTTCTTAGAGCTACTGATTCGAATTTAAGGAAGATTTATTTAATAGACACTTGAAAAAATTTATCCTATAAAAAATCATAGTTGGGGGTTGTGCACTAAATATTGATTTAAATCAACATTGCACTTTTTGTATATGTATTTGTATTTATTAATTTGATTTTCTAATACAACAAGACATAAAATCTTATGAATTACAGTATTAGAATCAAACTGAATCCCTCTTAATAAAACTGCAAAATAATTAGTTTGCACTATTATTTACCAGCTTGAGTGATGATCGGTATTTGTTTTCACTAGCATTTAAAAAAATTAATGATTGCAAATTTCTTCACTATCACAAACTGAATGCATAGAATCTGCACTCAATTCTAAAAGTGCAAAATTTTAAATAGCAATCCAAAAAGCTTCATATTAACATTTTCTCACTAAAATGTATATTCTCACTAATCACTAATTTGTATGTGCATTAGAGATGAGCGATCTCGTGATTTTAAGGAACATCCTGATTAGTGATACGATCACTGTTCACTGTTCTTAAAAACTGTGATTGTGATCAAGGTTTGTAAGTTTTCAGTTCTTTTATAGTTTTCATCAAATAAAACAAGTATACCATATTTTCTAGTATATGTTTAATTTTTTATTGCACGAATCAGGGTGCCCCGGTAGGCTAGCTGGTACACAGAAAAAAGCGTTTTATCAATAAAAAAAAATGGTTTTAAAAGTATTTAAATTTAATTAATGTGATGATTGAATCAATTATTTTTTTAGTCAAAAGAAAATTAAAAATTTTATTTTAGAAAATTAAAAATTTTATTTTGATTTAATTAACATTTTAGTTGTTTTCAAATAAATTTTCAATTAAAATTTTAATTAAATAACAAAAAATCTTACTTGACTTTTTTCGTTTAAAATAAAATAATTTAAACATGTAGAATTGTTGTTGGGAATTGTCAATATTTATTTTAATAAACTAACACATTGTTCGAAAGTGTTTTTGACCACTTTTTAAAATTAAAAATTAAAATTAAAAATATCATTTATTGAAAATATTTTTTCAAAATGTTAAAATTTTTAGAAATCAATATAATTATTTTGGTAATATGCGCAAAATCAACAAGTTTTTGCTAGATATTATGAATTTGGAATAAGTTTGGTGATTGGAGAAATTTAATACTGTTTTTTGTGTAGTGTGCTAGTCTATCAGTACAGGGGTTGTGGGTTCGATTCCCGCCAGAGGCTCTGGTCTCCTGCAGACAAGCGAAGAGCTTCGCGGGATTAGCATAGGAATTAAAAAAAAAAAGTAAACAGATGCATAACCTAAAAAAACAACAAGATATGCATTAACACATGAATTTTTACAAATAAAGTTCTTTTAACCAGGTATTTTTATCATGTTCAAGAACATTGTTGTTTTCTTACTGTCAATAAAAAAAATAGCAACATTATTTGTTACTGCATGCAAAAAACTCTATTATAAATGAAATATCATAAATGTAATAAAATGAGAAAATAACGACTTCGCAAGTAGCTGTTACTTGACAAATTTGGTCACAACTGTGATTCGTGATTTTTCAGTAACTTTGATTAAATCGCAGGTACAGAAATATCGCTCATCTCTAATGTGCCTGATTTTTGATTTTTGTGATGATATGCATTATCAAAGGAAATTAATTAAAATGCAATTTTATCGATAACGGCTAATTCTTGGTATTAAACAATTGTTTGTTTTACAATTTGGTGCAAAATTTTTATTTGCGCTTAAATTAGCGAAGAAAAAAAAAGTTGCAATAAAAAGAAGATTGCTTTTTAACCCTTTAGTATATACCTGGGCCTGGTCAAGCATTTTTTTCGTATTTTCAGTTTTTTCATATAATTTTTAAATATATTATGCGAAAATTTATGTATTCCTCAATTAAAGTGTTTTTTTTTACAAGAAAATGAGAACAAAGTGTAAATTTAAACACCGTGAGCGTAGCAATTTGCCTAATTAAAATTTTATGCATATTGTATCCCCCTGGCCAGGCCCTGTCCTTTTATATATGTGCTGTAGTTGATAAAATAAAAACGAAACGTATCAAAAAGCATACGCAACACATAAGAATTCTCTCTTTACTTTAATTTCGAAGAATAATTCTAGCTGACAACAAAATGTAGTCGACTATAACTAGAATATGGTAATTTTTGCTTCTCATTTTACTTTTTAAACATGAAAATAATGTTTATATATTATGTCATCGTACTGATGACAGTTTGTCTCTACTGATGTCAAAATACATCAGCGTTATGACGCCTTTTCTATCAGTGTACACAAAATGTGGCATCCATTTGATGTCACTGTAGTTACAGCGTAGATAACGCATAACATTTTACAAAATGTTAGGATAACGTTCGTCATTAGATTGTTGTCACTTTTTGGATTATTGATGCCATTTTTAATATCATTGATGTCACAATTCTATATGAAGATGCATTTTTTTATGAGTGCACTATCTCGCACGCTTACTGAGATTGCTTATCTTCAATTCATAACTCAACATCAACAAAATGGTTGCAACAATTTTGCACTATCACTTAGTGTGAGTTGAAACTGCAAAATGAGTGCACTATCCCCATCTATGTAAAAAATACCTCAGACGTTTCGGGCAAGTCCATCGACAATTTCTCAGATTCCTAAAAAAATTTTATATGATAATTTGGCTGTGGGAAAAATCGCCCAAAGAAAAATGGCCCAAAAAAAGAAAGGAAAAATCGCCCAAAAAAATTCCATGTAAAATTGGGCCTAAATTCATATGAAAAGTGACCTAAAATTTTTGGGCTATTTTTTGTTATTGTTGGGTGATTTTTCGTTTTTTAAATTTGGGTGATTTTTCATAATGAAAAATGTATGAAAAATGGCCCATTTTTTTGATTTTCTCCTCTATGGTATAACAAACACCGGCTTCGCTTACTAAAGCTTCACTGCACTGGTTCATTTTTCATTTTTTTTTTTGGGCCCTTTTTCGTTTCTTTTGGGCAAAATTACATATATAACTTTTTGGGTCATTTTTCATGTTTTGTTGGGCGATTCTTCATTTGGGCGATTTTTCATTTTTTTTTTTTGGGCCATTTTTCTTTGGGCGATTTTTCCCACAGCCTGATAATTTAATCAATTCTGAGAATTTTTCCTTTATAAAATGGCTGCCTTCTTAATCGTCTGTATGCAACGTCCAATTAGTGTTTTAATTAAGCAGTTGTACTTAATTGTACTGACATAACGAAACGGCTACAAACTTTCATTAATCGCTGCCTAAGAAGAACTTTATATATTTGTTGGCCACAAATCATCTCTAATGCCGAATTACTAACTACACAGAAAAAAAATGTTGCCCCAATTAAAGCATTAATCAAAAATGAAATGAGTTTTACTTAAAAATTTAATCAAGTGAATTAAGGGTTTAATCAAGTGAATTAAACGTTTAATTGTAACTATTAATTTGTTTACTGGTTGAAATTAATTCACTTGATTAAACGTTTAATTCACTTGATTAAAAGTTTAATTCACTTTATGAAATTTTTAATTAAAACGGATTTATTTTTTATTAATGCTTTAATTGTGGCAACATTTTTGGAGAATTTTTTCTGTGTTGTACGAACTAAATACCAGTACCAACGGAGGTAAGGAGACGAAAGTGGCAGTGGATGAGACTATGGGTAAAAAACGATGTGTTTACCAGCCGCCCCGTACGTGAGAGTCACCATCACAAATAGGTAGCAACTAAAGTGTTTAATACGGTAAAATTAAACACTCACCCCCTGCTTTGGAGCTACCTAGCCTCCACCGCGTTTGGAAAAATGCCAGCAGCTTCTGTTGAAAAGCAACAGCACATGGTGATAATCCTTCCTCAGGCCGAACTCTCCCACAGGTAGCGAAAAGGGCTGACCCTTTGGCCAGATTTTCAGGAATATCCCTTTCCGCGACTATGCGTTGAAACCACAACCACCACATGATCTCCAAAGACATCTCTTCATCAAAAGTACCTTTCTGTCGCACACAATTGTAAGTTCATGCTTTAAAAAAGCTCTCCTCCCACGGACGAAGAACAACTTCTAAAAAAGCAGTTTTCTATCAAAAAAATTAAGCTTCCGCAAAGACAACAATCCTAAAAGGCAGAAAGCAATTCCCCCAAGAAACATACTAACGGAGGCCGCAATCAATACTCAATCCGGTTCCTGCTCAACGTAGTACCAGATAGTATTTCTGGTCATCCGCGATCTAAATAGATGTGTAAATTTTGGATTTTGGTAGAATCCCAGGTATTTACTACACCTGATTTGCCCTGAGGATTTAAAATCAAAAGGAGAAATATCCTTTAGATGTTCCCTACACCCCCGTTGGAATCAGCTGCTTAACAGATGGCCTTGGGAAAAATGGCACAGCTGCATTAAGGACTACGTGGCTTTTTTGCAACATGCGTTAGGAAGGCAGTTAAACTTCTCTGATTATAAGTGTTGATCGACCTTTTTTCGATTACTCTAAATAGTTTATAGTTAAATGCAGGCTTCGCGGCTATTAATTTAATGTAAATAAAAGATTATCTATTCATTCTCAATAAAATCCGACGGTTCGTCGGTATTCTTTTCAACTTTTTCAGGGATTGAGTTACAACTTCTTTAGGGATTTAATTAATATAATGATCTTTTTCGTGAGTTTACACCATTTATAAATTATATCACATTATTTTGTATAGGTGAACAACACAACACAAATTTGAGTTGGAAAAATTTTCTTTTTAATTTTCCTTTCTCCATAGAAAAGTTCTCTTATTTTCGGTAATTTGTTCTATAGCAAATTTCCGTAATTTTTAACAATATACTTTAAAGAAAAATTCTCTGTCTCTTTTTTATAGCAATTTTGACATCTTTGGAGATTTCTTAGTAGATTTCTCTGTTGAAACTTTCTCTAAAATAATGAAATTTTCTTCAAAGAAAGTTTTTCGAATTCAGAGACATTTTCTCCATGAATAAATTCCTGAGGGATAATTCTTGCAGTCGTGATCGAATGCTTCTTTGATTCAAAAGCAATTGTATTTGTATTGCTTTCAGTCGATACTGAATATATCGAAATTATTTTTTCAGTGTTGAAAAGCATTTATTTGAGTTTTCACAACACGGAAAAAATAATTTCGATTCGTTCAGTATCGACTGAAAGAATAAGAAATCAAATTGCTTTTGAATAGCAAAATTATACGATCAGGACTGCCAGAGTTAGTCCCTTGATAATTTTCTCTTGGAAAAATTTCTTTACTTTAGAGCAATTTTATCAAGAGAATTTTTTCGTTATAAAAAATTTTCAAGTTTCTATAGTTTTTGTTTTATTTTTATGTTGGAAATTAACTAGTCTTTGTACAAATTTTCCTGCACAAAATTCCTAAGTACCAGAGCGACTTTCTACGAAGAATATTTTCTTGTCATCTCTGATTTTACCTGTAAAATATAAATATCAGTTTCTGTGAGATTTTCCCAATAGAAAATTTAATTAGTATCTCTCTGCAAAAATTTTCTGAAATCTTTGTTTTAGAAAAGTTTTAATTAATTAGTAGCTCTGAAAAGTTCTCTAAAGAAAAGTTATAAGTACCTGTGAGATTTTCTTTGAAGTAAAATTCTTCGATTTTCAGCAATTGCTTCTAGCGAAATTTTATATTACCACATTTTTACGATATTGAACCATTTTTTCTATGAATAAATTCTCCTATACTGATAATTTTCTTTGCCAAATTTCTGCAATACAAACGTCAATTTGGCTTATATTCGAAAAATTTCTCTCATATCCGATTTTTCTCAGTTTTGGCGAAAAACACTTTTTTTAACATCTGATATCTCTTCTGCGTCAGATTCTTTGATATTTTCTTAAATTCAATAATATTTTCTTACTTGAGGTTTCCTTAATTAAAATTTCTCAGCTTCTGCGAGACTTTTCTATTATAAAAATTTATTCGTTTCTGTGCGATTTTTTAAACAAAATATTTTTTAGTATTTCTGCATTTGTAGGATATTCTTCATAGAAAATTTTACAACTTTTGAAAAGTCTACAATTTTTGTATTATAAATTAATACTCAGCACTGTTACAGGTGGTATTGCCACTTATAAATCTGTCGAAAGAAGGGGATATTTGTGGATTTTCTAGCAATGTAACTTGACTAAGGTCAATTTAAATGTTTACACAACCAGCAGCAGTTAATCATGTGTTCTTAGTGACATTGTCAAATGATCATTCGATTACAGACACACATAACACTATTAAAGACAATATACGTATAAAGGGTGTCCAAATTTTAGGTATCAATGTTCAATGGAAATTGCTACAGGGAGATGATCCGAAGCTTTTTGTGGCGGAAAATTTATGATTTAGACGTAGAGAATATGTGGTTTCAACAGGATCGTGCGACTTGCCACACAACAAGAGAAACAATGGCTGTTTTGAAAAAAAAGTTCGAAAATCGCATTATTTTTAGTAGAGGAGGAGTAAATTGACCACCAGCCTCGTGCGATTTGAAACCTTAAGACTATTTTTTGTGGGGTTGTTTTAAATCGAAAGTGTACAGTAATAGTCCCTGAACAGATCAAGAGTTTAAATACAACATCATCGAACAGATATCAACCATTGGCAACAGTTTATTGAAAAACATGATTGAGAATTTTGGTAAAGGATTGTAAGCCTGCCGCGCCAATAGGGGTAGGGGGTCACTTTACCGACATAATTTTTAATTTTAAACCGGAACCTATTTGCAACAAACTGATATAAAAATATTTTTAATATGTCAAAAAAAAAAAAATTCTTATTAAAATTAAAATTATACCTCAATTTTTGGACACCCTTTATGTACCTTACCTTATCTTACGACTACATATATGTATATGTACTTAATACCTGTATGTAATCATGGGTATCAGACATGATTTGTGCATTGATATGCATTAATTAGTAAATTAGTAAATGTAGAAAAATACAACAATAACAAGAACAACAATAGTATCTAAAGGTTAAAGTAATGACAAATTATACAAAAGTATCTATCAACTTAGTAGATACAACTACTTACATAATTAGCTGTCCTGGTATAACTTGATTTTATTTATTGTGACAGAAATAAGTTATGCATGCAGCTGAGCAAACTACATGTAACAAAAGTTAAATCACCTGAAGAGAGCTGGAAGGTGATTACGAGCTGGAAGGTGATTACAACTTTTATAAATTATAAAGTTACGTGTTTTTTTTTTTATTATAAAACAAGGAAAAATTTATGGTATATAATTTATTTAAGTTTACAGATATTAAGAGAGGAAAGCTTTGTTGCTTCCTAGTCTATGCAGGAAATTTTAGTTAAATAAAAACTAAAAATTTGATACGATATTAAGATTGAGAAATATTTGAGCGTTTTTTTCTAAATGTAAGAAATAGAATTACATATTATATTCTAACTTAATTAATCAAACCAACTATCATTATTTTTATTGTTTAAGCTTGAGGTCTTTTTATTTATAAAATATTAAATTTATTTATTTTTATCGATTTATTTATTTTTAAGGTTAGCGAAATATCGATAAAAATAAATAAATTTTATATTTTGTAAATAAAAAGACCTCAAGCTTAAACAATAAAAAATAGTTATAAAAAAAGAAAGGTTAAATAAGACTAAATAACATTCAAACTAACTATCGCTTGACTAATTAAGTTAGATCCTCCAGTCACTATAGGTTAAAGGACTGGTTTTTTGAGGCAATAACTAACTTGAATCAGCTACATCTTCAAAATTTAGTACAGATGACACGGATGGATACTTTAGTTTTCGGTATTTCAAGACGACCCGCCCAAATCACGACAACTTCTAGTAGCTTTATTATTTCCTATGTTAAAGGTTGCCGGAAATTTAAATAATTCCATAATTTCTTTATGCTGCTTACCAAAAACTCAGTTTATACATCCACGGGCT
This sequence comes from Pollenia amentaria, assembly GCA_943735925.1. Classification (NCBI taxonomy): domain Eukaryota; kingdom Metazoa; phylum Arthropoda; class Insecta; order Diptera; family Polleniidae; genus Pollenia; species Pollenia amentaria. The sequence goes on along the minus strand of OX031009.1, from coordinate 144,640,308 downwards.
CACCAACTTTCAGTGACAGGGAAGGTAAGCCAATCAGGGTGGTAAAAACTTCGCCTAGAAAATAATGTGTTGATTAATCAGGAAAAAGTAAAAAGACTACTTACAATTCTACTGAAAGGACCAATGAATTTTACAAGGGATGTCCCAACATGAACGCATTCATAAGTAAGTAATCATTTTTTTTCTACAAACATCTGGAAAATAAGTAGTTAAAGCTGTGGAGCGCACTACAGGACCGATAGTGGCGTAGGTGTATATCGCAACAGATATGAAATTGCATCTTGATTCTTTGTCCTCCTTTCGACCTTACCTAAGTTAAAGCTGTAGTTATAAAAGAAAGCTACTAAAGAATGAATGAAAGAATCTATTCATTTTAAAAAAGTAAAAGAACTTTTAACTGGGTTACTACACAAATTAATTATAAAAATAAAGAGCATTCTGAAAATAATATAAAAGCATAAAATAATTTTTTTTTTCATTTTTTGTTTATTGATATTATATATTAAATATGAACTAACAATAGTTAATCAAATTCTATACTAATACTTTATTTTTGTCCTGCCAATGCTAGACGAAAATTTTTCTCTTCACGGTTTCTGTTCACATATGTAGATGTTTAGCGGTCTTCTCGTCGGATGAGTCCTGCAGTATCTGTTCTCCTTAATCTAGAGTGGCCGCTGTAATTTAAAGTATTTCGAGCTAGTGGATTTGGGTGCGACTCAAGCCATTTTAATTATATTACTGCAAACTTCGTTATAATAGTTTTTACTAATGGCACATTTAGGTCCTTGTGAATATTTGAGTTTTTAACGTACCAGGGAGCGGCTGTGATTATTCGAAGAATTTTATTTTGACGCCATTGCATTTTTTTCGATATTTGAGGCCGAGGCAGTGCCCCATAGCTGAATTCCGTAGCACCAGATTGGTTTTAATATAGAGTTGTAAAGTGGAAGTTTGCAATCGAGGCTAAGAACAGAATTTTTCCAATTAGCCAATTAATTTGAATTGCTTTTAGTTTCATTTGTGTTAGTTTGGCTTCTATATGGCATTTCCATGTTAAACGCCGATCAAGATAAATACCGAGATATTTTACATGCGTTTGTTGGGGCACTAATTGATTATTGATTTTAATAGGGGGACATGACTCCTGACGCAAGGTGAATGTTATATGTTCGCATTTTTGCTCATTGACCTTTATCCTCCATTGTTTTAACCACTTTTCCAGTTCAAATATATCGAGCCCTTAGCGCCAAATTATCGTAAGCGACAAAACACAAATTTTACAGGAGAAGGTTTTTATTTCTTTTTTGATATGTATACATAAACTTAAAAATTTTTTGATGCGACATATTATAATTTCGTCCAAGCAAGCTACCGACTACAATAAAATAAAGTTTGCTTACATTGTGCATTGGTCCTTAAATTTTTAATTTTAGCAATAAAAAAATATTGAGAAAATGTCGCTTACGATAATTTGGCGCTAAGGGCTCGATATGATCCTGCAAGTAACGAAATGCTTCATGACAGTTTTCGTGTACGCTTAAAAAAGCTGTATCATCAGCAAATGTTGAAGTTAGGGTGTGGTTATTTGTTGGCATGTCTGAGGTATATATTAGGTATAACAGTGGGCCCTTGATGCTTCCCTGAGAGACCCCCGCGTCAATTGGCTGAGGAGAAATTAAAAAACCCCTTCTTAAATAATAATCTTTCCACCAACTAAGTAGCTTTCTAACCAGCTTGTGTGTATTTACTGGCGTCAAAATTCGCTTGTTAAATGATGTTATTAACAAATTTATGTTAAATAAAAAAAAACAATCGTATGCGGAGTTAAAAAAATAACACGTCTGTTCTCAACGAGCACAAGGTGATGGTGATAAAAAAAACTAACTTCCAATTTCCCGATATCAAAAGAAGGCTTTATTTTGCACAAATACATTTAAAACAAAAAGCAATGTGTTTAGGACCTAATTGTGTAAAATTTAACGTCAAAAATTACATTGAAAACCTTTTGTTGTTGCATTCTACTGAAATTCATATTGCGTTTTAAAAGTTTCAACGCCAAAATATACATTAAAAGCGTTTGAAATTAAAAAAACTTCAATAGAAGGTAACAACGAAATTATAAAATATTTTTGACTTTGTTTTTTGCTTTTAAGTAGTTTTTTGCGTTGCGTTGCGCTTTATCCGGGACTTAGAATTTGCATTTGCTTTTGTTTTAAATGTAATTGTACGAAAGAATGAATTCTTTCGCACATAATGAAATAGGCAATATTAAAAAGAAGAACCAGGACTGTGGAGTTGTCAGAAAAAAGTACTAACTCCGACTCCAAACGCTGAAATTGTCTATGCCCCCGCGTGTGCAATTTGAGTATATAATTTTATAACCTGGACGCTAGAGCAATTTCAAAGCCGAATTATAAAAAATTGCAACAACATGCAAGTCTGAACAACTGCCAAGTCTGGACAATGACTTAGGTAGATAACTCTTATGGTTCGAATAAGAGACCACTCTAGAAAAAGTGGTGATTGGTCCCCCTTCTACCCTACATAGATTTTAAGTAAAGGTAACAATACACGATTTGTTTTTTTTAACCTGTCACCCTTTCAAGTCACATGTTATTTTGCAGATCTCTCAAGCCTGTGATTTTACAGAAGGTTTGTAATAGTCGGTCACAAACATGTTATTTTCTTCTGCAGAAATCAAAAAAGTTCTCTGTTCCAAAACGACGTGCGGCCGCCACAAAAATGTTAACTTGCACTGTAAGAAGAGTTCAGCCATTTTGAAAATTTTTTTGTTTAAATTCAAAGACACCAATTAAGGATATAATAATGAAACGTTTATGTATATGTGTATACATATTTTGAATCTTTTGAATCTCATATAACTTATTCAAATTTGTTGTAGCCACTACAACAACACCACACAAGTAGCTAAAAAACGATTGGCTTGTTGTGTGTAGAAACAAACATTAGAACAAGAAATAAACACATTAATGATGAAACAGAACTGGGGCTGAACGCTGTTTTCCATACAGTTTGACATAAAATTATGCCAGAGAATGCGGTCGAGAAATAAAATCAATTTTATTTTGAAGACGTTTTTTCTCATGCTCTCACATAGAGACAATTATTCTCCGAACAATGCTACCATACTTTCGTTCAATTTCATACATTTTGTAAACAAAGAAAAAAAAGAACAAAAGAAAACGAAAGAAATGAGAGAAAATTGCAGTTACGGTCGACGTTTTAATTATGGGCTTAAAAATGTTTGCCTGAAGTTGAAGACTCAATTCTGTTTCATCATTTATTTTCATGTTTAACTCTTAATCAATTTTATTTTTTAAACTTTAAAAAGTTAAATTGTCTTTTGCCTTCAATTTCTCACTTCTCATTTAGTTTATATTCTTAGCTTAATATGTACATTAAGTTTTTAAAGTAAAAATCATATCGGGCATGGTGGTGGTGTTTTATAATTGGAACTTTGTATGGTGTGAAACAGGTAAGTAAATTAATTATAATAATAATATTCTTCTAATTTCAGCTTGGATTTATTGTAAGTACGAGTTCGGGATTAAATCAATTTTATAATTCTTGAATCAAGCGCATTTTGAGATTGATTTAATCTCAGTTTTACCTTAATCAATCTCATTTTCGGATTTTTTTAAGTACGAATCCGGGATTGAATATGGATAACTTGAGTATTTCGCGATTGAATAATCCGTACTTGATTCAAGAAAATCCGAACTTACCGTACTATGGATACCGCTTCGGATTGATTTGGATACGGATGGATTGATTTTTCTTTTGAGTGCATCTTTAGTCAGACCAATCTTGGAATATGGATGTATTATTTGGGATCCGGATGCGGATTATCTCAAAAACATTATAGAATGAGTCCAAAAACAATTCCTTCGTTTTTGTTTGGGTAATTCAACATGGAATCCTAACGTCATTATTTCTCCTTATACCACCACAAGGCTAGCATTAATAAAATTACCAACGTTGGAGAGCAGAAGAACTATGCTTAACGTTTAATTTTTATTCAACCTAATAAATGGTGCAGTGTGTTCCGACTTCCTACTCAGTAACATAAACTTTAATGTTCCTCATCGATTAACTCGTTTCTACTTTGCAATACATATACAAGTGTTTTAAACTATTTATGCTAATTCTAATTCTCAGAAAATTATGTAAACTTTATAATGATTTTTATTTTCTTATTGACTTTTCTGTTAATGTCATTAAACGTAATATTATTTTGTATCTTAATCAATGTAATTAAATGGCTGTCTAAATCTTTTGTTATTTTGAATATTATGTAAATTTTTTTTTCTTTTTTATACTCGGTCTGAAAGGATTTATTCTATAGACCTTAAATAAATAAACAAAAAATAAATAAAAAACGTATGTATTTTGCAGTGGGAAATTTTACAAAGCAAATGTAAGAAATATGTCGTGTAAGGGTGCCTTAATTTTCTTTTCAATAATTTTCTCAAAATCCTTTTTAGTTTGGATTTGTGTTGAGTTAATCTTATTCTATGTAAGTTTATCTGTAGAAAGAAAGGTTTTTTTTTCTTTTTTTTTAAATTACCTATGCTAATCCCGCGAAGCTATACGCTTGTCTGCAGAAGACCAGAGTCTCTGGAGGGAATCGAACCCGCATCCCCGGCGCTGATAGACTAGCTCACTACCAGTTAGCCTACCGGGGCACTTAACTTTTTCCACAAAATTTTATTTATATTTTGAGAAAGTTTCCAAATAAAGTTTTACTAGGATTCTGAATGAGTTTCTGTAATTAAAATTATTTTGATCCTGATAACGTTTTTCTATTGAATTTGACTTAGATTCTGATAGAACTGAATACTTTTCTTTGTTGCAATTAACGTACTTTCCATGTAAGTTTTACTTTATTAATTTACTTAGGTTTTAGGCAAGTTTCTATTTAAACTTTTATTCAGATTCCAAAGAAGTTTTCAAATATTATTCTCAGTATAGTTATACAAATTTTTTTAACCTTTTATTATTGACTTTTACTTTCCCTAAATTTCCACAGTCTTATTGCATGCAACTCACAAAGGAGAAACAGCATATTCAGCACAAAGTGGAAGAAAACAAAATATTCCAATGAAAAAATTTATGAATAAAACTGAAAACTATGTAAAATTACTCTCTCACATACGCAGACCCAGATGGCAAATTGAATGAAATACAAGTGACTGTTAAAAAATAAACAATTTTACATTTTTTACTGCAGCACTTAGCGCAGCACCATTCATTTCATCATTTATTCCCTCATTCATTCTGTCATTCAGTCATTGTTACTGCATTTTTGTAACAACAAAATAAAACCAAAACAATAATGAAATTTTGCTCGTATTGTACTAAAATTGTGTAAATATAACTAAAGAAGAAAAAAAAATTTATAAAATACTCATGTGTGTAGTTGGAGCAATTTATTTGTAAAAAATTGAAATATTTATAATGCATATTCATATAAATGTAAAGAGGCAGAGAGATGCAACACATTTTTTTTTACACTTATTCTTGTTTATTTATGTATTCCTTTCATTTCGTTTGAAATCCTTTAAGATTTGTGTAAAAAGGATTTTTATTTCCTTGCATTAATCTAAAATAAAGAATGCCTGCTGAGTTGCTGTGTTTTTTTCTTTTTTTTTTATATACTGCAGTTGAAAAAAAAGGAAAGAGAAATACATAAATATGTGGAAACTGTTATTGGATTATTGAGAGAATGTTGTTCTATTTATGACATAATTGTGTGGAATATTTGGCAAGGAAATTCACAACATATTTCTGAACTTTTACGCAAATTAAAGTGCTGTTTTAGATTTAGTTTGCATTTGAATTTAATTACTTTGTGGATACATTTTAGTTCAAGTTATTTTGTTGTACATATGTATTTATATATGTAAATACATATTAATTATCCACAGGAAACTTAATAATGATGTTCACAAATCATTCAATATAATTTTTTATTCGCTTCATTCGTATTCGGTTAGATGAATAACTATGACTTGAGATCAAAATCAACACTAGATATTGAAGAGACGAGTAAGATGAAGTTAGTTTGTTCACTAATACAAGAGTATATGAAGATTTACAACTATGAAACAAAACTACCATTGAATAAATCTTGAATATGTTTATGGAAAAACATTATGATTTAAAAGTCAGTGTAGCCAGTTGAAGAAAAATTAAATCATTAAGGAAAGATAAAAAAACAAAAATAACCATAAAGAGTAAATGCAAATGATTAAAAAAAAAATTGAACTTTGTTTTCAATGTAAATTAATTGCTTTCAATGGGAATTAATTGCTTTCAATGTAAATTTTAAAATTTCAATTAAAAATTTATTTTATTTCCAAAAACATTCACTAGCTTTCAGCAATATGTTTTACTTGAAAACACATTAAAAAAATAGTTACCAAAAAAATTCAAAATGCTTTAATTACATGAAGTTACTAAAGTGGCAACATTGCTATTATTTCAATGTTAAAAAAGAGAGAGAGTGAGATCTGTGCAACAAAAGCCGTTTCATTGCACAACCCATGGTGAAATTACTAAAAGATGGCGCGGTAATACAACAAACATTACAAAATCTACAAAGAATTTGTTTTTGTTTCAGGTTATTATAAAAATTTTAAAATAGTAAAAAAAAAAAAAATTATAATTTTTGTAAAATTATCAAAACTAACAAATATGACATTATTAACTTTGTCCTTACGTCATGATTTGTGTCTCTGTTGTTTGATTAGATGAGTGGGCAAGAAAAGTATTTTAAAAAATTTCCAATTTTCAAGAAAAAAAAATTACTTAAAATGCATAGCCTAAGCCCAAGAAGCTCAACAAGAACTTTTTATCTAAAACAAAATACAAACAAAAAATTTAGATGAAGATGATTAAAATTTTTATTGTATTACGAAGAGAAAAGTTCGGCAATTATGAATGAAATATGATATCTAGCAAATGTCCACCTCGAGCACGCTGACAGATGCCGATTCTTTTATCAAAGTTTTTAATCACTTTTTAGCAAAATGGCGTGCCTTTTTCGATAATCATATCACGGATTTTGAGTTTTAAAACTGCAAACGATTCGATTGGCTCCGTATAGACTCTGTCCTTAACAAAGCCCCACAAAAAATAATCCAGTGGTGTTAAATCACATGATCTGGCTGGCCACTTAACAGCTGATGTTCGTGAAATTATGCGATTGGGAAATTTGGTTTGCAATTAATTGATCGTTTCATTGGCTGTGTGACAAGTAGCACCGTCCTGTTGAAACCACATGTCAGTGATATCCACGTCATCAATAATAGGCCAAAATCGAGTTGTTTACATCTCGTGATAGCGTGATCCATTGACGACCAAATTTCTTAATAGCGATTTAAGAAGGACGATTATGTTGTCCGAAAATATTACGAATTTTATAAAATGTAACTTTAACAGAATCACCATTTTTATAGTGGATTTTAATTATTTTAATGCGGCTTTCGAGCGAAATTGAATTTATTGTAACAATAGCCAATTCATCACTACGAACATGTCAGAAAACTATTTGTCAAAACTGTCATGTTGTTGATGTTGCCTTAATCAAAAAATAAAGTTCATATTGGAAAACCCGATACTACGTTGATTTATTTTTATTATTTATGCCCGACGTTTCCTGCAATCAGAAAATATTTCACGCAAGAAGTTCCAACATAATAGAGCACATATCTTATATATAAATACGGGAACAATTTTTTTGGAGTTGATTTTTAAGTATCTTATCGTTCACCGAATCGTTTATCGTTTTAAAAGTATTTTTTGTAGATGTGCAAAATATATTTTAAATATATATATTTTTCAACATTTTTAGGAGTAAGGGGCTTAATGTTGGCACCGGTTTCGGACTTAAAGACAAATGTGCCGATGACTCCTTCAGCATATCAACCGCACAAAACAGTGGTTTTCTTCGAACAATTCTGCGTTTTTACATACTAGAGGTCTGCAAGAATAAATAAAAAGGAATTTCAACACACTCATTTCTTTTTTAACTACAATGAGTTGAGCACCAAATAATAACGAAACAAATGAGAGAATAACCAAAGGCAAAGACAAAATAAAAAAAACACATTAAATTTAGTGAACTCAAGTCAAATGGGTAGAATATTCAAATCCATATAATTTGTCATTTTATTTGAATTTCTACTTCTCATTTGAATTTTTTCTGTACATACGTTTTATGCAAGAATGCGAAGGTTAAACTCTTATAAATAAAAGAAGCTACAAGCTTATATACATATTATGTCAATGTGCTCAAAGATATATAGGCACATTCAATAATTTAAAAATTATTTGAATATTTTTTCTGAATTCACACGTTTCATCTCTTGATGATCAACTTCTTTTCAATTCCCTTTTAAAGATGCCAATAGGATCACACACAGCAATCGGTTACAACATTTTTCAGTTCAAAGCAACAAAATTTTATTCACGGCGAATCAAAGAAAAATAGAAAATAAAAAATTTACATGCAGTCATCGTTGTGCATATACGTTGGTACGGACCGAGTACACGCTTCTCCATATCAACCTCTATCTTTTTTCTTCTTTCACCTAAAAACAAGAGTTGATCCTCAAAAGATGAAACGTGTAAATTCCGTAAACTTTCGGGTATGTGCAATGTTTTGATATTTATGAATGAATGTCAAATTTACAACAAACAAGCTTTTTATAAAATGCATTCACCTTATTTTTGTATATGGTTTACTCTCTCCTTATATCTTAGAGTATTTGAATAATTGTTGTTCAAATGAATTATTCAAAACAAAACTCTATCACATACCAGTTAAGCCGGAAATGAGCCTTAAAGTTTAATGAACAGAGCACGAATTTTGGAAATAAATTTCCACGATTTATAAAAGTTGTTATGCTGTAATAGGGTTTGCAAAGGACCGTAAAAATGTGAAACCGCGGTTTCGGTTTTTAAATGAGTGAAACCGGTTGGCTTCGGTTCGGTTTTCGGTTTTTCTTACAAATCTTGCATATTGCTGTGTTTGATTGGTGCTCTGATTATTTGAAATGTTTCCAATTTCCAAAATTTAGTTCAGACATTTCTGAAATAAAATAAGTATAATAAAATAAGTAAAAAAAAAGGTTTAATATGCTGCCAAATTTTATTGGTTATTAATATGGCTGCGATTTCCATGCAAATGCGTGTTTTTTTTCGATGGTCTAAGAACGATGTCTACCAATTATCTTTTCAAATCATTAAATTTACGTTAAGATGGCATCGATTTGTTTTTGCATATTTTGGTTTTCAATACATATTTTGACATTTTGAGTGATTTTTTTAAATTTCTATACCATAAAAATTACATAAAAAAAAATTAATATATAAATAAATTCTTATGGAGCTCTGCTTAAAATACAGGGTTTTTCAAGATTTTGACGAAAGATCCTTCTATTTTTAACCGATGCAGCACCTTCTGAGTACTTTTTTTAAGATTAAAAATTTTTGAAACAATTTCCATTGTTGCCGGCTGTAATGTGTACACCTCTTTTATAAGAAGTACGAGTGTTATACATATATAATTTTCCATTTCTATAAGTATAGATATATTTTTAAAGTTAAGCTGAAAACCGAGGCTTTTTTGGTCGGTTTTAGGTTTCGGTTAAAGCCAAACAGCAATCCCTATGTTGTAAGCCTTTGCCTGGTGATTTGCCAAAGTACACTGCAAAAAATCGACATTTCTATCCGTCTTTTAAAAGATACCCTTTGCAACTCAAGCAAACTATTGTATTTATATAAGTGTAAATTATGTTTCTTATTATCATCTAAATTAAAAACACAACGCATCCTCTTTCTGATAACTGCTGCTGTAATGTTTAAATAATGCATTATTTTCATATATTGTTGTTAAACACTTTTTATATTTTTTCTTTTATTCTCAGTTTTCTATTATTCTCTAAGCAGCACAATGTTACAATAATCTTTAGTATTAAAATACCAAATGTTATTAAATATCTTTAAAGCAATTCAAAAACATACCCATACAAAGAAAGCAAAAGTATTTGCTCTGATAAACTTCCATAAGAAAACAGGAACAGAAGGAATTTTGAATGAAACATAACTTCCGTTAGTAACCATAACTTTCTATATGCATCTAGGATATAACGAGCATACACACATTTACAGCCACTCGCTCACTCAGTCACTCACTTACTTAAACCTGTATAAATGTATACCGACAAACAAACGACAAGTAAATTCAAAAATGCATTTGCACGAGTTTAAGTCAAGTAAGTACTATACACACACATGTAGTTTTCCTATGGAATCTGTAACTAAATCCTTTTTGTCAAAAATCCAAAAATAAGAAAAACGTCACATGATTTCTAATGGCAAATATAAACGACATAAGTAAAAATGTTTGCAATATAGTTTAACCCTATTTCAACTTCGATGGGGGCAAGTATTTCGCGTTTTTGATGTTGTTTGTAACACCTACTTTCGGGCAAAATTTTTCTCAGGTAAAGTCTCTCTCACTGAGAAAGGTTTTAAATAATTAGTCAATTCACAAGGTATCCTAACATGTCATATTGTCAAAATGTCCTAATACTTCACAATGGTTTAAAAATATTGTTGTACGGCTCAGCTGCTCAGCGCTGGACTTTTCTGATTAATTACGACAGCACAATAAACACAGCTAGCAACGTTCTATTTATTTAAGACACTTTTTGTTAACAAACCAACAACAATATTTTTAAACCATTGTGAAATATTAGGACATTTTGACAATATGACATGTTAGGATACCTTGTGAATTGACTAAATATATATATCAAAATTTTCTGTGGATTTTGGAATAAATGCATGAAGCCGCCTAAAACGCGTAATTCGAGACAGCACCAATTTCTAAGTATACTTTAAAATGTGTAGTGTGTATTTATTTCGAATATGAGTTGATAATACGACAAGAAATACTGCCCATTTCACCATGGTCCAATAAGTACGTCTGCGCAAAACTACAATGCAACAATATAAAAAACAGCACTCATTTTTTTTGTGTAAAATATGATTAAGATGTCAAAAACAACCGCATTAATTTATGTAAAAAACTTTAAAAATGTCAAAAACAATTGCAAGAAATAAATAAAACTCTGCCAAAAATCAGCAGGCGCTTCGCGCAAACCAACATATTGAACCAAACTATTTTACTAGATGCGAAAGAACTCTTTCTTTCGCACAACTTCATATAAAACAAAAACAAACCGTTAAACTTTCGCCTTTGTATCAAAATAAAGCGTTCTGTCTACATCGCGAAATCGACAGAGAATATCTTATAATTTACTAGATGGGACTGGCAGAAGTTGGCTTACCCTCAAATGTTTTATTATACTCACATTACAATAGTGGAGAGGGTATTGTACTTTTAGTATACCGATAGACTCAGAATCAGTTTATGAGTCGATCTAATGTTACCCGTCAGTGCGACTGGCTGTCCATGTAAACGTTTGCGCAAACTACAGGGGACTTATTGGTCATTTGGTGGCTACTTAGTGGTCACTAATTTGGTCAAAACCGTAAATTTACCTGAAAGTGTGTTGCGAATTTCAGCTCGACAGCTTTTATAGTTCCAGATATAAAACGTTGAAATTGAAAGGGATGACTTCCGCAGGAAGGTTATTCCACATACGAACATTCCAGCCAAAGAACGAATTTTCCCTGTAATACGTTGAATGATGCACCGGCCAATCGACCACATACGGATGGGCTCTTGAATAAAAACCCGTATTACGAACAAACGAACGTAACCAAATCCCTAGCTTCGTCAGAACACATCCCCTTGAAGAAACGTTGAAATAGTGAAATATACTCAAGGAAGTCAATAGAATTGGATATTGTACTGTCACCACTGAGAACCTTCCCTCTCTACTGTACGCCGTCGAAAAGCTCCAAAATAGACATTGAAGCACCGGCCCGATTAATGAGAGTTATATTACATTCGCTGTCGTATATAAGTGGCATAAATATTAAGGAAATCAGATGGAGTGAAGTATCTCTAATATCGCTTAAAAACCCGAGGCACTTGAATACTTCTTTTGTCACCTTGAATATATGTTTGGTCCATCAGACATCATATTGTATTTTCATGCCCAGAACATCAAGAGATTCTGATTACTCAATAATTTTATTCCCCATATATACAGATTATGGACCTTGATCTGTGGCTCGTTTATGCGTTAGCAGCAACATTGAATCTTCCGGGCATTTTAATCGACCTTGTGCCAAGATTATGGCCCTAATCATGTACAACGCAGCGCAACGCCAAACAATAACATTGAAAGCACAAACAATGTCATAAATATTTTATAATTTTGTTGTTGCTTTCAATAGAAATTCATTTACCGTTTTAAAATTTTCAACGACACAAGCAATGGAGCGTTTAAAATTTTAAAACGCAATGTGAATTTCTGTTGAAAGCAACAACAAAATTACAAAATATTTATGACATTGTTTGTGCTTTCAATGTTATTCTTTGGTGTTGCGTTAGTTCTGTGGCGTTGCGCTGCGTTATACATGATAAGGGCCTATATTAAGGTCTTGGTCTTTAGTCAAATAAATATGAATAGAAAAAATTGCTGTCATCTGCAAAAGAGTGGAAAGGGTTGAAAAGGTTGAATGATTGGCATAGTAAATCATTTAGAAAAATGAAAGATGAGGTAGTAGAAAGAACAGAGACTTGCGGCATTCCTGCATGAATCTTGAACTCGTTTGAGGAAACCCCATCAATTACAACTCGTATAGTGCGATCTGTGAGAAAGCTTAATATAAGTCGAGCGAAAATATCGCTGACTCCAAATGCATCAAGGTTTGACAATAGTGCACCATGCCAGACGCTGTTGAACGAATTGGAAATATCTAAAGCAATTACTTTTACTTTCGTAAAATTGGTGAATGGAACGGGACCATTTTCCGATAACAGGGCCAGTAAGTGTCCATTAGAGCGACCTTCACGGAAGCCGTTTTGGCGGTGGTTAAGTATACTGTGTATTCCACCACATGAATGGTTAATATAACTACAGCACTTTTCGTTTATAGTCACTACCGTTTTAAGTCACATTAGCGATAAAGTCCATCTTATCTTTACTTTCTAACGCTATAAATAAATCCAATAGAAAGTATTTACGTTATAAACCATTTAGCGATATAAGCAGATGTGTCTTATACTCCATCTATCAGCGGCTAGCAAAGGCAAAAGTAAAGCAAATTGTAAGCGCTATGGTCTCATTATCATCACATACCAAGCTTCCTTTAGTTTTCGCAGCTACAAACCATATCAAACAACTAATAATAAAATTATTTTTATTGTTGTCATCAAATCTCTGCTCGAAAAAAATTTGTTTTTGGCTTGGTATCAGGGATGAATTATTTTATTGTTATTTCAACTCTTTTTTTAGGAAGTATGCAACTCTGTTGCAAGACCATAGGCCTGCTGTCGGTGTAATTTATATGAATATTCTATTTTCTATATTCATATAAATTGATTATTTGCGAATACGGTTATTTGCCTCATTGTGGCATATATGCGAATTTGGCTTTTAGTCACTTAAGGGATTTAGTCCACGATTTGGCTGCCACTAAAGGATGTGACTATAAGGGAAAATAACTGTATATCAATTTAAGTACCTGTAAGGCAAATAAAGATTTCATTTTGTCTGATTTTTTACAAATAATTTATTTTTTTTGGGCAAATTTGCAACCTGTTTGCTGACGCCCAGAGGACGCCCAGTATTGATATAATTTACATTAGAGCTAATCGAAACCTTGAAACTACCAAGAAAAATATGAATATCATCAGCATTCATTTGTATATTGAAAAAAACTTAAGTTGTTTTGGTAAGTCATTTGCGTACAATGAGAACAATAATCCAAGTATGGAGCCCTATGAAACACTTCTTTATTTTTTCAAGAAGATCAGTTAGCGCTGTCATGCAGCTATGCTCAAGCTTAAACCCGGATTGATACTCAGTTAGTAACGTTTTTTTTGGATAGATAAGGTAGAATAGAAATTGAGCGCTATTGGCTGCCTGTCTTTGGGACAAGAAAGAACTTGACATACTTCCATTCCGTGAGAATTGTACTGGTGAAAATAAAAGTGCTATATAAATGCATAACAGAGTAAATTGTCCAGGGTACGGATGATTTTATAATTATTACTAGGATAAATATCATTTAAACGCACAGAATTAGATTTGACATTATGAAATCCTACCGCAACATCTGCTAAAGTAAAAAATCTGACACTGAGTTTTGGAATGCGGTATTAAAAACATACCACTAATCTAAAAATTTTTTATAAATATAATGCGCAATGGTTTGGCATAAATACCACTTCTAATGGCTAATAAATCAGTGAGTGTTTAAACGCTGGTTTAGTTGAACTAAACTTAAATTTATATGTAGTTTAAACTCAACAGTTGTAAATCAGTGTCCCATGTATTATATGTAGTTTAAAAAGTAACCTGTGGCAGCACTACGATAAATGTTGACAAATTCATATGGTTTGTATTGGTAGTTTAAACGCCCAATTTTATGCGTTTAAAGATATATAGTTATCTATGCACAAAAGTTATACGTCAGAGAAGTGCCAGAAGTGTTTAGCATTATTAAGTGTATTTGCATTAAAACATTCTTTCAGCAGCTTCTGCTGGTTTTAAATATACTCTGTATCAGTCAGTTAGTGCGTAGGGCAGCAATTGTGCAAAAAAATAAAAAAATAGATCTTCTGTGAGCGTTGAGTGTTGATGGTACAAAATTCATACCACTGCGCATCTTATACATACAAATGAGTAATCACAGAGTTATTAAACTTCAATGAGCAAAACAACTTTGCTAAGATAAAACAACGCCAAATCGATGGATCTCTAAAGGAAATCGATAAACCAGATTTAATATATGATTATAACTTGCATATGAACATTGCCGATAAGTTAGATCGGCTAAAAAAAAAATATTACGAGATGGATAGACAAAGCCGGAAATGGCACAAAATATTTTTCCATTTTTTTGATGCGTCAGTTGTAAATGCAATTATTACTGCTAAATCTTTGGGGAAGAAATTACCACTAAAAGATTTCAAACTAGATATTATTTCATCTCATTATCAAGGAGGATCAAACCCCTGCTCTTCAAAAGCAAAAAAAAAAAAAACAAACAAAAGTTTGAGGGAATAAACAAAAACAAACGAGCACACCAACCTATCAGAACCATACTACTTAGGTCTCCCAAAACGTGCTTATTGCATGTGTTCCACATGTATCAGTGATTTTTTTTTAAATGAAACATTCCTTTTATGCATATAATATACCATGTCCTTGGTCAAATTCCTGAAAGGCTTAAATTTTTCCAATACATATTTTTCACGAAAATTATTATTTAAATTAAATAAAATAAGCATTTGGTTTTATTTCCACCAACTTTTCATTGTGTTCTGGAAGGAGTTAATTTTTTTTCTTAATCTAATAAGAGTGATCCTTATGAATCGGAATTCAAGTCTCATTAATCTTTACAATATAAATGTATAGATTATTCAATTAAAATTAGGGCCCACCAATAATCTGCATTAGACCGTCTCAGTTTTTATACTTTGTTCGAAATTCCTTCATGAACATCGATTTTCTTAATCTTCTATAAAAACCAAGAATTTTGGTGTATAACACTTAAATATTGATGAACGGGAAGTGGTCTCTCAAATCGTTTTTTCATTTTTTAGGCAAAATGCCTTTTTTCCAAAAAATGAAAAAATCTTGATTTAGTAATTTGCCTCAACTTGAGCAGTTCTGAATGGATTCTATATCAAATTTTTTTAATTGATAAAAAAACTACTGACAATTTTTTTTTGTACGTCATACTTTAAGTATCACTTATATTTATTAGAATTACTCTAAAAATACTGAAAAACTACGGTAATTAAAAAAAATGTCACCGACAATTTCCTTCGATTTTCACTTTTCTCGACTTCGATTTTCAGAACATGGACTTATGTATAATTTGTCAATGTCCGGGAATAAAGGATTTGGATGCACCTGGGGAAACCAGTGTTGCCCTGTTTGGATGATCTTTATGAAATAGAACTTAAGTTGCTTTTTGTTTTCATTACAAAAACGAATTTGTTGGAATCTGCAGTGACATCCTTGGAGTAGCTTATCTCTAGCATGACAATTGGCTCTGGGTATCACAAAGAAGCAGCTTTAGGTCCCAATTATGTTTTACATGCAACCTAACCTAACCTGTAATGGTTAAAAGTAAAAAAAGCATCTAAAACATGTTACGTTAAATATAACTTTAGTTCTCTTATTGAACTCGTTAAGTTTTTTATGGTCTATCCTGATCGACTGAACCTCCAAACTGCTTACAGCTGAAATATTCTATTAGTTTTCATGTCTAGCATAGAGCAAAAAAATGAAACGAAATCCCTTAAACACTTTTTTTGCTAAGTATTTTGTGGTTATTTTTAAGGATATTCATTGTGAGATAGATTTTCATTTTGTTTGTACACATACATACGCACTCGCACACATACATACGTATGTATATTTTTTTATTGTCGTTTATTTTATGACACCCCACAGACTTTGGAAAATATTTTCTATTTCTCTTTAACTTGTGTTTTGTTCGATTTTTATTTCCAATATATTTTGTGCGACAATTGTTGGGTGATTTAAGACATCCTGCATATATTTGCTAAAAACGTTTGTGGAATGCACTAGAAAATACTTTTTGTATTGCTGAACATTGAATATTTTTCGAATATTTGGACATCGTTTTTCGTTGTAATTGAAATGTACGAATATTTGTGGGTTTCTAAAACGATTTTTATTGAATGATGATGGCAAATTTTATTTTTTATTTTGAGTTCTTAACTTGATGGCAATATTTCAGGAACATTTGTGGGCGATTATGATAATGGATGGTATAATTTTGTGGGTGTTATTAGTTTTTTAATGTTAACGAAAAAAATCTATAGAGACTGGAGTTTTGTAATAAAATCATAATTGATTTTAACGATCCAAATACTTTGCACGTCTTTAGATTTGGAGTTTTAATTTTAGGTCCTGCGTTCGTGATATGGCAGTTATTAAAATAAAAGGAAATTGTGACGGAATTACATACAATGGTCGTATATAGGGACTATTGATGTTTGCTATGCACATTAGAGCACATTTGTTAGGATTAAAAAAATTTTAACCGAAACGTTTAGTTCCAAGGTAAATGAATTCTTAAATTATGTTTTACTCTTCGAGTTTTGTAGAGCAATTTTATCAATAGATATAAATAACAGTTTTAAGGGACGAATGCCAAACGGACCGTTATATTATTGAATCTCGTCTAGTTAATGTCTTGTAGGGGAAAGTTGAAATGTACACAGAAAAAATTAAAAAAAAATTCTCTAATTACCAAATTTATACCAAATTCATAATATCAAGCACACAATTTGTTGGTTTTGCACCTATTCCAAAAATGATCAGTATAAGATTACTAAAGTTTTTTATTTTAATTAAAAAAATGATCAAAAAAGACTGCCATTTCAAACAACGTGTTGATTTATATAATTAAATATTGACATTTCCCAACAACAATTCTACAAGTTTAAATTATTTTTGTTGTTTTTCTATTTGGCCAATTTTTAAATTCATTTGTATTTCCTTATCAAGCTAATACGGCCTAAAATCTTTAATGTAATTAAAACACAATTTTAATACATTTTTTCCCGACGTTTCGTCGATTTTTTGTCGACTTCTTCTGGGGATACGTCTATTTAATAAAAACATAACATTTATTAACAAAATTTTTAACAAATAACATTGAAAACTTACATTTTTTATATTATTACATCAAAATGACAAAATTTACATACAACATATATAATGTAACAACATAAAACATTGAGTTATTTTTAAAAAACATATTTCCACAACACAACTTATTTTATGGCCACTCGATAACTTGCACAAATGTTGTTCGTATCTTCTTTTAGATTCATCGTATTTTTAGTAAATCGTTTTCTTGTAGAGTCTTCTTTGTCTAATATCCTTATTTGTTGGAAATCTGGTACATGTTGAGATTCAATCATATGCATATCTAATGCTGTGGTCTCCTTCTGTTTTGCAATGTCCATTTTATGTTCTCCGATCCTTGTAGATACCGCCCTCTTTGTTGTTCCAATGTATGTTTGATTACATTGTTAAAGTATTTAATTTTAAACGAAAAAAGTCAATGAATATTTTTTATTATTTAATTAATATTTTAATTAAAAATTTATTAGAAAACAACTAAAATGTTAATTAAATCAAAATTAAATTTTTAATTTTCTTTCAATTATAAAAATAATTGATTCAATTATCACATTAATTAAATTTAAATACTTTTTAAAACATTTTTTTAAATTGATAAAACACTTTTTTCTGCGTATTGCAAATCTAGTGCTTTGGTCACGGCCTCCAATATTGGAAAAATTCAAAGGCGCCAAAAGGCTTGAATTCCACCCAAATGTCTAGCTCGAAATATTTTTAAGTGATAGTGACCGCACCCGTCTTAGGAGAAGAGATTTTTGAATAAAAGAGCCGTCCGGCACGGCAGGACATAATTAAAATACTTGGCCCCATATTCATAAAAAATATTTTTGATTAATAAGAGGTTTATTAAAAAATTTTCATAGAAAATTCGTTTCATAAACCTGCTATAAGCATAAAATATGTTTTATGAATATGGGGGTTAGAATAAAAGTTTACTTTAAATTGTTAGTTCATGTTCATCAGCACTTAATAAGCAAGAGGGTATTAATTGAAAATTTTATTTTTTACTTTTTTGAAAAATCGACAAGATATATTCAAATCCACCCGCTGTAAAAATATCGTGCTATTTTGTCTACTTTTTGGTAATGAAACGCGTGGTTTTAAAATTGCTTTTCTTATCTCTTCAATGTTAAATAAAACATTTTTTTGGCATCTACTGAAAATGTTTAAATTTTGAGTTAATACCCTCTTGTTGATTAACTGCAATATGTATAAAAATTCAATACATAAATATTAAAAAATAGCTACTTAACACATTTAATACAATACAAATTTTGTTGCCGTAACTCTTTTTTGTGACCCCATTTGTATCAAAATCAATTAAAAAATGGATCAGATCGCTCCAATTTCAAACAGATTTATAAGCCGGTAGCAGCTTGCTGCCCAATTTTATTGCTCTTTAGTGCACTATCGTGTGAAATATTTGATTGTTGGGGGCCGAGGAAGTTTATTCAAATGGCGGCTAGACCAAATACTATACCGATTTGGCGCATTTTCAGTGCGATAAATTATTCTGTTAATGAAAAGTATTCAGTAAACATTTTTTACTTCATTTAAATAGGGGAAACTGGACCAATTTTATTTATTGTCAATATCATTTGCACCCAGGGAAAACATTTGGAATTTTGCTAATAGGTAGTAGTTATTTCAAACGTTATCTGGTAGTAATTGTCATTACAATTGTCGTTTTTTTTTTTTTTTTTTGATGAAAACCTCAATAAGTACTTACTAGTAATGACCTCAGTAACTACTTATTGCTTCTATTATTTTGGCTACTGAATATTCGCTACTAATAACACAAGGGAACAAAATTGAACTTTTTTGTGTTGATTGGAAGTTTACTGCATTTTTTTTTTACTTATTTGGGGTCGCTGATTTCAAATATAACCTCCGTTTTTCTCTATCAGCTCGCATTTTTAAGTTACAGCTACTTATCGTATATTTCAAATTTTATTTATCGACTTTCAAAATTTTTCTTTTTTTTTTTTTAATTTCAAATTTCCCCAAAAAAAAAAAAAAAAAACAAAAAAAAAATGGCTGAGTAATTTTTATTAAAAAAAAAACATTTTCTAATCGTCTGTCTGCGCTTAATATGACTGCAAAGAATGCTTAAAGCAGTCACATTTTGATCATATACATGATAAATTGTTGACTGCGCACATTCTGTACATTTTTTTTTTTAAACAAGTCACTTTCTAAGCATTTCTTGGAATCATTTTCGAGTCTTCTTTTAAGCGCAGAACTGATTAATCATTTTTTGATCATCTAAGGTAGTCTAAAAAGACTCAGTTTGGTGATTCGATTTTCCACATGCTGACTGGGTTAGCGTGTGACAGTGTGAAATAGAAAAAAACATGTTCTTTATGCATGTATGTGTGGCAAAAAACCAAAAATGTACATGTAAATTAAATTTCAATGTTTAATTTTTATTAAAAAAATATTATTTTATTACCATTAGTCAGATGGATTAATGGTAATGTACTTTATTAATTTAATCACCAAAACTGACTGCAAAGACTTTACAATTTTTTCTTATAATGAAACCTACTTTCTTAAAATATTTTGCCTATCCCGCATTTTCCCACCAAAGAATTTGCTCGTGGTTGCGCGTGTAACACAGTTGCTGAGTTTGTATTTTCCCATCGAACAGTCGATGAAATGGTGTGGCTCGTGTGGACTCAAGTTACATAGTATGAAACTGCTAGTGCTGCTGTTTTTCTGTTGACACGTTTTGTTGTTGACTACTGTAGTTGTTGTTATTATAAGAACGGTGTTAACTTGTATAAGCAAAATGTAACCAATTTTTGACATCTTTAAGAAATAAACATGTGGCAGACCTAATGGAAGTACTTTTGTTTTGTCTGCATTTGCTCAATATTACACAGAAAAAATTACGTAGTAAAAAATAGAACAAATGTGTAGTTTTTCCAAACATTTATTACGTTTTTTGCACCGTAAACGTTTGATGTAAAAAATTAAATAAATCGTTCAGCTTGCTTACAAACGTTCGTTTAGCCTTCAATTATGAGGTGTTTAGTTCGATCTAAACTGAACGTTTGCTCAAAAATTAACTATGCGCATTTTATTATTGCATTACTAAATCTGTGTTTAATTAATAACAATGCGCATTCAGTTTCTGTAAACTAAATGTGTGTTGAGCAATTCACAACGCGCGTTTTATACTTTCACTACCAAACACGAGTTTGTGTTTTTATCAGATGCGTTCAATTAATAAAATAACTTAGTTTATTTTTATTAAATTTTTATTAACATTTATTCCACATTTTGAAAGACTTTTACAATGCATTTAAAATTGTTTACAAATTTTGATAGCGTACATACATTTTTCCATTATTAGCAAAAATAACATTCATGGGCTTTGAAGTAAAAGATCCTAAATCTATAATATGCAATAAATTATCTTCAACGTTTAATATTTCATAAGAAAAAAAGTGGTTGCTAAAATTAAACTCTTTTAAAAGACTGCATACTACAAGAATTTTTGAATTATGATTTATGCAAAACTTAAATTTATAAATTTTTATTTCATTGGCATACTTAATACCTAAAAGACAATTTTTTTTATAAATTATATTTTTGTAGGTAATGCAATCAGTAGTTAATACGTTTCTTAAATCTTAATTACAGTTATTTTTGATTTTTTCTGAACTTATATCTTTAAATTTAAAAGAGCAATTGTACATTTTTGGAAACCCTTCTTTGTACTTTAAAAGTATATTTGAAAATTTAAATGAACACTTTGTTGCAATTGTTTTTTCTATATTTCTACGAGATGTAATGCCATGGGCGTAAATTTTCATTTCTTTGTGTTTAGATTCAAAGCGCATGGCCCACATATGTTTTAAAGGTCCGCATTTTAAAATCGCTCTTTTATAGTGTGTCATAAAATGATGTTTAGGTTTTAAATTATCATATAAATGTAAGTATAATGTATGATGTTCTGCTATAAGTTGATCTAAATTTTCAAGAATTTCTTCACTAAACTCACTTTGCATTAAAAGGTCTATTATCTTTGAGAGGATTATTACTAGACCCCAATGTTTATTATTTGTAGGAACTAAATCTCCAATCATTAGCGGAAGAAACGTTATAAAGCATAGCATTTCACTTGCAGTCATTTTAAAACGACCGTTTTTTAAATTGTTCATGGTAATATCGGGAGATCTATTAGCTATCTGAAATTCACCATAAGGAAAAAGACGCTTTCTGGTGTTTAAAAAGCGCAGAGTTAAAACCTTTTCATTTACTAAAAACAATAAGACTCGAGAAAGGTCATAAACACACACTTCTTCAAAAATGTCATGCATTATATCAAATGACATATTTTCAACTGAATGAAAAGAAGACAACTCATTAAAAATGCATTCTGTTTTTACACCAGTTGTCAAATTATTTGCAAGTACATCTGAATTGTAATTAACGATTGTTCTAAAATTAGTTTCAAAAACTCCTTTTTGAATGTCACTTTTTTCTTCTCGGCAGTATCTGCAGAACCTAACAGAATTAAAAGATTGTGTTAAACCTAAAACTGTATTTAGTGCCAAATTATCCCCTACAATTAAACCTAAAACAAAGCTAATTTTTTTCAAACCAATAAAAATTCCTTCTTCTAATTCCTTCTTCTGGAAAACTATAATAACCAGCGCATATTGAGTGAGTGTGTGTTCCTAAAGCGTTATTAACTTGAAAGTCATCAAAGTAAAAGTTATATGTAATCACTATTTCTGAGTCACTAGAGTATTTTTCCATGACTTCACCATTTAAAAAATTACATATTAATTTATTTTCTTTTATACTTTTAAGATTTTCTTCTATAGTATGGAGAACATTTGGCAACTCAAGAAATTTTTTTATTTGAAATTCTAAAGGCATAATATACATAAACTTTTGTTTTGGACCCAAGATTGGATTACCCATTGAAACGCATTCATCGATTTCATTACTTAAATATTCTGTATAACATTCCTTAAATAAATCAACACTTTTTAAAGATTTTGTGAATTTGTATTCACTTGTGTAGTTTTCAAATGGAAGTTGTAGTGAATTTTTTAACTCGACCGTTAAAATATTTGATTGTTGCAAATGATTCAAGGTAGATTGCCATATATTTTTGAATTGATTTAAAATACTCTTGGCATCTTTTCGGGAAAAGGAATTTTTTGAATATAGACTCGATGCGAAGTCAAGCATGTTGTATTCTAAGCTTTTTAGTAATATATCGTTGTTTTTATGGATGTTAACAGAATTCTCATTTATATTATTGGTATTATCTGAATAGTATGTATTTATAGTGCTTTGTTCTATGGTAATATATTGAGGAATTTTTGCTATTACTTGTACTGGTTCAGTATCATTGTTTTCATGTTGTAGCAAGTGACGTTTGAGAGAAGAAAATCTAGAAAAAGTTGCATTACATTTATTACGAGAACACGTTTTTGAATCAGAGTTTGTTAGGAAATGAAAAAATTTTAAATGATTAAGATATTCGTCTACATGTTCAAAAGACTTTTGGCACTTAAAGCACTTTGACATTTTAAATTATTGGGCTTTAGCATATGATTTAAAAAACTAGATAAAGAAGCAGAACGTATATCCTGCGGAGTATGAATTTCATAAAAATATTTTTGAACAAATGTCCACACTTTAATACATAGATCCGGGTATTTTAAATTTAACACAAAAAAAAGTTTAAACGCACAATCAAAGGCTTCCAAAAATGATTCAAATTTTAAAAACGTACCATCGAAATATGTGTAAAAGTTTTGTATTGATCTTAAACCTTCAATAATTACCAGAGGCTGCAGAGAATTCCCCAATGACTTGCATTTGTCTACCAGTTGTTCTATTTTTATATCTATGTTGTTAATGTTATGCACCGTAACGATAAAAAATTCTTGAGCATCCAAAATCGTAAAAGCCTTTCCTCCAAATCCGACAGGTAACAAGACTGCATTTAACAAATTTAACAGAATACTGTTTTGAAAATCTATGGTAAAAAAATCAGCAATTTAGAAGTCGTTTATTGTATCTATAATTCACTACAAGTAATTACCTTCATTATTCGACTCTAAAGCGTTTTTTAACAATTCTCTGCAATGTGGATTAAGCTGCTTTGCTGAGTAGAATTTTATAATATCATCTTTGAACAGAGCCCACTTATCGATTAATTGGGTTTTCTTTCCAGGATATGCGATTTCAAAGTCTATGTTTATCTAAATATATATTAAAAAAGTTTTAAATCTAAAATTCCGATGTATCGTAAAATAATAAAACTTACCAAATCGATAGCTCTAGCATCTTTTAAAACGTTCCATTCCTTTAAAAATGAAAAATTGTCCAAATTTTTAATGTCCTCCTTTCTTAGTGAATATGTCCGCGCCCACCGATCGCATATATTGTCCCAACTTTGCAATGGCCAAAATAACTCTTGCTTTAACTGTTTAATATGCTCATCGATGCCTTCTTCTGTTTCGCCTGACAACGTGCTCTGTAATGACGTTTGTTCGAGTTTTTTATTTTTTGATTTATAATTGTGGTAACGATGAAATAATTTTCCTCCCGGAGCTTTTTTTCCTATGCGAGGATAATAATAATAATCCTAAGAAAAAAAATGTTAAACTATTATTTACTTAAGAAATTTTTTATATGAATACTTAAAGACACTTGTTGTTCATTAGGAAATTCTTTGCAAATTTCTTCTAATATTAACATAAAATCGGGGGGTGTAAGCTTTTTTTCAGTTATAAAGGTGTTTTCCAAAATTAGATTTATTAGTTTGTCTCTTGTTTCAGAGGACAAACATTCGTTATTTTTATAAAAAAGTTGTATACTGTTACCAACATCCGTCGACGATAAGAGTTTTGCCAAAGTCTGAAAAAAAAGAAATTATAATTACTTATAAGAAAAAACAACTTAATAATCAAATCTCACCTTTTCAGAAAATTTGTACTTATTTACACAGGTCTCCTTTAAAAACTGTAGAAAAAAAATGGTTTGAAAAATAACAAACATAAATAATATTTTTAACATATACCGAGTTTCTCCTCCACTTAAAAAGTTTTTCGCGAAATTCTGCTCTTGGGCCAACCTTTTTAATTGCATCAGCAATATCTCGTTCATTTAAATACTCCAAGTGCTTGAATTCTATTCCTGCCTCTAAAATAAAAATTTAATTAGTTGTTTGCAAAACACATAAACTAATTTGAAATATAACAAAACACTTACCTTCCAACTCCGGCAAAAGAAATTGTAAACTAAATTCTTCTAACAGCGCTTCCATTACGACAAATTATCTCACTGACCAACAACACACATTTGAATGAAATTGTAGCAAATTTAAACACTTGTAGTTTTGCACGCACAATGAATTACCCAATTAACTTTTTTAAACGAAAAAAAAATGCAACTTTTGTACCATAATACACTTGTATTAACATAACTTCAAAAAGTGATTGTTGGGTTTCTTCTGTTGTCCCGTTAGGTTTGTGTTTAAAATATGTAAAATGCTAAAATTTACCAATAATATTTTTACGATGTTGCGTTCAGGTTTTTTAAACGATGCGTTTAGTTTTTTTGTTTAAGTTTTTTTCTGGGAGTCGTTACTTTGAACGTCGCATTTTATATTTTCTATGAAAATAGGAACTAAATATTGCGTTTTGTTTTCCTAAACCACAGTTTAACCAAAATAAAATCAACTGTTGCAGAAAAGCTGAACAAAACGTTTGTCACGCGTATAGTAAAACATATTTTTTCGTTTAGTTACAATTTTATAACCCTTAAAAAACTAAACGCTACGCAGTAAAAAACAAAATATTCATTCAGGCTTTAAAGTTTTGAACGCAATTTTAAATAAGCAAAATCAATTTGCCTATATGCGTTCAGTCTGGCCATTTCTAAATGTTGCGTTCTGCTTATTTTGTTTTTTCTGTGTATAACAATTTCGTATAAATTGACCAACTACAAGTAACTTGAAATTTTATATGGATAATTGAGCTCAATAATGGCATTTATTGCGCAAAACTCAATTAGGTGCATATCTGAATACGGTATAATAGCGGTTTGGATGAAGTTGATGAAACTTGGTATGCATCTTTCGTTTATTCCTGAAAGTGTGTACAGCAAATTTGAGGACTTTTTCTTGGATAGAAAAAATTTTATGCAAAAAAAGTTGATTTGTATTGTATGGAAAGTATTGCGTTGGCGTGGCTGATATTGATGAAACTTAGCATGAATATTTGGTAAAATCTAAAAAGTGTATAAACCAATTTTGAAGGCTTTTACTTGGATCGAAAAAATTTTATGCCAAAAAGTTGATTTTAATTGTTACGGAAGGTAACAGGTAAGATACTGATTAAACTTGGCATGGATCTTTTCCTAAGTCGAGAAAGTGTATGTGCCGAATTTGAAGACTTTTGCTTCGATAAAAAAATTAATAATTTTTATGGGAAAAAATAAATTAGAATTTTGTCCAATTTTGATACCCTTTTATTTTCATCTCAAATAATTTTTTTATTAAAAATTATTTTTTGTATTAAAAATGTTTTTTATTGGACGAATTTTTGTACAAAAACGTTTTCGTATAAGATAAATTTTTCTATAAAACATTTTTCGTGTAAGAGGATTTTTCTATATTAAAGAAACAGAAGAGCTTCGCTAATATCAAATCTCAAAATCAAAATCATTAATGCAAATTTTTGTGCATAAATTATATTAATTTTGAGGTTTGTTATTAGCGAAGCTCTTCTGTTTCTTTAATATAGAAAAATCCTCATATACGAAAAATGTTTTATAGAAAAATTTATCTTATACGAAAAAGTTTTTGTACAAAAATTCATCAAAAAAAGAAAATTTTCCATACAAAAAAATAATTTTTAAGAAAAAATTTTCATTTAGGAAATTCATTTTATACGGAAATTTTTTTGTAAAGAAATCTATCTTATACTTATAGTTTTCTATATGATATAAAGAAGTTTTGTCTCATTCAGATTAAATTTCTCATTTTCCTAACGCAGCTGTCTTGTTTTACGTACCAAAGCATTTAATTTGCAGGACTTTAGCTCTCAGATATTTTTAATATCTAAGATAAACAAAATAATTTAATATTTACAATGCCTGGACAATTTGCAGCTAGTAAGAGAAAGATTTATTAATATTTGTTTTTTGAAAAATAAATTGTACTTTAAAAGGGTAATTAACGAGGCTTGAATAAAATTGTTGACTTAACTAAATTGCCCCGTATTCTTCTTGATAAAAAAAGTGTGTGTAACTTCATGCAATTTGGTCAATATTGACAAACAATTTATTTGTAAATTATGACACTTGTTAAAGTGGGGAACAAAACATTAAGTTTAATGTTTCGTTTTATTTTTAATGTTAAAGGTTCAAACAAAGTCAGTAAATTCATTACACAGGCAAATAAGTAATTTCCTTTTTTAGCCACTTCAAGTCATGTCAGGCAAATAATCTTAAAACAAGATTCGGCGAAATAACAACAGCAGCAATAAGATGAACAAAAGATTTTGTTGTTTTGAGCAACATTTACATGGATATAACAAAATAAATATACATACGAAATGAATAAACACTTTTTTACTTTAAGCCATGTTAAAGGGAAATTTTAAAAATGGACTATGAGTTTTGTATTTAAGGACCATAAATTGTAACATTCTTCATTTTCCTGATTTAAAGATTGAAATTAAATTTTAAGTTAATTGTATGAAATTTAAAACTGTTGTTTGATTTAACATTTTATTCATAAAACAACAAAAGAATTTCCGCCTTAAATTTAACAAGTAAAAATGCTATATTCGGCAGTGGAGAATCTAAGATACCCTCCACCCAGAGTAAAAATATTTCACGATTAGACCTTATATACTCGTATCACATTTTTTAACCAATACAAATAAAATTTGTTGCGGTTTTATGTGTATTAAAATCAAAAACTTAAGTTTTATATGGCGCCTATGGACAACTATTTTTAAATAAGACGCAAACCATTTGAGATATTTCCAAAACTGTATGATCGACATGAAATACAATCAAAACATTTATGAATGGACCTCGACTTCGTTCACATGGCCACCGCGGGCACGTCGGCAGCCCAAATTTTTAATTACTCAGTCACACATTTCGGCCGAAACGGCCGCTATTTCGCGTTTAATGTTGGTCCTGAGTTCTTCCAACGGCGTCGGCTGCTTTCTTTGCCATATCCACAAAGAAAGAAGTCTATAGGAGTTAAATCACACGACCGAGGCGGCCAATTGACTTGTCCATTTCTTGAGATAACACGCCCACCAAACTAACTCAATAAATCGATTTTAAAGTCTGCTGTGTGGCTTGTTGCACCGTCCTGTTGAAACCACATGTCGTCCCAGTCCATGTTTTCCAATTCGAGCCAAAAATAGTCGGTAATCATAGCGATATCGATCGTCATTCACAGTAACGTGAATATCGTTATTGTCGACGAAAAAATATGGCCCATTGACGCCGCCGTCAAGCCGCACCAAACCGTTATTTTTTGTGGATGAAGTGGTAATTCATGAAGCACATGTGGATTTTCACCAAACTAATAACGCATATTTTGCTTATTGACGAACCCGTTGAGCTAAAAATTAGCTTCGTCACTGTTGCAGAAAATATTAATTTATTCAACTGTTCGCCTAATTTAATTATCTAAAAACAAAACTCAATGCAATTCAGTTAATATTATAATTATTATTTACTATTTGTAATAATAATGTATTGTAATAATTATATCATAAATAATATTATGTATAATATTACACTATTAACCCTTATCCCGTACTTCAAAAATAAAACGCATATGACATTAGTGGGTCAAATTTGCCCAATACAAAAAACTCCAATATGTATTCAGTTTTTTTATTTTTTTTTTTACATTCATTTCATACAATATTGGTCTCAGAAGGCTTTTTGCAAATACATTTTTGACATTCGGAACATTTATTTGCATATCTGATGCCGTAAGAACGACTTGGACAAAAGTAGCAACGTCCCCTTTTTACATTTTTTGCTTGCGGTATCAGCAGTATCCTTTTGAAGGCTTTTCACAACTGCTCTAGCAGGAATACTATGTGGCATGTTTGGTCTACGAGATATTTCTCCGCTTATAAGCTCCATACCTAAGCATTCCAAGAATATGCGTCGCTTATATTTCTTATTTTCATTCCAGTTTGGATTAATTTTTAGAAAAACTACATAAGCATTATAAGCGGATATATCCAACATATTGAAAAACAATGCTTGAGGCCATCGATTAGTTTTTCTTTGTGTAAGTTCTTATAAGTTGATCTAATGAAGCGACCCCTGATTTCGTTTCATTATAAAAGTGAATTATTTCTGGCTTTTTGGAGCTTTGTGATGACGACTTATATCGCATGATTTGATATTGTATAATTTGAAATTATGTACTATGTTTTACTAAATTTTCATTCGGCTGTAGCTATATTTACTTTGTGAAAGGAAAAGTTTTTTTTTAAATATAGTTTGATTTTTTTTTTTATATATGTCGAAAATTTGGGAAAAATTTTTTCATAATCTGAAACGAAAGTCTGAGAGGGAGACGGTTTAAAAGGTAAAGAAGGAAAGTTGTTCGGAATTTTAATATAGAAACTTGTTATAAATTTTGTTTTGGGTATAAAGACAAAACGGGATTTACATAATTCGGCGGTAAGGAAAATTTTGTGATTAAGTGTGAAAATTTCTCTTTTATGGATGTATTTATTATAGGAAATTGGGTCAGCTTACATCAGTGGTGGAGTTATATATATACTCCAATTGGTGGTTGTTTAACTGGGGAGCAATTATCTTACGATCTTGGAAAGCAGCAAGATATCTGCCCTATTGTCATTTTTGTTTTGGAAGGAACACAGGATTCTGGTTAGGAATATTTAAGCTTATGTTAAGAGTATTTGAAAAGAAGAAACTAATCAGCTTTGTTATATTGCTACGGTGACCATACATAATACAATTTATCTTTATTTTGTGTTAATACGTGCTAAATCACACCAATTACCGTGAAAATAACAGGACTAATTTTGTTCGTTCAACTTGTCGTATCCTTAAACCGTTAAATCTTATAAACCAAAAAAATTTTTTTTTTTTTGAAACAAAACTTTTAAATCCCTAAATTCTAAAGTTAAAACAAAATATTTTCCTATTTCAAATTTCTATATAATTAATTTCATAAATTGTTAAATTGTTAGCTTAATTTTAATTGGTCACCTAAATTGTCATATTCATAGAAATACCTTAAATACCAACACAAAAACACTAGCACCTACGAATTTCGACTTCTATTTCTCGTACAAACGATACACCATATTTTGGATTCAGTTTTGTAAGCATGTTTTAATACCAACAAATAACGTAATCCACATTCAAATTCAATTTTTATTTTGTTTGTTACTGACTATCGAATGCTGAATTAATATAAAAACGAATGAATCCATTGTCATCGGGCGCCTGCTGACATCGTTGGACGTTATAAAAATCGTAAGTGTTAACGCATTTAATTTGATAGCCAGTTTTTAAATAGTCAACACGAATTTTTGAATACTTATTTAACGTAACATGAATAACTAAATATATTTTACTTTGAAAATTCATTATATATAAAGGTTTGACCATATTAGGTGATTCCAAAATCATTTATGTTACGTTATTGATAAATGCCCTACTTTTAGTACACTTAACACCGGGTTAAATATTACATCAACGTCATCAGATTTTATTTTTTTTTTTTTTTTTATTTGTTTTATTAAACACCATATTTGAATATCTTAATTAATGGTGGCCAACTTTAGTTACATTTATCATTTAAATGTTCGTTTATAAAATTTTTTTTTTTTAATAATAGTATTTCCATTTAATTATCCTACATTAATTATTAAATAAAATTTAATCATATTATTACGTTTGTTAACATGGAATTTTGAATCTTATACTTAGTTTGTTATGAAAGGTGAAGATATTGGTATGGATTAAATGGAGTGGTTATTTATTTTTATCGGGCTGAACTATGATATTGATCCTTTGGTCAGCATGGTGGGTGGGCGAGGAATAGTGTAGCAAATTCCATCATAAGCTATACTTCAACACTTGGTACGTCATTTATTTATTACTTTTGATAATTGCGGGTTTTGTGAGATTATGCTACCTAAAATTAAATCTATTGCAACTGATCAAATATATTCTATTATTAGGAACAATACTGACACACCCCCCCCCCCCCCCCCCCAACGACGAGCACAGCTATATTAAAGGTAGCCTTGTTCCCCTAGGAAAAAAAAAAAAAAATACAACAACATATATAACGATCGTTACAGCTTGCTCTTATTTTTTCCTCGTGATGTAATGAGCTAAGCAAAAGCACTGATTGATTTTTTTCGGTAAATATCCCACTAAAGTTGTTTTGTTCTCATTGTCGAAGAGGTTTGTTTTTAGTTGCAAAACTTTTTCTGGGAAAAAAGTTTTATTTTTTCGGACAGTACCAACCATTGTAATACTTCGTTTTAACAACTCAATACCCAGTTCATGGGAAGTGAAAAATTTGTCACAAGATACATTATGTCCTCTCAAATCTTTAATTAGGTGCAAGACAACGCGGCGTCCTTGATCTTTCTCTGGCGTACAGTTTCTATATTTTCCACTATACACCTATAAGGACCATGCATAATTTGTTTCTACATCACACAACGCCCAAATTTTTATACCACATTTTCCTGGTTTTGATGGTATATATTGCATGAATGGGCATCGTCCACGATACGTTACGGTTTTGGTTTTGTTGCAGTTTGTAATAGCAAAAAAAAAACACTTGTATTATCAAATAGCTGCGCTTTTATTTCTTATTTTTTTATTTTGTTGGTAGGTATGATGTTGTAATAGCAAACAAAAGTGTTCCTAAGCTCGTATCACATGCGTAAATTGATTTTGTTGCATTGGGCAATTTTGATCCAAAAATACCAATTGCGTAAGTTTTTTCACATACGCTTTGTGAACCGATCTACAAAAATTATATTTTAAATTTCAAAAGTATTCACTAAAAAACTAATGGTACAAAAGTTTCAAAAAAATCCGCTAAGTATTTAAAAAATAAATGAGCAATAAAAACTGTTTGGGCAATTTTGACCCATTAATACAGGATAAGGGTTAATATTCATTTATTATTACGTAAGCTCTAACCTCATTTAATAATTATCATTATCAGTTTAATAGTTATCATTAATCATCATTAAAAAGAACATTGTTATTTTTCTAAATAGCCGTTGTAAGGTTAATAGCTGAGAATTAGTAAATTTGTCTTATACTTTTCGCTTCATTTGCTCACTATGCAGATTTTTACAACTCAATAGCAACCTAATTCAATGCTAGTAAGAGGATAAAACAAATTAATTGTATACCAATTATTCTCACTTGTCAAACAACCTTTTGTGGAATTAACATTGGTCTTTTTAAATGGTTATTGGTTTGCACATTTAAACATTTTTATATTATCGTTCAATTCTATTTTGGACACCAAACGAGGCTATTTACTCAATTGTTTCTTCAAAAATAAATTTAAAAGTGTCATACTTTGGTTTGTAAAAAAACTATTCATTTTTAAATAATTTTCAGGAGCTTTCTTTTATAATTAAAATTCTAAAATTTATAAACAGTCACTGAAGATAATTTATTTTGCGATGAAATTCATCATCTTGGCGCATTTATAATTTGCATAGTTGTTCGTTCATATACTTTACCATGATGAAAATGTTGAGTTTACTGAAAAAAGGAAAGTAACAGTTAGATGATCAGAGATATAGTTAACAAATTAAATTCAAAGTTGTGAAGTAAATATTTGCAAAACCCGATACATAAACATCAACCGTTGCCTCCGTCGCATACTAAGAATTTGTCTGGCCAAACACCATCACAAACGAACGCTTATGGGGCGACTGCAAACAAACACCGGTTGAGAATAAAATCAGCAGTGCATTTGGCATGTCCTGCGAAAACCTTCAGCCGACATCACCAAAAACGCAATAGACTGGAGTCCTTAAGGTAGACGCAGGAAAGGTCGGCAGAGCCCCACCTACACGCAAAGATAAAACAAGGTTGTGGAAAACATATACTTAAAGCAACATATTATGATAAGATTCATGATTGTAGTCAACATATTACGATTACTAGAGTTTGCCAAGTGGTCGAAATTCGACCATAATTTTTTATGCAAATATGAAGAAAACATATATATAAGTATATATGAATTTAAATGTTTAAAGAACTCGTTTTTTTCGTCTTAGTGGATCGATTTGGCAAGGTACCAACCTCCGAACCAATTATTCTATTCTACTCAAGTCCGTGAATGTTTAATTTAGTTTTTTAAAAGTTGAATTATATGAAAAAAGTCAGAAAGTGCCAATTGAAAAAGAAAAAGTACAAAAATGTCGCCTCTTAAATATAGTTTTACAATCACTCAGGACTCTGCATGTTTATGGTTCTATGTTCAGTATTATTAAAAATTCAAAAAGTACCAGTTTAAGAACGAAAAGTACCAAAAAGCTCTTCCTTACAGGTTCTTATTCACTCAGAGCCATGCATGCTTAATTTTATGTTTCTAGGTCCAATACTAACGGAAATGCAAAAAGGACCATTTAAAGACCAAAAAGTTCCCTCTTATAGATTCTTACCCATTCGGGGTATTGCAGGTTTAGTTTTATGTTTCTAGGTCCAATATTAAAGGAAATTAAAAAAAGTACCAGTTGTAGAACCTCTTCCTTACAGATTCTTATTCCCTCGGAACAATGCATGCTTTATTTTATGTTTCCAGGTCCAATTTTAACTAAAATTCAAAAAGTACCAGTTGAAGAACAAAACAGCGCCAACATTTTTCATCTTATAGGTTCTCATTCACTCAAGACCTTGCACACATAATTTTTTATTTCTAAGTTCAATATTACAAAAATTTTCAAAATTACCACACGCAGCACGGAAAAGTAAAAGAAAGTAATTAAATTTCCCGTATTTCCCCTTTCTAAAAATTATTTCGCTTCGTTGAAGTATCAAAAATTTCAGTGTTGTAGTGGGAGATCATAATTTATTGCGTTATATGTCAATATACAGAGAAAAATGTTTTTAAAAAAACGTACCAATGGGTACGATGTTATTCCTTAAAACGTTCGAATTTCGAAAAAGTACCAAATCTATATTTTTATTTTTTAGATAAGATACGAATTTGGTATAGCCGTTATTTCTATACTTATTGGTTTAAAAGCTAAATGGGGAACCCAAAAGTTCCAAAATAGAGGTTTAACCTGTTTACTCTCTGAAAGGGCCGAATTGCAAAGAGAACCAGACACCTGTCCGCTTATTTTTTTAATGAACAACGATAAGTATAAAATTTTTTTTGTGTTTCTATTAGTTTTGGAGATATGAAGTCACCAAATTTTTATACTTTTTACACTCTTAAAAGGTAAATGCCTTTTAAATGGTGTATTTTTTGTTTAAATCGGTTGACAAACAGAGAAGGAAAGTGTTCTTAACCGTTTTGCCTTTGCCGATTTATATATAGATTATTGAATCATATTATGACCAAATATATTCGTTTTATTACATCATAATATTTTTCCCTTAATCCTAGTTTGTTTTTATTTCATCCTATTATTATTTATTGTAATCATTTTATTATCATATTAAAAATAATAAGTTAAGAAGTAATCATGTTATTATCATGTTAATCATAATAAGATAAGAATTAATCATATTATTATCATATTAATCATAATAATTTGTAGATTAAATCTAAAACCGAAAAATATTTTTAATATATATTTCTGCTTATTTACTTACTGGCAACCTTAACGTAAAACTGTTACAGATATTTCACATCATAATATGATGCAAATTTAAACATAATATTTTTAACCTGTCTTTGTCGTAGGTCGCAATTATGTTTAAATTATTTTATAGAATTTTCATTCTTTTTACCTAAAATAACACGCAACAATGGTCAATATTTTTAAACCACATTCAAAACAATATTAAAATTTTTTTAGAATTTATATTTTATTTTGTGACTTTAAAATGCTTTTTAATGTACCTACAATTTCTTTATTTTTTAATTTCTTTAAACTTGGTTTTTTTTTATTGGGCGTTTTTTGTTTAAATTGTTTAACCACTGAATAACAAATAATTCGATAGGCATTTGTAAAACAAACTACACAACTGATGCAAAATTATTTTACAAATGGCGATAACAAAATATTATTAGAGTAGATATTTTGTTTGCAAATTAAACATATTATGAGTACACGTATAGAAAGTTATCATGTTATTGCTATTAAATATCATGAAATGGTTGTGAGGAATATAATATGTTTTTAAAGTTATCATTATTTTTCAGTAAACCATACTTTAAATTATAATTGCGATAAACATTGTCATGTTTACAGTAACTATAATATTGTTGATATTAATCAAAAATAACAATATATTGTGTACGACAACAATATATTGTAACTATAAACATAATGTTGTTGCCGTAACCATGACCAACCATATTTTTTCTCTGCGTGTGGCGTCGACAACTAGACATCGAAACAGCAAAAGTCGACAAAACGTGGAAAGAGCTAAAGATCGTAGCACTAGATAAGCAACAATGCAATAAAACCATTGAGGCCCTATGCTCCTTATAGGAACAACAGGAATATATATTGTACACTATGGATAAATCCTTTGATTTCTAGTCGTACAAAACTATGACAGATAAATTTTTACTGCAATAGCATTACTCACTACGAATTTAGGGGTACTAAAGTATTGTAGTGGCAATATAAAGCTCACTTATATGTGGCCTTAAAAAAATATAAACCGCTCCTCACGACATTTATTATGATGATTTCTAGTCATAAACAAGTTAGAGTGCTATGTGCCGAATCTTTGATACCCTCCACCGACAGGAGTGGGCTCTATATGATAAATACATATATATTATAAACTACTCTTCACAAAAGCAAGCGTCAGCATTAAAATTAGTTGCGGTTTAGACCTGAATTAAATTATTGACCGACAATAAGAAAGTTTTGTGCGTTTCTTGTTAGAACTTTGAACTGGCTTGAGTAAAATATTATGATGTGTAACAGTTTTAGCCGAACTAAAATGATTCTTAGGACGGTAATTTGTATTGGACCTATGGTTAATTATGGACAAATCAGCCCGAAAGTCTAAAGACTAATTTCTGGTATTACAAAAAATAAATTAGAATAAATTTCAATACAGCAGTGTAAATAGTTTTAGCGTTAACAGTAAATTTCACAAATTTGCATGATATTTTTTCTGGCCATATGAATCCAAGTTGGATGAAATATTACCGCAATATCTATATCTGTGATGGCTTTAGGCGAATTTAATTATTTTCCCATAGTGGGCTTTATTTGGTTTTAGGCGCAATAAACTCTTTTCCGATAGTAGGGTTTCTATGGGGCCTAGGGTAAGTTATGGACCAACCTTAACAAAATTTGGCAGTGTAATTTCTCGTCATATAAAACTGTGACGTCAATTTGATAGCATTATTTATTACGGTTTTAAGCGTACTAAACGGTTTTCCAGGAGTAGGGTTTATGTGGGGGACCTATGGTCAATTATGGACCGCTCTTCATGAAATTTACCAGTATGATTTGCAGTCGTATAGTGCAAAATTTTATTCCGTGCATTATTCCACAAGTTATGTTAGTTTTTGTATCAAAATTATCAATATTTTTAGGGTGGCGGTTCCACATTTTGATTCATAGTTCTGATTCTACTGAACCGATGTTGCTGGATTTCAATATCAAACTGCTTAGGATAACTACAAGCAATTTGAAACCAAGTTTGTTCTTTTCTTTTGCGTTTTTCGAAAGTGAGCGTGTTTTCAATAGAAAGACAGACGGACAGACAGACGGACATGGCTAAATTCACTTGGAATTACTCAAGGAGCCAGAATATATATACTTTATGGGGTCTTAGATGTATTATAAAAAAGTTTCACACGGAATGACAAACTTAGTATACCCTCATTCACCACAGTGGTGGTGGAGGGTAAAAAAATAAGTTTGTGCAAAAGTTATAAATCAAAACCCTAAAAAATTTATAATTTTGTTACAAAAACAAACATAAATATTGGCGGAATGCACATATTGATATAGGATTTTGGACAAATTCATAGCCACAAGCTACAAGTGTTTGAAATTTTAAAACGAAATGTGAATTTATGTAGAAAGCAACAACAAAATTACAAAATATTTATTTTTTTGTTTTCAATGTAATTCTTTGGCGTTGCGTTTCATTTTAGATGACTAGGGCCTTAAAATCACACTTTCAACTTTCGTCCAGATCGGTCCATAGTTTACCACAAACCCCATATAAAGCCCACTTTTCAAATAATCTAACTATAACTGAAGGGTATCAAATGATTCGGCATAGCCGAAGAAAGCACTCTTACTTGTTATTCCTGCCTTGTTCTGCTGCCTTAACCATCGACTTCAGTGAATTTTTACACTGACTGTTTAGGTTGTTGTCGGTTGACTAAATAAATGAATGATTGGTGACGGGGGTTTATTGTTTAGCTGTTGATGTATTGTTCTTGCCCTTGTTAGAGCATTTACACTTTGCTTCAAAAATTTAAATTCAAACCTCATTGTCAGTCATCACTTACTCATCCAGCAGTAACAGCAACATCAGCAATGAATACTGAGCTAAATGAAGCGTAATTTGCAATTTGGTTTAATTGTTTACAATAACACTGCCATGATTTAAAAAAAAATTAACAGGATAATAGTGCGATGGAAAAAACAACTACAAGGAAAACATGCACACAAACTTGTAGATTTACAACTTTTAATATTATATACCTGGTTCGGCATAGATTTGTATTTATTTGTATATTTTGGTAAAAACTACCCAACAGTTCGAAGGAAAAAATTCAGAGAAATATGTATAAAATAAAACTTTTATAATTGTTTGTTCAAAATGGGTTTTGTATTAGAAAATCTTAAAAATAATACAAAATATTCTATAAAAAAAAGTTATAAGTATAATATACATTTTTTACAAAAATGTTTAGTGTAAAGTTAATTTTCAAAAGAAAATTTTTAGAGTAAGATAGTTTTTCGTTTTATGGCAAAAGATAAATTTTTTAGAGTTAATATTTAGTAATTAAAAAATTTCGAGTATAAGATGAATTTAGAAAGGTCGGATAAAGTGAAGTAGTATAAGATAAATTTTCAATAGAAAATATTTTGCACAAGATAGTTTTCCAAAGAAAATTTTGCTCTAAAAAATTTGACATTAGTACTGCCCAGCAAAAACTTTACTTACCTGGTAAGTTAGCAAGTAGTGTTGGAGAAATATAAACACTACTTATTTTTCGACTGAATAACTACTTATTTTTGTTCGAGTTGTCCACAGAATTCAGTAGTTACAATACACTTACTACTTACATACAATATACTTACTAGAATCCAAAAAATAACTAGTTTTTATTTAATTGGCGCTAGGTAATAGAGCTTATAAGTAGTTATGAAGGTAGTTACCAGTAAGTAAATATTCAGTACTGAAAACAAATCAAGTTATTTAGCTGATTATTAGTAAGCGAATATTCATAACTGAAAATAATAGTAATGAAAAGTACTTACTGAGGTCACTACTAGCAAGTACTTATTGATGTTTTCAGAATAATGACAATTGTAATGACAACTACTTACCAGGTAACGTATGATATAACTACGACCTATTACCAAAATTCAAAAAGTTTTTCCAGGGTCTGTTCGAACTTACGATAAATGTTGAGCAACATTGATTATTTCACAAAAAAGTTTTGACATATGTGACCTTCTCCGAGAAAAGGGTCCTAGTGTGTCAAAAAACGGGTTTGGACTTAAGAGTGGACCTAAAAGGGTGTAGAATAAGATGAAATAAGTTAGATTTCTGATAAAATTTTATTTACCCCATAAAAACTTGCAAAACAAACTTTGAAAAATCGATAAAAATGAAAAAAAAAACAATAAAATATTAATTTTTTTTTTGATTTTTTGGTTTTAAATTGTTTTTTTTCGTCAGTCTTCGAATTTTTTTTGGAGTTTGGACTTCTTTTTCGGTGTTCCGTGATCTGGGGCCTAATTCTGGCAGTCGTGATCGAGTACTTTATCGATTCGAAAGCATCTTCATATCTAATTATTTTAGTCAACACTGAAAGAATCGGAATTATTTTTTCAGTCTTGTAAAGCATTAATTTGAACAAAATTGCTTTCGAATCGAGAAAGTACTCGATCACGACTGCCAGAATTAGGCCCCTGGTACTTCGATTTACTTCCGGTTGAAAATTTCAGTTTTATCTTTTTTTCGGTGCTTTTACTTCAGCTTTCTTTTTCTCGTGATCCGGTGCTTCGATTTTTTTTCTGGCTGGCAGGTTCAGATTTCTTTTTCCATTTTTTATCGCTTTGGGTTTACTTGGTTTAGGAACTACAAAATCCCGTTTCTGTGATTCCGTACATAAGACCCTGACATTCTCTTACAAATACCATTTGCGATCTAAAGATACGCCGCTTGGTGCAATGAGCAGAGGTAATTTGTTTGGTAGCTCAGCCGTTAATCGCAGATTAAATATTTCTTCTTCCGAGTCCACAAGTTCTTTACATACAATTTCGTTTTTTTTTAAGTCAAAGTGGTGGTACTTGGTAATACCTAAAATGCAAACGTTTGCAAAATTCATTAAAATGAATTTGAAAAATTAAAATCACAAAAACTTTTACCTGCTAATCTTTTGTAAAATCCTCCGAAATGAGTATCCCATGTTCGCCACTCTATTACTGCTAGATCTATTGACCACATCTTCAAAATCTTGGTAGAAATCTACATTTGAGCGACTATATTCTAGTATCATTAATCCGAAATAGCGATCGGGATTGAGCTTGGTGTGGCCAGTTAGGAGGTAATTTAATGATTTCGATTCGTTTAAGCCAGAATCCACTCAACAGGCCAAATAATGCATCATTGCATTCATTTTATTCTGTGCTACGCAGTTATCACAAAATAAATCTAAATTTTTAACGGCATTCTTCGTGAAGTAATCGTGAATTTGGCTAATGACAGCATTAGGTCCTTTTCCTATTTCGAACTCTTCGTCTAATAAATAGTTTGACTGAACGTTAGTGAATTCATTATGAGTACCAAAAATTGAACATTTACGAGCTGCTTTAAAATATGCCGTTCCGACTTGTTGTGGACTGGATGGATAAGATATATTTTGTGTATAGTCGAAACTCACTTCAAGAGTAGAATAACCAACACTCATCTTGAAGCATTGTTGGTAGAATTCACGCTGGTGTTTCGCATGGACAAGATGAGTAACAGCCATTTGTAATTTTGCTTCTTTTGTATCTGAATCAGATTCTTCCAAAACTCGTAGTATCATCAAGGTATTCTGTTGACAGACGTCACCAAGATCAGTTTTCGGGTTCATAGGCGAGAGGTAAGGGCAGTACTTCCTTCAATTTTGTTAATAGTTTTAATTGGGATTTTAACTTCAGTTAGACAAACTTTCTCAAAACGACGATAAACAGCACTTTTTAGGCATAGGCATGACATCACCAAAGTCGGCACCCAATCATAACTCGCCATACCAAATCGCATTCCCCAACTGAAGGTGTGTTCACAGTGATAATGCGTTATGAAACTTTAAATGCGTTTTTCTCAAAACTTCATTTTCACACAATAGGTCCCTTTTCTCGGAGAAGGTTACATATATCAATAATCTATATCTTGCGATTTTTCAAAACTTAACGTTTTCATTAGCAGCAAATAAACCACATTGTTTTGCAAAGTTAAACAAAAATCTTGTTGTTTTTAATTGTCTTTAAAAAAAGTAAAACAGCACAGAAAAAATTAAAAATTGTCTCTAATCACCCAATTTATACCAAATTCATAATATCAAGCAAACAAGTTGTTGATTTTGCACCCGATACCAAAATGATTATATTGATTACTAAAAATTGTAAAGTTGTGAATATTCTTTTTCAAAATATTATATTTTTAATTTTAATTACAATAATGGACAAAAAACTTTGCAATTTCAAACAATGTGTTAATTTATTTAATTAAATATTGACAATTTCCAACAAAAATTTTACAAGTTTAAATTATTTTATTTGAAACGAAAAAGTCAATTAATATTTCAAAACAACTAAAATGTTAATTGAATCCAAATTTCATTTTTAATTTTCTTTCAACTAAAAAAATAATCGATTCATTTATCACATTAATTAAATTTAAATACTTTTAAATCATTTTTTTAGTTGATACAACACTTTTTTCTGTGAGTATTATTTTTATAAATTTCCAAATCAAAAAACAAAAAAATTTAATTTTATTATAAATTTTAGCACTTTTCTGCATTTTGCTTTGTTAAACACTTGTTTTAAAAACCGCTTTACAAATACAAAATAAAAAATTACAAAAAATGATAAGTTGTTGCTAAAATTCCGTGCGAAATAATATGAGCTGCACTTGTTTCGCAGGGAAAATAATAATGTTGCTTGAAATATTTCGAATGTTTATCATAATATAAAGAGTGAACAACTCAAGCAACATTTATTTATTCATTTTTTATATTGAGTTTTATATTGAGTTTTTTATATTGAGTTTGACAACATTTCGCACGAAATACTGAACAGAGTATCAGTCTTATAATATTAAATATTCAATAGTAAATATTTATTATTAAAAGAAAGTTTTTAATATAAAATGAATTAAGACAGATGCGATAAATTTTCAAAAGATTTCTATAAAAACAAGATAATGTTTCTATCGAAATATTTTTAGTATAATATGAAATTATAAAGTTTTCATGATATAGATGAATAAGATGAATTTTCTTTGAAAATTTTTCAGAACAGTTTTGAATTAAGTGGATGTAATAAGATTTTATTTTGATGTGCTAAATTTCCATTTTATTTATAAAAAATTGGAAATTTGTGAAGTTTGCAGAAAAGATTTTCGATAAAATTTTTCATTAAAAATTTTCATATAAAATCAATTTTATATAGACATTTTTTTAAAAGATAAATTTTTTTATAACAAATCTTGTATAAAATGCATTTCTTCTAGAAATTTTAAATAAAGCTAAATTTGATAAACTTTTGCCAGATTAAAATTGGGATTACAAAACAAAGACAGTTCAATAAAATTACCACAATACAAATTATTGTTAAACAGTTAATGCACAAGCTCTATGTTTACAGTTGTGCTCAACGAAAAAAGGACAAAAAAATGTACTTTGAAATTCTAGAAGAATTCTATGTAAAGCCTAGTTCTCTGTTCCAATTTGTGAAAAATGTTCAGCAACATCTATTTTTTCACACGAAAAATTTGACATGTATCAATGTTACCTATCTCTCGAGTTTTCACAATTTCACGTTTTTAATCTTTCAAAGTAGGCGACATTGTTTTACGTATGTAAATAAAACCCACATGTATTTTACTAAAAAGTTTTTTTTTTAATAAAAATGAAAGTAAATTGTGAATGAAAAACTATAACCGGTTGTGTTATTTATGTTTTTTCGTTTTCATTTAATGTTAAGTGTAAACTTTTTTTCATTTCATTAAAATTTCACGTAAAATAAGTGCAGCTTATATTTTTCGAAGTTGTAAAAAATGTCGCCAGAAACATTTCGTAACTTCTTCATAAATTGAACAGAGTACAACTCTATCAACATAATTTCATAGAAATTCCACACAAGTTTTTTTCATATGAGTTTTGACAGCATTTCACATGAAATGGTGAACAGAGTACCAGGCTTAAGTATAAAAAAGAGGGGTAAGAAAGAACATTAAATAAATTGAAATAAATAATAATTTACCACAACAATACTACGATCCTCTAAGTAAAAATACCATTTGGCTTAAAAATTGATGTTTGACTATTGAATGCCAGCCGTCCTCAATGGCGTTGAGTGTTAAATGGCAAAGATTTCAGAAGAGATAGTGTGGTTCCTTTCGAAACACATGAAATCAACCTGCCCGTGAACGTGGGCTCGGTCCCGTGGTCAGTCAAGAAGGGATAATTATCGATGAATTTAAATTCATTTCGGGTTGTAAAATTCCTTTCTTCATAAAAATAATTTAAGGAAAATTAAAATTCAATGAACTTAAGCCTGATTAAAATATCGAAATTTGGATTAAATCCATTAACAGTTCAATAAAATAATCACAATTAGGGAGATCGACCGGTTTTAACCGGTTATTTTTGCTTTGCCCAAGTCGGTTATTTTAAAATGCCCATTTTTCGAATATCGAATAAACCGGTTATTTTGGTATAATAAACCGGTTATTTTAATAATATGTAAATAATATACATTTTTAACATTTTTCATTTTTCGAATTTATTCTATG
Source organism: Pollenia amentaria (assembly GCA_943735925.1). Lineage (NCBI taxonomy): Eukaryota > Metazoa > Arthropoda > Insecta > Diptera > Polleniidae > Pollenia > Pollenia amentaria. The sequence goes on along the minus strand of OX031009.1, from coordinate 144,596,998 downwards.
AGTTAAATTTCAGTTATGTATTTTATAAAGCTTTTTGTTATAGCTCTATTCCTTAAAATTTTTTAGAAATGACTTTATACACTACCAGACAATTTTATTGTATTTTCTTGTATAAAGTCATTTCTAAAAAATTTTAAGGAATAGAGCTATTACAAAAAGCTTTATAAAATACATAACTGAAATTTAACTCATGGAATAAATTCGAAAAATGAAAAATGTTGAATATAATAAAGTTGCTTATGAAAAGGAAATAATTCCCAATATCTAATTGTTAATATACATTTTTCTTACTCTGGTTAGAGATGTACCCGTAATTTAAATATTTTCTAATTGAATATGGGTCAAACTTAAACTTTTAATGAAGAATGTCAAAACAAAATGTAAAAAGGTCAAAAAACATTATGAACACTGTAAATACAAATCTCTTATAAAAGCGTGTGTTCTTGTAAAAAAAAACAAAAACTATTCAAAATACTACAAAAACGTGTGCAGTTAAAACTAAGAATTTGTGCGAGAGTATTCTAAATATTAAATATATTTTTATATAGAAGTTATCTCTAGAGAATTTCCGAACGCGATTTAAAAGACAAAGTTAGGTGGTTGAAGTGCCCTTAAATGATAAGTTACAAAGTTTCTTCCTTGTCACGACTTATTAATCACCTTTAATTAGTCTACATGCTTGACATTAATGTGCTCCACATAAAACTTAACTCCGTTCGAAGTAGTTCTAAAGAGACGACAAAGAATACTTTACTAAAATACGCTGCCAAAAATGAATCATTCGTGAAATATTAGCCTATTGTGTTGCCGAGGACGAAATGCCCGTTAAGGCACTAAAAACTCTTAAGTAGTTCTAGCATCTCTTCATGCTGAAAACTACAACATTCCGGCGGAATCAACGATATGGGAACAATTTCTACCAGTTTTATTTATTAAAACACCAAGAACTAAAAAACAAAATTGAAGAAATCAAACAATGTCATGGAAGGTCTTAAATTGTAGGCGACGAATTCACAAATATTTCACACAGAAAGCATGTTCATTTTACTGTTCGTTTCTATAATGCTGAAACAAAATAATTTGAAATGGATAATCCTGGCTAAGAGGTTTTGTTGCAACTTTTGAAAAATATGGTTGATTTATATCTCTCATTCAAAATAAATTTGGGAGAATATTTCAAATAATAACTTTATTAAATTCTTATAATTTATTTGCTTTTGTTAAACGTTTGTCTAAATCAAATATCATTAAACAATTTCTTAATTACATTAAAGAAATATCTACTTACAAATAAAGTTTAGTAAATCAATAAAAAATTGTTGAAAATTTTCTTGGATTTTATCGTAAAATATTTGTTAGGTCTGATCTAAGTCATATCTACATATGTATTTTGTTGGTTCCTTACCCTTGCAAATTGTTTTGTTTTTATTCAAATTAACGTTTTATTACAAAAACTTATTTGATTTTTGTGTTTTTATGTATTCGATTTAAAACCGGTTAACCGGTTATTTCAAAAATGCTTAACCGAAAACCGGGGTTTTAAAATAGCAACTATTCGTAATATTCGAAAACCGGTTATTGAAAAAAGTCGAATAATCGATCTCCCTAATCACAATACTTATTATTGAAAATTTCTATATCAAAAAGTTTTTATAAAAGCCTTTGAAGTATAAGATGAATTTTGTATAAAAAATTCCGTATAAAATAAACTTCATAAAATTATTTTTTGTATAAGTTGAGTTATCTAAAGAAATTTTTCATTTCAAGATGAAAACAGTTATTGGTATAAGATGAGTTTTTATATAAAATTTCAGGATAAATTCTTTCAGAAAAAAGTATTATAAGGCAAATTTTCTAAAAAGAAATTGCAGTATAAAATAAATTTCATAAAAATATTTCTAGTATAAAATTGCTTATCGATAGAAAATTTCGTGAACAATTTTCCTGTACAAGATGAGTTTTTATAAAAAATTTTCTAATAAGATTATTTTATAAAAGTTTTTTTTGTATGAATTTTATATAAACATTTTTATTTTAAGTCAAGTTTTCTACAGAAACTTTTTATTCTTGATGCATTTTCTGAAGAAAATGTTAAAACAGAAATAGTTTTCTTAAGAACATTTTCCTATAATACGAATTTTCTATAGAAAATTAACATTAAATACATGTTTATATATGTAGAGACTTTTAGTATACGATTAATTTTTTATATACACACAGAAAGAATTCTCAGAAATTTCAAAGCATTAATTAAAAATAAAAATTTCGATTAAAAATTTAATCATGTGGATTAAATGTTTAATCAAGTGAATGAAAAGTTTAATCAAGTGAATTAGCCGTTTAATCAAGTTAATTAAACGTTTAATTGAAAATATTTATTTGTTTACTGGTGAACATTTAATTAAATTTTAACAAAATATTAAAAAATTTTTAATTTAAATCCATTTTTTTTCTGTGCAATTTTCGTATAGAATACACAGAATTTGTTAAAAACTACTTGGTATAAAGATATTTATGCATTTATATGAATATACAGCGGTCTTTTGCACTTTATATAATTACAAAGAATTTATTTAAAATAATTTGGCTTTCAGGTGTCAAGTATATGCCAAACCTAACACAACCAATCAAACATTTTAGAACACTCGAAAAAATATCAGTTCTCAAAAATAAAATAACAAAGCACTTTGAAATTATAAAACTTCCCTAACCACAGATCCGAATGAAACGTATTGGAAAGTATTGAAGATTTTCTCCAGACACACATACTCCCAAATTACCATTTACTTTGGAAAATTCCCATCAGTGCTTCGTTTACTAAAACGGGAAAAAAGTTTTCTAGAATTGCCATAATTATTCTTCAAGTGTATTTATTTTGCGCTTATTTAAATATTATGAATGTTTGCCTAATGATAACTGCTGACTTGTTGGTTTTTTGACTATTTGCCTAAATGTATGCTACACGATTTAGTTACATGTAAAATGTTGTACCGTTTGTTTTGTTATGTAAACACAAGCATGTATGTAAGTACTATCGTGTGTTTGTGTGGTCGGTATATTTACATACGAGTATATGAAATGCATAATTAAAGGTTTTTGTTTATAGGCTCCACAATTATGCCACATATTGAAAATATTTGTGGCTTTTGTTTCAATAATTTAATATGATTTTTTCCTTTACAACTACACATGCAAACATATTTATTTAATTCACTAATCCAATACATTTACGAGTAATAACGTACGAGTATGTAGCCTGTGTTATTACTATTCCGTTTGTATTATACGTGATTTAATTTGTTTTCAATTAATTTTTCTTATTTAAAAGTCGTGTAAAAAAAAGATTCATTAAATTTAATTTTTAAATTGGAGTTTTTTTTTAAGCTGGATTAGTAAGAGGAGTGAAGGTACAAGGGACACAATATGTAGTGTTAATAAAAAGAACAACTTTGTACAATTTAACTATTGAAAATAATTATTTTATAAAATTGTCTATATAAATTATTTTGTATAAGACAAATAAGACATGTTTTTTTTGTTGTTAAGTATTTTCTTTACGATTGCTGTATTAAACAAATAGAGACAATTTTCGTATTAGATAGACTATTTATAAAAAAAAAAATTGTATTAAATGAGTTTTCTATAGTAAAGAGTTTAATAAAATTAATTTGCTTTAAAATATTCGCCCAAAAGCGGCATATTCTGCAGAAAATTGCTGCAAAATTGGAATTTAAAAAAAAAATTTGGTATAAGATGAATTTTCTTTTAGCAATTTTTCGTAAATACTGTGTAATTTTCTTAAAAGAAATTTTCCATAAAATTGATCTTCCTAATAAAATTTACAATTTCTGTACTTCTTATAAAGTACATGTGCTGTGTAGTTACTATTTAAGGTGTATTACATGTAATTTCATTTAATTTAATAAGAAAATTTCATTTGTAAGAGCGTAAGAAAACAATTAATGTAAATTAATTTTTAAATTTGAACTGGGAATAGAAAGCGTGTAGGTATAAAGGTCCCAACATATTCTATTTATAAAGGAAAACATTTTGCTGAAATTTCGTATAAAAAAATTTCAGTAATTTCATATGTTATACACGCTTAAAACGTTGGCGATATAATTTTTTTGAAAATAATTTTTTTTTTGGGGCTTTTAGAAAAGTTTTTGTCTTTATTATATTCAACATTTTTTGTTTTTTCGAATTTATTCTATGAGCTAAATTTCAGTAGTTCTGTGTAGCCAACTTCCAACTAGAGCTACACACCAAACATCGACCAGAAAAGTCAACTTCCTATTTTTTTTTCTTTTATCGCTGTTCTGTTGACTTAAATTGAATGCCTAAAATTTAAATCTTTTGTAATTGATTCGTAACTCCGTTAACTTCTTTTTAAGGGAACATATCACACCCACCCCCAACGACGAGCATAGCCGAATTAATAGGTAGTTCCGTTCCCAATAGTTTTAATCTAACCGAAATCGTTACAGGCCTGTTCTGAAATTCAGATCTTATCAAAGTGATTTGAAACCACAAGAAAGGTGTTCCGGGCAAATTATTTTGTGATTTCAAAACGTTCAGCTATATTTTTGCGACTTTTGTAAGATGACCGTCATAATAAATTACTTAATAAAATATTCAATGTGTTGTTTATTAATTATTTTATGCAATACGCTTTTTTATTTACAACTAATCATTTAAAATTGAGAAAATTCGACGACAGTACAAAAATAAAATTTGCTTTTGCGCTTCTATCCGCGAACATGGCTAGAATTCACGAAAAATTGCAAACTTGTAAACAAACCCTAAAACTTATTTGAAATCGCTAAAGGGGCTAAAAAACAAAATATCGGAAAATAACAAAACTCGCGAAAATTTTTAATATTACAAACAAGCCATAGAACATTAAGGAAAGGCAAAACTTCGGCAAGATAGCAGAGTCTTCTATTTATTATAAATCTTTAAAGCTGTAAAGAATCAGAAAACTTACAGGAACAAATCGCTTCTATCGCGAATATGGCTAAAATTCGCGAAAAATTGCAAAATTTGAAACAAGCCCTAAAACCAACATGAGATCGCCAAATCGGTTAAAAAAAACAAATTATCGGAAAATAACATAAAACGCGTTAAAAAAATAAAATACGCCTTTGCAGAACAAGCGGGTGTTAAAAACTTGTGTTTGCTTGTGCTTTCGACAATTCAAAATCACACCAAAAAACACAAAAACGGTATGATTTACAGAATACCACAAAATCACACGTGTGATTTTAAAAGCACATGTGATTTGAAATCACGTGATTTTCAAAACAGGCCCGATAATAGTTCTATTCCTTCAATTTTTAGAAATGACTTTATACACTAGCAGACTATTATCTTGTACCTTCTTGTTACATTTTACTTCATTGATATCCTAAGGATAGCTAAGGTAAAATGTAACAAGAAAATACAATATAATAGTCTGCTAGTGTATAAAGTCATTCCTTAAAATTTAAGGAATAGAACTATTACAAAAAGCTTTATAAAAAAAAATTAAAAAATAAAATAGTCTGGTAGTGTATGAAGCTCATAGAATAAATTCGAAAAAATTAAAATTGTTGAATATAATAAAGTACCCAGCAAAAACTTTACTTACCTGGTAAGTTAGCAAATAACATTGGAGAAATATAAACACTACTTATTTTTCGGCTGAATAACTACTTATTTTTGTTCGAGTTGTCCACAGAATTCAGTAGTTACAATACACTTACTAGAAGTCACAAAATATCTAGTTATTATTTAACTACCAGTAAGTTGAATTGTAAGTACTTACAATATACTTACTAGAAACCAAAAAATAACTAGTTTTTATTTAGTTGGCGCTAGTAAATAGACCTAATAAGTAGTTATGGAGCTAGTTACCAGTACTTAAATATTCAGTACTGAAAACAAAACAACTAAAATGTAGTTACTTAGCTGATTATTAGTAAGCAAATATTCATTACTGAAAATAATAGTAGTGAAAAGTACTTACTGAAGTCATTACTAGCAAGTACTTATTGAGGTTTTCAGAATAATGACAATTGTAATGACAACTACTTACCAGGTAACGTATGAAATAACTACGACCTATTACCAAAATTCAAAAAGTTTTTCCTGGGTAACTTATGAAAAAGAAATAATATCCAGATTCTTAAATTTTTTTTTTTCGAAAAAAAAAAACGTTTTTCGAATATTTTTGTTATTTTTAAGGCTCCAAACAAATTTTTATACATTTTCTCCCGCATAAAAAAAGCTAATTTCATAAGAAATTCGAAAGTTGAAGGCGATAGGTTAGGTTAGGTTCCATGGGCAGCCATCAAGAGACAGCTCACTTGGGTCCCTCAGCGGTCCCTTTGTGATACCCAGCGTCAATGCCCATCCCATAGAGCAGTTACTCAGATGGCATCACTGCAGAATTGAGCCAATTCGTCTTCCTAATGAAGAGAAAAAGCAATCTAAGTTCTATTGTAGATAGATTATCCAAGCAGGAAATCACCGGCTCTCCCAGGTATTTTTTCCTAATGCCCCATAACGCAGGACATTGACAGAGAAATTGAAGCAGAGTCTCCTCTTCCTCCTCATCATGACAACTTCTGCAGTAGTCATTGAATTCCAGATCTATTCTCCTAGCATGAGTCCCAACAGGCCAGTGTCCAGTCACAACCGACACCACAGTCCTGATTTGGTCCCTATTGAACTTAAGTAGAGATTTAGTTCTCCGTTTATCATAATCATAACCATCATAACCAAAACGTTGAAGGCGATCGATGGTGATATCAGATTCTCGAAAAAAATTTGTACGAGTTTTGGCCGAAAAATTGATTTCTTTCGATAAAAAAAAAATAATTAAGAAAAAATAAAATTTATAGCGTTATCGTTTTAAGCGTAAAATGTTACCTTGGATAGGATATATTTAATAAATTTGAAATCTACGAATTTTTTTTAACATACCTTTAAAAAAAAACCTTACAAATGAATCCGTAAAAAATAAAAATTTCACCAAAAATACGTCCAAAACCTCAAGAAATATTTTTTTTTTGGAAAAACTGCTATTGCCATCGTTTTAAGCGTACAATTTCACCTTGTAAAGATAATAGTTAAAAAAAATTATCTGCCGATTTTTTATATTACCAACAAAAAAAAAAAAACCTTAAAAATAAAAGTTGAGAAAAAGTCAAGTTTTTCCTCATGCCAAAACCTATCGAAAAATCGATGGCACAATATCGATTGCTAAATCGACCCACCCTAATGGACATACATGTAATACTTATATTTTAATTTAAAATTAATTCTTTCAGCTATCTATATCAGAAAACAATAAGAATGTCGGCTAACACTTCAGAATTTCAAATGACCTTTTTTTATTCGATTTTTTTCAGATATCTAATAGAAAATACCCAGAATTTCCTACGAGAATTTGTGAAAACCACTTCATAAATTTTTGGGTCATAAATCTGACAGACTTTTTGTTTTTTTAAAAATCTGTAAGACATCGGACAATTTTGCTGGCTGGCCAGGCATTAACATTTTGTTATGTCATTATGAGACAATTATGTTTGTAATCAAACAAAATTGTTTCCCAAATTTTTTTTTTATTTTTTTTTTTTTTTATATTTTTTAAATTACAACATTTATAAATACTCAAACTTTACTCTGATTACGAAGGCAATAAATACTTTGTATGACAATAATTAAATCAAATGTTGCTTTTCAACAAAAATCAACATTTGCTGGCTCCCTCAGCAAGTAAATCATTGAGTGAAAGTTAGTTTGTGTTTTCGCATCCTTGAGCCCTTCAAATGTCTGGCACGTAATTTACTTATCAAAATAAGATTTCATTACAGTTTACAAATGATGGGATTTCTCTGCAGTGCATACATTTATCAGAGTCTGTTTGTCTGTCTGTCTATCATTCTTTCTTTTCTATTTCGTTTATCAAGGCAATATTCATAATTACTTTTTTGTTAAGGGAATTTGGAAACTGCCACAAACAAAAATATAGACCACACATGTCTAAAATGTAAAACAACAATGCCAAATGTAAAATGTGAAACTAGCAAATGGTTTTATTAATAAATAAGTGTCTAGTTAAAAAAAAGTTAATAGATATTTCTGGCATGAATTGGTTGTTGTTATAAGAAAAAGTTAATTTATGCTCATTGGCAGGGAGATTTCTTTTCAAGGCAAATGTATTTTAAAAAAAATCATCGGACAAAACTTTACAAGGGCATCAATTAAAAATAGTTTAGTTGGCATTTGGAAATTTGAGACTTTAATGGGCGAGCATAAAAGTATAATAGTAACAAAAGAATTTGATAGCAACTCAGTTTTGTTTTTTTTTTAAGGATTTAAAGAAATAGCTGTTATTTTTATTTATTTTTTGCTGCACAGATTTTATTCATTTTTAATGTTGTACTTAAAAATGTTTGTAAAGTTAATGTCATGTCACGATAATACAATATCAAATTGTCTTTAGAAACAAAACTCTTGGACGTTTACGTCAAACAAGATAAAAATAAATCTTATATTAAATATTCTTAAGGAAACTGCCTTGTAATTGCTGTATTCCTGTACCACTTTTAAAGATATTAAATTACAAAGTACGTTTTGTTGTTGCACACAAGTGAAAAAATAAGGGGTGTTTAATAAGCCTGATAGAACTTAAGAAAGTGTTTGCTGTCAAACGAACTGAATTTCCAGCGAAAATTCTCTTTTTTGTAACGTAACGCCAGCAAGCAAATAAGCATGTATTTTAGGCCCATGTTTTCCAAATGTTAAGGCCGCCTTAGCCGACCGTAAATGTAATGAAATGCAAACTAACGAAATGTAAGCTCGTTTGTGCATTAATAGAACATATAAGAACGTGTCATCTGTTTTTCAAAAACATTAACAAAAAATCATTAGTAAACATAAAACAACACACACAGTGATGGGAATGAAAAAAGTTCAAATCGTGACCGCTTTGCAGGAAAAGTACCAATTGATTTAAATGGTATTACAAATGTATTATATTTATTATTTATATTATAGATTTACAATAAACAAATAAGTATAATAGCATATAAATACACTCTGCCGGTGTTTGAACTAGTACCAAACTAGTACAAAAATATCCAGTACTAGTTCTAAACTGTAAATTATTCTATACCATCTTAATGCTCTAATTTGCATTAATTTTGCTGGAAAAATCATTATTACTATTGGTTATAGACGGGACCACATTTGGTGCTTAAGAACCAGTTTGTTACTAGTTCTTGTCTATAGAAAAAATTAGTACTATGCGTTTTAACATTTTTTTTTTTTATAAATTTTTATAATAATTCGAATATGCATTCTAAGTCAAATTATAGAGCTTTCATATTTACAATTTTGATTGTGCATAGAAAATATTCCTGGAAAATATTGAAGGAATAAAACTCTTAAAATATGAAAACTTTATATATAGAAATTTGACTTAGAATACACATTCGAAATTATATAACAAGTTATAATATAAATGAAACCCAACATGAGAAATAAAATTCCCCGATTTAATTTTTTTTTTTTTAATAAAAATGGCAAAAATAAATGATTTGAAATAAAATTTAAGAAACAGTATAAAAATCCAAATATGTACTCGAATTTTTGTTTTGTTAGAAAAAATTATATAAGTATACAAGTGGTGCCCTTGCTCTACATCATTTACACTAGTACTTCTTGTTTTAGTAATTGTTCTGGAGGCATTTTGACAACTCTTAATCTCCTGCAGGTCATTAAAATCCAGACTTTTTTCGTTTGTGTATATTAGTGTGTCCCAAAAAAATATTTTTTTTTTGATTTTTATAGGTACCCCAGCATTTTTTGAGAGCTTATAGGGTAAAGTATTTTTGTGATTTTTTTCAGATTTTTCGGAAGAGGTTTAGAGGTCGCTAAAATCGAATTTAACCCGAAAATCGGGTTTTCTCGACTTTGTTAAATTTTGCTGATTACTCGGCCCATTAGCACGATTTTCGAATTTAACCCAGAAATCGTGTTTTCTCGACTTTTTTGAATTTTGCTGATTACTCGGCCCATTAGGACGATTTACAGGTCTTTTAGTTGGAACAATTTTTGTCAAGCTATTTACTTTAGCCTTTTTTCGAACCATGACATTTTTCAAAATTCCGTAAATAGTTTGCATCTTTTATCATCTGTGATCTGTACGCACCTTAAAGCAACATTTCCCTTACATTTGCATATATTTCCTATCGCACGTCATTCTTTTCTTTTATGGTAAGTCCATCTTTTGCCTACTTTTTGTCTTCCCAAATATTCTTTACCTCTTTCTCTCCGTTTTTTATTTATTGGACCAAACCAAACAGGGTTTTCTACACGACCTCTCTTCTTGCGTTTTTTCAATGTCGATGGTAACTCATACGAATTATTTGAATCACTGTTAAATCGTCACAATTGTAATTAGTTTTTTTCTGCTGAGTCCATGGCAAATATCTAACAAAATTTATAATTAAAAATATGGTTTTCCAGATACAATAAATAAACCCGTATATAATTCGACTGAAGACAGTAAATACTTAAGATTGTATTTAGATGTGTGGTTATAACAAGGACGAAAAAAAATATTGTATATAATCAAAAGTCTCAGTGCATGCAAAAGCATTTTAAACTTTAATCACTTTGATATAATGAATTTTATGAAATGCAAATTAGATATTTAATATTGTAGCTATTGCCAAATTGCTGTAATTCTTTATAATCCAACTTTAAAAGAAAAGACTTTATTGAAAAAAAAAAATTTGTTCCTTTCAACTGGACTTTTTTTTTTGGACTTAGCATATTTGCCTACCACTGCATTCCATCAAGAAAAAACAAAATAATGGTATTGTTTTTGCTTGTAAATGATGTATTTTGTATTATACTAGCAAGCTACATCAAAATCTCAATTTCGACGAAAAGTGGACTTAGAACTTTTTCCGACTAAGGTAGCGATATACAATTTTAGTTACTTGCTGACGTGACGCTATAAAAAGAAGACTTTTTAGTGAAAATGCCCATATAATAATCAGTATAAGCTGCACGCACCTTTTTGGCGAAATCTTTATGAATAGAAGGTGGTGACTTTAACCATATTATCGTCACTGGCAACCAAATAATGGTAAAATTAGTACCCCAACCATATTTTTGTTGACTCCGAACGTGTTATAGTTATTAATAAAAATAATTTTAGTACCATTAAAACCCCAAAAAAAAGTAACTTTTTAAAAATTTTCTGAAATAAAAATACCTGATGCTAAGGTATTTTCATCTGCTGATTAGTTTTTCCCTACCAGCTCTAGTTTCAGAAATAGAGTTAAATTTATTATTTGCATAGTTTGCACCATTTTTTCTATTATTTGATTAAAAATCGGTATTTTGCGAACGGTCCTTAATACCTTAAATTACTTTCTGGATTATTAATAAAGAAAAGGCGTCATAACGCTGATGTATTTGGAAATCAGTGCTATGGCAAGTGTCTTCGTTTTTGACCCCATGACACTTTTCATCATTTTGATGTCAACCTTAACATTACTTGGACCAATTGTCATCAGGGTCAAAAGTTTAAATTATGTCATCAATGGGATGACACATTGGCATCCCAGAAATAACGAATTGGGGTCGATTTAATAAAATATGTCAACAGTGCGATTTCTCAGTAACATCGGAGAAGGGGCATTTTACGCTCCATTTAACCCTGAAAGGTTACTCTTCATTTTAGTACATTAAGGTTACTCTTCGTCGAATCGACGACCTCTAGCGGAACGATTTTAAAAGAACAAAAATTAACAACATGTTTTTTTGTTAATTATTTTATTGAAAAATAATATAAAATAAAGCATTAAAAATAAAACTTTTTCTAATCAAAAATTATTTTCGGGAATAAAAAATTTATTATCAATAAGATTTATCTGTGACTTGATAAATTCTTTTTTTTTCTTCCCTCTCAAAATTTGATACGAATTTATTTTAATTTTTTTAAGCTTTTATCATCAGCTTACGTTTTTGAAAAAAAGAGTAATTTGAATACACATAAAAAAGTTATATGACAAAGAGTAAATATGCTTCGTCAACCACGAACAGCAGCCATCCAGGGTTAATGACAAACTGTGATTAAATTGAGTCGTTGGAATTTACTTAAGGCAAATATTATTTTTTACTTACCCGTTATATATGTTTGATTCACATTTGTTGTATTCCGCCCTTTGTTTACAGAAGAGCTTTCAATTATAAGACACAAGCAGCATGCCTGATATAGTTTTCGTGATCATTCTACTTTGCAAATTTGATGTATTTAACTAAATAATTAAAAAAATAGAATATGTGAATTTTTGGTTCTTATTTTACTTTTTAAACATGAAAATAATATTAATAATACACAAATCAAATTGATGTCACTGTAGTCATAGCATTAGATGACTCATAAAATATGACAAAATTTTTTGATGTACTTCGTCATTAAATTGATGTCACTTTTTGCCTCATTGATGCCATTTGTAATATCATTGATGTCACAATTCTCATGAGTGTAGGAGTCAAATATTTGAGAATATCAGAATATCTTACTTATATTGCAAGGATGTTAAAATTCTTGTGTGGCTTGTTTAGTTCTTAAAGCTTTTTTTTATGTAAATTTTCTGAAATCAAAATAACTGATCCCATTGTGCTTTTGTTCGATGATTACGAATATTAAAATAGTTTTTTTCTTCTACCTCTTGTCTTACAGATATTGTGCATTTATTTAAAAAAAATGCTTAAAATTTTCCTTCCATCAAATTTGGTTTTTTATGTCAAACTTATCATAAATAACATAATGGCTTCAAAGAAAAGAAGTTGTAGAAACAATCCAGACAGCTTTTGTGTTCTTTGTGGTTATTATATCCTTGAACATTTGTACGTATTCACATTGACTCTGCAAAAAAAATTTTGTTAAAATATTTTATTTTTATGTGAACAGAAACATTTTTGGTATTATTTAAAATATGTGGAAAACTAGATAAAATTTGAAATGGTTTTCTAAATATTTCAGGACCCTTTCAGTGGATTAAATTTTGTTTTTTCAATAGTTTGTTGGAATATCTTGTGCATACATTGAAAAATTCGTGGGAAAAATTGGATTTTTTAAAAGTTCTTAGGACTTACCTAAACAACACAATCTTAAACATCCTAGCAATTTAAGTTAGATATCCTGATATACTCACTAATAGGACTGTAGTCAAATGAAATAGATTTTTGTGATTAAAAATACAGACAATCAGGTATGTGATGAAAATCGCTCTATTTCTAAACGAACGTTTTTAAAAGGTGTGATGAATTTCGAGCCATTTTAAAATCCATTCCTGAATTTAGTCTTACATTTTTGCTCAGAATACACTTTAACATATATAACCTAAAATTTAAAAGAATAAAGACAGAAAATAAAAAGAATATGAACTAAAAATCCATTTTAAAATATACTTAAAACGACATTTTCGGTTTCAAATCGTTTCGTTTTTAAAATCGATTGTCATCACATACCTGAATATTTTTAGATTTTTAAGGTCGTTCGTGAAATATGTAGCGAATAATACACAAAATTGTGTAATTGTGGAAATATTAAATGTCACTTTATCTTAGAATCTAGAGCTGCCGACAAAAAACTAATGATGCCATCGTTATCAGCACACTCAATTTAATCAAAAACAATAGACAGAAAGAAGTCTGTAAAATTTTGGTGTGTTGCCCTGTGTAATTGTTTGGTTTTAAATAATAATAATAACATATTCCTCCTTTCAAAGTACAGCATGTTATGATTGAAAAACAACCATATTTTCTATTTTTAAAACATATTATTGTTACTATTAACCATAATATGGTCGCGGCTTCTTGTTGGAAGACTAGTTTAACCATAATATGCTTGCCGGGGCAATAATATGGTTGGAGTATCCATAATATGTTTAAAAATTTGTCATTAAAAATAGTTTTGTTGAAGGTGACCATATCAAAAACTGTCTTTTCTTTACGTGTGGAAAATCATCATAGGGATTCAATTTATTCAAATTTGCTTTGAAAATCTGACATTGCTGTTTTATCGCAAAGTTGCTTTCAGCGATAAGACCTATCCATAGCGGACTCTACAGACGTCATTTCAGCGAAATCAACCATCGACCAAATGAAATCAAAATTTGACGATAAGTTAATTTCGAGAAACGGACCTGTCAGTTGGCCCCTAAGGTCGTACTATTTGAAATCTCTGGATTATTTCCTGTGGTGCTACGTCCTTGGTGCTATTCGTTTCACAAGGCCAGGAATGCTAGAAAAAGTAGCCCAAAATTAGACGTCCAAATGCGCTTCGTTAAGAACACGCGCGGCCCGTATGTCCGAAATCATTTTCAGGTATTATTAACATTTATTGATTTTTTGATTAAAGTTGAATTTCGTGTCGATGTGTTAGAATCACACCAGCTTTCGAAACACTCCTCAGAAAAGAATAATTTTTGTGTCAAATTGATTCGAAAGGGTGGTCCAACCAAAACGCACGATGTTAATTCTAAATAAAATTAAAAGTTTTCAGAGAATTAATTTCTTTTTTTTTATGATAGAAGGAAATAGGAAAATTATGCGTGAAACAACATATCGGCAAAATAATCGCCACAGCTTCGGTGGTATACCTCTATCATTTTCAATGGCTCTTATTCATTATTCAGATTCGATATAGTTAATGTGCTGATGTCATCCTTTAGCTCTTGAATTGTTCTTGGCTTATTGACGTAATGTTTTTCTTTTAAATATCCCCAAAGAAAGAAGTCCAACGGTGTCAAATCACATGATCGTGCGGCCAACCATCCAACCATCCTGTTGGAACCAAAATTCTTCCAGCTCCATATCCTCAATTTCTGGCCACAAGAAGTCCGTTATCATCTAGCGATAGCGAACACAATTCACACTTACTGCTTGGCCGACCTCATTTTCTAAGAAGTACAGCACTAAGGCGAACAACAGCAATGTTTTTCGCAGAACAAACTAAGCGAGCATGCCCCGGTGTTTTCACATTTCCTACATACCCGGTTTGTGAAAGTTGCTGACCGAAAATATCACGAAGTGCACGAAATGCACTTTGATTTGAACGTAAATTTTCGTAAAAGACTAAACAATCTTAACGCGCTGCTCAACCTCTCCATTCTTAACTCACAATTAACATCGTGCACTATGGTTGGACCACCCTTTATTTGTCTGAACGAAACGAATTTTGTTGTTGTGAGGTCAGTTTTTTAAGATTCTTTTTTTCATTTTTATTTAGCAGACCTTCATATATCACAATACGAACTAACAATAGTTTATTGAATCTTATAAAAATGTTAAGGGCCGTTGTTGATTTTTTGGTATGGTCCAATTATGTATTGAACAAAATATCGGCCAGATAGCCGCCGCGACCTTGACGGCACACCTCCGTCCGATCACCAAATTTTCAATGACGCTGACGCATAATTGAGGTTGTAGCCGTTAATGTGCAGAATTATCTCATCCTTAAGTTGTTGCTGGCTTATTGACTAACACCTTTTCTTTCAAATAACCCCAAAAAATAAGTTCAACGGTGTCAAATCACATGATCGTGGCGGCCAAGTAACATCGCCACGACGTGAGACAATACGGCCATTGAATTTGTCGCGCAAAAGAGCCAGTTGAAACCACATATCGTCCAGATCCATATCTTCCAATTCGGGCCAAAAGAAGTTCGTTATCATCTCACGATAGCGAACACCATTCACAGTAACTGATTGGCCGGCTTCATTTTGGAAAAAATACGGCCCCATGATGCCGCCAGCCCTTAAGCCGCACCAAACAGTCACTCTTTGTGGGTGCATTGGTTTTCCGACAATCACTTTTGGATTATCATTTGCCTAATGCGGCAATTCTGCTTATCACTGAAGATGATTTTCTTCAAAAAGTAATCATCCACTGTTGCCATTTCTTGCGACCATTATGATCATTGACGACGTTTGGAATGGTCAAGAGCCTTTAATTCTTGAGTCAATCGCACCTTGTAAGCGTGTAAATGAAAGTCTTTATGCATAATGTTCATCAACGACGAGCGTGAGAGGTGCAAATGTTGGGCA
Source organism: Pollenia amentaria (assembly GCA_943735925.1). Lineage (NCBI taxonomy): Eukaryota > Metazoa > Arthropoda > Insecta > Diptera > Polleniidae > Pollenia > Pollenia amentaria. The sequence continues at coordinate 144,580,877 of OX031009.1, read as the reverse complement.
CGACGACGAGTTGAGGTGGAAGGCTCTTCAGCCACACTTTCGCGAACAGCAGCAGTACTTTCTGCATTACGAGCTGTACGATCATGCACTGGTGTTTACACATCTCCTACAGACCCGGTTTGCTCAAATTTTTGCACGATATTTCCGATTGTACGTACATTTGGACGATAAAATTGACCGAAAAAATCATGAAGTGCACGATATGCATTTTGATTTGAACGCCCATTTTCATTATAAGCCTGAATAACTGTATCGCGTTGCTGGATTGTGTATTTTTCCACGGATCAAATTGAGTTAGTCTGGAATTGAGAAATGTCAAATGAAATGCAGAAACCACCCTTTACAAATTCTTCACTTTACGTTCTGCTAATGCCGGATGAAAATTCTCCTAATCACGATGTTTAGCGCTATTCTGATCGGAAAGGTCTAGCCCACAGCTCATCTTCTTAAGCGAGTGCGTATTAATGTATTTCCAATACATCGATCTAGTGGCTTTATATGGACAAAAAATTCATAAACTTCACTATTGGCTAATAAATCAGTGAGTATTTAAATGCTAGTGAAGTTAAACTAAACTTAAATTTATATGTTGTTTAAACTCAACAGTTGTAAATCAGTGTCCCATGTAATATATGTAGTTAAAAAAGTAACATGTAACAGCACTTCGATAAATGTTGTTAAATTGGGTTGGTAGATTAACCGCCCAATTTTATGAGTTAAAAGAGGTTTTATTTGTTTACTATTTTATAGATTTGTTGGTTTAAATACATTTTAAGCCAGAAAGAGGGTTTAGCTTGCTCTGATTTATTAGCCCTGTGACTGGCAATGAAAAGTCAGATTCAATGAATATTTTTTTATAAAATTCTTCACTATAAACAAAAAAATAGTACAAAATTATAAAAAAAAATAACTAATAATACCAACTGCTCTCTTTATAATAAATCACTCATATATTTGTTGTAAAAACTAATTAACCCTTATCCTGAATTCATGGGACGAAATTGCCTTAAGAGGTTTTCTTGCTTATTATCAGGGAAAGCAGAAATTTGCTAAACAAACGCGTTTTATGGCCATTAAATATGCAGTAAAAACTCAAAAATATTCCCCAAAAAAATCAAAAAGTGCTCATTTAAAAACAAAATATTCAAAAATTTAAAAACATTTGCATTAAAAAAACAATCCTTAAATGATAATAGGTAAAGCCCAGACACTATAGTATTAACAGACGAATTTTCGAGATTTTACCAAATTTGAAAACGGTAGGCAGCCATAAAACAACGTTATATTATGAGGTTAAAGTTCTTATAAGAGTTGTTTGTGGTTAACACTATCTAGCAAGTAACGTCCATATCAGATTTTTTCTCTTAAAGGGATTTCAGGGATTCTTTATGAATGTTAACATTTAAAAGGAAGTTAAAGCTATTTAAAGATGTTAGCTTTGGGCAAATGTGAGCCGATTGGAAAAGAATTTATTTGCAGTAAAATATTATTGCGGCTAATTTGATCTAAATACCAACATAACTAGGTGGTTTACGGACACGATAAGTCTAATTTGGAAAGAAGTTTTTATGGTTAATATGTGGATTTATAGACCGATTCTCACCATTTACTAAGACATCGACCTCAGTACAAATTAAATATATAAACCAAATTTGATAAAATTATCTACAAAATTGCAACTTCTACTATGCGCACAAAGAAAACATGGACAGACAATAAGCCAGACGGACGGATGGACATCGTTAGATCACATTTAACAGTGTTTCTGAGTCGGTCGATATACTAAAAGATTGGTCGAGATTTCTATGTATTGCATGGCCAAAAACGTTGTTTTTCCTTAATTGATGATTATATAAATATATAATTAGAAGGTTTAAAATTACATTTATCTTTAATGACAAACTGCTTTGGCCTACAATTTAAGAGTAAAAATTAAATATACAGGCATGTCATGAATTTCGTTCGGAGTGGAAATAATTCCGTAGTTACCATTCCGATCGGAATGGTTTTAGCTTCTATAGATTCCGTTCGAATTCATTAAACCTCAAAAAAATATGAAACCACTTTTTGTGTATTAAATATGGCAACACTGCAACGAATGTAGAAAACAAAACAAACAAGAAAACAGCTTGTCCTGAAAACCAGCCAAATTTAAGTTTTTCTATCAAAGTAAAAAATTTGTGATTTGTGACAAACTCCGTTTATTTTTCTTTCTTTTGGAAAGCATTTAGAAAAATGTAAATTTTTTTATTTAATTCACATAAAATTATATTTATTTTAGATAAGGAAGCAAAAAGACAGCGTGCTTTACTGATAACAATGTATTTTGAATAGCTTGTACACCTGAAAAATGCTTAAAATATGAATTCCACTTTGAAAAATGAAAGTGGTATCATTCCGAAAAAAAATTTCGTTTTACATTTTCCATAGAAGCAAAATACGGAATCAATTCCACTTCCGAACGGAATTAGGCTCTGTGACATGGCTGATAGATTGCGAAATTGAAGCAACATGTTGGGTATATATCGATATTTAAAACATAAAAAACAGAATTTTTTTTATATTTGCTGCGAAAGCTCTTGTAACATCTAAAAAAAATTTAACATGTATCAAAATATGGCTCAAAAAGGCAAAATATGCACTATAAAATTAAAAAATGTTGCAAAACTACTATTTTAACTAAATTATGCAAAAAAATGCTTAAAAGAGTAAAAAAAAGATCGATGCCAAAATTCATAAAAAGCTCTAAAACGGATAAATATATTGTTTCTGCCTTATGGTTCGCACAAGGAAGAACATGCAATTGCATATTTATGGTTTTTCTGCTTATTATTATAAAACTAGTCAATGAAATTTTTGAAATTTAGTTTCGATTTTTTGTTTTAAAGTATATTTATGTAAAATATATAATTTTTAATTCATAATTGGTGTACCAAAAAAGTTTCGTATTTTCGCAAACATGGGTCAAAACTACCCAAAATTATTAAGTCAATACAAAATATTCAAACAAATGTAAAGCATGTAACAAATTTATGTAAAAATCATTCCAAAACTTATAGTACATGCATTGAGTGTAAGAAAATAAACAGAATAAACAGCAAATGCATGGTGTACTTTCTATAGTCAAAAATACCACGTGCGTTTTTTTTTTCAAGCACAAGAAAAGTCAACTCAAAATTAGGCAATTCACAATAAGTTCCATGGCGTCATATTGATTGTATTTCCTATATCTTTATGAATGTCGCATTCCTAAAATTATATCATATATAACCAATATGACAAAATAGAACACTTTGTGAATTGCCTTAATATATTGGGCAAAATTTACCCAAAAATACCACATTTGTCTTATTTTTCTGGTACAGATTAAGGGTTAAATACAGTAGGCAGAAGAAAAAATTATGAAAAAGCTAAACTTGTATAAATTTTCCCACCCTTGAAAAAAACAAAAACATTTGCTCAATTATTTGCCGCAAGCATCAGAATAAAAATGATTGAATATTAAAAAAAAATATTTCATTTTATGTTGTTAGCTTCTCACTTTTAATTATTTTAAAATATCGATTGAAATCACGCCATAAATTAAAGCGCTTCTAACACAAAAATATAATTTTTTTTTATACTGAACAGCAGTTTATATTCTACAAAAATTTTCTTTTTTTTTCGAATTGTGACAGTGTAGGTACGGAACGTAATTAAATGATTTTCTCTTTGATTTTTGACAATCAGACCAAAATGTATTGGATTTTGTAAGAGAAAAAAATCTTAAGACTGGTAGAATAGTGGGAAAGGGCTTCAGAGAGACTGGCAAAATGTATTCATACATTCGATAAAGAATCGAAAATAAATATAGAGATTTTCACCCTTTTTTTGATATCCACTCTGATGTGACCATAAGGGCCGAGCACGCTGTTTGATTAGAAATGGGATATTTTCAAACGTACATAATCAGGGCTGTCAGATGTGGCAATTTTTCGCTTAACGTGGCGACTTATAAACCTATTTGGCGATGAAATCTTGTTTTTAGTGACATGGCGAATTTCTTGGCGATATTAAAAAAAGTTGGAGAATATTTTTCGAGTATTGCCAGATAATTACATTGAAAACATTTAAAAATTGTTGCTATATAATTTTGGAATAACACGTTTATGTGCTGTTTTCATAACACAAGTGATGGAAGATGTAGTAAAATTTATATGAAAAGCACTCAGTTTTTTTTAGTGTTTTTCTTTTTCTACTCGTTCAAAGCATTAGCTTTCTTAGATTTTCAGAAATTTTCCTTATCATAAGTTACCATTTGTTCAAGTATTTAAATATACACACAGTATGCAATATTTCGATTTAATATCATTTTCTTGTCAATCTTCACCTCTTAAATTAAAAAGTAGTCAATTTTTAAACTACTTTGGAAAATTAATTCTAAAAATATGAACCTTTTTCGATTGCATATAAAGTTGAACTTTTAAAATTTTAACAATAATAATGTACTCGTATACTGGATAGTATGCAATAGTAGTTGGGTAATTCCATGTCAAATCGACCAAGAGTGGAACCCGACCCCTTTCGATTTGAATGAAATTTGGTGAGAAGGTTCCTTTCATCCTCTAAGGAACATATATCAACGAAAAAAAAAATAGTTTTTAAATTTATTTTGCAAAAGTTATGGCATATTCAATATGTCATAATTTCGCAGAATTAGCCGAATGTGTTGAGTTTATTTCTTCAATGTCTCAAAAACTACCACACATACGAAGATGATTTGTATGTCATTTTAAAGAGAATACTTGGGGCTACAAAAGATTTTTTTAAAAATTTGTTTTTTTGAAAAATGTAATATCTGCAAACTACTAAATTTTAAAAATGGACTAAGTCAAAAACCTAATTTTTTATTTTGCTTATTTTTTATTATATACTACCTCAAACTGTTCTTAAAAAATCCTGAAGCTTTTAAGGGGGTGTTTTTTCTTTTATTTTTGAGATATGATTTGTTTTCTTTCGCAACCTGTAAAAAATCAGCTTAAAATAAAATTTTCATATTGTAATTTTGAGTAATAAGTATTTTTTAAGGCTGATTTGTTTGATTTAAAAGGTAACGCATTAATTGTAAGTATTGGATTAACATTGAATTGTGCTTCAACATTCATATCCATTCTAATTTATTTTATGTTAAGAAAAAGCAGCCAGGCATCAACGGTAGGAAAAGAGACAAAGATAAAAACGACTTCGTTAAAAACTACATATATGTATATGTGCAAATTAAACGGTCCATGTATGTAATCGCATCACCTGAGAACGGCTGATGCGACTTGGATAATTTGTTTTTTATTTGCTTTGAAATTTTCAAAAGATTGTTTGTAAAGAAAATAATTTTTGGTTAAACTCGGAAAATTTAAGTTTTTACTGTACTATTCACTTATCATTTTTTCTAAGCATAAGCTTTAAATATTCAATATTTTCATAACTAAACATACTGTCTCCTTTTCATGTGTAATTAGTAAATTGCTCCCGAGCGAAGCCGGGACTGTCAGATAGTAATGTATAAAACTCATTTAATTTCTTGGAGACGCAACGTGACAAAAAGTGTTATTTTCTTTGAAAGTGCCTACATTGAGCTCAAACAATTTTTTTTTTCGTTGATATACTCGTATGTTCCTTAGAGAATTAAAGGAACCTTCTCACCAAATTTCATTCAAATCGAAAAGGGTCGGGTCCCACTATTGGTCGATTTGACATGGAATTGCCCAGTTGAATTAATACCGAAAGTAAATCACTAAAAGATTTTGTTTGTTGTGCTTAATTCCCTTTTTTAAATAATTGATAAAAAATACTGAAATTTATTGTTGGAGGATAAGCTGTTCCTATGCGCATTTCACTGGTTGCTTAGGCCAGATCATCAGGAAACGTTCTCCTAAATAATTTTAGAAAAGCCAAAGCTATCAGCAAACAAAACTACAGAGGGAATGAGAATTACCTACAAGCACTCAAAAAGTCTTGTTTGCAACGATATCAAAGCTTAAACAAAATACCAAACAATAAATCAGTGTTGAGTTTTTATCTTTTTTACATTTCCCGCTACAATTAGTTAGAATTCTCCCAACATTAATTGTAGTTGTAAATGGGTAAAGAAAAAACATATTAAAAACAAAAACAAAGTGCTTTTATTGTTTTCGCAAGAAATCAAAACAAAAACAATATAATATAAAAAAACAATGATAGCTTTGGCTTTTCTAAAATTATTTAGGAGAACGTTTCCTGATGATCTGGCCTAAGCAACCAGTGAAATGCGCATAGGAACAGCTTATCCTCCAACAATAAATTTCAGTATTTTTTATCAATTATTTAAAAAAGGGAATTAAGCACAACAAACAAAATCTTTTAATAAATAATAGTATTCCCACAAACAACTTTGATAATAGAAAGTAAATCACTATAAACAAAATTTGCATTGATATCAGGTTCAATAAAATAGTATGAAGCGTATTTTTCAATGGGGTGTGCAGCGCAAAAATGAGTCGCAGTTTTTTTTACTTTCTCCCTCGATTTTTAACGAAATAAAATGATTTTTTTTTTAATATCACTTAGATTATTAAAAAAAAAATATTCACTTAAAATATTTGTAAACCCTGATTTTATATAGAATCGAAACCAAATATGGGTTAGATGTTAGTTGTTTTCATTACATGAATTTCATTAAATTCATTACATGAATTATTTTTAGAAAATTGTGTGTGACTTCAAATACTTCAAATATTGGATATTGGGTATTTTCTGACACATATGCTTTACTTCATATCTTATCGATCGTTACAATATGTTTCGATCGAAATCGAAAAAAATTGTATCATATTCTGACATATTTTCAGATTGAAAATCAGGCTTATAAAAACTGATTTATTTTTAATAAAATTCTTCTCATACATATTGCATACTGGTTGAAATTTATATTTTTACAAGATTAAAAATCCTTAGTTTCAAGATATTTATTTTAAAACGTTTAAAATAATACAATACAAACACACAATTAGAATTATGCTAGATATAAAAAATTTTAATAAAGGCAAAATTACTCTTCTTTAAGTTTTTCCAATAAAACTTTTATTTAGCGATTGTTGAAGAATTTCTTTTGTTTTAACAAAAATCTAAGAAAATAAAATTTTGGCGATTTTCATTAAACTTATTTGCGATGAAGGTGAAAAAGAATCTTGCAACCCTGTACATAATAAGTGAATAAATTTTTGGTTTACGTTGTTTCTTTTTATATTTTGGTTTTTTAACTTTGAAAAACTTTGGAAATTTATGATGGAACGACTCAGCACAAAGAACCAAAATTGTTAAATTTTGTTTTGAAAGTCAGCATTCGATTATTCAGAAAGGAAAGTCATATCGAAAAATCAGCACAGATACCCATTAACAACTCAATCGTTCCGTGAATAAACAAAATTCCAGAATATTGGGTACCTAAAATTCAATAATAGTTGTTGAACATTAAATACACCCACTTAGTTGCACAGTATGCTTGAAAATATCATTGGACCATATATGTTTTAAAAACGACTCAGAAGTTGCGATGACTGTGAATGCCATTCAATACAGGGCAATAATTGAAAATTTTTAAAGGCCCGAGACAGAAAATATTCCAGAATTGTGGTTCTAACATGTTGGAGCTACAGCTCGTCCAACTATGGGGTTTTTTGGCGATCGAATAATATCGGGTTTTCCTGATTTTACTGGCCGTCGCGTTTGCCCGAGTTAAAGGCTCCTGATTTTCTATATGGGGTTACGTAAAGGACAAGGTGTATGCCAATAGGCGAACAACAATCCAATAGCCTAAGGCCAATATCCGAAAAGAAGTGAGTGCGCTGGGACCTGAAATACTAAGAAAAGTTATGGGAAATGCTTCAAAAAGAGCACGCCAGGTTGAAACAAACAATGGGCACCATTTGACAAATAAGATCTTCAAAACCTAATACTAATATACCCAGCTGAAAAAGGAAGGAGTTTGAATGCCTTCTAGAAGGCCTCTGTCCTCCTTCTTTTGGATGTACGAGGCCTGCTCGCTCCATTCTATACTTGTATCTTTTTTACACACGTTATCATTGTTGGGTAGGCCTTCCACTCTCGCTTCTTTGGCAGGTACCAGTGATGGAAAATTCATTACTTTGGTACTATTTTCAGTACTTTTTCTTTCTATAAATACCACAGTACCCCCACGTCAGTTTTAGTACTCTTTTTTATGCTTTCTTGCAAAGAAATCCAGGGTGACTCATTGACAATATATTCTACGTAACAATAACATACAGTGTACACATACATATATTTGTTGAAAACATGTGGATATTCTTCAAGCACCAATGTCATTTTGAATGCGTTTGAACTACTATTCGATAACAGTATAACATAGTATGTATTTATTTTTTTTACTCGCCAATAGTTAACAAACATATTTTGAATACCACTAGAAAATATGTAATCAACTTTTTGTTCGGGAATTAAGAACGAAAATAAAAATATGCTCTGAAACTTAGCAAAAAATGGAGGCTGCTTCCGTTGGGTAAAAATTAATACATTTCTAGAAAGTATATGTACAGACCTATACACAGAAAAAAAGCAAATGCCAATTTAACAAGCTGCCATGTTGATTTTAAATCATAGTAAATTTCTGCAAAAGTACGGCTTTGTTTAAAATTATCATTGTTTCATATTAATTTTAAATGAAAAATGTTAAGTTAATATTTTTTCAATATTTAATCAATAAAATCATGCTTTACGTGTTTTGTGTGGAAACAACTTCAACACTACAAGAAGAAAAACATACATTTTAATTGTTTTCATATTTTATTATATTTATAAAAAGAAGAAAAATTCCGTTTTTTTTGCTATAAATTTTTAGTTAAATACATAAAATTTTCTACTGGTGTCTTTTAATTTTGATTCCTTCTATAAACATCGGGATAAACAACAACGTGAAACATGTGCATCAGGAAAATAAATAATAACATTTTTTCTCCCCCTCTCTAGTTCAATTATTCTAAAACAAAAATATATGTTGTCTCTGAAACCTCTTCTCACTATTATTTCACACTCAAATTAAATTGATTCTACATTAAATCCACATTGTTTCAACTTGAAATAACTCTCATTCAACGTGATTCGTAGTGTTATTTTAATATCAATGTCATGAATTAATTCATTAATATGTTTTAAAGCTATTTTAAAAGAAAAAATGTTGCTCGCAAGTTATTGTAAAATCATGTTAAATTAACATGAAGTAACTATTAAGCAAAATCGCCACCGAAAAATGTCAAATCCATCCCGTTTTAGATGATTTTTCATTGCTTTTTTTTTTGTGTGTAATGACATTTGCATATACTTTTATATTAAAATGTATTAATTTTTAGTTTGTTAAGTAAACTTTTATATTTTTTATATAAAAATTAATTAATCTAATGTTTAATTTTTTTTTTAAATTTTGTGTTTTTTTAGTATAGTTTTAAATAAAAAAAATGTTTTTTAAAAAATACTAAAGTGTTGAATAAAGTACTCTTTTGCTTGGTGGTCAGTGCCATCTCAATTTTTCAATTTTCCATCACTGGCAGGTACATAAGAATGACAACTGAATAAAAAAAAATAATTCTTTAACTTTCGCCTGGGCAAAAAACAAAACAAAAAATTATACTCCTTCTCTTCTCCCTTATCATAGAAGCGAGTGTGGAATGTGAATCTTGTATATGATGCCTTCAATGAGGCATTATTTAGCAGTTTTCCCACTGGGTATTTCTAAACTATAATCTTAATTTTTCTAAATACCAATGTTAAATAAAATCAGAAAGAAAAAAGTTAGTCATTAAATAAATCACAATGTAACCTCTGCATCACCCTGTATATGAATTTCTCTATGTGGAAAAGAAAATTTGTTTGAAATTGTTCGACATTGTACTATTAACCCTCAAATGCCAAACTTAAGAAATATTGGGAAATTATTATACGAATAATTTTTTTTTTTCGTATATTTGGAGCTCTGAGTTCAAAAAAAAAAATATTTGTAAGCCCGAACAATGAGTCGTTTACCTTCCAGGAGAGAAAACATCAAGCTGTGCTTTGAGGCACCCTTGGGCATTTAGAAATAAAAACACATTAAATTTTTGGAGAACTCAGTTCTTTAGTTTTTATTGAAAATAATTAGAGGGTTAATCGGGATATGTGTTAGAACTCCTAAATAAGATATTTTGGTTCATAAATCAGTTTGTAGACAGAATGTCGGCCTTTTGCTAATCATTTTTTAAAGGATATTGTAAAGTCCTCTGTGCAATTTAGATAACTAGCACATTTACATATATAAAAAACACATACATAATGTTACCCTGCAAACAATTCCGATCGAAAAAGAATCCAAATAGTTTCCCCATTTAGTAAAAATCAATCGCTTTTACTATTTAATTCTTATTGATGTAAGAATTAAATAGTAAAAGCGATTAGGAATCTATTTAGTGTCCCTATTTTATAACGAATCAGAGCGCTTTAATAGTTGTATATTTACTTAATTATCGCTTTGGCTCTAAAAACGACCTTTTTTAAGTTTAATTTTTCAAACCATTTTACTGTTTATCTTTGTTCGATTTTGTGAGGGAAGTCTGAGCAAAAACAAATAAATAAGCTGAACGTTTTACAAATATTAAAAAATTTACAGTACAATTTTAACTATAGTACATTTAAATATTAGTACATTTAATAACAGTGAAAATTAAAGCTCAACCCTAAAAACTGCCGCACCTTTTTTAACGACCTTTTTTAAGTTTAATTTTTCAAACCATTTTACTGTTTATTTTTGTTCGATTTTGTGAGGGAAGTCTGAGCAAAAACAAGTAAATAAGCTGAACGTTTTACAAATATTAAAAAAATTACAGTACAATTTTAACTATAGTACATTTAAATATTAGTACATTTAATAACAGTGAAAATTAAACCTCAACCCTAAAAACTGCCGCAAAAGACTTTGTGGATTTTGTAGATGTAAAATTCTTTAAAATCTTCTGTACAACTAACAAATGTGACAAAGTAGTGACCTTTCGCTAGACAATTGAAAAACAGTCTACCAACTGCTAAGAGATTATGAAGTAAAAATGTTTATATACGACTACATATGTCGACACTAATTCAATCATTCAGCCTCTCAGTTTTGCAAATTTCTTATTTTTTGGACCTTAATTGATGTTTTTGTTTCATTTTACAGTCGCCATATTGACAGTTACATACCAGACTGTTAAATTATTCATTTTGATTTGTTGATAATTGGAATGTTTTCATGTTTTTTTTTTCTATTATTTTTCATTTTGCTCTTGTTTTGTATTTTGAAAATTCCGTTTTCATTGATGAACATAAAGTTGATGAATCTATTTGTATTTGCTTCAAAATTTATATTACTGTTGTTGTTTTTGTTGTTGTACGTCCTTACTTGTAATAAAAATTTTGATTTATGTCTAGTTTCATGTTGTTTGTATTTGGCATAAAAAAATTTATTTGCGTTTATTTGGCAAAAATTCAATTAACATTTCGACCTTTTCTATAGAGTTAATTGATGATTTATGATTTTATTTAAAGACACAGAAAATAATTAAATTTTCTTTATTTTTTGGTTTTTTTTTATAGTTGAACAATTACTTGATTTGAAGAACATGTTGTTATATTTAATTTTAATTGCTTTTGTTGATAAAGGATTTTCTATTTGATATAATTTGCCAACGAATTAAGTGCTTTAAGTCTCTCAGCATCTGACAGCATTGAAATGATGATAATCAAGCGGAAAATTTGAGCAAAATATTTTAAATTACAGGATTGGCTTTCTAAGCACTCCACTCGCACTAGAAGGGACAGACAATATATTAAGTTAACTATGGCGTGCGTAGTTACAAAAAATATTGATCTATATTTTAAGTCCTTGTTTATAAAGTGACAGATTTTTTAACAGATATATAAGAGCTTCTGAGACCATTTTTGTTTATTGAATTCAACTTTTAGATTTTCAAAATTGGCTAAATCCGAAATGTTTCTTATTATTTTATTACTGAAAAAAGTCTTAAAACAGAACAACTCCAATATTTTTAGAGAAAATACAAATTCAAATTTCTAATCTCGCATAACTTTCAAAAATAAATAAATAAAAAAAAATTATGAGGGTTATTTTCTAAAACACTTCACCTCACTTGAAAAATGTTTTCATACAAATTTTTAAAAATTCAAAAAAATTTTATATGAAAACTTTCTCAACGCAGGGTAAAGTGATTTAGAAAATAACATCCTATATGTTAGAATGCAGTCTATATATATATATTTGTTAGAGGCAGCCGCAATCAAGCATACCTGACTGCTGATATTCTCACTCAGCCAAGCAGTTAATCCAATAAAGGAGTTGATCCTATCCAAATCAGTGTAAGAGAGACGGAGTTTGTCCCTATGTCCAAAGTGTTTGAGTCCTTTCCTTCGTCGTCGTCGCAACTTCCACAAAGATCGTTGTATGGAAGCCATACAGAGAAAAAAAATTTTTTCCAATTCAAACAAAAAAATTGTAGATTCCAAAACCTTTTTTGTTTGAAACAGGTCCTACAAACGAATTTGCATATTCAAGCCATTTATTTTGTATTTCGTTTATTGAAAAAAACTCGGATTTTTTTATCATAACAACGATTGGTTAAGTGTGTGTTTAATATTAAAAAAAAATTTCAAACAAATAATTTTGCTGAATCAAACAAAAAAGTTTACTGAAATTAATAAAAATTTCAAAACAATTAATTTTGCTAAATCAGTCATTGAAGAGATGAGAGGTGGAGGGAGGTGCCGAGGAGACAAGAGGCGGCTGGTTTGGGACACATTTTTTTTATTAATTCCGAACACCATTCGCCTTGTTGTACACAATGTTTTTTTCTCCCTCACACTGTCGCTATATCCTTTCCTTGGCTACAGAAGAAGAAATCTCAATTAAAAACAGCAGCATTACGACCCGATATGGTTTTCATAATCATTTTAATTTCAAAAGTTGATGTATTTAACTAAAAAGTTAAAAAAAAATAGAATACGGGAATTTTTTTCATTTTTTTTTTACATAGGGAAGTAAACTAAATATTGATTTAAATCAGCAGTGCACTATCACTAAATAAAACTGCAAAAAATAAGTTTGCACTCTTTTTTTACCAGCTTTAGTGATTATTGCTATTTTTCATAATTTCACTATCATTAAAAGAAGACTGAATGCAAAAATCTGCACTCAATTTAAATAGTTCAAAATTTGTACTTGCAATCAAAAACGCTGCATATAAACAAACAGACTATCACTAAAATTTGAAAAATTTAATTTTGTATTGAGCATAATTTTTGGTTCTTGTTATTATATGCATTAGAAAGGAAATTAAACAACATGTTAATAATTTGTCAATAATAATCATAAAAAAGCAAGTTTTTTGTTTGTAAATTTAGTGCAAAATTTTAAATGTTGTTGTGTCGACAGAAACATTGAATCATTTTTACCTGTTTTTGTTGTTGCTATTTTATCATCTTTCTTATTGTTGTAATTTTTTAATGCCACCAAAAATAGAGTGTATGTGTTTTTTGTTGTTGTTCATTTTGTTCACTTACATAAGTGTTGCTTATGATCAAAAAAAAAAAAAAAAAAAAAAAAAAAAAAAAAAAAACGACCGCATTAATGAGCGTTAAATATTTCAAACAAAATTATTAAAACTTGAAACCAATAGCGCGTATATCATATTTTTGAATAGTTGTCAACATTTTTGTTGCTAAAATAAAAATCAAACAAAAATATTAATAGAAACAGTAAAAAAATTTGTTAAAAAAAATTTTCAAACATATTTTCCAATAGGCCAATGGCCAGTTATGATCACAATTACTTTCCTAAGAACAGCCTTAATACCCGCCGAGTGCTATTTCAATCTATGATGACCCAGAATTTTCTAGTTTCTCCATTTGTAGTTAATCGTGGTGAATTGTATTGCCCAAAATACTTAAGGTGAATCCAGGATCAGTTATTGGATCAGTTGTGTCATAATCAACAGCGCCAATTTTTATCGTATAGAATACTTGCACATCCGATATTGTAATCCCTTCATGCCTTCGTGGCCCATATTATCACTGCAGTGTATGCAGCTTTTCCTAGGGATGGACAATAAATATCGATATATCAAAATATCGATATTTAAAAAATTATAATCGATATATATCGCCGATATTAAAAATACCGATATATCGATACATCGATATTTATCTTCGACTATCGAATTCGATATTTTTAAGACTCGTTATAATAAAATTCAACATTTTAACCGTTCTCGCTCAACTGCTTACAATACTGTTGTTTTTTGAGAATTGCATCGTGTTTTTTTAACTAATATTAAGAAAATAACGGCGCTTTCCATTGTACATTTTCATAGATTACACAGTTCAGTTTTGTCTCGGGTTTTTAAGAGATGACAACAAAAAAATAAGCGTGGAAAAAATATTCTGGAAAGGGTTCCTACAATTATTCAAAGAATCCCCTTAATTATGGCTTATTAGCAGCAATGGACTCATGAAAGTGGGAATGTTAATAAAAAAATATGTATTTAGTTTTTTTTTTATATTTTAGCATGTTCTTATAAATTAAAAATAAAATATGGCACAGTTTACTTGTATAGTATATGTCACAAGTTTCGTTTACCGGCAGTATATAATCCGGCATTAAATAATCCCAATAATTTTTTTTTAGACTTCATATGGCGAATAAATAAAAAATATCTTGTTCTCTTTACCTTTTTTAATTTTTTTATTGTAGAATTAACTGCCTGTCCCTCGATTTCAAACGAAAACTTCGTTCGCATAACTTACCTTAAAAACTAAATTTTAAAATTGGTTTATGTTTTAAATCAAAGGTAAGCGAATGAAAGTTTCGTTCGAAATCAAGGGACAGGCAGTAAATTTGAAATTAAAAGAAACAATAAAAAGTTAGAATGGAATTACATGTAATATGCTTATACATATGTAAATATGTATTGACATAGGTATATTTAGTTTTTAAATTTGGTAATAATTTCAGCTTAATACGTTCGATACATCGATAAAGCGATATTTTTAATTTATAAATATCGATACTCTTAAAAAATATCGATACGATATATATCGATAATTGTTCCAATTTGCCCATCCCTAGCTTTTTCCCAATATGTCTGGTGGTAGCCAGTTCAAAATTGTAAATAATGCCTTAAATGGGGTGATCAGCATGGCCGTTACGGCCACCATTCTCATAATCATACATTCGTATAACCAGTAAACGTAACCTCAGTTGAATCCCCAGTTCAGCCTAATGGCCTTTTTAAAGCAACACAGAAATAATTGATAAAAAATCAATTAAAAAAATGGCTTAAAAAGTATTAAGGGCCTAATTGTGTAAAACGCAACGCAACACCGAAAATTTCATTGAAAGCTAAAACAAATTCAAAAATATTTTATAATTTTGTTGTTGCTTTCTACAGCAATTCATATCGCTTTTAAAAATTTTCAACGCCACAAAATATGAAGTGTTTGAAATTTAAAAATTCAATATGATTTCCTATAGAAAGCAACAACAAAATTATAAAATATTTTTGAATTTGTTTTTGCTTTCAATGAAATTTTTGGCGTTGCGTTGCGTTTAACACAATTAGGCCCTTAAATTTAATTTTAGTTGAAAGAACATTAAAAATATAATTTTGATTAAAAGCCAATTTATACTACAACGAAATCTAGTACTTTCGATATTTCGAGCCAAATCTAGTTGGTTTTGTCTAGATTTCCCGTTGAAAACTCCGTGACTAGATTTTGACGAAATCTATTCGAAATCTAGTAGTACTTAGTGATGCAACTTTGTTTTTCCCCATATAGCACTAAAAACTACTTCCCTGTACAAGAAAAAAATTACATTTTAACAAAAAACAAAACAAAAACAATAATAGCTGCTTGTTAAAAAATTTAAAAATTTCGTAAAATAGTAAAAAAAATGAATATGACAAATAATATTGATAAAATAAATGAAGTTGATTCTAAAGAAAATGTAATGCAAATTTTTAAATGCCTATTTCTTTATATGTTACTATGTGTTACACAAAAAACTTTCAGTCGGCGGTTTTTGTTGTGAAAACAAAATCTCACTAATGTCATACAAGTATAATATAAACGAACTAGATTTGGAGGAAGATTTCAAATGAAATCTACTAGATTTCAATGTAATGTAAATGCCCTATAATTAATATTTAAGTTGTTCTGAAATACATTTTTAATTAAAATTAAATAATTAGAATTGTTAATATTTTATTATATAAATCAACACATTGTTTGAAATGGCAAAGTTTTTTGATTAATTGAAAAAAAAAAAATATTCACAATTTTACAATTTTTAGTAATCAATATAATCATTTTGGCAATAGGTGCAAAATCAACAACTTCTTTAATATTATTAATTTGGTATAAGGTTGGTGATTAGAGACAGTTTTAATTTCTTCTGTGATATAGTGCAGTCGACGCCGTTGTTATCCAGTTTAGTTTGCTATCCAATATTAGTACAAGGTATTACGCATTATCAGAAAATTTCAGTGTTACCTCGTTTTTCTTTGGGGTTACAAAACGAGGGATCTTGGATCTTTTTGTGATAAGTTTTATCGCGGCATGTCAATCTTTCCCATCTGATTAAGAAAAAACGTTAAAGATAACTTAAGAAGTTAAATTTCGCAGTTCTTTAAATCTCTGTAATCCGTTTTATCAATAGCACGTTTGTTTGTTAAAGCCAAATGCCCTTGAGCCCTGTTAGTCAGAAGGAGCAGGGTTAAGATAAGGAAAAAACTTCCAAGCAAATGTCATCCAACTTGAGCTTTTTCTTGGTTCACCAGTATGAGCACAAACATTGTCATGATGTAAAATTAAAAATTATTTTCCAGTTCTGGACATTTTTCATTCATTGTTCGTTTTAAACGAATCAATGATTTTCGCTACAGTTCTCCTGTGACAATCATTCTCATGCCACGAGACACCATTTTAATCTTAGAAAATAAAAACATTATCTTGGAGCAATGGATATTTTCCTCTGAAAATGCATATTTTGACCTGTATTTAATATTTATATTTAAACTTTAGATGCAAAAATATAATTCTTGTTGTAGCGCCAACTCAGCAGTTCCAACATGCAAAATTTACATTTGATTTTTTTGGTTTCAGTTTATGTGGCACGTACTTGCATTACTTTTAAGTTAAATTAAATTTTTCTGAATAAAGCGAAAATTTTCATTGTGTTACGATTCTTCAAGTTCTGTTTGTATTTTTTGGAATATTCATCGGTTGATCATTTTATTTTATGGCATATTCAGAATTTTTGTGTCCTGTTTTAATTATTTATGAAGCAGCTAAACCAGTGATGGTCATATTCTAAATTAATCGCACTCTTATGCTACAAGATACAAGATATATATATTAAAGGGTGTTAACTTTTTTTCCCTCTCACTTTATTTCTAATTGGAATTCGCAACTCAGCAAATATAAGGCTTTATAAACTGACAGTATTCAGTATGCCAGATGCCAACACTTTCCACCATCATTAACAATTTATTATAATTTCAGCCAGAAAAGGGAAATTTTATATATACCATTGATATTTTTATACAAAAGTTCTGCAACAAGTTTAAATAGCTGAGAATCTTAATCCTTTTGGCTAATTAATTTTGACATCATGTTTTTATAAGCCTCATGTACTTTATCAATCTCTTTAGCTTTAAATTAAATTTTCACTTTTTTAAAATAAATTTGCTTTAATTTCAGCTTCAGAAAAAACATAAACTTAAAAAATGTGTATAAAATATTTTTTTTATCGTACACACTTTAAATCTAAGAGACCCTTGTTGTTCTTTCGTACAAACGTTCTTTGTATTTTAGAAAAATATACAACAAAATAAAGCAAGAGTCGGCTGTACCGAATCTTTTATGCCTTACACAAATATATGGGTATAATTTCATCGTCCTTGTTTTTAATGTCAGATATATTTCAAAACCTTTATTGCAAAAACAAAGGAAGGAAATTTTGTACATAACATGGAGGCCACACGATCAATTTTCGTCTTTCAATTGTTTTCAATTTACTCTCACTCTCATTTTTTTTACTAACACACTCACACTTTTTAAATTGATGACGAGATTGCTCTTAATTTTAACTATCCATTTGTTTGGGAATTTTACGTTCAATTTAACAGCTGATTATAAGTTTGGTGAGCAAATTTTTCGTTTGTCAGTATAAATTGTTTTCTTGGTGAGATCTTGAAAGTAAATTGCGTGCAGCCTACGTCACAGCTTTCAATTTATGTAAATATTGACAAACAGTATATGTAAAAGGCTATCAACAAAAAGTTGATCGTGTGGCCGCAGAGTAAATGTTTTATACATTCAAATTGCTTGTTGCTATTTATTTTGTGTCAAAAACGTTATTTATAGAGAAGTACTAATTTGTCAATCATTCACTTACTTAGCTGATCACTGCCAACCCGGAGGGGGTGATTGCTAAACGATGACAACATATTTATTGGTCCGGCTCCGTATTTTACTTTATATCTCCGGTTAGAAATGCCAAGGTTTCTCATGGATTTGTTTACCTAATCCTTCTTCTTACTTTTCGTCTTCCTTCAAGTAAGTCTTTAAAAACTTTTCGAACTGGTTCATGCATTATACATTCTGTTGACATATCCTCTTATCTTAATACCAGCGTAATCTCGTTGTATCGATCTGCTTACTTATTTCAATGTCGGAATATTTGTAGGTCATGCTACTCATGGTTCATACGTCGTCGATACTCGCCATTATTCTCTATAGAACCATATATTTTTAGCAGAAGTTTTCTCTCGAAGACCCCTAACGCAGATTTGCCTGCCTCCGATAGGACCTACAAAGAAAAAAATTGTGCCCCAATTAAAGCATTAATCAAAAATAAAATCAGTTTTAATTTAAAATTTAAACAAGTGAATTAAACGTTTAATTAAGTGAATTAAACGTTTAATCAAGTGAATTCAACTTTTAATTGTTACTATTAATTTGCTTACTGTTCCAAATAAATAGTATCAAATAATCTTTTAATTCACTTGATTAAACGTTTAATTCTCTTGATAAAACTTTTAATTAAAGCTGATGTTCTTTTTGCTTAATGCTCTAATTGGGTCAGCATTATTTTTTTGTGTAGGAATCCGCACCATATAGAAAGATAGGCTTATTTCTATGCTTTTCATGGGTAACAGCGTATGTTCATTTTTTCGATTTTGAGATGTTGATGCCATATTTCTTAATTTTAAACGCTCTTTTCATGGTTCTTAAAGTTTCTGAAAAACTATGGACCAATTCCGATTTTTTTGCCTAATGACCAATTTCAAAAAGTTCAATAACTAGCCCATAGTTTGATCTTGAATGTTTTTTTCCACTCTCCTAAGAAAATTGATTTTAATACATACGCGGTTACCCATGAAAACCACAGATTTAAACTCTGATACAGTTAGATTTTGGTATCTCGAGAGAGGGTTTTATCTCTAAAGTACTTGCTGAGCCCAAAGAAGCATTTTTTTGTGAGCATAATCCTTCACTTAAATCTGGATGGCTATTGTTCGTCGAATCGACGAATCTCATTTACACTTCATCGTATAACTTTTTTATGTGTATTTGAATTACACTCTTTTCAATAACGTTACCGATAACGAAAGCTTTAAAAACAAAATTAAAAAATTTAAAACACAAAAATGAGTAAAAATTCGTATCAAATTTTTAAAGCGAAAAACTCTTCTATTTGTTTGGCTTTATTTAATTTTACTTTTTCAAAAAATGCTTAGCTAAAAAACTTTTTGTTGATTTTTTACTTTAATAACCGTTCCGCTAAAATTTTTTTTTAAAAAGTTCGTCGATTCGACGAAGATTAACTTTACTGCCGGTTCAACGATTTCGAACGTTAACGTTCGCATACAAAATAATATTTAAAACAAAAACAAATTTTAAAATGTTGTTGCTGTTTTTAATGTTATTTTCTATGCGAACGTTAGCGTTCGAAATCGATAAACTGGTAGTTAATGTCGTAAAATGAGGAGTAACATATAAGGGTTAATATGCAGACGGACGTTGTTGTTTTTATTCACGGCACATCCGAGGTATATAAATTCATACACTACCTAAAAATTATAACGGTTGTCAAAGTTCACACTTTGGTTTAATCGCGTGGCGGAGCTGCTTCTTAATACCATAGGCTTTACAAAGTGGATTTTGAAAAACTCATTTCAACCAACATAATGTGCCCATGTTCTGTAAATCCCGCGGCGAGAAACTTTTCGATTGAAATGTGAGAAATGAAACAAAAATGCCATAAATTGAAAGAAACAGCTGTTTTTCTCACTTAACTGCGTCTGTTAAATTTTTTGGCGAGTAATAACTGTCACGTCAGGAAATTTCTCGCCAATATACTGGAAAAGTGTGTCTATAAAATTTTTGTGAGAATATTAATACGGAAGAGATAAGTTTTTTGTTCTTGCCAGATGTTTTCATTGTTTAATTAATTTGCTTTTAACATTTTTCAAAAATATAAGAATGATTTCTAAGCAAAAGGCGAAGGTTGTAATTTCGCCGCCGTCGTTGAAATTTTTAAATTTTAGTAAAATTTAGTCGCCGTCAACGATATGTTTGACAGGCATTCTTAACATCTGCAATTTCATATCGGCCTCGAGTTTACTATTATGACATTTATAACGTAACGACGTAATCTCTTTTGATAGTTTTCGATATGAGTTACAGACACACTTTTTTCTAACTTTTCGAGAAACGATGGAATAATTTGTTTCACATGTTTTCGATGCGAGATGTTCTCACCAAAGTTACAGATCATGGGTACTGGTTAAACAAAATCAACAAATCAACTCCTGTATCTTAAATAAGGAATCCAAACATACTTTATTAAATACTTATTACTATTGCGGAACATGCAAACGGAATGGCAATCTATAGACTTTATATAGTGAGGTGTAGAACAAAATGATGCTCCCGGTTATCAGCAACGTAATGCTGGACAGAAAAAAAGAGAGAAATTGTTTGCATTGTTGGTATCTTTGTAAGTGTGTGTATTCATTTTTGTGTTTGGTTGGTTGACTGTTGAAAGCAAACGCCGTACACCAACATCAATTGTGTTTGATATGAATGTAGAAAGTTGAATTGTCTGACTCGATTGGATCGACCATGTTGAAGGGCAATTTAATTTTTATTACATTTTTATTTTTATTTCTATTTTCTATTTGTTTTTTTTCTTTTTCGTAATTTTTCTCTCTCCTGATTTCTAGAATTGTTTTGTGTATTTTCTTTGTTGTAGATTATAATGTCGTTGAAATAACAAAAAAAAATTCAAAAATTTTACACAACATTTACATTTAATTGCAAATGGTTTAACTTAAGTATGATTACATATATTTGAAAATACTTTGTTTGTTCTCTTATCTTGAAGAGAATTATTTAAGGAATTTGAATTCTGCTTGAAAAAAATTTTAGTATTTTGAGTGACGGAATATTTAAACAAACTCAAAACAAAAAAACCTTCCAAATGTTGTCTATTATAACGGGGTAGGGTATCAAAAATTTGGCACAGCCGCATATCGCATTCTTACTTGTTATTAATGACGTATACTTAATATTAAATTCAAATATATTTAATATAATTCATACGCTTTTCATAAACATTTACCCCCATATTCATAAAAAAAATTTTCCGTTTATAGCAGGTTTATGAAACGAATTTTCTATGAAAATTTGTTTAATAAACCTCTTATTAATCAAAAATATTTTTTATGAATATGGGGGTTAAGGTTTACATTTAAATCTACATAAGCAAACATTAATTAATGATTTTAATAACATTCTACACTGCAAACAAATATTTCCTTAATAGATAATCTCTCATAGAAAATCACAAAAATGTCTACATCATTTGACGTCTAATAAATTAAATTCTAAGAAAGGGTTAGCTGTGTTACTACGCTCACTTTAAGACTGAGCTATCGAAATTTACTTTGAAAATCAGTCTCTGAGACAGGCATATTGTATACGACTTATTGGTTTTAAGGGCGCACACAACCGTTCATCTGAGCTAGTCCATTGGTCAAGCTGTTGATAGATTTCTTGACACATACTCTCTAATGCTGGGTACACACTATGCAATGTATTTACGCAATCTGGCAAATTTCATTGTAGATTGCATCGGTTGTATTCGTGTATATGAACTCATTTCAGAATGCATTCGAGACTTCATCAACATTAAAATATTTTGAGTTTGCATTGATGTAGATTGCACTTACTGTATCGTGAAAATGACGATTGCTTTTATGATTTGATTGTTGATTGAGGTGTATGTGTTAAAACATGAAATCTGAATGAGAAATTCGTTACGTTAATGCATTGCATATTGTGTACCCAGCATAAATGATGCAATTACACCAATACTTCTATGAAATGAGAAGAAACAAATTTATCGATTCATCGTTCAGCACAGAAATCGGGGCTTTATCCCTCCACTACGTTGAATATGCAGGCCTACATCTTCATATGATCTAGCCGCTGCAGGAACTTAAGCCACATTCTGTCGCCAATTGGGCTCTAAGCAGTTGAAAGCCGACCAAATTTTTTATCGCCAAAATTGTGTTGAGCAATGAGGCAAATTTTTAAGCTTAACGGATGTGTTTATAAAAAAAATTGCCGCATACAGAATGAGACAAATCTACAACAGATCGTACCGAGTCCATTACACCCAGAAAAATAAGCCGTTTGGCACGTCTTGGCATTATCGGATCTTATTTCTTTAAAAATGCATCCAGAGCTTGCATTTTCATTGTTATCGCACCATGATCAATAATTTTCTGTCTAATAATATGAATGATATTGGGCGGTATGCGAAACGAATAGAATATACTAGGTAGTCAAGTACTTTCGGCTAAGTGTAGTGCGGTCAAATTGCGAGTGCAAAAATAAATTACTTTAAAATTATTCGGTTTTAATTTCTAGCTGGCAATTTATTTGCTATTCAGATTCGAATGAAAACTAAGTACAACGCAAAACTGAAATTTCAATGGTAATGCAGCATTAAAAGTGGGTTGTACGTTATTGTTCGCATATCCCTTCGGTTAATAAATTGCTCTCCTACAATGAAATTCCATTGCAACTACATAGTAAGTTTTACAATACTTACCATAAGAAGCATATAATTTTGACAAAGTCACATGTACCGATGCTGTCAGGAAAACAATTTGTTTCTCCTCTTTAATCTTCGCTTGCAGAAATTCCGCAGTGAAAGTAGGAAACTTGGTCTACATATTCCTTTTTTCGCAAATATGTTTCGAAACTTTCGCTATTACCCTACTGAAGGTTAATGCTTCCGTCAACCTCTACACCGATTTGGAATCCTAAACAGGGTAAAAATTTTAGATATACCTTAACCATGCAACCTTAACGTTAGTCGATTAGACTAACAGTGGTTAATATTTGCATCATTCATAGTGTTCTAAGGTTAATTTCACTTTTATTTCCTAATCCTCCTCCACGCCTTTCCTAAGAACTTTCCATTTTTCATTAATTACTCAATAATATATAGATCATAAAAACAAGGGACCGTAACGGTTATAAGTGATATTAAAAACGTTATTTAATAACAGTTATTTTATGAATTCAAAAAAAAACTCAATCTTTAACAGTTATTTTCCAACATAGAAATAAAAGGTCGAAACAAATTTAAAAAAATAGAGTTTTATTTTGCCTTCATAAAATAAAACTGATTTGAGGAGTTTTATTTCGCCATCATAAAATAAAACTCATTTTAGGAGTTTTATTTTTTCCGTCTAAAGTAAAACTGATTTGGGGAGTTTTATGTTTTCCGTCAGAAAATAAAACTCGTTTGAGTTTTATTTTTTCCGTCAGAAACTAATTTGCATATTAAAACAATTTTATTTGCACTAAGTTCATTGCAAAAATCTGATTTTTGTAACAAATAATTTTGATAATTAATTAATTAGTTTTGCAAATAAATTTTCAATTATTAAACACCAGCAGATTGGATTCTGAGATTGCCTGTTCTGATATTCTGAAATGCCTGTTGTTTTTTGTATTGTTGCATTGTTGTAGTACTGAGCACTTTATCGAAGATTGTTATAAAAACGCTAGGCTGCATTTAGCTGACAGGGCGTCATACAGGTAAATACATTAATTACACATTGTATGTGACAAGCTTCTATTAATTGTTAGCTTATTCGGCATCATTTTTGTTAAATTAAACAAATAAAAAAAGAAGAAAATAAACAAATTAATTTTAATTCATACAATAAAACAAATCTCTTCAAAAGAGTTTTATATTATGAAGGCGAAATGAGTTTAACTTTAGACAAAAAAAAGGTGAAATGAATTTTACTTAATACTAAAAAAATAAACCTCCTATAATGAGTTTTATTTTAGACGGAAAAAATAAAACTCCTAAAATGAGTTCTTTTTTAGACGGAAAATATAAAACTCCTTAAATGAGTTCTTTTTTAGACGGAAAAAATAAAACTCCTTAAATGAGTTCTTTTTTAGACGGAAAAAATAAAACTCCTAAAATGAGTTTTATTTTACACGGAAAAAATAAAACTCTTTTTTTTTAAGATGACCACAGATTCTGAAAGAGCTCGCCAGTGCGAATCTATTGATATATGCCACTGTAGGTCTCCGTTGGCTCTAACATGTAGAGTTTAAATTTTCCGGATAACTGTTATTTACGGTCCCTGGTAAAAACAAAACATTAATATTTTAAGACGGTTCTCTAGCACACTTATTATTGTTCATTGCATTCTTACTATTCGATTTCATTTTTCTCATTCCGAAAGTAAGTACATACTAAATAGTCTAGTGCCTACTATATTGTACCTTTAAGTCCTGTCATTTCGTGTAAACACTTAAGTTTTTTGCATTAAAAGTAAAGTATGAACTCAATTTTGATAGTATGTACGTACTACCTACTAACTTTTTTCGCATATCACCCATTAATTCAGGCGAGATGTGATTTCAACAGAATAGCGGAAGGTGCCATACGGTGACCTTAGTCATCGACTTATTTATATTATTTGCAAGTACACAAATTTCGAGAACTGAACCTGTCAATTGGTCGCCAAAGTAGTGCAATTGCGACACCTTTCGATTATTTAGGGCTAAGTGAACTCACTGCTTAAAGCTGATAAGCCGGCTACAATTGACTTCTTTGAGGCAAACATTGTTCGTGCTGTTCGTGACATACGGCCAGGACCGCTCGAAAAAATTGCCCAAAATTGGATGTTCAGAATGTGCCTTAGCATGAACAGTCGAGGTGCCCATATTTTAGGTATATCAGTTTAAAATTTAATTTAAATATTCGAATAAAATAAATGTTTTTGATTAAAATTTGATTTAATTTGTGCTAATTTTTACAAATTCGTATTCTATTTGGCTGAAAAAAGTACCCTTTACTTATTCATGTCCGCCGCAGCGGAATGTCCATCTGACTCAGTGAAGTATAAAATAATTTTAAGTTTCTTTAAAATCTGTACAATTATAATATTTTATTAACAAATTCTTTAAGGAATTTTATTTTGCAATACAAAAGCCATTAATCATTAGCATTTCATTCAAATATTTTGTTAGCAAAATATTTTAAATAGAAATACTTTTTGTCTTCTTGCGAACCAATAGGAAGTAAATCATTGCTCTAATTATAAAACGTCAATAAATAGAAAGAGAAATTATGCGAAGGCTTCTTTCTTAATAATAACGATTCTTAGAAAACTATTTGAATTTATTATATTTAAATTTTTTTCTTCTTTTTCCAGGGAAAACAATTTCCTAATTCTGACTTAAAAATGTTATAAAGAAACAAAATTGTATTTCATCTAGAAGTTAAATATTTATAATTTTTTTTTTTTGAAGTTTTGCAGATGCCAACAACGTTCACATTTTTTTGAAATTCTTCATAGTGATTCGCAATAAAGCTGACATCTGAAGGTAATTTTACATTCCATATTCTGCCGGTGGAGTTATTCACGGAAGGCTAATTTTCAGGTTTTATGATTATGTAGTTATCTCAACATATAACCAATTCAACGTAGCCTTTAGTCTGTTTACAAATTATGTGATTACCTGTAATAATGGAAAATAAAAATTTTTCTTTTAAATAAATTAAAGACAAGAAGACAATTAAGATAGTAAAGATGGTCAAGTACGACCATATGATACCCTACACCAGAGTATTTAGGGACAAATTTTCGAGAGTATAGCCAATTAGGGACCCATGGATCCGATAGAACAAAAAAAAAATGTATGAAATTAATATTCATGTAAAAGTTGTTTGTGCCGAATCTTACTTAGATATCTTCATCTATAAGAGATTTTTAAGTCTTACAGTGTGATTTAGGGAGGGAGTTAATATAGGATCTATGTACATAGAAAAAATTAAATTAGCTCAACTAATCATTCAGAAAAAGTCGAACTGAACGCTATTACCATTTTTACTACGTTCCTTTAAAGTGCATTCAGAAATCTAATCTCTGAACGAGTATTTTACTATTTACTATGTGACGTTCAGATCGAAATAATGGGTGATTTAAGTAGAGATACTTTTTTCAATAGCCTTTTTTTTTGACAGATCACGTATGAGTCGTGTCATGTTGTCATGTTATTTTGTTTAGTATTGTTTGGCATTTCATAATGGCAAAACTAACGCCTCAACAACAATTACAAATCGTTCAACTTTATTAAGAAAATTCACGTTCTGTGGGGAATGTGTTTCGTGCACTTCGCTCAGCTTATGGTCAACATAATCGGCCTACAGAGCGTACTATTCGCAGCACCATCACCCATTTTGAGACCCAGCATTCATAATTGGATAATATTCGACCGAATAGACCACGTCCAGCACGCTGTGAAGAAAATATAGCGGCCGTAGCTGAGAGTGTACACGAAGACCGTGGAGAGTCGATTCTGCGCCGTTCGCAGCAACTCGGACCGTTATCGTGCCATGATAACCGACTATTTGATGCCTGATATTGAAGCTCGTGATCTCGGCGACATTTGTTTTCAGCAAGACGGCGCCACTTTCCACACATCGCATTAATCAATGGATTTATTGAGAGAACACTTCGTTGAGCACATAATTTTACGTTTTGGGCCGGTCGATTGGCCACCAAGATTCTGTGATATCACACCGTTAGACTTTTTCCTGTGAGGATATGTAAAGTCTTAAGTTTATGTGGACAAACCCTCTTCGATTCAGGCATTGTAGGAAAACATCACGCGTGTCATTCGCCAGTTACCAGTCGAAATGCTCAAACGCGTCATCGAAAATTAAACACAACGGTTGCACCATCTGCGACGTAGCAACGGCCAACATTTGATAGACATTATCTTCAAAAAATATATGCCAAAGAATGTTCTTTCAAATGCTAATAAACATTCCCCATTAAATTTGAATTTTCTGTGTTTTTTTTTCCTTAAAAAAGTAGGGAACCTCAAAATGGATCACGCTTTTCTTCAAGCTATCGATTGACTGAACGAAACATTGTAAAAAATAGAGTTTTCTAATAAGAAACTAAATGTTTTTTTTTTCAACTTTTTGAAATCAAATAATTATTCCTTTACTGAACTCCGGTTAAGAAAAACTAAATGCAAAATTCTTTGTGGATATCATAAAACTTTTCATTCAGCAAATGGGATAGTTAAAAAAAAACTTTGGACAACTGAACGCGCCGTTCAAAAAAACTGAACGAAACGTAGTAAAAATATTTTTGGCAAATTTTTTAAAACTTAAATATTATTTTACCAGTTTGCTGCAGAATTAACGGTATTCTAATTTTAGCCCAGTAAACATTTTCGAAGTGGGGCTACAAAATAATAGTGCTTTATTTGAAAAATAATTAACAATAAACTTTAGATTATCAAAAGGAGAGTAGATTTATTTATTATTATTAATTTATTATTGATTTAAGAGATAAAAAACAGAAAAATAATGCAGCTGGCCAATACTGTACCCATGTTCTGTACCTTTGGTGAGAACTTCTTGCATAGATAAGATGTGGAACAAAATATTCCATCGTTGCTCTAAAGTGAGAGAAAAGTGTGTCTGTAACTCATGTCGACTACTCTCAAAAGAGATTACGTCGTTACGTTATAAATGTCATTATATTCTACTTAAAGTCGATGTTAAATAGCAGACGTTGAGAACGCCAGTCACACATTTCGTTGATGTCGACCAAAATTTACTAAAATCTAAAGATTTTCAATAACGGCGGTGAAAATAAAAGGTGGTGGATGTGAACCATACGTAAACGTCAAATCTTTTTCTACATTTTATTTGACTTTTCTCATTTTCAGACTAACTCAATTTGAACCATGAAAAGATACACAATCGAGCAACGCGTTAATGTTATTCAGGCTTCTTATGAAAATGGGCGTTCAAATCAAAATGCGTATCGTGCACTTCGTGATTTTTTCCAAATGTGCGTACAATCGGAAAAATCGTGCAAAAATTTGAGCAAACCTGGTCTGTAGGAGATGTGAAAACACCAGTACAGCTCGTACTGCAAAAAATATTGCTGCTGTTCTCGATAGTGGGGCTGAATAGCCGTTTGTTTAGTTGTTTACTACGTTATTTTTTCTGTTTACAATTCTGGGCCAACAAACACAAAATTAAAGGATATAGGAGCTATCGCTAAAGTTACTGTCACCAAATTTTGTGTCAAAGCCAACATTAATAAAGTAGTTATTGCATTAAAAGCTGATTTCGGGTGGGGTATTTTTATGGAGCTATGTTCAGATATGAACCGATTCCGACAAAATTTAATAAGATTATTAAGACTGCAATAAAATAAGTACGGACCGAATTTAATCTTAATTCCAACATAATAAGATGTTTTCTGATCTCCAGATCCTCATTTTAGACCCCCTCACCTGTGCCCTTCATCTTCGAGCCGTCATGACGCAGAGGGGTATTTGGCCAATCTAGGCGGCCAAAATTATTTTGATTGAATTTTGTATGCAAAATATTTAGAAAAGACATGTTGTGGCATTTAAAATTGTAAATTTATATAAACAACCAAAAAGACGTAGGGTATTAAGAGGGTGTTTCTCCAAACCAATTAAAAGAGGATACTTTTTAAAGAAATTCTAAGTCGTGCAGTATGACAAATTAACAAACAATTCTGTTTTTATTGAAAAGATAAAAATGTGATACCTATATCAGTTTGAAATTTAAGGCATTTCTTAAATATAAGTATAAAATCAATCGGCCATTTCTTCATTGCCTGAGCTGAAAATATCTTCTTTATTTAATTCATACATGTTGTCTTCGTTGTCTTCGGAACTATGAATTTGACCTTTGAAGAACCTAGATTTGGAAACAAAAAATATTGTAAATGCTAAATTTTAAAATGAAATGTGTAAAAGAAGTGTGCAATAAAGCAGCATGTACAGTAAAGCATCAGAATTTTTGGTACATGTTTCAGCAGTAGCATACTTCAAAGGGTCATAAAATAGTCATCCGCACATATCCGCAGCCAATTTCTTTTTTTTTTTCGAAACCATGAAATATCAGTTAACACACCCGAGCGAGAATCTCAGTTGCGTTAAGTGGTGTTATACAACTTTATGACTATAGTTAATTTTTTTAATCAATTAAAATTAACAAAAATACCATCATTTTCAATGTAGCTCTGCCGGTACCAGAATATATTATATTCCTATTAAACTATGTGAATTATATCATATTTACCTGCATTACAATTATCCATTTTAATAAAATTCATAAACTGAAAACACGCTTTTACTCAAATTTTTTAACCTTGACTTGTCTCAAACACAGCAAAAAAGCATATGCCCAATTAGCAACACGAAACTTTGACTGCGTGGCGAGAGCGAACGAAAGCACCCTACGGTGGGTAGTTAAAGAAAAAGTGAGTTTTGAAAATTCGAATTTTGGCGCTTAAATTGGACAAATACCCCTCTGTGCGTCAGTGAAAATAGAAAATTTGTTTAATAAATATACCCAGTAAAAACTTCGATTACTTTTTCAAAATGAATTGTTTCTCTAACTCATTATTTAATAGCTTTCTTCTAAATATAACCACAGCTTTAACTACTTTTTTAATAACTTATTTTCCAGAAGTATGTAAGTAAAAAATAATTACTTATTTTTGAGGCGTTCATTTTGGGACAAGCCTTCTTAAATTCATTGGTTCTTTCAGTAGAATTGTAAGTAGTCTTTTTTCTTTATTCTTATTACTCAAAAGATTATTTTGTAGGCGATGGTTTTACTGGGTATTTTGTTTATATTTTTTCCTTTGTCCAGTTTTTTAACTCTTGGGCTCTGGCAACCCTAGTAGGCATGTATTATTTTTTTTCTTTAAGTATTGAAACTGTTAAATATTAAATTCAACTATTTGAAAGTTGGTATAAAGGTAATTTTACAATTGAATACTTTTCTATATTTTCCGAGAAAATTGTGTTAATGCCACTCTGTGTGATTGTATATTTCTTAGAGTTGAAACATCTGTAAGAATAATAAAAAGATACGGTCGAAAGAATTTGGAATCAAACTCTTAAAAAATTTAGTAAAAACAGAAGAAAAAGCAATAATCTTAAATTTTTGTTTTAAATTCGAAAATAAGTAGCAAATATTTATATTTTTTTTATCCATTACACAAAGGTCAATTCTGGCCAAAATTGATTTTATTTTTAAATTTTTATAAAGTTTTAATGACAGATTATAGCCAGCACTTTTAAATATCTATACAACTGATTTCTTAATATGGCTCTTAGATTATTATGTTTCTGTTAATATAAAAGCAAAGTGGATATTATTTTTCTTGTAATTTTAAGGTTTTGAATGTTGATTTTTGTAATTTGAAATAAAAGTAGGCTACGAATTTTTCTTCAAAGATTCCTTTGTAAATTAGCTTGGTATTTTTAACTGAAGTGACTTCTAGAATAAATAAAACTAAACAAAACCAAATTTAAAAAACACCATAACAAAAAATATTGGCTAGAAGAGGTGATTAGCGAATTACAGCAATTACTGTTAAGTATCAAAAGTAGGTAGGTAGGTAGAAAGGCTGGTGTAAAGTCTCCTTCACACCTTCACCCAGAGACTAATTTGGTCCATTGTGATGCCTTGTTTAGATAAAGATAGCTGGAAAGTAGGTGAAATAAACAGCGAAAGCATAAGAAAAGATAAAAATGATAGATAAGAAAAGAAAATCGGACCAAACCCGAGAGAAAACCCCACTCAACACAAATCCGCCCCGCTCCCAGTCTCCTGCTGCGTAGCCAGGCCATCCCCATTACGAATCTTATCAGACTCTCGAGTACACAGCCCGAGACATCCCCTAATTCACTTATGAATCTGCTGCCCAGCAACATCAGCCTGCTGCCCTGTAGCCTCGGACAGTGGCAAAGAATGTGCTCAACTGTCTCTAACTCCTCCGGGTCCTCACATAACCCGCACATATCCGACACATCGGATCCCATCCTCATCGCCACCCTGCCTATCATGCAGTGGCCCGTGATAATTCCTATCTTGCTCCTAACGCAGACCCTACTTTTGCCCAGCAGCGACTCCAAATTGGACTTCCTAAGCACCGGCCATAGCGTCCGTGATACCCGGCAGTCCATTCGGTTTGCCCAGGCCAGATTGGTTGCGCCCAGAATCCATTCCCTAATCCTTCCATAGTAGAAGCCTATTGGAGGCCTAACCGCTTCCAAACAGTTAGGATCCTCCATCTCTGAGCCCTATCTCGCTAACTCATCAGCAACCTCATAGCCGTTTATGTTGCAGTGACCCGGCACCCAGCACAATCTCAACACATACCCGTCTAAGGCTCTCTCCAGAGCCCTCCTAGAGTCATCACCTAGCTTGGAGTTCACATAACAGCCCCTTACGGCCAAAAGGGCCGCCTGGCTGTCCACGTATATAGTGACCTCCGAGCCCCTATCAATGTTGTCCCTCATCAGTTCCACGGCCCACAAGACTCCCAGAACCTCCGCCTGAAAAACACTGCAGTTGTCAAGAAAGTTTCAAAAGTAATTATCAGCTGCAACCCCGTGCTCTTAGTAACCAGAGCATTTTTAGTGACTTCATCTATTTATATAAGACTAGTATGGCCACCAGTCGACACAATTGACTGCAGTCTAGAAATAAAGACTTTGTTTAATGTTTGCCAGCCAGCCCAACTGTCTAAGTCGATTGGTACACTAAAAGGGAGGGGGGGGGGGGGGGGGGGTGTCCAGAACCAATGTTTTAATTAGTTACACACATCAGTACAATTGGATTATATTCCTTCCAACTATGGTACTGTGGGTACCAACAAGACTTGTTTTTATACCCACACCACCAAAGGTAGAGAGGATATTATGCGTTTTTGCTGAGCAAAAATGGTGATAATTAAATTTGTAATTTGATACAACTATCATACAAAAATTTTTCCGGAATATTATGTGATGACCATTACCTATCTTATTTTACATGTTATAACATAAAATTTGACCTTAAAATATGTTATTACAACCTTAATCATCTTACCAAATCTGTTTGGAATCGCTCCATATTTGAACACAGCTCCCATACAAATACCACTACCGAAACTGCTTTTAATGCCATAACTTCCTTAGAAATTTTGGTACTAATATAAGATTTGACAAAGATAACTTTTATAATAACTACCATGTGAATTGTGTACTGATTTCTCCTGATTTAACCAAGGGATCTATATAAACCCTTTTCCTAAAATCCCACAACAACAAAGTTGGACAGGGTTTTATGCGTTTGTGCTGAATAAAAAATGGGGCCTATTGTTAATAGTGAGAATGGGGCAATAATTTCAATAGCCCTCATACATAATTCTTTCCGAAATGAAGTTGTTATTGAATTCAGCCCTCAGATATTGTTTTGCATTGCTTGTAAAAAATAAGTTTGATATCTAAATACAAATTTGCTTGTTTTTCAAAATAGAATAAAAATGTGCGCTGGGAAAATATATCAAAAAAACAATAATAAAAATTGTGAACGAAAATTTTTATTTTATTTTCAAATGTGAAATATAACTAATACATCCTAGTAAAAAAAAAATTGTGTTTTTTAAGCACTTATGAGAAAAAGCGCATAATTGAGCGCTTCAATAAGAGAGCTCTTATGCAGCAGTAAATGATAATGAAAAAAATATACAAAAAAAGCTGCTATTTTAGTGCTGACAACAAAGAAGGTTTTAAAGCGATAACAAAATAAAAATATATTATGGTTTACGAAAATGCTTGAAAAAAGGCATTTAACTAAGTAAAAGCAAAGCAATAATTAATATGTTAATATAGTTAGCCCTTAAAATAGGAGCTTTAGGAGTACTTTGTTTGCATGTCTTATTATGTTAAAAGAAGCGCTTATTGTCAGCAGAAAATAGTCCTCCAAACCGGGAACACCCCATACAAAAATCAGGCATCCCATCAGCAGGTTTGAAGCGATTTGAGGTATGAATTCATATAAAAAAACCTGCTCCTTTTGGAGCACGTTTTTTACTGGGATGTTTGTGCGTGTGTTTGCAAGCAAAATTTACGCTTTTTTAACACTTTAACTGAAACACTTTAATACTGAAAATTTAGAAAAAAACCAATTTATTTTGTGCATATATACAAGGGTATTCATTAAATCGGGCTTTTGATATAATCGGTTAATCGCTCAATTAACTAACCGAGGTTTTGGTTTTATCGGTTAAAAATCGGTTCATTTTGTAATTGAGCGGTTAAGCGATTAACGTAAATATTTTTTTCATATTTTTTAATCAAATTGCGTATAAATTAAAAAATAAACTGTGAGATCATTTTATAAGTTATTTCAACAGTTTAAGGAGATCTTATAAAATAATCTTTTAGACAAATAATTTGGTTTTAAGACAACGATATGTGAACAGAAACCGTGAGGAGAAAAATTTTCGTCTGGCATTAGCAGGACAAAAATAAAGTATTAGTATAAAATTTGATTAATTATTGTTAGTTCATATTTACTCGTAATATATGAAGTATTAAAAAAATAAATTAGAATAAATTTCTATACAACAGTGAAATTAGTTACGGCGTTTACAGTGGATTTCAGAAGGCTACCTTATATGGAATCTAAGGTAAATTATAGAACGTATATCATAAAATTGCATGGCATATTTTATGGCCATAAGAAGCTAAATTGGAAAAAATTTTACCGCAATATCTATATCTGCTACGGTTTTAGGCTTATTTAGTTAATTTCATAGAGTGGACGTTATATGGGGCATATGATAAATTATGGACCGAACATCACAAAGCTTATATGTATGATTCCTAGTCCTATAAAACTGTGCAGTATTATGTTTTATTATGTTAACATTATTTGTTACGGGTTTTGGCGTACATAACTGTTTTCCGGGCTTATATGGGGCCTTGGGTAGATTATGGACTGATCTTCATGAAATTGGACAGGGTAATTTCTAGTTTTATAAAGTATCAGGTTTTTATACGATACCATTATTAATTATGGTTTTAGGCGTAATAAACTGTTTTCCGAGGCTAGTGTTTATATGAGGCCTATAGTAATTTATAGACCGATCTTCATGAAATTATTCAGTGTGATTTCTGGTCTTATAGAACCGTTTTATACCAAAATTTATTATGATCACATTATTTATTACGTTCTTATGCGTACCTTATAAATCATGCTCTTTTCCGGGAGCAGGGTTTATATGGGGCCCAGGGTAAATTATAAATTATTAGGACCGACCTTCATGGAATTGAATTCTATGATTTCCAGTCATATAAAACGAATGTGTGCAAATTTTACATCATTTCGTACATTTGTCCACCATTTATGTTCGTTTTGGTAGCTTAGTTATCAATTTTTTAGGGTGGTTGTTCCACATTATGATTCATAGCTCTGATCCTACAAAATTGATTTTGGGTAATTTCAATCCCAACCAGCAGGGTAACCACAAGCAATTTGACTCCAAGTTTGTTCTTTTCTGTTGAGTATTTCAAAAGTTAGCGTGTTTTCAACAGACGGACTGACAGAAGGACATGGCTAAATCGACTTGGAATTACATAAGCAGCCAGATTGTAAATACGTTATGGGCTCTTAGATGTAAAATAAAAAAAGTTTCACACCACCACTATTGGTGGTAGAGGGTATAATAAAAAATTATAAAAAAAAACCAAATTAAAATACAAAATAATGTCGATAAAATAACAAGGAGCGTTGAGAACAGAAATTTATATAAATGCTGTTATTTAAATATTATTAAATCTATTTTATGGCACGCCCACTTCTCTAATACCGCCCACATTTTTCAGGTATTGCATATTGATAACCAAGATGCTTAGAATCGATTCAATTGGTTTTCAATTTCCAAATACTTGATGTTTTTCAAAAGAATGTTCGGTTTTCCAAAGTCTCACAATGGAATCTCGTATGAATATTATTTGGCATTACATATGGAATGACAAATTGTACTTGCGGTCGTATATGTAAAGGCTATTACTAAGACCTAAGTGCTAAATACAGCCTAAACATATTCCCATTTAATTTAAAATTTTTATAATTATTTAAATAATTTTCCAAAAAAAAAAAAAAAACAAAAAAAATTTAAGTATTTCTTATTTAATTTAATAAAAAATAAACCTGCGACAAAACGAATCTTTATAATTTTTACTTTGAGGTACTTCAACCAAATCTAAGTCTTCCTTTTCTCTTATTAAAATCCTTATAAATGACAGCACCAATTTCTTTTTTCAATAAGTGTTTTCATATTTTCTTTAAACGAAAATCTCATCAAAACTCAAAATCATATACACAAATTTAAATTTTCCTAAAACGTTTAACATAATACTTACGCAAAATAATAAAATTTGTAACCACTAAACATTTTTACTACGGCCGACCTTGAACATTATGAAAATGACTCAAATATATTTATTTCTGTTAACTAATTTATTTAAATTACAGACACACTTAGATGGGTAACCAGACAATCAAATTAATCAAATAAATGTTGCGACTACTTGTGAGGGGTTGTGAATTAATTAAATAAATTTGATTTTATTCAATATTTTTTACGAGGATTGGTTGCTAAGTTTTAACTACAACATCGATGAAAATCAGAATAAAATAGAACTTTGTAATAAGAAAGGAAAACTATCGTCATTTCATATATCGAGTGGCAAAAAACCAACGTGCGACAAGTACAATATACTAAAATTTGGACGATAAAGCAAAAATGTTTCATAGTCTCCTGTTCAATTGATTAGGCCACATAATTTTTCTTACTTAGAACGCCATTTTATATTTTATGGGTAGAACAAACTCAAACAAAACCGGTTGCAATTTTCGTGTGAGTATATGACGTGGATGTAGCCACCCTAATCATAGGAAAATTGTGGTTTTTACTGATGAAAAGAAATTCAACCTCGGTGGATTATATGGATGTAACTACTATTTTCATGATTTTAGAAAAAAAAAACAATTTTTTCTGAACCGCCACCACAACAAAGAGGACAGTGT
Source organism: Pollenia amentaria (assembly GCA_943735925.1). Lineage (NCBI taxonomy): Eukaryota > Metazoa > Arthropoda > Insecta > Diptera > Polleniidae > Pollenia > Pollenia amentaria. The sequence continues at coordinate 144,544,264 of OX031009.1, read as the reverse complement.
AGGGTGCTATTACGTGCTATGGAATAATTGAATTACAATTTACAAGCGGTATAATGACTGGAGGAACCTATTAAACCGTGCTTATTGTGGCTTTTATGAAGTAAATGAAAATGTTGGGCCGATTCCTTGGATTTTATAGCAGGATAATGCTCCTATACATAACGAAAGAGCTGTAGAAGAATTTATTTCAGGCCAAAGCATTCGTATTTTCTCTTGGCTGTCTTATTCACCTGATTAAAATATAATTGAAAAGATTTGGGGTTGGCCTTCCCCGAAGGTGTATGAAGGAGAAAGGCTATTCAATGACAAGCAGTAACTTATTGAAGCCATTAAAGAATGTTGGCTAGACATATCATTAGACTGTTTAAAATCACTTTATGACTCACTAAAAGATCGTATGTTTGACGTTATTGTAAAGCTTGGAGGACACACCTACTATTAATATGTTTATAATATTATTCATTAATTATATTATTAAAAATATTTTTGTTAAATAATGAAAAAATAAGTTCTTAGGTCAGATTGGGTATAATCAAATAAGCAAAATATAACACTTTATTCTCTTAATTTAGCTTTTAAAATATTTTTCATATGCTTTTGAGCTCATTTAAGTAGGGCGTGCTAAGTAAGAAAAATTATGTGGGTCAAATCAATTGAACAGGAGTGTATAAAAAAATTATAAAACAAAATTAAACAAATCTACCTTTTTGTTTTTACTTAATATACCAGTTATGTGATTAGTTCTCCTTTCACATGTCATTAGTTATTCGTTCCCAGTATCAGTGCTGTTGAAACAATTTTCACAAAAATCCCACAGAGATAGATCTGCTTCGCACAACCAAGCAATCGACATCCAGTCCAGTACTAGATTCTCAAAAAAAAGTTTAGATGAATTGGACATACTTTGAGATGCAAACACGAGATGGCAAAAGCAGCATTGCAATATACCCCTAAGGCTCTCGCCTCCGAGCAAGACCAAAAACATCATGGTGCGCTGCAAAAATACAAGAACTTGCTGCCGCTGGGTCCACATGGAACGAGGCCATGAGAGCCTGTTGCTCCCCAACTGATGATTAGCGCAAACTCATCGTCATCAATGGAGACTACACGCAGAGAAAAAAACATGTTTTTTCTTCTTACACTCAGAGAAAAAACATGTTTTAATATGGTCACCTTCAACAATACTATTTTTAATGACAATCTTAAGCTTATTACGTTTAATTTAACCATATTATTGTTACTGACAACCATTTTATAGTTATACTAGTCCTCCATCAAGAAGCCACAATCATATTATGGTAAGATATGCCAATATTTTTTTTTAAAAATAACAATAGTACTTTCCTATTTTCCAAGAGCAACATGCTATGGTTGACAAACAACCATGCAATTATAATTGTTAAATATATTTCAGTTATTAATGACCATAACATGTCTAACCTCAATATGGTTGTTGGTGAAAATAATATGATTAAATTAAACATAATATGTTTAAAATTTTCTTTAAAAATTGTATTGTTGAAGGTGACCATATTAGAACATGTTTTTTTTCTGGGTGTAAGAAGAATATTTCTATATAAAACTACGATACTGACACTTCTGCATGATTACTGGGTGACTAATTCGCCCATTATTATGCCCATATTACATAGAAAATAATAGAAATTGATTTCAATTAAAAAATTTGTGATATTAATTAAAAAAATTAATTAAATTTGCACCAGTAAACGAATAAATAGCATCAATTAAACGTTTCATTCACTTGATTAATCAAGCAGAATTAAAACTGAATTTGTTTTTAAATAATGCCTTAATTGGTGAAACATTTTCGAGATTTTTTTTTTCTGCACAGAAAAAAGTTTTGCCTCAATTAAAGCATTTATCAAAAATAAAATCAGTTTTAAATTAAAATGTAATCATGTAAATTAAACGTTTAATTGTTACTATTAGTTTGTTTACTGGTGCAAATTAATAGTATCAATTAAAGTTTTAATTCACTTGATTACACGTTTAATTCACTTGATTTAATTTTAAATTAAAACTGATATTATCTCAATCAGATGCATTTGTATTATTTCTCTAACTCAGTCCAAATCCTCAAAGCAATTATTTAGTGTCTTTGCCTATGGTTCTGCAAAGTGTGGCAGGCATAGAACAGGTACTGTATCAATAGAAATCATATAATCATAATAATTATTGAATGAAAAGTTTCAAAGATTCGTCCCAGTCGATTGTAGCATTTTCACTTGTCACCTTTATGACAACTATTTAGACTTTTAAATAAATTGTATGAATGTATGTATGAATGTCCTTTCAGATAATTCCTGGTAACAAGTATTGGCTCTTATTCACTAGGCTGTTTGTTCGGATTAAAAAAAATTCTCAAAATATTTTTGAATAAATTCAAAAGAAAAATATTTTTCACACAAAGAATTTTTTACATTTAGAAATCTAATTAGGAATAATTGTATGATTATTATTTACATTAAATTTGAAATAGAAATGAATTTTCATCATCCAGCTGAGCGCATTTAATATAATATTATTCTCACAGTAATGAACAGTAACAAAAAAAAAAAAAAAAGAAAAACATTAAATAAAAAAAAGCAATGAAGACGAGAATCAGAAGGAAATTTTTTAAAAATAAACATCAACAGAACTGACGGCGTGTGGCAAATTACTTTTCGCTAAGTTTTCTTCTTTCATTTGGTATAAAATTATTCTTTAATTTTTCTATATTTTTATTTTCCCGCTTTCTTTTTTTTTTTTTTTTGTGTTACAAAATGGCACTTGCATTTGAATAAAGTAAAATTGCTGAATTCTTTAATGTTAGTATGTGTGTGTGTAATCCTTGAAAGAAGCAACAGCAGCAACAACAACAAGAAGAATAACAACAATTATGGTTAAGCAAATAAAAAGAAACAGCAAAAGAAATAAAAAACAGAAATTTAAAAAAAGGAAGAAATGAGTAAAGGTGGCTTTTTTAAGCCCGTTAGAACTTAACCCTGCTGTTAGGTTAGAAAAAACTCACGAATGTTACGTTAATATACCATTTGGGCCATATAAACAGCTTATGATAAAATAAGTGTGGGATTCCAATTTTTTATTTTTTTTTCAATCCACACAGATTAAACCTGCCTTTACACATGCAAGTAATTACTTGCAAGTTGTGTTTATGTATTATCAACGAAAATTTCGAAGAAATAGCCGAAAGTCTTCCAAGTAACTTGAGTGCTTACACAGTCAGTTGTAAGTTAATTTTTCAAATGTTCTCGAAGCGAAAACATCTTATGAAAAAGCTTTATTTTTGGGTTAAAAAATATTATCATGTTAATGTTATCACAAAATTTATTTAATAATATTTAATATAAATTATTAAGTTGTTTCTTTATTTTATTTTTGGTCCATTTTGATGAAAAACTTATGTATGTTTATTTTTAAAATATGTGAATCCAGTATTGCCGTAGTTACCGATATCATACAATTTCTGAGAAATTATTTTGATTAATAATTTTTTTTTAAATGCTTGCAATTTATGTTTTAAAATACCTTGAAGATGTGTTGCTTTGTTTTGTTTCTTATGTTTATAATTATACAGAAAATCAGATTTAAACATAACTTTTATATTACTAAGTAGTAGTCAATAAATACCAATGGCATCCACTGTAACACTGTTTCTTTATTTGTCATTTTACTTGCTGTAAGTGTCAAAAAATTTACTTGCAAGCAAATTCTCTTGCAAGTTGGTCTGCAAGTACGAAAAATGTGATGGTGTTAGTAAAAATGTGTGAATGTATTGAGTTTTTCGAACTTGCACTTGCATGTATAAACACAGGGTAAATATGTAAAAGACAATTACTTTTTGATTTTTTTTTGCAAAGAAGCACAAATGTTTGCACTGCTTGGTTCAATTTGTGGGTTGTTTTCAATTGTGCACATGTGTTTTACTTATAACATGGCAAATTTGTGTGAAGGTGAGATACGAAATTGAGCAGAAAGTGACACCGATTTATCAGATTCGAAAATCGATTATATATCAGAAAAAAACAAAACAAGCTCTTCTAAAACAGATACTTAACGGGAACCCGTCCCAGCTGCAGCTAGCTCTGTTGGTCCGTATTTTATTGCAAAATGGTTTAGAGTGCTACTCCATTACCTTAGACTATTGAAGCTACGGCTGAGAATATTATCTAAACACAAGCAGGACAAACTCGATTTGCAGTGTCCAAATGCACGTACATGCTTCCACATTTTTTGTTATTTTTTCCGCCTCCAATGCTGATCAAATAGTTGGTTCCCACAGCACAAAACGCGAAACAAATCGATGCCCAAACATTGTTTTTGCAAACATTCTTGATGTATACGCTTTGAATGCGTACATACTTTTTTCGGAAATTTAAGTTTTAAAGGCTCTAGCTGATTCGAATCGCAGGAGACCAGCGTTTTTGCGGCAACTAGCACTTTCTCTGGCTAAGGCGTATATAATGAAACTTACTAGATTACCTCAACAAGAGTTCTCAGCCCAGTTATTACCTGAAATACGATCACAATGCATAGTTCCAGTGGCCTTCAAATAATAATATGTATGTACTTCTAATTCAGAGTCTCGAAAGCATAGAATTTGTAGTTGCTGCAAGGCTAAGCCTGACATACTGGCATGTCACAAATTCCGATCGGAAAGGTTTTAATTCCGTATGTTCAATTCCGATCGATTTAGTTTTAGCTTCTTCAGATTCCGATCGATTTTGCTAAATGTGTTTTTTTTATAACAACTCTGGTTTTACAATTGGATATGGCAACTTTACATATAACCCATATGATTTTTGTGTTAAGTATGGCAATGTTCAGCGTAGAAATGAAAAAAAAAAGGTTTGTGAGAAAAAAAAGGTGGCAATGCAACGGTAAAGAATTTATTATGTTTTTAATAAAATCAATATAAAGTAAAATAAATAAATCTAAAGTGTGTTATTTCTTCAATCTATATCATAAAAAACATTTATTTATCCATAAAAAATAGTTTTAAGTAGTTTTTTCGGTTATAAAATACTGAAACAATCAATTCCACTTAGAAAACCAAAAGTGGTTTCATTCCAAAAAAATTTTTCGTTTTTCGTTTTCTGAAGAAGCAAAATACGGAATTAAAACCACTTTCGATCGGAATGGAATTCTATGACAGGCCTGACAAAGTGCTCTATTTCCAGCAAGTTTATTTGCAAAACTAACCGAAAAACCTTTTGCTCATCATGCGATGACAACCTTTGTAAAACAAACTAATAAATACTTTTTTTTAAATAAATGTACAAAAAAACCAAAAAAAAAAATAAACAATGGACCAAATGGTCTTTTAATATAAGATTCGTAATTTTTATTTTTCTCAGTCATGTTTTAAGTAAGAACCTTGAATTTTTATATGTTTGTTAAAAAGACTACGTGAGCTAAAAAACTAAGTCATGAAACAATTTAGAAATTGGACCAAATGGTCTTAACCTAACAGTAGAGTTCAAATTGTACAAGATTGCACAAATAACACGAACAATATTGGCTTCCAAGGAGTCAATTGTTGCTCAGCGTAAAAAAATAATCGAGAGATGTCAAAATGAACGATCCTGGAGGACAAATGACAGGTCCATTTCTCGAAATCAACTTATTATATATGTTTCCTTCGATCCTATAATCAGTCCATCTTGATCTATTCATAGCGATGTTTTTTACTTCGTTCCAGCTCGTTTGTATATTTGACGCTTCGGTTTCAATTTGCCCTCGCCATGTATGAGCTGGTTGACCTCTTCTACGGCTGCCTTGAGGATTCCACCCGATCGCTGTTCTGGTAATATCTGTGACCGGTTTTCATATTGTGTGACCAATCCAGTTCCATTTTCGCCTTTGTATTTCAATAGTTATGGGGGATTGATTCGTTAGATGCCATAGTCTGTCGTTTGATATGTATTGTGGCCAAAAGACTCGTAGGATTCTTCTTAGGCAGTTATTTATAAAAACTTGCAGGTCATGCATATCACGAGGGGTCGCATTCTACGTTTCGCTTCCGTATAATAATGTAGATCGGACATTGGAGTTGAAGATTTTTAATTTAGCACGGCGAGAGAGAGTTGAAGAGTTCCATATCGTATTAAGTTGGCCATAGGCTCAACTTATTGCCAAATTTTTATTTGGAAAACTCGATGGTTGGTGACATTGATCATGGTGCGGTACAATTTGCTGGATTTAATGAAATCTGCTGTTGATTGGTATCACTTTATATGCGGCAATTTTGCTTGTAAACAAACCTGTTAGGCCAAAAATTTGCCTAATCGCTGAAAATAATTTTTGGATAACAAATCGGGGCAGTTTGAAACTGTTCTGGATATGATATAATGGTCTCGTGGCTTTAGTTCATGCATCAGCTGATACTTATTAAGGAGTTAGTCCTAGAACTTGGCGCAAATTTTGGATCTTCTTCCACACTATCGTTAACACCGGTCATATTCTCTTCAGTACGCAAATTTCTGCGACGTTTTGGTGTCATTGCAATATTTATAGAGTATTTGAAATCTATCCATATTTCGACGAATAACTAGTTCAGATGGATGGTTTTGCGAGCCATAAAAATGATTAATTCGTCTTTAAGTTACTTATTTCTTCCTGACCCCTTCTACCTTACAGTGTAGAGATACAACAAAAAGCTCGCAACTGGTAACGGTCCTGGGCTGTGGTTTTGGCGGCTGTATTAGGATCAATGCCCTTTCCTATGAAAATTTCCTTCAGTGAATCGGACCAGGTCAATCTTTTTCGCAATCTTGTCCGATTTCCTACGGGTATAGCGCTCAGTTTAAGCCACATTATCCAAATGTCGATTTGAGTTTTCACAACACTGAAAAAATAATTTCGATTATTTAAGAATTGGGTTCGAATCGAAAAACCACTCGATCACGACTGCCAGAATTAGCCCCCAGATTCCAACAAAGAAAAATCCTGCTATTTAATAATATATAACACGTAAAATGGTTTGTTAATCAACAGCCAAAACTAATTGTGGTGCTAGATCTGTTACGTACTGTATGTTTCGTCATTACTTCTGCATTAAAAAATTTTTTTTAGGCATAACACTGCTTGGGTGGTTTTCTCTTCCAATCATATTTTTTATGGTTGAATAAGAAAAATTGCGAATTATAATTTATTACTCATTCGCCTCTACACATTTACTTAATACTTATTTATAATGCTGTAGTCTGAAAAGGTTCGAAGCAGAAGGTGTACAACTGTTAACAACATTATATTACAAATGGCCGCAAAAATATCAAATCATATCGTCATCTCATTTTAAAAAAGTCCTAAGTAACATTGAATACATTTTACAAAGGAGCAAAAACTCTCTACATAAAAGTATCCCCAGGGGAATGGGAACTAACACTAAACTTGTCACGTGGCAGTTCTAAAGCGGTAGGGACCGGTTCTAGTTTACGAAGGGGACTTGTCACTTTAACAGGGTGATGTCCTAGGAGGGAGTTAACTTGCACCTTTTTGATACTTTGTAACAGGTTACTGAAATAACCAAAATGGATTTAATTTCAATTAAAATAATGCCTGTTGAACATAATGTCCCGAGTGAATCACTCTTATGTATTAGATCTCTATCATATAAAATAATATAAGCCGATAGCAACAGCCCGCATAAAATCTAGTTACATGACTAGTTTTGTATCAATTATCTTCTGGAGTAACTACACTTTAAACACATTATCACCAGTTAGGTGATATGTCTTGTTTTCACCTATAACGTTGATTTTTATTAAAACATTGTGAACACTGGTCCCCGGATATTTAGAGAAAAAAAAATATATATTCTCTTATTAAAACAAAACAAAGGAGACATAACTGTTGATGAACAAAAATAAAAATACAAAATTTTCTTTTTTTGTGTTTGTTGTTTTTACACAAGGGAAAAAAATTAAACTTTTTTTGTGCTGCTTGGAAGTTTGATGCAATTTTTTTTTTTAGTAACTTGAGGAATCTTATTTTAAATCTAAATTCCGTTTTTTTCCGTCAGCTCGCATTTTTAAGTTACAGGTACTTATCATATTTTTTACTTTTTCCAAGAATTAAAAGTTCAAAAAATCAATAATTTACTCTCCATTAAGCGATTTTCAAAAATTTTCTATTTATTTAAAGATGTAATAGTAAACTTTGAAAAACAGTCAAATTTTATAAAATCACCAAAAAATGGTTGAGTAAAAAAAAAATTACGAGTTCTGTATTTTTAAGAATCATGAAAAATATAAAAATGGGAAAAGTTAAAGTCTTATTTCGTTCACGTTAAGTGAAATAACCAAGGAACAAAATGAGATATATATCATAAAAATTACCAAAATGATAATATTGATTACTTAAAATTGTAAAAATTTTAAATTGTAATTTTTTTTAAGTAAATTATATTTTTAATTTTAATTAAAAAAATTATAGAATCTGGGAATTATTTATTTTTTTTTATAAGTTACTTTACTATTTATATTGCACATTTTTTATTCTTCGAATTTATTGTATGAGCTAAATTTCAGTAATATATTTTTGTGTATTTGTAAAAAGTCATTCCCAAAAATTTAGGGATTAGAACTATTACAAAAAGCTTTATAAAAATATATAACTGAAATTTAGCTCATAGAATAAATTAGAAAAATAAAAAATGTTGAATATAAAAAAAATTATCAAAGAACCTTGCCATTTCAAGCAATGTGTTAACTGATTTAATTAAATATAGCTCAGGTTTTGACAATTACCAACAATAATTGTTCAGGTTTAAATTATTTTTTTTAAGCGAAAAAATCAGTTAAGGTTTTTTTAATTTTTAATTAATATTTTAATAAAAAGATTTTTTCAAAACAACTAAAATGTTAATTACGTCAAAATTAAATTTTTTCAACTAAAAAAATAATTGATTCAATTACCACATTAATTTAATTGAAATACTTACCAAACAATTATTTTAGTTGATAAAAAACTACTGAAATCTAAATCTAAAGCTAAATTCACCCATTGTTGCCGAAAAATGTCCTTCTCAGGAGAATTTTTCTTCGTATGTAACTCGTCTCGAGTGAGTGAAATAATTTGAGTTGGTTTAATTTAAATTTTTGTTCATACAAAATTTAACAGTGTTGCCACATTTTTATCATAAAATCACAGAGTAAACATGAGGAGAAAATTTTTTTTTAAGTATTTTTTGGCCCCATTTAATAAAACAAATTAAAATTGAAAATTATCTTAAATGCAGGTTAACGAATCAATTGCGCTTAAGCTAACGCCTCGTTCTCATACGTATTTCATATAGTAGATTTGTCTTTCTAGACAAATTATTCTCAGTAAAAAATACTCAGTAAAGACATTTTCTGCGGACAAAAATATTTTTTCGCAAACCATGAGAGTATTTAGCTTTAACAAAATTTTCCAACTTGATTTCTAGTCATACAGACTTTATACCAATATTTTAATTTGTTGGGATTTAAAGCTTATTAAAGTGTTTTCTGAGAGTGAGATTTAATGGAGATCTAAGAAAAATTTTTGAGCTGATTTTTATTAAAATTTATATCGTGAGTTTTAACAAGCAAGAAAGTAAATGGGTGCAGCCCGACCAAATTATACCCTACACCACAGTATATAAAAACAATTTTTGCAAGTGTGACCTATTTGGTACCCATGGGCAATCATGGACCCGCCTGAACAAAATAATGTAATGAGATAAAGATTCATGTAAAAGTTATAAAGAAACAATGTCATAAGAAGCTATTTTCGGGTCATACATACATATATGGACTGAATTCAATAAAATTTGGTAAGATGATATTAGTTGAAATAAAATAAGTACTACTATCATTAGATGGTTTAGGGGCACAAATACTATATTCCGAAGCTTGCATGGGGATTAATTGGCTTGTGCCAATTAGAACCTGGATACCAAATTTCATAAAATTCTCTCGAAAATTGCGGCCTGTACTCTGCGCACAAGGTTGGCATGGACAGCCAGCCAGCCGGATGTATATCGTTAGATCCACTCAGAAAGTGATTTTGAATCGATCGGTTGCTAAAAGGTGGGTCTAGGACCAATATTTTAAAGTGTTACAAACATCAGCACAAATAAATAACACCCTCTCCGCTATTGTAGTGTGAGTATAAAAAGCAACTTTTTTTTATCAAATTTGGTTTAAAAATATTGTTTTTATACCCTACAGAATAACTTTGTCATTGCGTTTGTTAAAACTACAATATTGAGCTAAGACCCTATAAACAATACATATTCTGGGTGCTTATGAGTAGAAAATTTGATCTCTGTGTTGGTCTTTCAAAGACGATGAGAACTAGTTTTTGATATAATTATTCATACATATATAGTTCGGAATATATTGCTATTTCAATCCAGATCGGTCCACATGAAAACCAAAACTGCTTAGTTATTTCTGAAATATAAAGCCTATTAAACATTTAAAATTACCATTGATTCACCTGGCCCATATATGTTTTTGTAGCATTATTTAGTTTTTCGTAGTTTCTTAAGGTTTCAAATCACAGTAGAAAATATCGTAAAAATCGGTCCATAAATTGCCGTATTCCCCATATAATGCCCACTCTGGGAAATTATTTAAATACGTCTTAAACCGTAGCAGATATAGATATTGTGGTAAAATTTGGTCCATTTACATGACCAGAAATAATACATGCAGTCCATAATTTACCTTAGGTACAATATTAGGCGGCCTTCTGATAACCACTTTAAAACTATAAAACGCTATAACAAATTTCACTTCTATATCAAAATTTGTTTTTATTTAGGTTTTTAAATACCAGAAAACACTCTACAGAAATTTGGGTTAATTGGTTCATAATTTACTAGGGGTGCAATATCAATTCTCCTCTTGAAAACTATTTTAGTTCGGCTACAACTGCTACGAATCATGATATTTTACTCAAATTGTGCAAATTAACATTTATTTGACTAGAAATAAAAGCATACGGTTTTCTGATTGTCGGTTAATAATTTAGCATATCGCACTTGTTCAACAATACTATATTAACTCAAAATAAAACAACTTTCAGTTGAAGCAAAACATTTTTAATTTAACATCAAAGGCATATGAAAAAATATTTTTCAACCGACTGTTTCATTACCAAAACGTAGACAAGACATCATAATATTTTAACAGTGGTTTAAAAAGTGCATATATAAAATTTTGAGTCAATGCACTATTGTAAGGCTAAGCCGTAACCAATTTTAAAACTGATGTCCGTTTTTATATCGATTAATTAATAATTCTTAGATCTCCATAGGCCACACGTCTGAAATATACTGTCGGTGGATGGTATCAAAGATTCGGCACAGCCGAATAAAGCACTCGTACATGTTTTTTAAGAATTTCACGAGTTATGACAACATTTGTTATATAAATAAGTATTTCCGAAAGGTGTTGTGTCATAAAGTTCTTAAAATATGTTCCATAAATAAAATGTTATTTTCGAAAACATTTAAATTTTTAAAGAATTTCATACCAAAAATTGCTGTGAAAGTGCTTGTGTAAATTACAGAATATATATATTTTTCACAAATTTCTATGTATTTACTTATACATATGTATATACATTTGATAAGTAACAGGGGAAGTATTACTTACTCGCAATAGAATGGGAAATTTTTGTAAACACAACTTTAAAAGTTCTAAGGATTCTTGATTTTTACATGAAGACAACAAATACTTGTTATTTAAAATGATTTCTTCCATTAATTTCCACATCTTTCCTTTAGCTATATTTCCCGTTTTATTCACACTCTTACAATATAAGTTTTATAACGAAGGAAAAAAACCAAAATAAGCTGAAATCATTATGTAAAGTAGATAAAAAAAAAATTGTTGTGATGTGATTTTTCGCTTGAGAAACCTAAATAATATTTATTTATTATGGCTTTTTTTCATTTTGATTTTTAATATAAATGCAATTTCAAATCTAAATTGTAAAAATGGAATAAAAAATATACATACAATATTTTTTTCAAAAATTATTTATAAACCTGTGAAATTGTATTTAGATTGAATTGATATGTGTGTGCTCATGAGCCGTAAATGAAAATATTTCTTTATTTTTTTTGATCTGTGTACTCAAATTTCATAAATAAACGATTTAAAGAAAACGAAAATATATTTGATTAATGATGAACAAAATTTGGTTATTACAAAGCTGGAGTAGGAAAACATTTTGTATTACAATACAAATTGAAATTGTTATAATAAATGACATAAAATTTTATACTAAAGTCAAGGTAAATTTTTTGCTAGTCTAGAAAATTTCACGCATGGCCAATTTATTAGGTGCTATTTTTTTTGTTGGTTGCAAAGAAATAAATAAGAATGCAGGGTCGGTTAAATCTAACCTTAAGCGTAAAATACATAACCAAAAAAAAAAAAAAAAAACAACACAAACACATATAATTTTTAATAATTTTCAGCTTCACAGCAAAAACTATTTGATTTAAAACCCGTTTAATCAAAATCTAACAAATTAATTAAATATTTTTTTTTATATTTGATACAATTTTTAATTGTTTTTTTATTTATTATAACAAAAAACTTATGCCAAGCTAGAAATCAATATACATACAATAGAGAAACAACCAAAAAATAAAATGTAAACATATAACCGGGGTACATTTGTACCCCATTTTAATTTTTATCTTCACAAAAAAAAATATTTATTTCGAATCCAACATTTTTTATTTTTCTAATTTATTCTATGAGCTAAATTTCAGTTATGTTTTTTTTTTAAGGTAATAGTTATATTCCTTAAATTTTAGGAATGACTTTATGCACAGAAAAAATTATTAAATTTCTTCAATCACAAAATTTATTCCAAATTCATAATATCAAGCAAACAAGTTGTTGATTTTGCACCTATTACCAAAATGATTATATTGATTACTAAAAATTTCAGATTTTTGAAAAAATATTTTCAATAAATGATATTTTTAATTTAAATTAAAAAAGTGATCAATTAACTTTGCCATTTCAAACAATGTGTTAATTTATTTAAATAAATATTGACAATTCCAAACAATAACTCTACATGTTATAATTATTTTATTTTAAACGAAAAAGTTAGTTAAGATTTTTTGTTATTTAACTAAAATTTTAATTGAAAATTTATTTCAAAACAACTAAAATGTTAATTAAATCAAAATTAAATTTTTAATTTTCTTTCAACTAAAAAATAATTGATTCAATTATTACATTAATTAAATTTAATTACTTTTTAAACTATTTTTTTTAATTGATAAAACACTTTTTTCTGTGTACACTACCAGAATATTATCTCCTAAAAATTAAAGGAATAGAACTATTACAAAAAGCTTTATAAAATACATAACTGAAATTTAGCTCATAGAAAAAATTCGAAAAATTAAAAATGTTAAATATAAAAAAGTAATAAGAAATAATTCCCAAATTCTATTTATTTAGAATCCTTTAATTCAAAAATGTTGAAAAAGTAAATAGATAATTTCGATATAATTATCAGGCTTAATAAGTTCATTGAATTTAATTTTCATTAAATTATTTTTATGAAGAAAGTAATTTTACAACATGAAATGAATTAAAATTTTTTGATAATAGATATTACAAAAAGCTTTATAAAATACATAACTGAAATTTAACTCATAGAATAAATTCGAAAAATAAAAAATGTTGAATATTTTTTGATAATGTTTCATTCTTGACTGAGCTGAGAATTGAACCCAGGTTTTCACGGACAGGTTGCCCTGACTAGTTTCGATTGTAACCAAATAATCTCTTCAGAGGGGTTTGCCGTTTAACACTCACCGCCATTGACGACGGATGACGTCAATAGTCAAACATTAATCTTTAATGTATTTTACCTTGAAATTTGCTTTGAAAATTAAATTCAATGAATTTAAGCCTGATTTAAATATCGAAATTTGGATTTAAAACCATTAACAGTTCAATAAAATAACCACAATACTAATTCTTGTAATAAGGTTATTCAATATATTGGATTAAAAAGATATTTACTCATTATGTGTTTGCGTAGGTATTATAATTGGAAGCTTGTAAACGCTGCCAGTGGAAAACTTTGGTAACTTTCGGATCAAAATCTGTTACTTTTTGAATGGATGAGTACTTTTCTTAGATTTTGATTGCTGTTGAATAGGTGGAACTTTTAACTTTAATTTGTATTTCCAATCATAAGAAACATATCATAATAAAAATAGTTATGAACGGTTAAAACTACATTATTGACATTTTTTGAGTTTTTGTTTAAAATTGAAATGTTAAGACAAGTAAAAGAGGTATTTTCCCATTAGTTTTAATTTTATTTACCTTCAGCCCGTAGGCTTGCATTTTTTAGAAAACATGTTTAGCTGCAGTAGAGTTAAAATTAAATTTCAATGGTAGAAGATGTAAGTTACTTTAAAAAAATGCTTTCGAAGCTTCAAGCTTAGATTTTTAATTTTGGTGATTATTTGAATAAGGTTTTGGAACAAAATATTTTGATTATTGTTATTTACAAGGAAATAAATTATTTATTTTATATGTATTTCGTTTTTTTTTTTTTAATTATTATACGGTATATTATCTGCCTGTTTTTAGGAAATGAAAAGAAAATTTCGTGTCAGAAATTAAATTGAAAATAAAACCAAATTTTCGTATTTTATTGTTGTTTACAATATAATTTCTCACATGAAAATTTGCTTTCGATTTCTAAAAAGAGGCAGTATATTCCTTTATGAAATGTCACTAGTGAATCTGTACTGAGTCACTACTGACACAGGCACCAGTACTAGTGACTTATAATACCCCGGACAATGTTATTTACTATAGACATCAAACATATGCGTGTCATTGGAGATCAACAACTGACGTCGGTACTAATGACTACTTAGTTCTTTTGGGACAATATGTAGACAATGCAAGCAGAGAATCACTCGTACATTTTAGAAAATCTAGTCTACACTTTTGGTACTTCTTTTAAGTAGATATCGAAATGAAAATTCCTTTTTTTAACATTTTATTTTGTTCCAAATTTCGATATTTTAATCAGGCTTAAGTTAGTTCATTGAATTTAATTTTCATTATATTATTTATATGAAGAACATCATTTTACAACATGAAATTAATTAAAATTTATTGATAATTTTTCATTATTGACTAAGCTGGGGATTGAACCCAGGTTTTCGCGGACAGGTTGCCATGACTAGCTTCGATTGTAACCACACAATCTCTTCCGACGTCAAACATCGATGTTTAAACCAAATGTTATTTTACCTTGGTGGATGGAAATTTGCTTTGAGTGAATGATTACCTATTTTAATTGATTTACATGTTCCTCCTTACTTTTGTTTTTCGTACTTTTTGTTAAGAATTCTTCTTGAAATCCAAAGTAGATTTTTTGTTTTTCATGTTTTTGTCTTTCTTTTTCTTGTTGACCACAACTTGAAGAACAAATGTAGACATATGGCTCGTTGTTGCTCATGTTGTAAAATTCCTTTCTTAATAAAAATAATTTAATGAAAACTAAATTCAATGAACTTAAGCCTGATTAAAATATCGAAATTTAGGCTAAAAACCATTAACAGTTCAATAAAATAACCACAATACTAATTATTTAATTTTGTTATTAAAAAAAAAAAAAAAAAATTAAAAACGTATTCAAAACATAATTTTTTTTTCGTATTAAAGGCAAAAATAAAAGTGTATTCACTTCGTTGTCAATGTCGCCAAAAAGTCACCAAAATAGTCGACAAACTTGGTGACTTGGACGCACTTGCACCCATGTTTCTTTCAGGGATATTACAACCGTATGTTAGTATTTGTATATGTTATAACAAATTACATACTGCACAAGTTGAGCATGAAGGGGTATTTGTCAAAACGTGAGCAATTTTCCCATCAATCATTGTTAAAAATAGCTCATGCTTAACTTCGAGTTGCTTCTCATTTTTAACAATTATAGATGGAGACAATAACTTTATTTAATTTTTAATATACTTCACAACTTCTTTGGTCTTAGCAGGTGTCTCTGTACATAATTCGATTGAGATCGGTCGACGAAATCGTACAGACAATGCAGCTAGATTTTGCAAAAGTGTATAGCCTGTATCTTCATCAACAAGCTTAATGGGCACTACTGAAGTAATGAAAAGATTAGCATTAGGAATTATGTTAGATACCGAGAAATAGTTGTTTACATTCCTCGAGGAACCATTACACCAACATTTACTGTACAGAGTTAATCTTTGAAGATTTGTAATCTC
Organism: Pollenia amentaria; assembly: GCA_943735925.1. NCBI lineage: Eukaryota > Metazoa > Arthropoda > Insecta > Diptera > Polleniidae > Pollenia > Pollenia amentaria. The sequence continues at coordinate 144,527,964 of OX031009.1, read as the reverse complement.
CGCAGACCTTATCATTACAATCCTGGCTGTTGTGTAGAGTGTTAAATTATTTGACTTTTGGTTTTGTTCGAGTAAGGAATTAATCGATTTTGAAATTTGAATTTTTGTCGATTAATCGAATAAGAGTTTTAATATGTTTGAATAACTCGAACAATTCGAATAATTTTATCCAATGGAAAATATATGCATGTGTATTTGTTTGATACTTTTCTTATATTACTAAACAGAAAAAAACCATCAAATAACAATATAGTTGACAATAAACATATATACAGTTTTAAAACTTTCAAATAAAATAAATAATTAAAAAGGCGCTAAAGAGGCCGACATAAGACTAAGGAAATGAAGTAAAAATAAACTTTAACAAGGTAAACACTACTTCGGTTGAAAATGATCTGAAAGCCAAAGTTTAATACATGCGTTTGGTTCAGCAGCAATCGGGGTCCGTTAATTTTATTTCGGTGTATAATTTGCAACTAAATCCCGCCTGCTAAACTAAATACGAGAACTCATCATAGGCATTCATCTCATATTGTTATAAATTATTTTTTATTATTTATTTTAGACTTTTTTGTCGTGGCATTTTTATGAGAGTCCTGCTTATGTAAACAAATGTATTATTCGTAATTCAGTTTAACTAATTTGTTATTTCTGAAAATCAAGTAAAATTTAAATCAATGGAGATTCTCAATTAATTTTCTTTTAATTCCCAGCATTTTCCCTGCTTTAGGAGAAGTTTCGGTTAAGATAAGAACGCAAAGTATGAAGAAGCTTTTTAAACTGGATAGTTTTCCAAGTTTGTTCGATTTCATTTTCACTCATATGTATTCGATTTATCGAACATGGCTGATAACGTGTGATTATTTATTTGTTTCGGCTTAAGGTCTTGTGACGATAAATTATAAATAAAAACCAATTTTGTTGTTTTATTTAATTTAACAATTTATTTTTTCTGATATTTCGGTTAACTTCGTTAACCATTTTCAAGGAATATAAAGGGTTAATCTCTTTTACCGCGTCTTTTTTCATGGCTGATAACTTTATTTTTCTTAATTTTAGAGCTCTACTCTATAGGTTTGGGTAATTTGTTTCCTTTAACGTATTACTAGTTTGCGTCAACAATCCGCGCTTTTGTTTTCAACTACCTATCTAAGCACACTTTGGTTTTTAAAACGAATCCAACAATACCTGAAAGGTCAACATTCATCCAGCCGTTTGAATGGTAAGAGGTATTAAAGAAATTGAGGATCGGGTAAAACAGGTAACCCATAATCTGACAGTGCATGGATTACATATTTATAAATGATGCTGAATTTTTTTACAATGAACGTCAAACTCAATATGAAAAAGCGCTATTTTAGTACGAAAATTCTTACGTATGGAGTTGGTTGTTAACGTTTAATTACATGATTCGTCTAACACATAGCCACATCTAAAAAGGAACAAAATTATGTTTAGATGTGCGAGTTACACAATAGATACAGAATATAACAACATGTTAATTATTTGTTATGTATTTTATTAGTTAGAAATCTAAAAGAAAATATTTTTATATGCAAAAGTTAGACTTTTCTAAGAAATTTATTTCAATCGATGCATTGACATAAATTGTTCAAGTTATTCGTTATTTGAATTTGTCTATTTTAATTATTCGAAAAAATTTCTTCGATTAATCGTTGTTCGAGTGGATACTCTACTGTTGTGTAATCAAGTAGATCTTGTAAAGATTTTACTTTAGCATACGTATTCGTAATTTCCATTGATACTGGGGGTGGATAGAAACTTTGTTTTGTTTGCTTAATTTTATTGTATGGGGGAAATAGCAATTTTTTTGTTTCCAAAAAAAGATTTCTTAAAAATACATGTATTGAGCTTTTGTTGAATTGAAATCAATATACACACTCAATGTCTCCAATTTATGAAATTCTAAGGTAATTTCAGACTCTTACAGAGTTTTTAGAACCTCCTTTGACTGCAGACCTTGGTTATACGCATCATGCAGATGATCGAATCTATTATCTTTATACACGGAAGTATTTTTAGGTTTTTTTTTTTGTTTTTTTTTTTTTTTTTATTTCGACGACGTCTGATAGGAGCTGCATAGTTTTCCTCGTTTTTGTAAAGAGTTTAAGCACTTACCCTGTGCTGGCATAGTAACAAACTGTATTTAACCAATCTTCAATTCATTGAAAAAGCTCTTTAACAGTTCTTCTGTTCGCCATCTGCCAACGATTGTTGAACTTTGGTATTACCTATTTTTGAAATAATTGTTTATATTATTTAGTTGTATATGTTCTTCTGAAAACTGGTAGTTTTTTTTCAAATAGAATCTGGGAATTATTTCTTTTTCATAAGCTACTTTATTATATTCAACATTTTTTATTTTTCAAATTTATTCTATGAGCTAAATTTCAGTTATGTATTTTATAAGCTTTTTTGTAATAGTTCTTTTCCTTAAATTTTTAGGAATGACTTTAAATACTTAACAGATTCTTACCACTTTCAATTTAGGCAAGCAAAGAATGCGCATTGAGTCTTAAAATTATTTATTTTTAAATCCGTGGTTTTTTATGAAAGACCAAATCGTTTATACCGGTTATAAGAGATTTTGTTTGGCAAATCATGTAATTAATTTTACAATTAACTTTTTAATTTCTGACTTGCTCAAAATTTTTGCTTGTAATTTGTTTATAGGCATGAAAAGGCAGCAAGTTTTGAAATATATTTTTGATAAGAAGTTAAACTTTAATTTTATGTTAAAACTAGATCGGCAGCAAACGCGCCAACACACATTGGATTCAAATGGTAGCAAAGTGGCGATTAATTGAAATTTAGAAATAAAGTTTTTATAATAAATATTGGCATAGGTTAAAAGTAGATAGAATTCTGCATCACAAGCTTTAAGAATTAATCAACTAAGTTGCTTACTTTCTTTTTCTTCAGTGAGCAATAATTTGCTAACTTTACATTTCAAGAGATTATTGTTAGTGTTAAATTTATTAAAACTAAATCTTTTATAATGGAACCTTCAACACCAGGTATTAAAGTATATAGTATTTTTTTTTTTTTTTTGTAAAAATTATGTGTAAACATTTTAATATTCAACATTTTTTTATTTTTCGAATTGTCTGGACTTTTTTTTTTTAAATATAAGCTGATGATATTCTTCTCTTAAATCCAAAAAACTAATTCCAACTACTACTAACTAAATAATTGTGGCCAAGTAAATGCAGAAATTATCCCATTTTGGACCTTTTAAAAAAAAAAATTATTAAAAATATTTACAAATAGAATCTGCACCACAACCTAACTAATAATGGGCCAACCGAGTGCACTTTAAGTAAGCTGCGAACTGGCTAACTAATGGTTGGCCCATTATGAGTTAGCTTGTGGTGCATATAATATGTTGGCTCAAATAAAAGAATAAAAAAAATTAACGTATTTTTGCTTTATATATTTTTAAAATCAAGATTGTAATTCTAATACTAACCCCTCCCAGAGAGCCAAAAAATATTAACATTATTAAATTACGCGCCGTTACACATACGTTTTCTTTCAATTTTGTTGCACTGTCCCTTTGTCTACAGAAAAACTCTCAATTATAAGACACCAGCAGCATGCCCGATATGGTTTTCATAATAATTCTACTTTGAAAATGTGATGGATTTAACTAAATAATATTAAAAAATAGAACATGGGAATATTTGATTCTTTTTTAACATTGAAAAAGTTCACAAAACAAGCAAAACGTTTTTTACCAAAGGTTTTGTACAACGTTCTATTTATATTCGCATTAGCTTTGAGTTAGCCAAAAAACTAGCTCAATACTTATGTATCTTTTTAATCGGTTAATCGCTCGATTAATTAACCGAGATTTTGGTTTAATTTTGGTTAATAATCGGTTATTTTGTAATTGATCGGTTAACCGATTTTTATAAATTGAGTAATTTCATTTGGAGTTTTTTTTACAAAAAACATTAACATTAACATTAACATTAACATTAACATTAACATTAACATTAACATTAACATTAACATTAACATTAACATTAACATTAACATTAACATTAACATTAACATTAACATTAACATTAACATTAACATTAACATTAACATTAACATTAACATTAACATTAACATTAACATTAACATTAACATTAACATTAACATTAACATTAACATTAACATTAACATTAACATTAACATTAACATTAACATTAACATTAACATTAACATTAACATTAACATAACAACCCTTGAACTAAAACTAGCAAACAATATAATAATTTATAAATATGTAAACATAAATTTTATTTAATATATAAATAATATGTATTACTCAAAAAATAAACTGGTAGATAATTTTATTAGTTATTTCAATAGTTTAAGGAGATCTTAAAAAATAATCTTTTAGAAAAATAATTTGTTTTAAATGTTTAAGATTTAAGCGATTATTTTCTTAAGTTTTGATGAAATTTGACTTGGAAAAAATTCTTTCACTTATCGCAGATGTTGAAGAAATTGAAAGCAACCCATAATACAGAATATCTTATTTATCAGTCCTCTTCCTAGATTTCTCTAAACATATAAAATCTTCCATTATGCCCTTGGAGTCCTGTTTTAATTTGTTTTTAAATATTTAGCTCTTCTAATTGTTTCGGTTAATTCTGTTAAATAATTGATATAAGAAAATATGAGAAGAAGTAAATAACTAAACAAATACATATAAAAATTACGTGCAACAAAAAGCTGTTGACAACTGAACACCTTCTTTGTTTGTATGAAAATAAATTTTCTAAATACTTACATTTTCTATAAGAGACGAAGCAAATAATTAAAAACTCAAAAAAATATGTTATAATACTACAAAAAATTTTAAATTTTGTTACATCTGTAAATCGGTTAATCGACTGAAATTAACCGGTTTAATTTCAGTCAATTTTAAATTAACCGATCAGTTAATCGGGTAGAAATTAATCGGTTTACCTATTAACGGTTAACCGAATGAATACCCTAATACTTATCGAGAAGAAATTAGTTGTACAAAAAACAACTGACTCAAATCTGTATCAATTATGTGTTAGTTAAGAAGTCACTTGTATATAAGTTAGCTAAAAGTGAACTTAATGTTGAGCTAGCTAATAAAAAATCAGACAGGGTTTTTATTATGTAACTCACACCAATTAAGGCAAGTCAAGAAAGCAAAAAAAAAAAAAAAAAAAAAAAAAAATACAAAAACGTTGTCGCATTGATGTCTGATTACCGGTTGTTTTAAGACAAAAACTTGATAAGACGTTTTTTTCGTGTGGGTTAGCATTAACCAGGTGTCTCTAACTTAAAAGACAAAAACGTTTTGTCTTTTGTTGGTGTGGTTTCAGCCTAAGTGAGAGGGAATTTTTGAGGACACAAGCCAGGTGTAAAAAATAAGGAATCTGTTGCGAATCCCGCATTTTTGTGTCCCTATATTTGATTTAGATTTGTTTTTTATAGCCTATTTCCGATGTGCGAAATAATTCTTTCTTTCGTATAACTACATTGAAAACAAAAACAAATTTTTAGACTTTGTTTTTGTATTGAATGTAGTTATGCGAACGAAAGAATTCTTTCGCACATTGGAAATAGGCTATTAGAGTGTTAAGGTTTTCCAGTTTTTGTAGCTTTAAAATTCCTATTTTCTTGTCATTTAAAAAACTTCTATAAACTTTGGTTTTTTTTTAATTAAATACTTTAAAAAAAAGATAGTATTTATTTAAAAAAAAAAAATAATAATTAAGTAATTGTTGCAGAGGCAATACTTTTGGCAATTTGTCTATTTACATTTGCCCTTTTTCTTGTTTAAGTATTTGTATGTATTTCGTTTTAAGTTTTGAACAACAACAAATTCAACGTTTAAAATGTAAAATGTATTTTATTTAATGTTTACTTAAATTTTTCTTTTCTTTTTTCTTGTTTTCATTCCATTTTTTTTAGAACTCTACAGCAACATCATTTGAAAATTAAGTGTACGAGTGTTTAGTTTGGTCTTCTTGCCGCTACAACTCCTGCTGATTTTAGTGCATCAACATTTGCAGCTGCTAGAGCTTTTCCTGGTGCTTGTACTTGTGCATGTGCTTATGCTGATGGTATTGGGTTCCATTAATACCTAAATAAAATATTCTATTCTCTTGTAGTGTTTGGATATGCATGTGTGTGGAATGTGGGTGTACGAAATAGTGTGTATAAAATAGTTTTTAGTAGCTGACATTCGGATGCATAAGTGTTGCTACTGCAGCTATAGCTGTTGTTTTTGCTGGTGGTAATGCTGATGTGGCATCGTTGTCATACGAATTTGTTAGTAGCAGCAATTGTAGCTGTGTTGTACAAGAGGTGCTTGTTTTATTGTGGCAATTGGCCAAATAATAAATAAAAGGCACGGCGATGATGATGCTGATAATGACGCTGTCTGTAAAGATGATGAGGACAATGGTTTTAGTAAAAACAAGGAATGTAACAACAAAATCGACAATAGCAACAACAATGTTCTATATGCTAAAAACAACGAGTGCCAGCACTTAAAAAAAATTTTACTTGTTTTTAAAAACAGTAAGAAAAACTAAGACAAAAATGCTATACATTTTTGCTGAATGCAAAATTTAAGTTTAAGCAACAAACAATAACTAAAAAAAAGAGATAAAAAAGTAGCAACAAAATTAAAACAGTCGAACTCACATTTCATCTACTTTGAAACTAAAACAAATACAAACACAGGATACAGAAGTTGCCATTTAACTCCACCCACACACTCAGTCCACATTTGTTTACGAAAAACTGCAGTTTCTGTTGCTGCATCTCTGCTGTTAAAATCATTTGCCCCTCGGGAATTTTTATAGTTGCATGAACACAGCTAAAACGTAGTGCTGCAACGGCCACCTCTTCTTTTAACCTGTTCTGCCATTATGATTGGAACTATGCGGGCAATTCAAATTGTGACACGCAGCTTCTGCGAGACGTGCTTGCTTCTGGTGATTATCATAACGGGTAAGTGTTGTTGCTTTTCATATTTTTCTGCGTATTTTATTTTAGGAGTATGTTTGCTAACGACACATGCATGATAAACTTTTGAGGAAAAAAAGACTTTGTTAAAATCATTAGAATGGAGAAAAAATAATTTCCTTTTGAAAGTTAAGAAACAATGTAACCGTGAGCATAACATTTAGAGTATTCAAAGGACTGATGGCTTACTTGGTTTGTATATTTAAGGAGATCTCATTATGAAATTTGTTCCTTTTTTGCTAGGGCTTACTCTTGTTCAATATTCTCCTTACTCTACTTAGCATTCTCTGCGTATTGTTCATGATATAAATGATCACACCTGTTACCCTTAATAGAACATCGTCGGCAACAGCAAACTTTACTACCTATTTGTCAACTTAATACGTAGAATTCCGATTGGCGGAAAAGGGTCGAAGTGAGTTGGAGTGCTTTACAGCCAACTTTCTACGAAGACTTCAGACAGGTTGGATACTAGGAAATTAAATATTTCTGTCACAAATTTTTTTTAGAATTTTGCTATTGAAATTAAAGTGGTTGAGATATAAGAAAGAAAGAAAAACATGGCCGTCTCAAGTGTTAACCAACAAAATATCATTTGTTTAACCCTGGATGGTTATTTTACTAATTTACCCTTTATTATATAACTTTCTTATTTATATTGAAATCGCGCTCTATTTTACAACAGCGTTAGGTGATGACGAAAGCTTTAAAAAGATTATTATTTTGAAAACAAAGAACGTGCTCAAGTTCATATCGAATTTTGAAAGGGAAAAACAAGTTTTATTTTTGTTGCTTTATTTAATTTTATTTTTTAATAAAATGCTAAACTAAAAAATTTTTGTTGATATTTTACTAAAAAAAAATCGTTGCCCTAGAATATTTTTTAATAGTTCGTCGATTCGATGAAGAGTGACCTTAATGTACTAAAATTAAGATTAACCTTCCAGGGTTAATTACCTTTTTAATATGTGGACTCAATTCTTGGGCTTCAACAGTAACCGATAGCGGAACATAAATGAATGAGTAATAGAGAAATAACTCCCTTTTAGATTTAACATAAGTCCAAGACTCTCCTTTAAGTATACCGATCGACTTAAAATCATTTTCTGAGCCGATCTAACTATGTTCTTCCGGTTGGCTGGCTGACCGGCTGTCCATGTGTACCTTGTGCGCAAAGTACATGTACATTTTGGAGATAATTTGATAAAAATTGGTAAACAGGTTCTAATTGGCCACAAAGACCAGGCCTATTGAAAATAATGACAATCGATCCATAATTTCCCATAGCCCTCATACAAGCTTCTTTCCGAAGTATAGTCTTTGTGCCTATAAACCATTTTATTATGTTGAGATTTCGACTTAATTTGGTCCAAACTTATTTAATCTAAATGGAATCGGTCCATATTTGACCAAAGCTCCCATACAAATACTACTCTCGCAAATAGTTTTTTATACCATAACTTCCTTATAAATGTGAGTATTGACATACAAATCGGCGACAATGACTTTTATGAGAGCTACTATATCATGATAAAATATTGGCGGGTCCACAACTAACCATAGGTGCCGTAAATATCCCATTCTTAAAATCACTTAAAGGCAAAAAAAGCTCATGTTATCTAAATAATATTCGATATAAAGAATTTTTACATGAATCTTAAACTCATACAATAATCTTGTTCTAGCGGGTCCATTATTGCCCATGAGTTCGAAATAGGGTGCACCTGCAAGAACATGTTATTATATACTGTGGTATCATTTGGCCGTGCTTGACCGAGCATATTTTCTTACTTGTTGTATTTGGCGCAATAGTGTCCACACCATAGATTTACTGTCTGGACAATGTCGACAATAACATTTCAATCATATATTTGCATTAAAAACAAAAGCCAATTTTATTTCTATTATTATTGTTTTCAATATACTAGGGCGGATCAATAAGTCCGCGATTTTTCGAACTTCCCTCGTAGTTATATGAAAAAAAAAAATTTTATTTTTCAACATTATCTCCTTTTAGCTCAATACACGTAGTCCAACATTTCTCGAATTTGTGTATCCCTTCCAAAAAATAGGATTTTTCGAGGTCCATAAAATAGGCACTTGTTTGACCAATAATTTCATCGTTGGAGCTAAATCTCTTTCCACCGGGCCATTTCTTTAGGTTCGGAAATAGTCACTGGGGGCTAAATCCGGCGAATATGGCGGATGAGGTACCAATTCGTAGCCCAATCCATGTAATTTTGCCGTTGAGACAGCACACATGTGTACCGGTGCTTTATCCTGATGAAAAAGAATTTTTTTCTTGGCCATATGGGGTCGTTTTTTAAATCCACGTTAAATCGGTCCAACAAGTTGGCATAATATTCGCCGTTTATTATTTTTCCCTTTTGAAGGCAATCGATGTAGATTATCCCACGTGTATCCCATAAAACTGTTGCCATCACCTTATTGGCCGACAAACTTACCTTGGCCTTCTTCGGAGCCGGTTCACCCGGAGAAACCCATTGTTTAGACTGCTGCTTGGCCTCCGGAGTGTTGTAATGGATCCATGTTTCATCCACAGCTAAAAAGCGCCGCAAAAACTCATTCGAATTGCGGTTAAACAACTCCAAAAAATCCTTTGAAGTTGTCACACGACTACGCTTATGGTCAATTGAGAGCAAACGCAGCACCCATCTTGCGGACAGCTTTCTTAAACCCAGCTGATCATTTAAAATCGAAACCACACTGCCATATGAAATGCCTATGGCATCAACAATCTCACGCACTTTTACTCTTCGATCGGCCAACATCATATTGTCAATTTTTTCGACATTTTCGGGTGAAGTGACTTCAGTTGGCCGTCCAGAACGTTCAGCGTCATTTGTACTTGTGCGACCACACGAAAGTCAGTAAACCACTTTTTACCATTGCAATCGATGGTGCAGAGTCCCCATAGTATTTATCAAGCTTCTCCTTGGTTTGATTGACGCTTTTTTTTTAGCAAAAAATTATGTTTAATGATCACTCGAAATTTACTTCTTTCCATTTTTAAAAAAATCCACGAGGTTGTATGTTTTGAACAGCTGTTAAACGCAAATTAAATGACGGAACTTGCTCAAAACTTGATAATTGTCTATTAACAGGTGGTACTTGATGGGAGCAGTGTTGCATTTCATATTACTACGAGGGAAGTTTGCGTAAGAAATGTGCTTGTCCACATTGCACAGTATTAGATTTTGCTAATCTAGCTGGACAATAGTCGTTTTTTTGAGTTTAAATTTGAGTAAATATATTTATCAAATATGAAAGAGCACTTGTTATAAAATAGGAAAATGCAAAAACTTTGCCGAATTTGTCAACAATAACAATATAACGTTACTTTAAACTTAAATATTTTTGAGTGAATTAAAAACAACAAAAACACTTACTGAAATTGCTCATTTTTAAAAGCGTGAAACTTTTTATTGGAATGGAATTTTTTTAACGATTCTTGTTTTGTTTTGAAGCTAGACTTATTTGCTGTTAATATCATGAGAATTTATTTTTAGAATTGAAAATTCTTTTAGAGCTATTTAATTTAAACAATTACTCTTTTCGTTAAGTTAAAAAAAAAACTAAATTCTATAAGCGATAAATTCTTTTCTTCATAACGCTTCAACACCAATTTAGTTTAAAATGAACGTCTGTAGTACCTACTTTAAGACATATATAAAATTATCTGCCGAGATTTGCCGATGAAAAAAAAGAAACAAATGATGAGTGATAATACCACATGCCACGAAATTTTTAATATGAAAGGGGTGACCGTTCCGTAAAACATATTTGTGGAAGTACTGAAGTACTACATTTACTGCAATCTCCAGAAATACCAGAAGAAAACCATTAATTTAAACATATTATTCTTACTTGAATTTATATATACATATGAAATATATTCTTATTTTAAAATTAATGAAGAAAAATTAAACACTTATTATTACTTCTACCTCTTTGTTATTTATTTTAAACATTCTCATGCATACTCGCCCCTTTTTTACTTTTTGATTATCCAACGCGAATAATATCAGATATAAATTATTGCAATTATATGGGAGGTGGGCGTGGCAGTGATCCAATTTCGGCCATTTTTTTGACAATGGTACATAGTGGCCTTGTAACACCTTGTAGCAAAATTAATTTTTTTTAAAGATGTTTAAATTTGTCTCCCTAGAAAGTCTAAATCTTACACTGTGCATTGTGGGCCTGGCAGTTAAATTAAATATTTTTTGAACATAAAGTATTTATTTAATGTTCTGAATATAAAGGAATTCAGTTTATTATCTAATAGGGCCCAAATCATATGTCCTCCTAAGAACTTTTGGCATAAAAGCGGCCGTCAAGAAACAAATCAAATTTGGCTCAATTATAGCCCAGAAAACTTGAGGAATATGAGGGAGAATTCGCTCTTAAACTTTTCTGAAATTGTACATGATTTTTGCCTGGAGTTTCTCGCGTTAAAGCTTTGCTTTAGAGATCTGAAATCTGTTTACTTCACGCTTTGAAAACTGACCTGATTTACGTGAATAAAGTAAGCAAACAAAATCAGACATTGGAAAATTTTTATTTCAGCGTTTAAAAAACTTTTTATAAATCTAAAATATACTGCCTGGCCCACGATGTCGACAAGAACATTTCTTTCTAATATTTATATTGAAAACAAAAACAAATTTTAGTTTTTTATTATTGTTTTCAATATAAATATGCGAAAGAAATGTTCTTGTCGACATTGTGGGCCTGGCAGATATATATATATTTTTCTTTTTTTTGGAATAAACTATAACCCTAGCTTTGTATTAGAGTTTTTTTATTCCCGCACTTTTTGGATTCCCGGGAAAGCGGGAAATAAAAATCAAATTCCCGGGATCCCGGGAATCCCGCCCAAAATGTTGTAGTTATTTATTTACTTCTTTCTCCAATGAAACTTAAATTTGTTATTGGCTATTACGCTTAAAATAATTAAATCTATTATATAACAAAAACGTAACAATTTTAGGATTCAAATTATTTAAAGACACTTAAGAGGTTATATTGATGCCAATAGCATAATAGAAATCAATATACTTATATACATTAATAGCTTATTTGCATAATTATAATGAAAGTATTAGTCGTGCGGGAATAAAAATTCTGGAAGGGTGATGAGGAACTAAAAGCTCTATTATACGAAGTAGGAATTCTGAAACAATTTTACCGTTTAACAAATTCAGCAGAAAGGAGAAATTGTATTTACTACATTTATTTAATACAAAATTTTTTACAATTTTATAATCCTTAGTCAGCAGTGGTGTATGAAGGTATACTATGATTGTCATTCCGTGTGATATTTTTTTAATATTCATCTAAGGTCCCATAAAGTATTTGTATTATTAGTCCTTTATTAATTCTAAGCCGATTTTGCCATTTGGGTGTCAAAGTGTTTCTAATCTAATACAGAATCGCTTCAGTAGGAAAAGAGTTATGCACCCAAATGTGCAACTGCTTCCCTAAAAACTCAACAAAAACTTACATAAACTTGTGGCGAAATGCAAAAACGCATATAATAATGTTATAAAATTTACACTTCAGTTTGCTAGGACAAGAAATAAAATTTCATGATGATAGGTCTATAATTTATCATAGGCCCAATATAAAGCCCATTCTCAAAAATAAGTTTAAAAGCCTTAAACTGTAGAAAATTTTAATATTGTGGTGAAATTAAGTTTGATAAAACAACTTAAGACACAAGTCTAACATCAATTTACTAAAGTTTTAAAAAGATTTTCTTTAACATTTCCCGGGAATCTCGATATAAATTCCCGGGAAAGCGGGAATTGAAAACACCTGAAAATCTCGGGAATTCCCGGGACGAGAAATCCCGGGAACAATCTCTACTTTGTATACAATTATATTTAATTGTTATAAAATTTGTTATTTTTACGAAAAGAATAAATGATTCCACTGGTTCCCTTGTAATCTAAAAAAAATTAATAAACAGCGATTCTCTTCAAGCATTTAGCACCGCATCTAAAAATTTAAAGATTGTATGCCTTATCCTTATATGCGTTACCCTTATATTAATCCTAACCCTCCTGAAACGGGTACCCTGGTACCCGAACAAACTTTAAAGTAAAATATCTTTTAAACAATGAACGATACAAAGTTAAGATTCCGCAAGTTTCTTCAGGTAATCATTTTTTAAAGATTTTTATAATTTTAAGTTTTCCTGATTTTATTGGGTTGGCTGTGGAGACACCGAAAGTCAAATATTTCTTACCCTCCTGACAAGAGTACCTGGGTACCCGTATACAAGTAAAAGCTTTCTGTATAGAAAGGTAAATAGTAAGAGTATTTTTTTATTTTGTTGTTTTATTTAGAATTAAGAAAGAGAAACCTCCTAAGGGATGGTTTCATTTGTCATTAATTAGATAGATGATAGGACGTTAGCGTATCGTATTATACGATTGTGATTGGCCATTATTTTCATGTTTTTAGTTTCAAATTCTACGCCACTGATGTCAAAAATAACGATGGGAGCTTCGAGCTATAGGTACTTGAATTGTGGCTAGAGAACATACAATATGCACCTATAGCAGCCACATGTAAGAAAGGGTCAAGGGCCAGCTACTTGTTTAAAGTTTAGTGCTAAATTTCGATATCATTTGATGCATAACCGCTACACCGTCTTTTGAGTTATAGTATTAATCATTTATTTCTTCCGTTTTGTTAAAATCTGGCTCCCCTCGAGAAAAGTGCATTATCGACAAAAAATTAACACTTTTGTTCTTCTTCTTTACAACGGACAAAAGTCCCGCTCCAACTGAAATCATTTCGTGACGACATCATCCGTTGCGTTTGGCCGTAGGTCTTTCGGAATATAAGCTTTGATCTGACGAAGGGTACCGACCGACTTAAGCCCCAGATAGCTGACAGCAGCAGTAACGTTGCAAATCCGCTGCTTTATTTTGTTGTATGTTAATAAATTGGAATGATTATAGCTATAGTTAGATAAAGTAAGCTGTAACGTCTACATCTGTAAAAAATATATTTTTTACTTTTTTTAACTGTACGGTAACAATACTGCTACTCTCAGCTTACTAGGCCGTTATTCCTCTCATTTGAAGCCGATTGGCCAAAGGGAGTAACGTAATAAAAGTATCAGTTCCAATATTAAAGTTAACAAAATATTTGATGGCTCTGCTGTAAACGGTCAATGTGTTACACGCACAGCAAAATATTTGCCCCACGATGCTTCAAATATTAGTTTCCTGAGGTTTATTTTAAACATGATACCAGTACAAAGCTAGATATTAAAATTGTTTAATTCTAACTAAAATACAAATCGAAAACTAGTGGTATTTTTACTTTTTTCTATACAAAATGCTTGAAATTACATACGGGTACCCGGGTACCCTTATCAGGAGTATACGTATAAAAATGCTGTCAGTACGGTAAGGGTTAAAGAATAAAGCAGTAATTTGAAGAAGCAAAATCTTAATTAACATTGTTTAAAATGGAAAATTATCCAAATTAACAATAAAATTATCGAATTATGGGCTTTTAAGGAACAAGGTGAAAAAAGAATAGCTAGAATGTTTTCTTAATATTTTTACAATATATAATAAGTCATATATGTAGGTAATTACAATGCGTCCAAAATTTTCGTTATTTTAGCCAACGAACAAATATCCTCTGATAAACTAATTGTTTCGAATACATCTACTCTTTGCTCAACCAACTGAAGTATTTTGTATACGATTGAATGGACAGTGAGTAAACTTGGCTGAGTTATAAAGAAAATACCAATAGTACTTCAAAATCTGAGCAAAAAACACTAAAAAAAGTTAATAGAAAAAAATGCATATGGGTAATTCTGTGTCAAATCGACCAAGTGGGACCCGACACATTTCGATTTGAATTAAATATGGTGAGAAGGTTCTTTTCCTCCTATAAGGACTTTCGAAAAAAATATTAAGCACTTTCAAAGAAAAGTACACTTTATGTCTCGTTATGTCTTAAAAAAATTTAATGAGTTTTATACATTACTTGGCGTCGCTCGGAAGCAATTTACTGATTAAATTTTATGAAGACATAACGTGACAAAAAGTGTATTTTTTTTTTTGAAAGTGCCCACATTGAGCTCCAACAAAAAATGCAAAAATAAACAAAAGAAACTTTATCAATGTCGTTGCTTTTTTTAAACACCTAAAATCAAACCAATCAGATTTAATAAATACTTATTGCTCAAAATTACAATATTTAAATTTTATTTTAAGATTATTTTTTTGCAGGTTGCGAAAGAAAAAAATTATATCTTAAGAAAAAACACCTCCTTCAAAGTTTCAGGATTTTAAAACTTTGAGAAATTATATAAAAAAAAATCAGCAAAAAAAATTAGGTTTTTGACTTAGTCCATGTTTAATAATTTAATATTTTATAGATATTACATTAAAAAACAATATATATTATCGACCAGCCTAGGGTTAATTATTTAAGTCAAGTTTAAATATTTTTAAAATTTAAGGAGGTGTGGCACCTCCTACATTAAGGCAATAGAGATTAATGAATATCTTGACAACAGAAGCAGTAAAAGCTTTTAAACTTTGTACAAATAGTTTGGTTGTCAATACACAACATCAGGCAAAGAGTGTGATGGGCTTGAGAAAAATGTTTGACACCTCCTATACAAAGATAATTAATATTTCTGTATATCTTGAAAACGTTAGTCTTAAAAGTTTTTAAATTTTTTATAAGTAGCTTCATTTTAAATAAAGGAGATCTGGAACAAAATACTTATACCTATTGTATTTTAATAAGGATAAAGAAGAGCACCTGTGTTAGCATTTCTTTTATAAAATTCGTTAACGATTAAATTCTCCAAAAATGTTTTAAGAAAATCAACTAAAAAACTTAAACCGTTAAAATTGTTTTTCTTAATAGGGAAAATCCCTAGAAAATTAAATTTTTTCCCGTTTTCCTGAAAAGTAAGAAAATCTGTAGGGAAAGTCCTTTTACCAATCAAAAATTAATATACGCAGAAAAAATTATCGGTAGTTTTTATCAATTAAAAAAATTTTTTAAAATGTAATTCAATTTAATTAATATGGTAATTGGATCAGCTATTTTTTTTAGCTAAAAGAAAATTAAAAATATAATTTTGTTTTAATTAACCTTTTAGTTGTTTTTGAAATAAATTTTAAATTAAAATAACCCCAGCAAAAACTTACATTGAAATGTAATGAGTTAAAAAGCTATTATAACTACTCTTCACTACTTATACATTGGCATTTTAACTCATTATTTTAACATGGTGATGTCATTGGAGGCCAGTTCGCTTACAAATAGGGAGTTAAATAAGTCATTACCACATTCACTTACAAATAGGGGGTTAAATAAGTCATTACCACGTACGCTTACAAATAGGTACTTCACATTGGTGTCAACAAAACTGAATTTGTCACATACATTGTGTTTTTAATTTAATTTACTTTCTAATGCAAAATTTGACTACCCTGCATTAAGGCCATCAATTAAGTATTTACATTTTTCATACACAGAAAAAATTTTTTATCAATTAAAAAAATGTTTCAAAAACTATTTAAATTTAATTAATATGATAATATAATCAATTATTTTTTTAGTTAAAAGAAAATTAAAAATATAATTTTGATTTAATTAATATTTAAGTTGTTTTGAAATACATTTTTATTTTAAATATTAATAAAATATCAAAAAATATTAATTGACTTTTTCGTTTAAAATAATATAATTTAAACTTGTAGAATTGTTGTTGGGAATGTCAATATTTAATTAAAAAAATTAACAAATTGTTTGAAATGCCAAAGTTTTTTGATCATTTTTTAATTAAAAATATCATTTGCTGAAAAAAATTTTAAAATTTTAAGTAATCAATATAATCACAAATAGTTTTTCATTTATAAAGCCTAGTACTCTGTTCAACATTTCACGTGAAATGCTGTCAAAACTCATATAAAAAAAACTTGTGCGGAATTTCTATGAAAAAATGTTGGTAGAGTTGTACTCTGTTTAATTTGTGAAAAAGTTGCGAAATGTTTCTGGCAACATTTTTTTTACAATTGCGAAATAATATAAGCTGCACTTATTTCACGTGGAATTTTAAGCAAATGAAAAAAGTTTAAACTTAATATAAAAATGAGAACTGCAAAACATAAATAACATAACCGGTAACAGTTTTTCATCAATATTTACTTTCATTTTTACTTAATTTTTTATTTAAAAAAATACTTTTTAGTAAAATACATGTAGGTTTTGTTTACATATCCAAAACAATGTCGCATACTTTAAAAGATTAAAAACGTCAAATTGTGCAAACTCTCGAGATAGATAACATTGATACATGTCAATTTTTTCGCATGAAATAATAGATGTTGCTGAACATTTTTCACAAATTGGAACAGAGTACTAGGCTTAAGAAATAAAAAAAATCTAAAAACAAATAAGTATTTAAGACCAATTTGTATTAGATTTGAATAAATAAAACTTCAAATGCATTTTATTATGAATTAATTATAAATTTCGTTAATCAGCTAATAAGCAAGTGCTTATGTATCAGATTATATGTCAGTCATTACTAAACTACTTCTTTGTAATGCAGATGGTATGAAGTTTTCATTGAAAAGTAAGTTGTTCAGTAATTGCATGTCATTACCAAGTTTTTGCTGGGTCATAATTGAGTTTTTCGTTTAAAATAAAATAATTTAAACTTGTAGAATTGTTGCTGGGAATTGTTAAAACCTGAACTATATTTTATTAAATCGATTAACACAATTTTGATCATTTTCTTAATTTAAATTAAAAATATAATTTCTTGAATAAAAAAAAAAATTTCACAATTTAAATTTTTAGTAATCAATATACAGTGCCAGCTAGCTAATCCGAATTAATGATTGAAGACCCTGATTCTGATTAACGAAATATGCTGTAATTATGTATTATAATTCACTATGTTCGAAAATAAAACAGAAGCCAGGATTCCAAAACAAATTTATTTTATTTTTATTAATCAAGAATGACAAAATTAAAGCTATGTTTAATTATTATGTTTGTTTTTAACATACACTCAAAAGAAAAATTAACCCATCCGTACTCAAATCAATCCGAAGCGGTATCAATAGCACAGTGAATAAGGAGTTTCTTGAATCCAGTACAAAAATATTGATTCAAGTACGATTATTCAATCGCGAAATAGAAATACTTTACTTATCCATATTCTATCCAGGGCTGCCAGATTTGGCGATTTTTGTGTCCAAAAATGGTAAATTTAACGATTTTTCAAACGACAAATTTTGTACAAATTTACAAACGTTTTTATATAATTTCACATTTTATTTTAGATTCTTAGATACACTTTCATTTATTTGATTGGCAGTAATTTTCTTATCTTATCTGATCATCATATAAAATACGATTTTTTTTTTTAGCACAAGGAATATTTTTAAGAGTTATATTTGGTCAGTTAGTAATGTTTTATTACATCCATTTTACAATCACTACCTTGGGTCTGGCTTCACACTATGAAAGTTTTCTTTCAGAAAGTCTGAGTTCATTTCAACAGACGGACGGACAGATGGACAACCGAATTTGAGCTTCCCTTCTCATAAGGAGCCAGAATATATATATACTTTATAGGGTCTAAGATAAATTTTGAAGAAATTACAAACGGAATGACAAAGTTATATATGCCCCTTTACCTTCGGCGAAGGGTATAAAAAAGCAGAAAAATAAAAATTCGGTTTAGCGAGCTTGCAATCAATGCGGACTATTGAGTTTGTAATACGTCAAAAATTCTATTCGGATTACTGGCACTGTAATCATTTTGGTATTAGGTGCAAAATGAACAACTTTTTTGCTTGTTTCTATGAATTTGGTATAAATTTGGTAATTAGAGAAAATTTTTAATTTTTTCTGTGTAATAATTTTCTAATTTTCTTTTAAATAGCAATGTTTGTAATATTCATGAAATGAATTGCTTCCTTTGCCCAATAATTTTATATACTACGTGTTTTTATAATATTTTTTTTATTATTTAGTTTTCTTTTTATCCAGCCACTGGCATTATTAGTTTTGTTCAGCTTTTAGCTACAAAGTAAGCCCTTCAAGTTAATTGTTCAAGTTTGTTAGCTTTTAACGCTGACTAATTTCTCTTTACACTTTTAACGTTCTTTTTATACTAAAACATTAACTTACATACACATGCAAACAAATACAAATAAAGTAAAACAAACACATATTCGCACATTTGTATAAACAAACACATTTACATATTTATAGAAAAACAAGTTTGGGAAAAGTTTATTTTAACTCCAGGAGCGTTGGGAATAAATTGTAAAAGTTTGCTTTAATGTGAAGGGAATCTCTTTTTAAATCACAATACAAAGACATTAGACGGACGGACGTAAAAATGAGTCTTAGTTAAGCTTCGGCTCTTGGACCATTATTTTGAGAGGTTTCAAATAGTTGGATAAATGCATAATATGCTTTCCCGGGCGCTACTAATTTCTTTGTTTATATAAAATCTTAACAAAAGTCATAGTGTATAGCCGTATGGAATCTGAGATGAACACGACAGTTGTGGTTCAACATTTGATGCTTCAAATTGTACCAATAATAGTACCAAAAAATAATAGTACCAATAAAGAATCTAAGTTTGCAAATTTTGTTAAAAAACTTGAAAATCATTGAAATCCACTTGCAAGACACCTTTTCTACTTCAAACGCGATAAAGGCGACATCGATAAGACGTTCCGACTAGGACGATGATTATGAAAGTTTTAGTTTTAGTTTTTGTTCTGTTCTATAAGGCTTACATTACTTTATACGTACCCTGAATCGGATATGGTGTGTTATACATACTGCACGAATCACCCTCTGGGTAGCGGTGCTTATTGCCGCCTTCATATCCTATCTTGGCTTACATAAGCCAGATTCAGTAAATAAATATTAAATTATTTGAAAAACAAAAATGATTTTATTATAAGATCGAGGTCAGTAGTAAAAATATATTTAATATTTATTTGTTGCGGTTTGGGCTTGTCTAAAAACATAAATAAATACAGTAGAATCGCGAAAAAGTAAACTCTCGTTAAAGTTCATCTCGCGGTTAAGTTAATCAAATTGAAGCGCTTATATGCCTCTCTAAGAAGTTAATTCTGAGTTAACTTTTCTGAGCGTATTAATAAAAATGTCAACAAATTAGTACAAAACATGCCAAATCAGAATATATTTTAAGCCGAAAGTGATGAGTTTGGAAAAAATTGAAACATAAACTCAAGTAAGAATATTGGCGTTTTATTATTGTATATCTGAAGTAGCCATATCAAAAATAAAAAAGAAACGTCACAATATTCATAGACCAAAATATGCTGATCTTACAGTCAGTTTGTGTAGATGGTTTTCTTGAAGCAACGAAAACGTAATTGCGCAACTACTGGTCCTATTTTAATATCAATAGCTAAGCATGAGTTCTCGTTCTGCAGCTTGAAAAGACAATTAGGTCAGTGATGGATGGCTGGCAAATTTTTAGAAAATTGACAGAATTATCTGAAAATTTGTAAAGAACTCATTTCATTAAATACCTACATCAGATGTAGCACCTTCCATTCATACTACATGACTGATTGTATAACTATTAACTATAAATTGTAGTTCAAGGCCATTTGTGAACTTGAACCCAGTTACAAATTAGATTAAATTTTCTTTTTTGTAATGATGAAAACTAGGTCATTGAAATAAATTTAGTGTGTTATTTCCGAAAAATCTAGGTACGTTTACTAATTCTTTTTTTAGAATTTAAAAACCCTCAGAAAAATTAATAATTCGAAAAAGTTAACAACCCTTGGAACATTTCGGTTAATTTGTTCGCGATTCTACTGTATAACAACATTTTCCACAGTGTTGAACAGTATTCATCATAATCGATTGCAGATATTAGAGTCAAACACAAATCGCTTAACTTGTATTTTGTTTCGAATTCTTGGCATCTTTTCGTTTAGTCACCTAAAGACCACGTAAAAGTGTGACCAATAAATTAATCCAACTTAAGATTTATTTTGAACAATTTCTATTGATTTGCTAAGCTTTATTTGTAAGAAGATAATTGTAAAATATAATTTAGAAACGGTTCAATGATGTTTGATCTAGCCAAACGTTTTGCAAAGCAAAAAATTTGTCAATACAACTAGTGGTTACGTGTAGGACGTCAACTATTTAATTGGTATGAACAGAGCTTAAGACTTCCGAGAAAATATGTTTCACTAAGGTAAACATTTTAATAACTAAAGGGTGTTTTTTTAGCTGCATGAGAACTTAGAACTTAGAGAACACAAGACAGAGATATTTTTGTCTACATTTCAAAAATAAATACGAGTGTAATTTTTAACAATTTTAAAATTCATTGAAGAGTTTTTGCAATAAAGTGCGAAAAATTGTTCTTTTAAATTTTTATCCACAATTTGAGTTTTTAATTTACAGTTAAATAAATTTTTTAATTCTTAGTACAAACCAACTACTTTTTTTGCTGGATTTCATATGTAATCCCACATTCCCAAATAAAATTTCTGAAAATCCCCAAAAATTTGATTTTGTTTTTTGGGACTGTTGGAAGGGACATATGATTCCTTTAATATTTGGCTTAATATTTGTTGTTCTAGCTTTGCGTTTGCAGATAATATGGTAAAAAGTAGAAATTTGGTAAAAAAAATTGGTCTATTTTGAAACGGGTTGAGAACGTAGTCAATTAAATTTTCTAGAAATTGTTTAATTAACTGTATAATGAATGAAGTAGCCCAACAAAAAAGTATCAAGAATATATAAGTTAATTAAGAATAATAAATAAATTTATAAAAAAAATAGAATTAGAATACTTTTAAAGCTAAACAAAAATTGCATAAAACTTTTATATATAAAAAAAAATTTCATTATATATATCGATTAGTTCGTAAATCACAACAAAAAAAGATTTTAAAGGAAGCGGCACAGAAAAAATTAAAAATTGTCTCTAATCACCAAATTCGTAGAATCAAGCAAACCAGTTGTTGATTTTGCACCTATTACCAAATTGATTACTAACAATTTTTAAAATTGTAAAGTTGTGAATATTTTTTTCAATAAACGATATTTTTAATCTTAATTAAAAAAATAATCAATATACTTTGCCGTTGCAAACAATGTGTAAATTGATTTAATTAAATAAAGCTCAGGTTTTGACAATTCCCAACAAAAATTCTACGAGTTTAAATAATTTTATTTTAGGCGAAAAAATCAATTAAGATTTTTTGATATTTAAATAATATTTTGATTAAAAATTTATTTCAAAACAACTAAAATGTTAATTAGGATTATATGTTTAATTTTCTTTCAACTAAAAAAATAATTGATTCAATTACCACGTTAATTAAATTGAAATACTTTTTAAGCAATTTTTTTTACTAATAATTTTTTCTGTGTTACTGAACAGAAATGTAAACACAGTTTGACATTCTCAGCTGTCAACCCATAGTCATCGATACCAAAAGTTTTCATGGAGCTGAAAAAACTCCCGATATATGTACATAAGTATGTCAGCCAGT
Organism: Pollenia amentaria; assembly: GCA_943735925.1. Taxonomy (NCBI): domain Eukaryota; kingdom Metazoa; phylum Arthropoda; class Insecta; order Diptera; family Polleniidae; genus Pollenia; species Pollenia amentaria. The sequence continues at coordinate 144,505,327 of OX031009.1, read as the reverse complement.
AAGTCTAACAATATAATCTGTACCGCAATTCCGTAAATTTTTTTTAATTTAGCGTCCGATATTGTTAAATAACGAGAATTGTCGGTTACTTTAACGAATTTCTTGTTCTTAGTTTAATTAAAAAAAATATTTTCATTGAGAAATATATTAACGACAAGTATCGGTAAAAATGCACAAACTTCACAGTTTAAATTTATAAAAAAATATAAAAAAAGGTTGTCGGACAAAATTCACATATCGCACACAAATTCATAAACAGTCACCACTCGAAATTAACAAATGTTCAGGAGAGGCAAACACTTGTTTTTAAAATCATGGTTGTAGTTTTATAATAAAATTGTGTTCCATAGCACAGAAAACCCTCTCAGAAGAAAATTATCCTAATTTTTATTAGATTTGTGGTGAAACTTTGGAAATAAGACGTAATTGTGACTCTTAAACCTGTAGACACAATTCTTAAAACTTAACACCTTTTCCATTAAAGCATCTTAACTCGAAAAAATACTATTAATGTGAATGTAAGCTACTCAATTACTCATAAGCACGCTGCCAAAACCTAGTACTCTTTAGTTGATGATGTACAACCGACCCAAGTTTAATAAAAACAGACATAACGTTATTTTTCAGTTAAAATAGATATTTACGCAAACCATGAAACAAAGAAAACAAGATAGTGCATTAAATTTATTGTAAAACAATATTTTTCTGCGCATGCACGTCATCTATATATAAATCGGCAAAGATAAAACAGTTAAGAACATATTGGTACTCTATTTGCCAACCGATTTGAACAAAAAGTACACCACATGAGAGGTATTTACTTACAGTAGTGCACAATATATATTTCATTAAAATCTGCGGGGGTAAAAAGGGTAAAAATAAGGGATCCAAAAAAAAGTTTTACGGCCTGTTTAATGATTTCGAACATCAACGTTCGCATATAAAATTATATTTAAAACCGAAACAAAACTCTAAAATTTGTTTTTATTTTAAATTTAATTTCCTATGCGAACGTTAAAGTTCGAAATCAAGGAACAGGCTGTAATACTTATCGTTGTGCTTTAGAAAAATAAGAGGACTTTTTTAAAATTCGGCCCTTTTGGGTACTAAACGGGTATAACCTGTATTAAACAACTTTTTTGTCACCCCATTTAACTTTTAAACCAACCAACATAGAAATTAAGATTATATCAAATTTGTAACTTATCTAAAAATATAAATTTGATACTTTTCCGAAACTCGAACGTTTTAGCTGTGAAAATCCTACCTATTGTTGCCACTTTTTTACAACATATTTTTCTTTATGTATTGACACATTCGTATTAAATTATGGAGTCCCACTCCAATATTGAACTTTTTGGTACTTTAATGCGGAGAAAAAAATCATCAAAAAGTGAAAATACGGGATATAAATGCATGTGGTAATTTTTGAATTTTCTATAATTTTGAATGTAGAAACATAAAATTATAGGAGTGAATGAGCCCCACCCACTAAGACGAGTAAAAAACAAATGCTCGAAATATGTAAATCCATTTTTACTTATATGTATGATTTCTTCACATTCGCATAAATAATTATGGTCGAATTTCGACCATTGGGCAAACACTAGTAGTTGTTTACATTTAAGTCTCTTTACTACAGTGGCGTAAAAATTACGTCAAATTGAAAGTAAAAAGATAACGGACCTACGCAATGCGCCATCTTGTTTTCTTTGTTTCATGGACGCAAACGAAATTTTTGATCATTAGAGATAAAATTTGTGAACTGTGCCCATGTTCTGCAACTCCCGCGGCGAGAAACTTTTCGATTGAACTGTGAGAAATGAAACAAAAATGCCATAAATTGAAACAAACATCTGTTTTTCTCACTTAACTGCGTCTGTAAACTTTTTGGCGAGAAATAACTGTGACGTAAGGAAATTTCTTGCCAATATACTGAAAAAGTGTGTTTATAACATTTTTGTGAGAATTTTCCCGTTTTGAACTGTCAAATAAACTCACTCATAAAAACGAGATGTGAAAAATTTTGAACACTAAAAAATAAATCAAAAATGCAATAAATATTAACACTAAAGAGATAAGTATTTTATTATTGGCAGATTTTTTCATTGTTTAATTATTTTTTTTTTAACATTTTTGAAAAATATACGAATGGTTTCAAAGCAATCTGCTAATCAACAAACATTAAATTCGAACTTGACATTTTTTGGTATAGCCGACGGTTGTTTTTTCGCCGCCGTCGTTGAACATTTTTCAATTTTAGTCAAATTTGGTCGCCCTCAACGATCAGTTTGATTGGCGTTCTCAACATCTGCAATTTCATATCGACTTCGAGTGGACTATTATGACATTAATAACGTAACGACGTAATCTCTTTTGAGAGTTGTCGCCATGAGTTACAGATACACTTTTTTCTCACTTTTCGAGAAACGATGGAATATTTTGTTTCACATGTTTTCGATGCGAGAAGTTCTCACCAAAGTTACAGAACATGGGTACTGGTTTATAAAAAAACAATTTTGATGAATTTTGAATTATGACTGTTTATGATGTAGTGTGCGATATGTAACAATGACGAAACTTACTGAGAATCGCCTAGTGAGAATCGGTCTAACTGCAGTCTTTCGGAAAAGGGTGCTTGTGCCCATTAACCGTCTAAGTTTTTTTTTTGGAAACCTAAATCATCTTACGAAATTTTATTGAAATGGGTCCAAAGGTTCCATACAAATAACATTGCCGAAATTTCCGGTTTTAATGCCATAACTTATAAATGTTGGTATTGATATAACATTTGGCAGCGATAACTTTTATAATATGTCTCATCTTATGTCATTTCATGTCATGTCATAATCATAATAATTGGAGTAGTTTTTTATATAATGGCTGACTCCATAAGCACAGTATTGCAATACAATACGGAAAGGAATACATAGCTCTATGAAATCTACAACTTTTTTGTAGACAATGCCTTCACAGAAAAAATTTTTTTATCAATTAAAAAAATGATTTAAAAAGTATTTAAATTTAATTAATATCATAATTGATTCAATTGTTTTTTTAGTTGAAAAAAAAACTTAAAAATATAATTTTGATTTAATTAATATTTAAGTTGTTTTGAAATAAATTTTTTAATTTAAATACGAGTATTAATTGAATACCAAAAAATATTTATTGACTTTTTCGTTTAAAAAAAATTAATTTAAACTTATAGAATTTTTGTTGGGAATTGTCAATATTTAATTAACTGTCAGGCCCACAATGTCGACAAGAACATTTCTTTCGCATATTTATATTGAAAACAATAATAAAATACTGAAATTTGTTTTTGTTTTCAATATTAATATTCGAAAGAAATGTTCTTGTCGACATTGTGGGCCAGGCAGTAAATAAATTAACACATTGTTTGAAAGGGCAAAGTTTTTGATCATTTTTTTTAATTAATATTAAAAATATCATTTATTGAAAAAAAATATTCACAATCTTACAATTTTTAGTAATCAATATAATCATTTTGGTAATAGATGCAAATTCAACAACTTGTTTGCTTGATATTATGAATTTGGTATAAATTTAGTGATTAGAGATTTTTTTCTGTGTTGAGCTCATTATTGCATGGTATTCGTATTCATTGCACGACGCACAGTGGCGCCCGTAGAGCAAACGAGGTTGCAAAAATCAAAATTTTTATGAGCGCCGACGAAGTTTTAAATAAACCCATGTTATAGGAAACTTTTCAACGATTTCAAATATGCCACTCTTAATAATATCACATTTTTAGTTTAGAAGATATAACCATTCAAAGTTGACCGACTTTCGGTTTTCAAAAAAACACACAATTTTTAGTCAATTTGTTGCGATTTCAGGTGTAATATCACGAAAAATAGGTAACGAATCGCCTTATTTTTTGTTTGTATTGATTGATGTATTTATTAAATGTATAATGATAAAAAAAATTAACTGTTTGCTTTGTGTTTCTCCTGGTAAATCACTATTTAAAAACTATCCGTTTTTTTCACTATTTTTCAACTTTGACGGAAAATAAAAAAAATCTATATTTTTCTATATTTGCCATATTTGCAAAACCTGTTCTTTGATTATTTCTTTACATAATTCAAAAGGTTTTATCTGCCCGTACGTGCCCGTTTGGCTTCTAGAGGTAAAAAAGGTTAAAAAGACATGGTTGCAGAAATTGTATGGCGGGCCTCCCTTATCCCTTATATGTTTTGACTGACAGTAGTTTGATCTAATAGTTTGAAAAAAAAACTACTCATTGAAATTAGCAGGTACGTACCTCACTTAAATAATACTTTGGCGTAGAAATGGTCATGAACAATATTGACTTATGGTCGCTACAGGTAGGCACCAATCTTATCTGGTAACGTGCATAATATCAAAATTGCATTATTCAGCCTAAATCCATATGTATGCAGGGAACAGGTAAATTTTTCGGCATGGTAGCATAAGCCTATATATTGCAATGACGGAAATGTCGTAAACGAACTGACAGGAACAACCTCAACAATGTCATGCCCGATTTGCAAAAAGAGTCAGAAGAACTTTGGTAATTTAAACGATTCTACAAATGAGGAGAATTACGAATATGGAATGTCACCATTGCACGCAAGGATAAGGTGTATGGAATTCTTGCTAAAACTGGCGTATACCCTACCACAAGAGCAAGAAAACTTCGATGAAAATACATCAATAAAGGATAAGGAAAATATCAGAAAGAAGCAAATACAGGATGCTTTTTTAAACAAGTTGGACTAAAAGTAGACTGTCCCAAGCACGGATACGGTAACTCAAACGATGGAAATACTTCTAGGAGATTTTTTGAAAATGATGAGGCAGTAACTAGAATCACTGGAATTGACAATCAAATCGTGAAAAGATTGGGAACGATCTTGGATGTTTTAAACTGCAAAGAAAATGTTAATTCTACAAAATATGGAGTATATGCGTCGAAAACTGCATCTCTTTTAGCAGAAATGTATCCACAGAAGAAGTTAACCCCGACCGTCCATAAAATATTGGCGCATGATATAATTGAGTTTCAGTCTTTGCCAATTGGAGAGCTTTCTGAAGAAGCACAGGAGTCTCTTAACAAATTTTATAAAAAATATAGAACACATTCAAAGCATCAAGGGTAAGGCAAAATGAGGACCTCTTCAACATGTTGGCATCATCTTCCGATCCACTTATTTCTTCCCTGCGGCATGTGAAGTCACGAATAGAGTTACAAAATAATTATAGTTTAGAAATGGTTAGTTTTTTAGATATACCTTCTCTTACGAATTGTGATGAATATTTTACAGAAAATTTAAAAAATAAATTTTAAAACAAAAATTTTTTTTTTTAATTTGTTGGGTACTAATTTAAAACATAAAACCCTAAAGAAAAAAAAAAGAAAAACAATCTAAAAATTAAAAAATAATTTTTTTAGTTACCATAAAATTGATTTTTCTACTAATTTTAAATTTGATAACCCATAAGTAGGCCCCTACAAAGCGTAGCACCCTTTCGAAACGCTCATTTCATAGGCTGAACAGTTATCTATCATATGGTGTTTAAGCTGTTCAATTATCTTATTCGGTTCAAAAGATATGATTTTTGCAACGAAAAAACTCAAATGGCGCCACTGTGCGACGGTTGTAAAAGTTGTGCATTGTCTTTATTAGTGATGCTTTCTCAACGCAATTTGTTTTATTTTTTTAGTGATGCCTTGCAACGCTGCGTTTATAGAGTCAGCCAACACACAAAAAATTCTAACCAATTTTTTTTCAGTTAAACGATTAATCAACACTAAAATCAGTTTTAGTTGAAAATTTAATCAAGTGAACTTAACGTTTACCTATACATATAAGCAACATAACTGCAGAAAATGTTGTTAATATCGAGAAATATTTAATTGATACTAATAATTTGTTTAGTGGTGCAAATTCAATTAATTTCTTAATTAATATCACAAATTTTTAAATTGAAATACATTTTTATTTATTTTTTTTTGAAAATATTTATGACAAAAATCTCTTATATGAATCTTAACCTTACATACATCCTTTTTTTCGGAAATAGGATTGCCCATGGGTGCCAAATCGGTTACACCTTCGAAATTTTGTCTGTAATTACTGTGGTGTAGGGTCGGGTCGGGCTTGATCGATTTTACTTTCTTACTTCTTTTGTACTATTTTTTTACAACATATTTTAAAAAACTAACAGAAGTTTTATCATCGTTATTTTTTGAGAACTATTTGCATTTCGCTCATTTGCTGCAATATCGTTATAACTCAAAAATATTAGTTATAAAAAAAAGTTTTTAAAGTTGCATATTTACACACAACACAAAGAAAACTTTATTCTTCTCTCACGAGTTGAGTTTACAAAATCATCATATGAAATAATAACCACTTCATAAAACACCTGATTAACTATGCAATAGTCATATTAAGTAAAAATTTTGCGATTTTTGACTTGCGACATTGCCATAGCAAATGGCAGACTTATGTCGTTTGGCTGACGACACCTATTGTTAGCTACTGACATTGTTTGCCGGAAAATATTTAAAAAGGAGCTCATAGCGACAATTATCGTTAAATAGCGAATTTTGACTACCTAACGACAAATTTGTATTTTTTAAAATGAACAGTATATTGAAACTGTTCAATAAATCGTTGATATAGTTCTTCGATTTTATTTTTCTTTCGAAATTATAGATTGTCCTTGCTTCACCATTATATTGTTAATCAATGGTTACAATTATAAGAGTTTTTCAAATTAGATGCTGAGGATGCGATATCGTAATCTCCAGTTCGGCAATGCTTAATCTTTCTTTTTTTCTGGCATCGATAAAGTGGCATTTACTCGTACTTTTCAATGTGACCAAACCTGAAATTCGTTTTGCTTTTCCCTGAAAATTGTTCGCAAATGTAAACCCTAAATTATTTACATTTCATAATTTTTCAAAATTTAAATATAAGCGATAATATAAGTTTTACTTTAAATAAACTATTTAAAAATAGATTAAAATAAAAATTAAAAAAAAAACATTTCTTGCAATCTGCTGTGCGTTCTTTTACTCCACTTCTTATCCAATTAGTGATAAAATTTTTGTTTTAATTCCTCTTTAATTTAATGGTATTTACATAAGTATTTTACTATTTTTTCTCCATCGTCCTTGGTCTACAAACACCAATCTTAAAGCGCTCTAAGCCCAATCTTAAGTGTTTGGCATACTCACTTTAATTCAAAATCTATTCCAACTCAAAATCTATTTCACAAGTGTTCTTGTTCAACGTTCAAATTTGTTTGTGTGTCTTCTTTCACTCTGTTTGCTGTCTATCGGTTATCGACTGACAATTTCTAAAAGATATTTTGACACCCCTTTCCAAAGTTCAAAACATGACTACGCATAATGTTGATTTCAATTTCTTCTCTTGTTTTTTTTTTTTTTTTTTGTTTTTCTGGTTTCGTTTTGTATCTGCAAATATGGATTAGTCAGTGTGCGTGTGCAAGTGTTTGTATTCTAAACTCATTAGTCCGTATAATGCAGTATGCATGCATAAACTTGAAAACACATTTTACAGTGTTGAACAGAGTTTTTGGAAAATTGTGGTCGACGAGGAAACAAGATTGGATATGCAGAGTATGTGGAACAAAAATTTAAAAGCAGGTCGAAGTTGACAACTTAGTCCACCTCCAAAATTCTAATTATACTCTATACCACAATAGCTGCGAGGCTATTAGGCGATTTTGAAGATATTTTTCGTTTGTCGATCGACTTTACTTAGCGCCCGTTTATATTAACCAATTTTGGTCGCAGCGCCTCTTGTCGATTCTTTTTTAAAGTTGCTTCTGCGCTTACATTAGGTAATTTCTATCGCAGCAAATTTTTCTCTGAATAACAGATTTGCGAGCAAACTTAAATACAATGTTCGTCAAATGAGAGATCAAATGAGGAAACAAAACACATTTATTATTTAAATTACTTAAGGTACAAAGTACACTTAATTACTTAAAGTACAGGTCGCAACTTTAAACATATGCTTCAATCAAAAAAGAGCACTAACCATTATTTGTATCTAGAAAATAAGGTTTTTGTAAATTGCAGTATTCAGTCTATTATTTTACTTAGCCTATATAATACATACAGATAATCTCATCTAATAGGTTCTATTTGGAGCTCGAAAATAAGCACTATATAATGTACTTTAGTGCTCTTTACGGTAGAAATATGGTAAATGCCCTAATAAAACGTTTATCTGTTTGTTATCTTCGTACACAATAAGAATACTGTACTCATCCAACTTAACAAAAAGATAAAAACATTTCATTGCGTTCTGTTTTTTTTGTAAAAAAAAACCACAAACTGTGTTGTGTTCGGTTACAGTTGCGCTCAGCGGCCTTTGGATGGTAAAGACTACAAAACAAAAAGTCAACAAAAAATTTTTACAAAAACAAAACTGAAGTCGCGCAAATTGTCAAGCAACAACAACAATAATAGTGAGATACGTTGCTTACACATTTTGTTTGCTCATTACTTTTTCAATGTGAAAAAAAACACTACAAAATATTAAAATATAATGTATGTTTACAGAACCACAACAATTGTACTGATTTAAAACGAAAACAGAACACTACATAATGTTTGTAACTTTCGTGAAAAAAGCTATAAACGTTATTAAGAGTTGAGTACTAATATACAAAAACTTTAAAAAAAAAATAGAATAGAATCTTTTCTGGGTATGTGTACCGTACGCTAAATAATGTTTGGCTTATTTTCGAATACTGGTTCTTACTGATATGAATATTTTGCAAACGTGAAATCTTAATGAAATATTATCTTAAAAAAGTTATGAATCAAAACAAAATTTAGCAGAAATAATTCAGGATTTAAAGCAGATTCTAAGCATTTATTATTAAAAACTTTTGTGTAATATATATTGGCTTTCGTAAGCTGTACCCTTTAAGTCTTCTTGACAGCATATGAAATCAACGCCAAAAGAAGTGCTCATTTTTTAATGGCTCATAATAAATCAGGCCACCTCTATCTTAAACGAAAAAATTAATTAAGATTTTTTGACATTTAATTAATATTTTAATTAAAAATTTATTTTAAAACCATTAAAATGTTAATTATATATTAAAATTATGCCTTTAAAGAGGCTAAGACCTGTTTTTAAAATCATGGTTGTAGTTTTATAATCAAATTGTGTTCCATAGTAAAGAAAACCTATCCAAAAGAACGCAAAAAGAAGTGCTCATTTTTTAAAGGCTCATTATAAATCAAGCCACCTCTAAATTGACACGTATTCCGTAAAGAACGATCCGCATTGATAAAAAGTTGTATGGCTTTATCAAAAATATTTTGTTGTCAATTAGAATTATTCTTCGAAATAAATGTAAAGAAGAATTCTAATGTGTTGCGGCCTTCTATAATAGGGCAGGGCCTGGCCAGGCACCGGTGGATAAAATATGCACAACATTTTTATTAGGCCAATTGCCACGCCAAAGGAATTTTTTAATTTAAACTTTTTCTCATTTTTTTGTATAAAAAAACACTTTGATTGCGAAATACATAAAGTTTCATTCTCATATATTTATTAATTATATGAAAAAACTGGAAAAACGTAAAAAATGCATGGCCAGTCAACTAATATAATTTAACAAAGACCTGGGTGCCACGATAGACTAGTTGTTAGTGAGCTAGTCTATTAGTGCGAAGTTTGAGGTTCGATTCCCACCAGAGATTCTAGTCTGTTTCACTTCAATTGGCAGATGAACTTTGTTATTTTTACTCGGCTAATTAAGTTAGAATACAATTTGTAATTGAATTTGTACCTCTTAATAAATAAATTTAACAAAAATCGCTTCCAAAGTCCAAAAGAAATCAAAATTCAATTGATTTCTTCTTTTATTTCCGTATAATATTAAATTTTACAATTAGTTATTCGGGAGAAATAAGTCTTAATTCTACTACGATTACCGATAAAGTTTGCAGTGGTCGGACTTGACTATACCTTCTTACTTGCCTTATAAATGTGTTTGTGATGTAGTTCCCATGAATGTTGTTGTTGCCGTTTGGTTAAATAAAAAAATATTAACACTTTGATTTAAACCTTCGCTTCTATTAATTTTCTATTGCGGTGAGTGAATAAATGAAGGCTATGAGTTTTGTAGTGTGAAGTTTTAGGACATTCTTGGTGAACAGTTTTACTGTTGATTGAGCAAATTGCCCGAAAAGTACGATTCTTTGTGTTAGTTGCGCCATCAGAATGGCAACATGTCGTCTAAATTCTATTATTTTATAACTTTTCAAACTAGTTAATTATTTATAACTTCATCACGTGTTTTTTCCCGTACTGTAAAAATTTCTAACCATAAATTAAAAAAAAATGTTTTGTATGTTATGCTGTTTTTAAAGTTTTTTTTTCTCTGTCTTTGTTCGACTGCATAGAGACGTTAAAGTGCCTTCACAGTTTTAAAACTTTTTTACAGTTTTCTGCTCAAAACACAGTTTAATTTAAAATAGAAAAAAGAGTTTTATAATTAAGTTTTTTTTTCACTCTAATCGTATATTATGAGTATTTAAGATTAAGAACAACTTGTTATATTTAAAAAAGTTTTTGTTAGGGGGAAAAAAATAAATAACAAATATTTAACGGTTGTTTTATTGTGGTTAAAATTAAAATTTTTTAGTTTATAGTTCGTCTCTTAGTGTTCTTAATTAAAATAAGTTTTATTGAAATATTTTGATAATTTGTCTTCTAATAAAGCTGTCAATTCTGTTTAAATATTGATAGTATTAATAAGATCCCATATATTTTTCATCGTAAAGTTCAAACGCTTGGACACAATAGTTGTTACTGTGTTTTTTTTAATACTTAAATATTGACTGACTGAATCTGTCTTATGTAGGCGTAGCAGTAAGTGATAAAAGTCTTTAAGATAAATTTTTAAAAATTAGTTCCACTCTGGGAGAACCTTGACGTTTAGACGGTCCCCAAACTAGTGCGGTGGAAGATCGGCTCTTCAAAGCCACGTTGGCGTTTAAAGTTGAGTTGCAATCGGATTTAGATTATTTCCGACTTTAATAATATATTTTACTTTGATTGTAAAATTAATCATTAACTATTCGGGGGAATGGGAACTTACACTAAACTTGTCACATGACAGTTCTAAAGTGTTAGGGACCGGTTCTAGTTTTAATATTTTGTATGAAGGGGACTTGTCAATTAAACATGGCGATGTTCTACAACGGGGTTAATTGGCACCTTTTTGGCACTTTGTAACAGGTCATTGAAATAACCTGAATGGACACATTCAATTTCGATTTGAATAATGTCTGTCGCAGATATTGTCCCGAGTGAACCATGTTGGATCCCCTTAATATAAATAAACAGAACCAGAGAGAATCATCCCCTACCAGCACAAAAACCAGTCACATCTACTTTTGTGTCAATTCCCTTTCCTGCGGGGTAACTAGACTCTAAACAAATTATCAGCAGTTAAGTGATATGTCTTGTTTTCAACCATCACGATTCCTTCCTTTGGTATTATAATATTATGTTCACAGGTCACGGGACAAGTGCCTGAAGAACAATTGACACAAATTTTCCGCAGAGTAGTGGAATCTTTTAATCCCTATGGACGTTCGTATTTCTTATATTCTACGGCGCTTCTAAGAATATTCGATTATACCCCTTGTATAAGCTCGATACAGAGATTTATAGCCGTGCCCCATTATGGCAAACCATTTGTACAAATGGGTTTGAAAATGGCCTTTTACAGAACTATTTTATAGTCCAGGCAAAGTTAAGATTATTCACTAATTAATCAGGAGTGTCTAGAAGCTATTTACTTTAAGTGAAGTCTTTTGGTTTCTAAAGCCGTGTTGGAATGAAAAATTAAAAAAAAAACAAATAAAAGTATTTTGAAAAGTTTTTAAATTCACGAGAAAGTTTATAACAAACATCGTCCTTTTAAAGCCACACAATTAGAGAATAAAATGTATTTATTTTTCTTTTTCCAAAAGTACAGATATACATATATACATACATACATACATACAAAGTGGCCAAAAATAAACAAAACGGCTTAAACTTTTTATAACTTCATTAGTTTAATATGATTTTCATTTATTTTGTTGTTAACATGACTTGGAAAACTAAAAATGTATCGAACACAGTTCTAACGAGCCAGCAGTGACTTAGTTTTTCGAATTCTTAAAGGCAAATTATAATTTTAAACAAAATCTGATAATACTTTAACTGCTTCTGGGGTTTTCTTCGTAGGTATATGAGTGGGCGAATGAGCATCTGGCCATGCTCTAACTTAAAAATATTATACAAAAAGAAACTCTTGTGCTTTCATGATGAGGGCGTAGTGAAATATTGCATCGTTTTGACCCATTTTCAACATGAAATATACTTTTTTTGTATTTATTTCTTGTGGTCGCCAAAGAATACAAGTAAACGTGTTATAGTCGGCTGTGACGAATCTTTGATACCCTCCACTGATATAAAAATAGTTCAGGAGGCTTTATATGCGATATTTGATAAATTATGAACCCCAGTGCTAGAATTTGTTGTAGTCGTATTGAGTTAAATTATCAAAAAGTTTTATGATTTTATTTCTATGTAGTCATATAAAATTTAATAGGACCTAATATCAATAAAATGGGATTATTGGCTTCGGTTTCAAGAGTATTAAAAAGATTTTCAGGAGGGGGTTTTATATTCGACTAATGAAAATAGTGGACCGCTTTTTACAAAATACGGTAAAGCTTAAGGCCCTAATCATATAAAACACAACGCAACGCCGAAGAATAACATTGAAAGCACAAACAATGTCTTAAATGTTTTGTAATTTTGTTGATGCTTTCTACATAAATTCATGTACCGTTTTAAAATTTTCAACGCCACAAGCAATGGAGCCTTTTAAATTTTAAAACGCAATGTGAATTTCTGTAGGAAGCAACAACAAAATTACAAAACATTTAAGACATTGTTTGTGCTTTCAATGTTATTCTTCGGCGTTGCGTTGTGTTTTATATGATTAGGGCCTAAGTGTTTTTTTTTTAAATATCAAAATTTGATGGTGGGATTTCCAGTCCTCCAAAATAAACATATGCAAAATTTAATGACAATCGGTGCATTCCGCCACTAACTTATGTTAATTTTTTTAACATAAATATAAATTTTTTAGGATTCTGCTGGATGTCAATCTGAAATAGATTAGAAGACCTAGAAACAAATTGGTCACCAACAGTTTTTTCTTTTAAGTCGTTTGGAGGTGACCGTGATTGCAAACAGCGGAACAGACAGATAGACGAATACAGCCTAACTCAAGGATATAGGAAGTTTTAGATGATTTAAATCGTTTCACTAAGAATGACAAATTGTTCGATTTTTTAATTTAGGTTTCCAAAATTAATTACTGAAAAACTAAAAATCCTTAAAAGATGATTTTTGCCCAGCGATTTCTTACATATTAAAGAAGGGTTGTGCTAAAAATTAGACAAATCCGCCCACAGTCATTGCTACTTTTCAATATGAAAAGTACTTACAATTTTAAATTATTACATCCACAGCACAATGCTAATGTGTATAACACCTTAAAATATATCCTAGACACACCCCAATAACAAATGTTCTTAATTTGCGAAGCATTAATGGTACATTTTAAAAAGTAAGCCCACATTTATGTGCTACGCAATAAGGCATACAGAGATGCAGCAAGGTATACGAACGAATTCTTAATGAATTAAAGAATATATAAATAAAATTTGAAGAGCCACGACATTCCCTTGCAACGAAGCGGGTTTGTACGGAAGCATATAAAAGAATAACGGTAACAAAAAATTCAGTTTGCAAAAATGATCGTTACATTCACCAATTTTTATGCGCGCTGAATAAAGCGCTTTCTGTGTCAAACATGTATTGCGTCAAAGTAGGAACTCGCCATATAAAATTCATGTCTGCCGTAAGCGATATGGTAAGCGAAACTTTAACGTTTCTCCCTTACAAACCTGCTTCGTTGGAGGCTCAATTTTTTATTGGGACCTTAAAGTACACCGATCGACTCCGGTTGGCTTGCTTGCTGTCCATGTGCCATTGTGAGCAAGGTACATGTCGCAATTATGAAGTTAATTTGATAAAATTTTAGACCTGTGATTTAATTGGCATAAAGATCTTTTGAAATGGGGCGAATTGGTCTATAATTTCATATAACCCTCCATACAAACTGCTTTAATGAAATTTGAAATATTGATAGATCCATATTTATATGGACACATGCATTTATGCATTTGTTTAAGGTGGCATGTCATAACGTCCAGTGTCATAGTGACCATGGACGTTATGACACTTTTGAAAGTGTCATAATGTCCACAAAAGAATGTAAACAAATTTGGGATCATGGTATAACAAACACCGGCTTCGCTAAGTAAAGCTTCTAAAATCTGCTTTGTTTCCGAACGAAAGCCGACTATGCAGAGAAGCTTTAGTTAGCGAAGCCGGTGTTTGTTATACCATAGAGGAGAAAACCCTTGCGCCCGGCCGAAGGCCGGCTGTGCAGAGAAGCCTTAGTTAGCGAAGCCGGTATATACCATAGAGTAGAAAATCCTTGCGCCCAAAAGTGTTTTCGTTATATATTTAATATATACACCCAGAGAAAAAGCAGCAAAACCATTTTTAAAAAATTTTTAACCATATTATGTTTCATTTAACCAAATCATTGTCACCGACAACCATATTATGGTTAAATTAGTTTCTTTAAAAATAGTTTTGTTGGTTGGGACCATAATGAAACATGTTTTTCTCGGCGTGTATGCAGATCATTTTTTTGTATTTAACTTCTTTAGTAATTATGGACCTAATGACACTTTTGAAAGTGTCATAATGTCCATTTGCAAAGTGTCATAGTGTCCATGGTGTCGCAGTGTCCATGGACACTATGACACTTTTTGGAGTGTCATAACGTCCATGGACACTATGACACTGGACGTTATGACATGCCACCTTGTTTAATGACCACGACGAAAAGAAGGGGACAATTTCTGCCTCTCCGAAACTATCTTACAGATTTAAACTTTAGCACGTGAACTGTAATTCATATAGCCACATTAGCTTTTCATTTTTCATAACTAGGTCCCAAAAAGGTACACTTGCACAAATTTGTTCTTATATATTATGGTATGGGGTATTATATGGCCAGGCTTGACCGACTATACTCTTACTTGTGTTTTTATAATTTTATTTAATTTTAAAAAAAGTTTAATGCAAACAGGAACTAAACAACAGCCAAAAGAAATTAATAGAAAAGTGCAGCAAAATAAAAAAAAGAGTCATAAGGAATCCACACTACTTGTATTCGAATCATTTGTATTATCAGACTATTGTACATTATAGTGAGTATTTTCTAGCAGTTTAAACATGTGTATCTAACGTTGAATTTCGTTTCATAACTGGTGGAAATTTCCTTATGCCCCTAATATAAGAATCAGAAGAGAAAAATATCCATCGTATTAAATCTGTATTGATCTCTATTCTTGAAGTTTTTCGCGTGAACTGCAGCCTATAGCATCTTTTGGAACAATAAAGCCTAATAAATCGGAGTAAGTTAAACTGTTTTTTTTTTGGTTTAAAATGTGTTTAAACTAACAAACCTATAAATCAGTAAACATATAAACCACCTTAAAACGCATAAAATTGGGCGTTTCAACTACCAATTTGACAACATTTATCGTAGTGCTGACACATGTTACTTTTTAAACTACATATAATACATGGGACACTGATTTACAACTATTGAGTTTAAACTACATATAAATTTAAGTTTAGTTCAACTAAACCAGCGGTTAAACACTCACTGATTTATCAGCCACAAGGGTGTGTGTGAAACAGTAGCAAATTACTCATGGAAGTAAAATTTTAACACTGTTGAGGTGAATAAAATTTTGCTAGCCCTGGGGGCTAGTGTAAAGGAAATATTTTCCCATAAATCATTTTTAACTGTGTCTTTTTTTGGGATTCCCCGTTTGCTAGAATTTTAAACTTTTTTGAGTGGAATTCGGCTACGGTGAATCCAGTGGTGCTAAGCGTTTTTTGTTAGGTTACCTCTTGTTTTCGAGATATACCGTTATTTCGAAAATGGAGGAGGTTGTATAACATTTATTCGCGTAACTCAAACACGGCTTAGTTAACTGAACAAACTTAAAAAAAATTCCACAATAAAATTTCCTTTAAGAAAGGTTTAACTTTTTTATAATATGCGCAGTCGTTTAAGAAACATAATTAATTTTTTTTTTCTTTTTTTTTGGAAATAAAATAATTTTTTAGCAAAATTTTTAAATGACATGTTGCTTTATTAAGCAATTTATTTTTTTCTTTTTACCCTCTTACAACTACAATTCGTGTTGGAAAAAACCAGCCAATTGTAGGGGAATGTAAGAGAGATAAATTCACTGTTTATTGTTTTGGCTTTGTTAAAGCCTAAATATTATTACAGGTAAGACCTGAGTGTTTAAAATTCTTATTCACTTTTTTTTTTTTTTTTTTTTTTTTTTTATGTTTTATTCATATACAAAATTTCAATTATTACAAAAAATGATTTTTGCCTCAGCGTCCATAGGGACATTTTTAAGGCCAGTTGGCAAGTGTTTAAAAGCTTATAAAATGTTCAAAATATATTTTAGAAAAAAAAAAAAATTTTAAATGTAGTAACATTACAATACAAGCATTTCCAGGTTATCAAATAAATATTTTTTAACTTTGAAAAATCACACAAAAAGCAGTAGTAAAGAAGTGTGTGAATTTACCAGAATAAAACAGTTGAAGAAACTTTATCTGTCTCTTTCTCTCACTCAGCAAGTTCATTAATTTACAATGCATACGAAAAATACACTCACGCTTTGAAGTATAAAATCGTATTAAATATAACAGAGTTGTACACTTAATACAAAGGGTGAAAACCGCTAATATTTTTAGTTTTTCTAAAGTCTTTGAAAAAAGTTTTCTAACGAGCTGGCCTAAGCAACCAGCGAAATGCGCATAGAAACTGGCTTTCCCACAACAATAAATTTCAGTGTTTTTATCAAAAATAAAAATTGGGAGTTTAGCACGTCATTAATAAATGTATTAATTAATTAGAAATTTTTGTTCATAAAAATTGGAAAATGCAGCCATACTTCTTACTTTTTCTAGACATATAAAAAACGAGGTTACAAGCAAAACAAGCCATAAATGATTAAAATCAATTTACAACTTTTGATTTTATTCACAATAGACGAAACATTTTAAATTAAATTTAAGAATTTCATAAGACGCTATATTAGTATAGGAGCACCCCTAAAAAAACTAATTGAGGTCGGTCGTACATTTTATACCCCTAAGGGCGACTCATAAGCAGTTATGGGACTTTTTCATCAATATATTTCTAGTCTGTATTGAAAATGTAGTATGGGAGCCCCCTTAAGGAATGGTGATAGCGGCTAGGTATGTTAAAAATAAATGATGGAGAGGAAAAATAAAGTGGGATTGGTCATACATCTTACCCGTCTAGAAGCATCCTACGCGCTGCAGGGACCAAATTTAAGAATTTCAACCATATATGGTGGACATTTTTAAATTTGTATACAAATATGGCGGTTTAATAAAATTTTGAATTTTGGCCCCTGCAGCGTGAATTAGGTTAAAGCGCCATGTGCCCCGTTTGTCTGTTTTTCAACTAGCACAGCATTTGAATTTAAATTGTTCAACTAGGAATGGAATAGATGTACTACAAAATAAAAATTACATTATATATTTGCTTTAATTTTTAGCTGCTGTTGTAGCAACTACAAATTTAGGCATAAAATTGTGTAATTAGCAGAGAAGACAAAAAAAAAGCAAAAAACAAAGTGTTTACAGCAAAAAAAATATATAAAAAAAGCACAAAAATTTAGAAAAAAAGCAGGAAAAAAGCATTTTTATTTTTTTAATATATACATTTAAATATAAAAATTACAATTATTCTAGTTCTTCAGACTCGTGAAAACAGTTACAATAACCAATCATGTGGGCTTTTATATTTGTAAACGTCATTTTTCTTCGTCTTTCTGTTAAAAGTGAATTGTATAAGGAAAAACTTCTTTCCACGTCGACGGATGTTGTCATCAGGTTTAGCACCAGTTTGAAGAATGTTGTTTATTTGTAAAAT
This sequence comes from Pollenia amentaria, assembly GCA_943735925.1. Taxonomy (NCBI): domain Eukaryota; kingdom Metazoa; phylum Arthropoda; class Insecta; order Diptera; family Polleniidae; genus Pollenia; species Pollenia amentaria. The sequence goes on along the minus strand of OX031009.1, from coordinate 144,487,132 downwards.
TTGTTTGAACCCCGGATTTCTTTGAAATACATACTGCATTAAATTTCTTCATATATATTTTTCATGTAGATTCTCAAGAGCTTCTCGTACATTTGACACAATATTTACACTTTCGTGAATAGCTAACCCAACTGTTTGTACCTTTTTTTATAGAAGACACAATAATTGAAAAATTGTTTTTGATAAACGCAAGTTTGGAACTTAATCCGGGCAAGTTATATATTTCCTTGGCGTGCGCGATCGAATCTGAGTCTTCACTTTTCAGTTAAGAAATAACAGCCTTTACTTTATCAAGGTATTCTGCATAATGCATTGTGTTATCTAAGTACCCCAACGTGTAGGGCATGGGAACGGTGGAAGAGCCTAATTGGGATTCATTTGTAAAAATAACTGCTTTCTACGAGGAGCCTATGGAAATTAAAATTTTAGTTTGTATGTATGTAAATACGAGTTATTAAAAAATTAACTTAACAAAAACGGATTTGGTACAAGATATTAATTTATTTACATGCTGAAAGTCTAAGCGATGAAATCAGCAACATGATGAAGTCCATGAGCAAAACATGTCAAATGTATCATTTTAGGATACATTATCCTAAGGGACAAAATTCCACTTAACATGTATGCCGCTGCATTAGTTACCATTAGCAATATTTTGTCGTATTGAATGCCTAGATTAAATTAAAAAAAAAATATAAAAAAAATTATTAATCAAATATTCACTTACCATCAGGCCATAAAATTTGTAATGAATCGTTCAATAAAGTTGCAATAGAAGCCCCATTTGCATTTTTGAGAATACCCATGTTCAATAAAAAAAGGTTTATTTCCAACATCGTCATTTAAAATACCAAATATAAAGTTGGCCACATATCATTGTTCACTGTCTGTTGTTTCATCAACAGAAATCCATACATATTTACCTTTAGCCTTTTCACGTATTTTTCCCAAAGCTTCCGTATACATTTGAGGTATGTATTTACCTCGAATAGAACTTTCGCTTGGAACTGACAAATTGGCGTACTTTTGAAAGATGTTTTTGAAACTGGGATGGCTTACTTTTTTTACTGGTATAAACAGGAAATTCCGTTATAAGTTTTTGTGGACGATTTTCTTGGCAAGCAGCTAATTTGTGTTTTTTGTACTAAAATGTTGCTCCACATTGCACTTCTTTTCGCTTTTAATTTTACTCGAACACACATTACAAAAAAAGCCAATCTTTTTCAACTTTAAAAACCTCAGGATACAATTTTACCATTTTTAGCATAAATAACATATTTGACTTTTCTTTCGGCATTTATTTTTTATTATTTTTTCGTTCACAACGGCCGGTTTATTTATTTTTTTTTTAAACTCAAATTTAAAATTACATGGCTGTTTTTTTTGGGATGGTAAGTTTATTAATTTTAGTTGTAATAAAGCGTATTGAATTTGGCCCAAAAACGTTGAGTCCACAACTAAAGCCTCTAGTACACGGAATGTAAAAAGCCACATGCGCATGTGGTTCTGACGTAATTTTGACGTCAATGCAAAGCCACAATAAGCACTGCGTGTTGTGTGATGACGTCAAAATTACGTCAGAACCACATGCGTATGTGGCTTTTTACATGCCGTATATTTTTGTTTTAACCCAGAAAAAAGTTGTCAATTATTTTTTTTTCTCATGTTTTCTCAAAAAAATATTGTTTACGTAAAAATTATGTTAAAAAAGCTATTTTACAGCAAAAACATAGGAAAAAAGCAAAATAAGCACCATAATAAAAAAAAACAGCAAAAAAGAAGCAAAACAGCAAAAAAAGCAAATTTGTCTTCTCTGGTAATTAGCTTTTAAAGAAATTTAATATACACACTGGTAAGTGCATTTTTAAATGCTGATACAATTTTACCCATACCTCCAGTTGACGTTGTAAAATTATACCGCCTGACGTTGGATACTTATCAAAAGTTCTACGGCAGCTGATAGCAGAAAGAATTTTTCGTCTATGCATTTTTTTTTTTTTATATCTTTTAATAGCTTTAATTTCCTTCTTTCAAAAATTTATAAAATACATGGTGTGTGCTAAGAACCAATCATAGCTGCATTTAAAAATAACATTATTTAAAAGTATACCACAAAAGGTCTTCTATTGATGTTCAAATCTTTAATTTATTACGAACAAAATAAATTGGTTTTCTTTTGTGTATCTACTTTAAAGATCAATAAGTTTACCTTTATAAGCCTATAATATTATGTTCCAACTACAGTCAATAGGGAAATACCTTAATTGGATAGATGGTTTTTAAAATGCGATTTTCCTTTTTCCTTTTTTAAAGTTAATTTTGGTGGTTTTGGTCACCTAAATTTAAAAATCGTACACTGTGCCGGTGGTGGAAGGTATAAAAAAACTTATTATTCTAGGTTTTTCTTGCAATAGACGGAAATTTGAGGAAAAATATTTTTTGTGATTAAAGAAAATTAGCCCTTTAGTGGGCTTTGTATTACTATCCCTACCCGCGACTTTGGGTTTTAAGTAAAGCCATCATGTGATCTCCGAAATTATATTGCCCACGGATAGGCGAAATTTCTGCACAGGCAATTTCCCCGAAAAGTGAAAACTCTTTGGCCTAACTTGCTCTATCTGACCTCCTTTCACTTAAATCAATTCAGAACAATTGGGCTTTATTTCAGCCAAAGACATAAACATTTTTTGATGCGTTTCTGCCCTTAAAAAATTTAAATTTAACCCCCATATTCATAAAAAATATTTTTGGTAAATAAAAGGTTTATTAAACAAATTTTAATAGAAAATTCGTTTCATAAACCTAAAATATTTTGTATGAATATGGGGGAAAGTTTTAAAGCGAAGGGTGTATAATGTAATTGGCTTCTTTACAACTGCCATCTAAACCAGCGGTCACCAACTACTTTCATTTGGGCCCCGTTTTTTAAAAAATCACCACCGTTGCGGTCCGTAAGGGTATAAACTGAACTATTTAAATAATATGTTTGGATACTAAAACGAATAGGTTTCGGTGCATTATTTTATTAAATAATAAACAAATTGTTTCAACAAAAAAAAGTAAGTACTAAGGGTTTTTACAATATTAATAAAAAAATTACATTTTTGGTCTTGGACTATTCATCTGAAGTTTGAAGTAAAGCTTGAGCAGGCTATTCTCATTAAATCTTGGAGATGTTCATCGGCAACTCTGTTCCGAAATTAATTTTTAATGAATTTCATCTCAGAAAATGCTGCTTCACAAACATATATTGACCCAAACAGAGTGAGAAGTTTCAAAGCGAATTTTTTTAATTCTGGGTATTTATTAGCACAAACAAATTTTATGCAAAACTTTTGACAAGAAACTTCCTGTTTTTTGTGTGTTTAAAACTGCATCCACTTCGTCAAAAAATATTTTCAATTCACGATGTTTGATGCTGATTTTGCCCGGAGAAAATTTATTATTTTCATCGCTCCTTGCATTGTTCTCTCGAGATCAGCGTTGCCATTACCCAAGTTTTCAATTTTTTTGCAAGTTTTTTGAGATGCAAAAAAGTTTTTAGTTTATACATATAAAGTTTTTTCAAGTTTTTTATAAAAACATTATTTAAATTTTTTTATGTAATTAAACGATCTTACCATATAATTTCTCTGACCTTTATAACTGAAACAGTGTTTAATTGCGTTAACTCCTTTTTACCTCAGAGATTTTCTAAAACACGTTAAAGTTTTAGAACCTTTTAGGTTTTTAATAAGTATTTCCTTGTAAACTTATTTATTGGTTTAAAAGAAAAAATTTATTTTTTATTTACTTTTTTTATGTTTTAACCAAAATGAATTCCATATAAACTTTTGTGTATTTTTTTTTATTAATTTTTTTTTTAATTTTCAAAAAAAATGAATTCTATTTGGAATTCCTGACGAGCTGGCCTAAGCAACCAGCGAAATGCGCATAGAAACTAGCTTCCCCACAACAATAGATTTCAGTATTTTAATCATAAATAAAGATTGGGATTATTAGCACATCATTAATAAATGAATTAATTAATAATAAATATTTCATTCCCGAAAATAACTTTTGAATTCCATTAAAATTCTTGTGTTTTCTTTAAAAATTTTGGCACTTTCGTAGAAAGAACTTTTTTTTCTTGAAAAAAAGTTTTTTTTCCAAACATAAGAAGGTTTTTAAAAAATATATATGGCAACTCAGCTCGAGATTAAGATTGATTTTGCAGCATTGCACAGTTTGGTGAATGATACAATGGTAAGAAATCAAATTTTCATTACATTTTGCACTGGTTCTCAATAGGTGAACTAGTCCTTTTTTAGCCCAAGCCATCGCTGGTGCACCGTCGGTAGTTACTGATAAAGTCTCATTTTTAACTCCTTTTTAACGAAATAACCCATTACCGCGTCCATCATGGCTTCTACTCGGGTTCTTCCTGTTAACGGCAAAATAATTAATAGCTCTTCAACAAAAGTTTGTCTCATTTTGTCCAAGAAACGTACAAAAATAACCAATTGTTCTTTATCAGTGATGTCACATGATTCATCCATAGCCAAGGTGCAATAATCGGAATTATTTAACTGCCGTTTCAGATCACAATGATTTTCTTCTACCAGAACGTGTGTGTTTGAAATATTTTGTATTGTTAACACAAGGTCCGCATAAAATAGGTCTACGGTCCGTATCCGGACCGCGGTCCGCCAGTTGGTGACCCCTGGTCTAAACAATTTCAAAGTCAAAAATATCTTAAACTTACATTCTGTCTTAGACTTTATAACTTTAAAAATTAAAGAAGAATTCATTAAAATTTCCCCGAATTTATTTATGATATAAAATTAGTTTAAATTATTGTGTACCAAAAAATAGTTTCAAAATAACAGAAATTCCCAATTAATTTATAAAATATAAAAATAACAAAAAAAAAAAAAAAAACAAAAAAAAAATCTTGACAATTTTTCATTTACAGTTCTTATAAGTTTCCAGTAGCCAAAAAAAATATTTGAATTAAAAAAAAAACGTATAAGAAGTGTAGCATTTACCCCTCAACAACCCATCGTTTCATCAGCAATATTGATTTCCCCTAAAAATGAAGCACAAACAAGAAGAGTGATGTGGATTCCAAAAAAAATTATTTGTATAAATTTAATACTTTTCTTTGGAATTTAATATCTGTTTCAACTTATTGCCCCAGTTACATTGATACCAAGCTATCATTGAAATACAAATTTATTCGCCCACTCTCCAACACATAACATCACCAACGATCAGATATAATACAAAAGTTTCACACAGATATTAAAAGTAAGCACTTCAGGTTGTCCAATGTCTTTTTTTAAATATGTGCATGTGGTAGTTAAAAATTGTAAATATGTAGTTAAAGTCAATGCATTGCCTTTACTGGTCTACCCGAGCAAAAGTTAAACCTTTAATTCAACTGCAGTATTACAGTGAGCACTTGCTTTACAGGCATTCGTATAAGCTTTTGTTATTTTGGTAATATAATTTAGTTAAATATAAGTCAGCAGCCGAGAATGGACTTACAAGCAGAAACTATATCTTATACAGATATCTTTTATATCTTGATTGTTGTGCCTACTACCAAGAAGATGTTGATTCATTTTGGATGTCATGCCGTTTGTAACACTTTAAAATAACCATCTGTAGTTTATATCGCACTTGATCAACAAGAGAGTATTTATTCAACATTTTTATTTTTCACTTTTTGGAAAAATTCGGCACGTCATTATCATATCTACCCGTTATAAAAATATCATGCTATTTTCTCTATTTTTTGGTAATGAATTGGGTTGGCTTAAAAATTCATATTAATATGCCTTTAGTATTAAATAAAAAATGTTTTGCTTCTACTTAAAACTTTTAAATTTCCAGAGGGTATCTCTTGTTGATCAAGCGCAATTTGTATATTGCAATGCTTTCTAAAATTCTAGCGGTTTTCTTGATGGAAATATAAATAATTTTGGATTTTGTTAATGGTTAGTCCGATAGATGGAAATCAAGGACTCGTATTCGAGTTTAAGACAAAAATTTGCCTCACAAAATAATTATCAGTAGTTTTTTTTATCAATTAAAAAAATCTTTTAAAAAGTATTTCAATTTAATTAATGTGATAATTGAATCAATTATTTTTTTAGTTGAAAGAAAATTAAACATATAATTTTGATTAACATTAAATTTAAATTTGATTAACATCTCTGCAATGTTTTGACAATGCCGTTCCATGGGCTGAATTATAATTTCTATATTTTTGGTCATGTTTATGTCCTGCTAATCTAGTTTTCAGTTTTGTCCCAGTTGTTCCTATATATATTGCAGAGATTTTAATCATTATCCTGATTTTGAAAACACATCTATTTTGAACATAGAAAATTTTAAGAAACGTAGATATATGCTAGAAATGTTACAGATTAATTATGTTCCATTTGAGAAAAGGATTAATTTTAAAAAAGATACTGAGGGATTAGCTCAGATTTATAGACATTTATTGAATTAAAATAAATAGGTTGATGGAAGGGAAAATTATAAATAAATATTTGTCTTTGATTATTTATAAAATTTAGTTCAGATGGCACAGCACAGACCGAAAATAAATATTAGATAAAAATAAATATATTGACGGAAAGGAAATTAAAAAAGGTTTTGTTTGGTTTCCTCTTTTTATTTTAAATTTGTACTTGAAATTTTAAATTTATTTTTCCATTTATTGTCAAAAATAATTTTTTAATTTTATATTATTTTAAAAATTTCCTGAAGAAGATTTCCAACGGAAATTGAAATATCGAAAAATAAATAATATTTAAATTGTTTTATATAAAAGAGTGACCTAAAGCTTAATAAAAATATATTGAAATATAATCTTTAAAAGTATTCTAATTCTTTTTATTTATAAATTTATTAATTATTCTTAATTAACTTACTTCATTCATTATACAGTTATTTAAATAATTACTAGAACATTTAAATGACTACGTTCTCAACCCGTTTCAAAAAAGACCAATTTTTTTTACAAATTTCTACTTTTTGCCATATTATCTGCAAACGCAAATCTAGAACAACAAATATTAAGCCATGTTTTTCATGCTTTTGTTAAAGGAATCATATGTCCCGTCCAACAGTCCCAAAAAACAAAATCAAATTTTATTTGTAAATGTGGGATTACATATGAAATCCAGCAAAAAAAGTAGTTGGCTCGTACTAAGAAATACAAAATTTATTTAACTGTAAACTAAAAACTCAAATTGTGGATAAAAACTTAAAAGAACAATTTTTCGCACTTAATTGCAAAATATCTTCAATGAATTTTAAAATTGTTAAAAATTAAACTCGAATTTGTTTTTGAAATGTAGACAAACATTGATGTATAACGTGTTAACCTCTCTCTTACCATATACAAAATTATTGATTTCGAAAAATTTAAGCAATTTTAAGTACAGCAATGGTTGCAATCAAGGTTGGCAACCGATACTGTAATTATTATTGATGCCGGTTAAATACCGTTTTAAATTAATACCAGTATTTAACACTGATACCGGAATAACAAAAAAGTTTAAAAAATTGCAATTATTCCCTGATCTAAGGGCCGAAGAATGCTAGTTGTATTATGTAGACGAAATTCAACGCGAACATTTGGATGCACCAAATGAGGATGTCCTGGAGCATTGTCGACAATGTCATCAATTACACAAGAGAACAACATTTTTCTCTATCAGCACGACTTTTCGAGATATACCGTTATGTCCAAAATAAAGGCACTTTAACTACATACTCGTATATTGGAATAAATTGAAAACTGTTGACTTAATTTGGTCTTTTGCCGGTGTTGCACCGACTAGGGACGTACTAATCGTGCCGTGCCCTGAACGTCTACGCCTGGCCCATGCCATCCCTGGGCAGTCACACAGCAGATGCTCAGTGGACTCGCCCCCATCAAGGCATAATCTGCATTCCTGGTCTTCTGCCAGGTCCATCCGAAAAAGGTGGTAAATGAACGTGTGATGTCCTGTTAGATAGGCCGCCAACAATCGTAGTTCCTGTCTATTGAGACCTTTCCCGGAAGCGATAGGAAGTTTTGCTTATACTCTCTGGGAGCCCAGTCCTGGAAAAAGGGAGGTGGTAGTGACCATTTGGGTGTTCGAACCAACGGTGGCTAGTTCATTAGCCCTATCATTACCCGTCGCCCCTGAGTGTCCCGGCACCCAACAATGTGTCACTCTATTCCTCGCGCCTTTTTCCTGCAGCCTTTTCCGGCATTCCGCCACAAGCCTAGAGGACAGTTTCCAGAAAGAGAGGGCTTTAATGGACGCTTGGCTGTCAGTGAATATTACAATCCTGTTGCCAATCATTCCTTTGTCGAGAATGTTAGCGCAACACGGATCAATGCGTGAATCTCGGCCTGGAATACACTTTAAGATTTACCCGTGGCTATTGAATTACGCGTGTTAGGTCCAAATACCCCAGCACCTACTGCATGTTCTGATTTGGAACCATCAGTATACCAGTGCAGACCTTGGTTCCCTTGTCCCAGGCCCCCTTGAACGTCTTGAACGTATTGTTGAAGTCGAGTTCCGTGATCTTAATGTCCGCTCTCGAGCACATTGATAGATCAATAAGCCAGCATATCCAATGACACCATCTGCAAGTCTATATGTTAGCTAGATCCTAAGGAGACTCGATAAGGCAGCCCTCATTATATGGATGTGTAATGGTAGTATACCCATTATGACTTCAAGTGCTGCCGAAGGACACGTGCGCATCACCCCCATCAGGGCTACACAAACCATCCTTGGCAGCTTATTGCACTCCCTGATTGCAGACACCTGTTGGATCTTTGGCCACCATACCAAGGATCCATTATGCTTGGACCAATGCACCAAGTTCTCTCAAAGAAGCATTTGCAGGCCCGAAATGCCTTAACTGCTTTCTTAAGGGTCTGATCCAGGTGCGAGTTCCAACTAAGACATTTGTCCAAAACAATTCCCATGTACTTGACTTCATTGGAGTACTCAATTTTTGAAATATAAAATGGGTGAAATTTCACCCGAAGACCGTATAAGTTTTAAATATTTTTGGAAACTTCAAAATTACTTTACTTAAATCCCTGTGGCTGAATAAATTTTACTTATGGGCCTCTAACATCTTTCCATTTGTAATTATTTATGTTGATGCACTTTAAGAAAACCACATAATATTTTAAGTTAACAGTAAAAGCTCTTAAAATTTGACAATTATTAATTTTAATTAGGCATGTAGGTTAAAACTACATCAAACTAATGAAATATTTTTTATTAAATAAATTAAAACGCAAACTAAAAACCACTCAGTTAATGCTACATTTATTGCTCTATGTTCACATATATTTCTTTTTATTTGTATTGCATACATTGTTCAGCTGGTACACGTATGTATCACTCATTGGATTTGTATTGATATTATTCAACAAAGTAAGCCGTTGTTGTCATAACAACTGAAAGGCTTTATTTTTTTTAAGCTTAAAACACAAGAGCAACTATATTCGTTCATTCAGTTTTACGTAAATGAAACAAGTAAGAAAGTATAGTCGTGACAGGTCTAACCATATGATACCCTACGCCTCCAGAAATTTGTATTGGACCTACTTGATAAATGTCCTTATAAATTTTCTGTCAATACTTAAGATTTATTAGGCATTTTTTATAGCAAAGCTGAGTTTTTAAAGGTACACAAAGTCAAGTTGGGAAGCGAAATATTATGTTGAGAGGCTTAAGTATTAAAACGAGTTGAAGCAATTTTTATTCCTGTACCAACATTTTAAAAGAAAAATGTCTGTAAATTTGGATTGCACTACTTGTCAATGAATCTTGAACTAATATTGTTAAGGTTGGATTTTCATTATAGCTACAAGATGGTGTAGAATGAATTATATCGTTTAAATGATTTTTATTGGTGGCCCAACCAAAACGCAGGATATTAATTATAAATAAAACAAAAACTTTTCAGAGAATTATCTTAATATTTTCTATTATGATAGAAGGATCTATGACAATTCTGTGGGCAACAAAATATCGGCCAAAAGCTCGCCCCGGTTTCGGTGGCATACCTCTATCCGATGGTCCATATTTTCAATGAGTCTGAGTCATAATAATAATTTACCGAATTATCTTGTCCTTTAGCTCTTAAATTATTCTTTGCTTATTGACGTACATTTGTTTCTTTAAATATCTCCAAAGAAAGTAGTCCAACGTTGTCATATCACATGATCGTGGCGGCCAAATAGCATCGGCATGACGTGAAATAACATGGCCATTAAATTTCTCGCGCAAAAATTCCATTGTTTCGTTGGCTGTGCGGCAACTGGCATCATCCTGTTGGAACCACAAATCGTCAGTTCCATATCCTCAATTTCTGGCCACAAAATATCCGTTATCATCTCGCGATAGCGAACACAATTCACGGTAACTGCTTGGCCGACATAATTTTCGAAGAACTTTGGCAATGTTTTCCGCAAAGCGAACTAGTCAAGCATGTGTAGGTGTTTTCACATTTCCTAAAGACCCGATTTGCTGAAATTTTCGCACAATTCTCGCGAATGTGGAAACACTTGGTCGATTATGCTGACCAAAAAATTCACGAACTGAATTATGGTTGGACCGCCCTTTATTTTTATTTTGCTTAGGATAATCAGGTCTAATCGTTTCAAGCTTTAACCCTTAACCTAAAATACTCTCTTTATTAATGTTGATGTAGGACTTACAAATTGTTACCACGTGATGATTGTGGGTGTATAGAAAAAAAACGAATTATATTTTTGCCGCAGTCTTTTATTAAACCATCAGGTTTCAAGGAAAACAAATCCATTCATATGAGTGTAGTTTTTTTCACTCGTGACACTATAACAAATAAAAATAGAGAAATTTCCAGCAAAAAAAAAAAAAAAAAAATTCTTCTATGAATGGAAAGTAATTGAGAATTTTAATAAAAATATTCAATATAGTTTGTAAATCGTGTGGGGTTTTTCTGGATTCCATAAACTAAATTGAAACTGTAAGAAAGATCTTTAGGATAATATTTGGGTAATCTTTAATATCAAATGTGATATTTGGTATATATTGAAGTGAAAAGTTTTTAAGTTTTTTATTAAGTTCTATGTTTAAATTGACTGTCGTCTTTTCTTTAAAAGAATATGGCAAAATTAAACACACGTACTACATTGAAAGAACTTTGCCAAAAAAAAAAAAAGATATTTGCAAGTCCTTATTCCTCTCATATAAAGATATTTATTTGAACGAAAGAAAAGCATTTCGGGAATTCTAAAAATTAAAAATATTGTTTTCCAAAACATAAAAGCAGGAACTTCTCAACAATAAGCAGTTAATAAATAATATATAATATAATATATATACATATACATATATATAAATAATTTATTTTTATAACATCTATTCTTATAGGTTTGTCATTCTATATGAAACTTTGTAATATTTATCTTAGACCCCACAAAGTGTATAAATTTTAGGTCCTTGCGTATGGTATCCTAAGGCGTTTTAACCATGTCCGTCTGTAGAAATCGCGGTCTCTTTTAAGCGACTGAACCGAAAATAATTTTGGTGTTAAATTGTTTCTTGTTGTTCTCCTAAACTGTTTCGGATTGAAATCCAGCACACCCGTTCTTAGAAAATATATATTCCCAAGGGGAAAGGAAACTAACATCATACTTATCACGTGACAGTTCTAACGTGGTAGGGACCGGTTCTAGTTTTACCATTTTATATGAAGGGAACTTGTCACTTTAACATGGCGATGTCCTTGGAGGGGTTTAATTTGCAACTTTTTGAGACTTTGAAACAGGTCACTAAAAAAATCTAAATGAACACTCAAAACATTCAAAATATAATAATGCCTATCGCAGATATTATCCTTAGTGAACCATGTTTATCACAACCTGGAGGAAGACTCATTCTGGTTGTACACTAGGGCGGGTCGATTTAAAAATCGCCGAAGGGACAAGGAAAATCTTATTCTAGGGATCAAAGTAAGAAACTTTGATTAAGGAACAATACCTCTAAAATCAATTCTGGTGTTCTTTATTTTGACCCAAAGGTCAAATTTTGAATAATCCCGCTTGGACACATTTAAAGTGCCCCAATCGTGTTTAAATGTATCAGCGACCCCCACTAACTTTGGAGGGCCGACCCACCCTTGTCACTTGGGCGATTTTGAAATCGGCCCGCCCTAGTGTACATATATGTTATCTATATTTAAAAAAAAATGCAAGGAAACATCTGTCAAGCTACTTGGTTACGTATGAGTATTATTTAATTCCAATTTATTAACATGCATACGCCATGTGGTACAACATATAAATGAAACTTTTAAAAAAGCATTAAGCGAAAAAGTAAGACTTTTTGTAAAAGTAGCGCTTTTTCTGAAGAAAATCATGTAAAATTAGGATTTTTTCTAAAATTTTTGGCTTGTTGTGGAATAGAGTGACTTTTTGTAAAAAAAAAAATTGATTTTTATAATTGCTCTAACTTTTTTGAAAAAATGTGGTGAAAGTTTACGGAATTTTGAAAAAAGTTGCTTTTTTTTAGGAAATAGTCACACGCCTCAAAGAGTTTATGCACGATCAACATAATCAGAGAAGACTAACAGTCGATGCATTTGTAATGGAAAATGAAGAGCATGGAGCAACGGTTATGTCATCAATGCCAACAATGTATCCCGCTGATTCAACATATCAATGCCATCACATTTTGTTCACTAAAAGTGTCTTTTTTTCACAAAAGGTGAAGTTTTTTTCACTAAAAGTGACTGTTTACTAAAAAAGTAACTTTTTTTCAAAATTGTGTAAATTTTCACCACAGTTTTTCAAGAAAGTTAGAGTAATTATTAAAATCAATTTTTTTTACAAAAAGTCACTTTTACAAAAAGTATTCTTTTTTCGCTTATTGCTTCATTTATTAGTTGTTCCACATGGCGTATGCATGTTAATAAATTGGAATTAAATAATACTCATACGTAACCAAGTAGCTTGACAGATGTTTTGCTTGCATTTTTTTTTTTAATATAGATAACAAATATGTACACTAGGGTGGGTTGATTTCAAAATCGCCCAAGTGACAAGGGTGGGTCGGCCCTCCAAAGTTAGTGGGGGTCAGTCATACATTTATACTCGATTGGGGCACTTAAAATGTGTAAAAGTGGGATTATTCAAAATTTAACCTTTCGGTCAAAATAAAGAACATAAGAATTCATTTTAGAGGTATTGTTCCTTAATCAAAGTTTCTTACTTTGATCCCTAGAATAAGATTTTCCTTGTCACTTTGGCGATTTTTAAATCGACCCGCCCTAATGTACAACCAGTACGAGTCTTCCCCCAGGTTGTGATAAGCTCTTTTTCTGATTACTTTCTCAGGGAGAAAAAAATGGAAAATCGACGAAATTTGCACAGCAGTGCTATACCTAAAATTCTAAATGAAAGTGACACAGCTATTTCAATTTCTACCATATAAGATAAAAATACACTCAAAATATTATGTAGGTAACTCCTACAGAAAATTTATTTAAAACAACTAAAAATATATTTAAAAAGCGTATCATTTACTTTTAATTTAAAATTAATGAAGTTTACATTAATTTTTTAATTTTTTTATTTTACAGTATATTCCGTAAATTTTAACAGTTATTGCTTTAAAAAAATGTAATTTAACTGACAAAAATCAACCTATATAACAATATTGTTTTTTGGTAGTTTGTTTTTTGAATAACAAACATAAATGTTAAAAAATAAATTGATTCTTAAAATGACTATATTTTCATTAAATTTTAACAGTACGGAAAACGAACTTAATAACCTACAATAAGTTCCTGTAATAATTTTATGAGTGTATTGAAAGAGAAGGTGGTAATGATGACATATATTAATATGAAATGTAAAATTGTAAAGAAAATTGTCAATGAAGTGCAATTAATTTACCACGTCATAATTAAACAACTTTTTAGTATTAAATGAATTATAAAACTTTTGTTTGTTAACCTCTTTTAAAGACGTTTTTTTAAATAAATATCAATAAAAAGCCTATATGTTTTGACTTTTCAAAATCCCGAAAAGACCCGATATCACCGAAAAATGATTTTTTGAAATCTCGAGAGTAGGGATTTGCAAAAACCAGTCCCGATCGGCATCCCTAGTACTAACCCTGCAACCACACGATCAAGTATTGCTTTCGCGTGTTTTACACATACTACTTGTGAAAATTCACAACAATTTAAAGCTGTGATGTCGGCTGTACAAATATTAAGGCAATTTATTTTCATGATGTCATCACGAAAACACCTTATAAAGACAACTGAAAAAGATGCTCATTAAAATTGTAATTAGCGAGTTTCTTGAACATAAATTGAAAAACTCTACTCGAAAGAGAAACTTAATGCAAATTCGTTAAAATTTTAAAAAGTATGAGTGAATTGGTAAAAAAGTTTGAGTTTATTAAAACTAGTGGCGACAAGCTGCCTGTTACTTAATGGTGAAATAAATGTATTAGACCGATAAACTGATCGTTAAAGATTTTGGTTTTTTCAGTATACCGTTCAAAAACATTGTATTCAGTTGGCAACACCTCTCAAAATACATATAAAAAGTTGGGTATCAGCTGATTGAATTTATCTGTACGGCAAAGAAATAATTGGCAGATGAGTGCTGGTTAGCTTTGCGACAGAATAGAAGCAAATCAGACATTAAGAAAATCAAATTTCTTTAATGTGCAGTTTTTCGTTGGGGAAAAAGATAATCGGATAATGAGAAAACGGCCATAGAAGTGCTAAACTTGATCGTTTAACGCCTAAGTAAAAAATTAAGTTTGGTATTTTCCAGTTGAAAAGTAACCAAAATGGAAAAATCGTACACAAGTACACATTGAAAGAAAGTAACCAACTTTGTTTAAAACTATCCAAAAAGGCAACGCTGGTCATAAACATTGTTTGTTTGCCTTATGATCTATCTAAATCTTAAAAATATGATTTTGAACAGCAAATTGTTCCCTTTTACGCAACTGTGTCGATATATTTAAGTCAACTGTTTTTATAACTTTTTTTGTTATGTTTTGAAAATCATGACCAACAAAGCGGCACTCTGAAACCATTTGCTTTAATGCAATTATGTTGAAATAAAAGTTTTTATTGATTTTATTTCATTAATATCAATATCACATAATTAACGAATTATATCCTTTATAGTCTTGTGAATATCACTAAAACCGTAAAAATTCAATAAAATCGCATGCAATTTATTCAACCTTCCTGACACAGTGTCTCAAAACGACAAATCTCAAGTAAACAACTGGAAAATTCACTATACGATGCCGAATTTTGTTGCCTGTCGAGCTGCGTTTTTACATTTCTTTTATTTAATTTTTTGCCTAATGTCCGGTTAGGTTAAGAAATTTCATAGAATTCCGTTGAAAAATGCGACCTGTACTTTGTTTACAAGACTGCATTTAAAATATACAACATATAAGGTGGTGTAGAGTATAGAGATCAGACTTGACTTAGAAAAATTGATCAAGCTGCAAGCGAGCAAAAAAAAAAAAACAAAATGGGTACGTAAATAAAGGAGAGAGAGAGTGTAATTTAAAATGGTGCTAGGATTTTTACGAAATATTAGTAATTCCCTATGGTCCTAGTCTATCAAACCTTAACTTTAGGTAAAATTTAACACTTTGTTTTAACAATTATATCGTCCCCTTAATAAAACAATAGTGTATACGCATGTACACCATTATTGCATAATAAGATTCTACATAACTCATTCTAAATGTGGTCAAAATTTGGTGAAATTCTACTTCCACAAAGTGGGTCAAAAGATTAATTGAACTATTATTGTATAATTTCCTGTTTGAAATTTTTCATTAATAATTGTGTAAGTGCAGGTATGGTGTTCTAATTAGTTGTTTCTCTGAATATCATTTCAAAGAAAAATTGGGTATTAAAATCAAACACTATTTTTATTATTCACTATTTTTATTCTTTCATAACAAAATAAAATCGAAAAATGACATATATTAGGTTAGGTTAGGTTAGAATGGCCGGTCACAAGGACCCCGCATAGACCAAATAGGTCCCTAGCGTTACCACGTTGTACGATTACCCGCAGGGAAGTTAGAAATAAGAAACGTCATTCCGAAGTGATGGTACTCAGAGTACCCCACACTTTCTTGACGAACGCCAGGAGTCTCATTAACCCAATTCCAGAGATTTCCCCGAGATTTTGGAAGTAATGATCTCCCAGAC
Organism: Pollenia amentaria; assembly: GCA_943735925.1. NCBI lineage: Eukaryota > Metazoa > Arthropoda > Insecta > Diptera > Polleniidae > Pollenia > Pollenia amentaria. The sequence goes on along the minus strand of OX031009.1, from coordinate 144,470,863 downwards.
AGTTCGCTCTGGAGCGTACGAATGCCGGACAGTAGCAAAGTATTTGCTCCACTGTCTCCTTTTCCCCTGGTACCCCACAGAATCTGCAATTGTCACTATTCAGCCGACCCGCCCTCTGGACGTATACCGCAGTCCAACAGTGACCCGTTATAAAACCTACCAGAAGTCTAAAATCCCTTCTCGATAGCGACAATAACATATATTGATATTCACAATTTTTTAATAATATATTTGGTGTAAAATATTCAAATAAAATAGTGTATACCATACAAAATAAAATAGTGTATAATGATTTTCATACATATTATAAAACAAATAAAATAGCCTAACTGACATCTTGGTACTTTGAATCCCATTTATTTGCAATTAAAGCACTTGTAAATTAATGAAATATCATCTACTAGTAGCCTGATTATTCCATCACATATTTAAATGACCACAACTCAAAAACATCGATTATTTCCATTTGTCTAATAACTTAAAAAATTTTAAACTCTATTATCTCGAAATGGCAAAATAATTATACAATATTGTTTTATTAAGCGGACGATATGATTACGATTTCAATAGTGGTGGAATCGTATATCTCCATTGGCATTAAAGCCAAAAAAAAATTGTAACGCACACAGTTTATTTTATAAAAATCCCTTTTGAAAATAAAAAGTTATAAGCGATTGAATTTTAAAAATTTATCATAAAATCATACTCTTCAGTCAGATAATAAAAAGGGTGCATATTGAATCACCATTTTGATAGGGAAAACATTTACATAGACATCTGAGTTTTTCGCTGCTGAGGTTCTCAGGTGTTTACTTTAATATGAGAATTTAAAATTAAAAATTGGCGGAAAAATAAAAAAAGACTTTTGGCCGCTACTTTAAAAATAGGAACACTGTGCGTCGTCGATTGGACGAAGAATAATGTTAATTCCATAAAAATAAGTATTTTGGGGTAAAACTTAAGTCGTATATGCTCTGTTTAGATGATTTATTTGGTAGCTGCAATACGTTTAATAGGCCCCCAAAGAAATACCTTTTTTTCGGATAAATCGAAGTTTAGAAGTTCTTTATTCCAATTTTAAACCATTTTAAGTTATGGAAAATACCAAAAGTATTTTTAAATTGGAATAGAGAACATAAAAGTTGTTTTCAAAACCTAATTTTTAATATGAACATTAAGGCCCTAATCATGTACAACGCAGCGCAACGCCACAGAACTAACGCAACGCCAAAGAATAACATTGAAAGCACAAACAATGTCATAAATATTTTGTAATTTTGTTGTTGCTTTCTACAGAAATTCACATTGCGTTTAAAAATTTCAAACGCTCCATTGCTTGTGTCGTTGAAAATTTTAAAACGGTACATGAATTTCTGTTGAAAACAACAACAAAATTACAAAATATTTATGACATTGTTTGTGCTTTCAATGCTATTATTTGGCGTTGCGCTGCGTTGTACATGATTAGGGCCTTAAAAAAAATCCAATTTCACAAGAGTTGCAATGGTTAAGGGTTTACGAGATTCGGCAAAGACAAATACAGCAATCTCAAATGTTTTTTTCTGGAATAGTTTTTATTCAATTGTAGAAATAGGGATGGACAATAAATATCGATATTAAAAAAACATAAAATCGATATATATCGCCGATATTAAAAATACCCATATATCGATACATCGATATTTATAAACGACTATCAAACTCGATATTTTTAAGATCTCCTTCTAATAAAATTCAACATTTTAACCGTTGCTCAACTGCTTACAATACTTTTGTTTTTTAAGAATTGCATCATAAGAAAATAAAGGCTTTTCCATTGTACTTTTTCAAAGATTACACAGTTCAGTTTTGTATCGATTTTTTATGAGATGACAACAAGAAAATATTCTGGGAAGGGTTCCTAGAATTATGCAAATAATCGCCATAATTATGGCGTATTAGCAGCAATAGACTCATGAAAGTTGGAATGTTAATAATAAAAATAAATATATTGTTATATTTAATATTCTTATATTTAAAAAAAATATTGCACAGTTAACTAGTATAGTATGCGTCACAAGTTTCGTTTGCCGGCCGTATAGAATTTTTTTTTTATTGCAGAAGTAACTGCCGGTCCCTCGATTTCAAACGAAAACTTCGTTCGCATAACTTACCTTAAACATTTTAAAATTTGTTCTTGTTTTAAATAAAAGTTAAGCGAATGAAAGTTGCGTTCCAAATCGAGGGTCAGGCAGTAAATTTAAAATTAAAAGAACAATATAATGTTAGAATGGAATTACATGTAATATGTTTGTACATATGTAAATATGTATTGAAATTTGGTAATAATTTCAGCTTAATACATTCGATACATCGATATATCGATATTTTTAATTAATAAATATCGATACTCTTAAAAATATCGATACGATATATATCGATATATTTTTTCAATAAGCCCATCCCTTTGTAGAAATATCAGCTCCATGTTTAATTTCTAAAAGACCAATTTCTATTTGAAATAAAAAAATTATTTATTACAATAAACTGTGTGTTAAAAAAAACTGATTTGAATTATTTTTGTACCTTTCTCATTTAAAAACTTTCTAAATATCTACTTTTAAAAGTATTTTCTATAAATAATTGCTTTAATTACACAAACTTTAACTTATTCGATTGTAAATAATTTCTTGTTCTTTTCACTTTTGAATTTGCTTGATTGCATGCAAAAATATAATGCTTACAGTGCGTGGAAGTATAGTTCACATAAAATGTTGCAACTGTGTGGGAGAAAAATTCTTAAGTGCATAAATGCTGTTTATTGTAAAAATTTCTTCTGCAAAAGTTTATAAAATCTTGTGTGTCCGAATGTATTTTTCCTTTGTTAAGAAAAGTGTTCAGTCTTTTTAGTTCACAATCGTGCCAAAATATTACATTTCTGAATACAACATTTGCTTATGCAGACAATAATTTGGTCTTGTATTGCAAATATATTACTTTATTTTTGTTATACTCTCCACTAAAAAGTTTATTATATCCAGTTTATTGTTTCGTTTGTAACACATTGAAATGATTATCAAATGCCCTATATAGTAGTTATATATATGAATATTTTGGGCCTTGGGCATATATGGGGTTCTTAAGAAAGGTCTTAAAAACTGATTTTTTTAAAAATACATCTTTGATTTTTTTATACCTTTTAAAAATGTATTAAGTTGGCTTGTTAATTTATCTAGAGCACAATTATGCCCAATCCAGGGCAAAGGCGTTTGTATAAATAAGAGATATAACGATACAAATGTTTGTCCATGGGATGCCGTTACTCAAAGAGAAATATCGCCCATACTGATACGCACATTGCATTTTAATTCAAGTTGAAATGAACAAAACTCGAGAAGGGTAATTTTACGGTGAAAGATATTGTTATTTAAAATGGATATTAATAAGATTTTTGTTTAAAAACCAAAGTATTCTAAACTTTTGCGAAGTTAGATGATTTCGCAAACACTTTTTAACCAGATACGCAGTGGAGTATAGGCTCTCGGATGCGACAGAAAACTTTGAAAACTTAAGTATTTCTGCGTTAATCTCTTCAAGTTTGTGTAGTACATGTCATTGTGCCTTTAAAGAAGCGGATAAAATTATCTAGACATGTTACGATATCGATGGTATCTCTCAACTTTTCTTTAGCAGAACCACATATTAGGATGGACAGAGGCTTATTCTACTCGGCTTCTCTTGTTATTTTTTCACAAACGCTTCAGAGGCTTGTTCTCGTAGACTCTTGGTTAAACGTTTTATTGACTTGATTAAATATTTAATAAAACCCGATTTTATTTTTGATTAATGCTTTTATTGGTGAAAAACTTTAGGGGTTTTTTTCTGTGTTCTGCTTAAAATTCTGCTAATTGAATTTTGCTCTCCTTAGAAGTGCAAAAAATATACCTAGAATAGCACTTTCCAACCGTTTCACACACGCCCGATGGTGCAAAGCATATCTGCTAAAGGTACTATTATACTAGGGCTGTGTAGTCGGAGTAGGAGCTGAAGAGTCGGAGTGGAGGCTTTTGTAGCATAGTCGGAGTCGTACTACCCACAAACACTCGCGACTCCGACTCCAAAAGTTTTCGGTATATCACATTTAAAAACTTTTTCTAATATTTAATAAATTAAAAATTCTTCGAAATTGGCAATATTTTAAATATCGATTTGTTATTTTTACGGAATTAATTTCTTGCTATATTTAACCATTTAAAAGGTACTGCAATAAATCAAGTTTGAGAGCTGTATTCGACTCTGCCGAATCTTTGACACTCTCCATCGACAGGTTGAATATATGAGAGCTATAAATTATTAATTAATCTTTATAAACACTGACGTCAGTATAAAAATTGGTTCCGGTTTAAACCAATTGGACGATTTGAATTTCAGGAAATGATTTTCAGGAGGGGAATTTATATTAGACACATGGTAAATTATGGACTAAACATCATGAAATCCTGTAGAGTGATTTCAGTTATTAAAAATCTAAATGGAACAAATTTCAATACAGTAGTCAAACGCCAAAACAGTTTCAAGTGCTTTTCAGAAGGCGGCTTAATATGGGATCTAAGGTAAATATGTACCTATAGTCAGAAAATTGCATGATATTATTTCTGGCCATATGAAACAAAATGGGACCAAATTTCACCACAATATCTATATCTGCTACGGTTTAAGGCGTTTTTAAATAATATCCCAGAGTGAGAATAATATTGGACATTATATGGTAAATTATTTACCAAGCTTCAGGAAATTTTATGGTGTGATTCTTAGTCCTATAAATCGTTGACGTACCAAGTTGAATTACAATAGCATTATTTATTACATACTAAACTATTTTCCGGGAGTAGGCTTTATATGGGGCCTATGGTAATTTATGGACCGATCTTTACGAAATTTTAAAGTTTGATTTCTAGTACTATAGAACTATGACGTAACACATTATAATATAATAGCAATATCTATTGCGGTTTTAGACGTACAGTATGATTTTTAGTCATATAGAACGAGTTTGTGCAAAATTCTTTATCATGCCACCCTTTATGTTAGTTTTTGTTACAAAATTGTAATTTTTTAGGGTGGTGGTTCTACAGTTTGATTCATAACTTTGATCCTGCTGATCGGATTGTGATGGATTTCAATTCCAAACTGCTTCTTATCATTGTTCTTATCTTTAGAGTTTTTCGAAAGTGAGCGTGTTTTCAACAGACGGAGAGAAAGACATGGCTAAATCGACTAAGAATTACTCAAAAAGCCAGAATGTATATACTTTATGGGGTCTTAGATGCATAATAATAAAGTTTTACATGGAATGACAAACTAAGTATACACTCATTCACCACTAGTGGTGGAGGGTATAAAAAGAGTTTAAAGACAAATAAGGACAAGTCTCATATACATTTAGCATCAAGGTTAGAGTAGGAGTCGGAGTCGTGAGGCGAAGATGCACTTAAAAAATTTCAGCGTTTGGAGTAGGAGTCGGAGTTAGTACTTTTTTCTGAAGACTCCACAGCCCTGGTTTACACTTTACCAATATTTGAAGAGAAACCCCGAAAAAAGCGTGAGCACTAAATTAATATACTTTTAACTTTCTTTTTACCAATTTTTGTTGTCAAATTTTTGTTAATGTTGTTTATTAAATGAAATAATTTCATTATTCTATTTTGATTTTAAGCTCTGCTTTTTAATGTTTTATTTGTTATGGTTGTTAATAAAAAAAATAAGCATTGAAAATTACATTGTTGGATCAAAAAAAGTCTGAAACAAATCTAAGAAGTATTGTCTTATTTAGAGTAAAATATCACTGATACCAATATATCGCCGATATTACGATATCGCTATCGGTTACACCCCTAGTCTAAATACATATTGCACACAATGCCAACTTCGAGTTTAAAACAGACCAAAGTGGTCCATTTTTTACCTAAGTCCCCATACGTCAAACTTAAATCATTATTTTCTTTGAAGTTTGTTTTTCATTTACAATTTGCCAAATCAGTCTATTATTTCACCTAACTCTCATTCAAATCTATATCCTTTTTTTCATTATATATGTCCACAAGATTAGTTAGAGAGATAAAAGTTTGCTTAAATATTTTCTTGGATGCAAAAAAATATATCAATGTCCAACGCAATAAGAATTTTAAAACAAATAGTCCCTCAAAAAAGAATTCAAAAATTAAAATTTTACTGAACTATATAAAATTGTTGTAAGCGTCTAAAAGTCACCATAACCGAAAACTTTTTTCTTATAAGTTTTCAATTGATTGCTCCTTAAATAAGAACTTTGAGGTAAGTAATAAAGTGTGTTCCTTTATTTCTGGCGTTTTCTTTGCTTTTTAAATACATGATTTTCCATTTACTTCTTTTTATGTTGTTTTGGAATTATGATTTCTCCCTTAAATGTTAGTAGTTATTTGCTAGAAAATACACTTAAGCAAAATAAGGGCGTAAATAGTAACAAAAAAGAATTGCTTAAACGCTGTGTTGAATCATTGATACCCTCCGTATAGGTATTTGAATAGTTATATAGTGGATTTTAAATGGGATTTGTTAATATTGTTGATGCTAGCACAATTTCTAGTCCTATAAAACTAAAGTGTAATACATTCATTGACAGTGTTCTTATTTGTTACTGTTTAAGGTTTATTTAAACTGAAAATTGGTAGTATAATTTCCAGACATTTTGTATGCTAAATTTTATTCTGTCACAGGTGGTTTAAAAACCTTTTGTATATTTTCGCGTTAGCATATGAACTCAAAGTTTCTCTGTTCTATATCCCACTTAAATGGGCATGGCATGCGAGGTTTTACTGAAGTATCAATATATTTTAGGATAAAACAAAAAAAAAATTATGGTGGTTCTTAATTGTAAAAATTGTGTAAGCCAGTGATGCCAATAGTAGGGAATTTTCCCTTTTTGTAATTTTATCGGAAAATTTAAAGCGTAGGGAAAACTTTATGTTCGTATTATATTCATTTAAAAATTAAAATTTTTCATATACAATAGCATTTTAGTACATGAGCCCTAACAGCCTGGCAATCCTCAACAAGTGCCAAAACCATGTACGTTAGGGCGGGTCGATTTAAAAATCGTATTCTAGAAATAAAAACAAGAAACTTTGCCCAAGGAACCATACCTCTAAAATTAATTCTGATGTTCCGTATTTTGATCCAAATGTCAAATTGTGAAAAATCCCACTTTGACCCATTTAAAGTGCTCTAATCGAGTCTAAATGTAAGATCGACCCCCACTGACTTTGGAGGGCCGACCCACCCTTGCCCCTTGGGCGATTTTCAAATTGACCCGCCCTAGTGTACATATTTGTTATTTATTTTTTTATTTTTTAAGATAAATAGTAAAAGGATATTTATTTTTTCTTTTCAAAAAAATAAGTTCACTTTATTAATTCTTTATTTACTTAAAATTTAACTTATAATTAACACTTGAACTGCACTCTCTAGATTATGAAAAAAACTACCAACTTATACTTAGATTTACTTTACTTTATATACCCTTCTTTTGTCAATCTTGCCGGTAAGAAATTCTGAGGAATTGCTGACCGGAAGCATGAATGAACTTATTTGTGTTGATCGCAAATAAGTGCATTCGATTTGGTAATAACTTTTTGGTAAACAATTCTGTGGAATTGTTTACCGTATTTTTACTTATGGCAAAATTATTAGTAATTTTGTCTGCGCGACCGGAAACGTTAAATTAATTTATTTAGCTTGTTTGTGTTTATCACAAACAAGTGCAATCGCACTCAATTTCGCAATAGTTCAATTCTAGAGAATTGTTTACTGTTTAATTTACATGTTGGCAAAATTATTATTAATTTTGCCCGTGTGACCGGACACGAAAAAGTTTAAAACATAAAAGTGAAAGTTAGCATTATTCTATGTTACGCGTGTTATATTATATTATTAGGTGTGATCATGATATTAGGGGTAACCATAACTCCCCCACCGTTAGCTTGCGGCTCCGACGAAAGTTTAAAGATTGACACTTTTTTCTTAAAAAAGAAGGTTGTTGCTAGGATTATTATTACAAATATTATTATTATGTCTATGCTAATGGCGACTATATTAGAGTTTTTATTTTGATACATAATTGATTTAATAGTTTCTTCTTGTATTGTTTGGGCAAAATACAAAGATTCTAGCTTTAAACTAGTTATATTATTTGGTTTTTTATTTATTTTGGTAATTATGTTGGGTAAAATAAATTTATCATATATTTGAATTTTTACATTTAAGTATGTTTTATTTAATGCTGTTATTTCGCAGTTTTGGAATTTGATAAGAAAATTTCCTTGCATATTTATATTATTTTTATTGCAGTTCTGTTTGATTTTATCATAAAAGTTATTAAATACTAGGATACCGGGTATGATTTCTGTTACAATAGTTCTTTCTGATTTTTCCATACTACACTGTGCTGTTTTAAAATGTATTATTTTTGTAAGACATGAATCGTTTAATTTAATTAGATTCTTTTTCAAATTATCTTTTACATTGGTATTAAAAATATTATTATTTACATCTACAAGAACTTCCTTATTTTCTAAGCTTATAGAGTAGTTATGATTATTAGGGATTGGTTCAAATATGATTTTTGAAAGAGGTTCTTTCCAGTACTGTGGTATAAGAAGAATTATCATAATCATGGAATCGTATGCACCTACGGTTATTTTTATGTTAGTATAGCTGTCAAAATCTTCTATGAGGTTTAGTTCGGTTTTTGTTAGTATGTCTGAGGGTATAATACCAAGTTTGCTGGAAAATATAATTTGTCTGATACTGTCTATATGGTCTTTCAGGAGTGAAATATCATTATTTATCTGGTATATATGTGCCATAAATGTAACTTCATCTTCTAGTGTTGCTATTTTATTCTGTATATAATCTTTGAATTCGTTAAGGTAAGTTTCTATTAAGAGTTGTTTCTTGTTTATATGATTTGTAATATTATGAATTTGGGACGAAATTACACTGTTAAAGTATGTAAGTTTATCCGTTCGTTCAGTTAGGACCTCCTGGTTTTTATATAAAGTTTTTAATGATTCGTTAATTTGGGCCTCATCGTCACTGTCCATTGTTCCAGCTATAATTTTTAGTCCTTTTCCTAGTATGTTTACCAGTCCCCGTTTTGGTCTGAAGTGTGGAATGAGGTTTTCCACCTTGGCCTTTAGTAAAATGAAGTTCTTTGTAGTTGTGTCTAGTAGGGTCTTTGTTTCCGTGGTTGTTATATTTAAAGTACGTATATTTTTTGATATTAAGTCTAGTGTCTCTGAATAGTAGGTTGTGTTGACAATGTGTATTATTTTGCTGTAATGTTCTATGATTTTTGCGTCTTCCAATTTTATTGGCAAGTAGCCGTTATTGTTGGTTAAGTCCTGTATGTCAATTGATTGGGAAAGAACTGTTGTGAGAAATGTCGCTGTAAGTATCCAGGTAGTCATCTGCAAAGAGAGTCGATTAGGGTTTCGTTAGTTATTACAGTTATCTGTGGTTTGGTATTTCTTTTTGGGTTTTACATGTGTTTTATAGTACTTGTGCCCGGTTCGTTTAGTCTGTAAGTGGTCGTCGTCAATTTTGTTCGCATCGACTTTTCTATACCTTCTATGATTTTTTCCCCCTCTTATTTCCTTAATATAATTGATTCCTTCTCTTAAATCTACATCTACTCTATTCTTATTTAATTTAGATATGTATTTATCTTTCTTAGCTTCCATTCGATCGTGTATACCTTTGTACTTCTCCTCGCTTACTTTACCATTTACAAAGTCTATGGGTTTGATACCGGTGGTGCTATGGATAGTATTATTATAAAATCCTATAATCCTCATAATTTTTTCTTCAATTGTCTCGTTTTTACTATTTTCGTCGTGTCTTAGGAGTCGGATGTGTTCATTTATTGTGTTGTGTAATCTCTCTATGTCGGCGTTAGATGTATGATTGCTGTTTGAGGTATAGTGTATACTTATATTTTCTTTTTCCAGAAATGCCTGCATCTCTGATGCTTTGAATCCTAATTCGTTGTCTACAACTATTTTTCCAACTTTCCCGAACATACTAATAACTTGCAATAGCTTATTCTTAAACTCGGCGCAATTCCTACCGTTTATTGGAAAAGCCATTGCGTATTTAGAAAACTTATCGATTAACGTCATAAATTGCTTCTTGTCTAAAGTGTAAAATACGTCGATGTGAATTATTTCTCGTGGTTTGTTTGGCGTTTCTGTTACCTTGTAAGGTATTCTAGGTGGGTTACGGTCGTACTTTTCTAAAATGCAGATTTCGCAGTTGTTTATGAATTTGGTTATCATGAGTCTTAAGTTAGGATTGTAAAACTTTAATTTAAGTTCCTCATAGACCGCTTGGATTCCCCTATGATTATTATTGAAGTGTTCTAACTTAATTATTTCTGTTAGCTTAGTGTCATCTTCTACGTCCTCAAGCATTGTCTTGCATCTTATTATTCGAAAGTTATCGCCTTGAAAAATTTCGCTATACACGGTTTTGAATGTATCCAAGAAACAGTCCTCGATTAAGATTGCGTTAACCTGAGTTGGGTTAAAATGTGTTTTGATTAAGGTTATAGTTGTTTCGCGATCTAATTCTTTAATGTGGAAGGTCTTCCTAGTGTTTCTAAATATTTTTTTGGTGCGTATTTTGATAGATCCAGAGGTAATTCTAGATATAATAATTTGGTTTCTATAAAAATTAATTGGTGTTGTGACTTCCCTAATTTCGTTAGCAGTTTCTATTGTGTTTATTTGTGGGTTATTAGCTGGAATACGAGATAATGCGTCGGCATTTCCATTATTTATTCCACGTTTATAGACGATGTCGTAGTCGTATTCTTCCAATTTCAGTCTCCATCTCACAAGTTTGGAGTTGGGTTCTTTGATGGAGAACAACCATTGTAGTGGTTGGTGATCGGTTTGGATGGTGAATTTTCTTCCGAATAGGTATGGGCGAAAATACCCTACTGCCCATATAACGGCCAGGAGTTCTTTTTCAATCGTGCTGTAGTTAATTTCGTGTTCGTTTAGTGTTCTGCTAGCAAAGCAGATTGGGTGATTGTCTTGGGAGAGGACAGCTCCCAACGCGTAATTACTAGCGTCAGTATTAACTACAAATTTTTTATCAAAGTCAGGGTATCTCAAAATTGGATTACTAGTGAGGAGTGTTTTTAATTTATTAAAACTTTTTAGATATTCGGGGTCGTTAATGTTTAACTTTACATCTTTCTTAAGATACTTAGTCATAGGTTTTGCAACCATTGCGTAGTCTTTTATAAACTTGCGGTAGTACCCACTGAGACCAAGGAACTGTTTAATTTCCTTTGGGGTTTTCGGCAAGGGGTAGTTGGCTACACATTCCACTTTTTTGTCGTTTGGTTTTATCCCTTCGCGGGTTACGATGTGTCCGAGAAATTCTGTTTCTTTTTTTAGGAATTCGCATTTGTCTGGTTGAATTTTTAGGTTGGCCTTTTTAATTCGGTTTAATACCAATTTGATAGAGTTCAGATGTTCTTCAAGAGATGTAGAAAAAATTATTACGTCATCCAGATAGACAAGGCAGATTTTTCCTAATAAGTCACCCAGTACAACATTCATTAGCCGTTGAAATGTGGCTGGTGCCGTCTTCAGACCAAAGGGCATCCTTAGAAATTCATAATGCCCTCCTTCAACGGAGAACGCAGTTTTGTGGACATCTCTCTCGTCTATTTCAACCTGATGGAAGCCTTTAGCGAGGTCAAGCGTGGTGAAGTACATGCTTCTTCCTAGCTTGTCCAGTATTTCTTCCATATTAGGAATAGGGTATTTGTCGTCAATAGTTTTATCGTTTAGTTTACGATAGTCGATAACTAGACGCCATTTCTTTTCGCCACTTGCATCGTCCTTTTTTGGTACGATCCATATGGGTGCTGAATATGGTGAGGTGGATGGCCGAATTATGTTATTATTTAACATTTCTTCGATTTGTGTCCTTACCTCTTGTTTGTGGACGTAGGGGTAGCGGTACGACCTGGTAAATATCGGCTTGTCATCGGTTGTATTAATTCGGTGTTTGATAACGTTTGTAAACGTTAATTCGGAATTAGTGTTATAAAACATGTCTACGTAATTTCTTATTAATTTACTTAATTTTTCCTTTTCCTCTGAATTGAGGTGGTTCATTCTGATCGGGTAGTTTGGGATTGGTTGCACTGGCCGTTTTTCATATAGTGCTCCGTTCCCAATGTAGTAATTTTCATAGGTGACGGGCCAAGAATCTTGTGGTTTTACGTGCACTACGCTAGGACATTGATACCTAGTTTTTACTTCAACCTTGAAATGTTGGACGTTATATATTCCTTCTTCGAGTACTAGTTCCCTGTTCGCGTTATGGTGGTCCCTTATGTGGACTAGTCCACATTCTGTGTTAGTTATGAACTTTATAATTTTCTCGTCCGGAAGATGTAAAGGGATAGTCCTTTTGTTTATTTTTAATTGGTTTGATTCATAGTCTATTATTGCTTTGTATCTTTGAAGCACGTCATTTCCTAATATTCCGTCGTAGGTTTCATGGAATTTGCACTCGATTAGGTAGATCCAATCGTTAGTACATCCAAGTTCTTCAAACAGGGGCACTTTGTACGTAGTTTGTGTCGTTACGATGTTCTGTAATGTCTTGAGTTTAATTGTTGTTGTTTCAGTTTTCCATTTAGGGTTGCAAAGGCCAGGATTGACTATTGAGTGGGTGGCTCCCGTGTCCACAATAAATTTGAGGTTTCCCTTTATTATTATATGGGGTAATTCGCCTGCGAGGCCGGATGCTGAAAATTCAGGGTATTATTGTTGCGGCTAGCTGAATTTGCAAAGCGGTTGAAATCACGGTGAGTTCCAGTAGCGGGACAATGTTCGTTGGATGTTTGAATCATATTTACATCCATGGGTTCCGCCGGTGGTTGGTATTGACGGTTGTTGGGATTGTACTGGTTATTTGAGGGTATTTGGTGGTTCCTGTTATTGCTAAATGGTTGGTTTAAGGTTGTAAAATTGTTTCGGTGGTGGGGATTATTTTGGTAGTTTCCGCGATTTTGGTTTAATGGTCGGGGCAGTGTGTTTGATCTATCGTGCGGGCGTCTCCTGTTTTCATTTCTACTTGTGCTAAAAAGTTCGTTTGAGCCTTTTGCGTAGGCGTATCCGGATTGGAATAATATTTCCATTGCCTCCTCCAAGCTACCTGGGTTCCTGCATATCAATATCGTTTTCATAGGTTCCGGGATTTTCTCTTTAAATATATTCAAAGCCGTTTTCATATTATTCTTAGCGCATTCGTTGGCTGCAGGACCCGTTCCTATAGTCATCAGGGTTTTGTTATTTAAGCTCCGTAAGCTTTGTTTAAGATCGTTATAGAAGTCTATACAATTGTTTCTAAATACTACCCCCTTTAGTTTGTCAAACAATTCCTCTATGCTATTCCTGTCACCAAAGTTGTTTAATAGTATTGTTTTTATGTCCGTCCAAGATTGAGCTTGGCAGTTGATTTCGATAGTTTCCCTTGCCTTTCCCTTTAATTTGCTCTTAATAATGTCCGAGAAGAGGTATTGTGAAGGTTCGTCGTAAGCTCTAAGAATAGGGTAGACTCTGTCTATTAAGCCAATAAATGTTTGAAGGTCCCGATAGTCTCCACTAAATTCTGGGAGCCTATCCAGATATTTGAGGGGGTTAATAGAGATAGAGAGGGGTGTTTGTGGTTCCGTCATTGTAAAAGAAAAATTAAGTTTAGTGAAAACGTCTTAATGTTAGTATTTTAGCGAAAATGCGTTTATTTCTAGTTGTTCTTTCTTCACTTACTATGTCTTCGTTCGTATCTGTAAGGTAGCCGTCGTTAGACTCGATTCCTGAATCGAGTGGGTATTCGGAGTGGGCGTTCAGTGGTTCTTCAAGGAATTCTAGGTCTGATGGGTAGTCCGATAATGAGTCGGTGTCGCTCATAGAGAAATGTGTTTTCCGCGATATTGGAAAGAACAACTTTTTTTTCTTCTAAATATCTTAATACTAATAGTTTAGAATAATTGCTAATATAATATTCTTACTTTATAAGGGTATTCTCTGCCAGGGTATTCCGAAAACATGGGTCCTTAGTGGTTTCCAGGAAAAGTTGTCTGCAAGGGGTACTCCTTCAAAATGTAGGTTCTTGATGGTTTTGTGTAGTAATTTGTTGTATATTGGTATTAATTTTCCTTGTTCCTTAGCGGTGGTTTGTATTTTTTTATTATTATTTTTTTTTCATAATATTTAATTTTCCTTTGTAGTGGAAATTGGTTTTCTTAGTGTTTTTGTTTTAATTTAAGGTTTTCGATATTAACTCTTATTATCCTTTGGGCATTAGTTATAAGTTCCGAGATTAATTGGCAAATCGTTAAAACGAACACAAGTTTTTTCTAAATTTATTCCGAGATTAATTCTGATGGAAATAAATTTTTTGATTTTTTTTTCTTTTGGAAATTAATTTTCCTTTAGGTTGACAAGGATATTCGCGGCAAATCGTTAAAACGAACACAAGTTTTTTCTAAATTTATTCCAAGATTAATTCTGATGGAAATAAATTTTTTGATTTTCTTTTGGAAATTAATTTTCCTTTAGGTTGACAAGGATATTCGCGGCAAATCGTTAAAACGAACACAAGTTTTTTCTAAATTTATTCCGAGATTAATTCTGATGGAAATAAATTTTTTGATTTTTTCTTTTGGAAATTAATTTTCCTTTACAATTAAACTTATTCCGCGAATCCTACCGACTGCGCCAGTAAAAGGATATTTATTTTTTCTTTTCAAAAAAATAAGTTCACTTTATTAATTCTTTATTTACTTAAAATTTAACTTATAATTAACACTTGAACTGCACTCTCTAGATTATGAAAAAAACTACCAACTTATACTTAGATTTACTTTACTTTATATACCCTTCTTTTGTCAATCTTGCCGGTAAGAAATTCTGAGGAATTGCTGACCGGAAGCATGAATGAACTTATTTGTGTTGATCGCAAATAAGTGCATTCGATTTGGTAATAACTTTTTGGTAAACAATTCTGTGGAATTGTTTACCGTATTTTTACTTATGGCAAAATTATTAGTAATTTTGTCTGCGCGACCGGAAACGTTAAATTAATTTATTTAGCTTGTTTGTGTTTATCACAAACAAGTGCAATCGCACTCAATTTCGCAATAGTTCAATTCTAGAGAATTGTTTACTGTTTAATTTACATGTTGGCAAAATTATTATTAATTTTGCCCGTGTGACCGGACACGAAAAAGTTTAAAACATAAAAGTGAAAGTTAGCATTATTCTATGTTACGCGTGTTATATTATATTATTAGGTGTGATCATGATATTAGGGGTAACCATAACTATAAATCTGCAAGGAAAACATCTATCAAGTTACTTGGCTACGTATGAGTATTATTTAATTCCACTTTGTTAACATGTATACGCCATGTGGTACAACTAATAAATCAGAGTTTTAAAAAAGCAATAAGCGAAAAATAAGACCTTTTGTAAAAGTAGGGCTTTTTCTGAAGAAAGTCATATAAAATTAGGCTTTTTTCTAAAATTCTTGGCTTGTTGTAGAATAGAGTGACTTTTTGTAAAAAAAAAATTGATTTTTATAATTGCTCTAACTTTTTTGAAAAAATTTGGTGAAAGTTTACGGACTTTTGAAAAAAGTATCTTTTTTACAGTAAATAATTACTTTTAGTAAAAAAAAATTTCACTTTTTATGAAAAAAGACACTTTTAGTGACCAAAATGTGACTTATTGTGAAAAAAGTCATGCCTCAAAGAGTTTATGCACGATCAACATAATAATAGAAGACTAACAGTCGATGCATTTGTGATTGTAAATGAAAAGCAAGGAGCAACGGTTATGTCATCAATGCCAACAATGTATCCCGCTGATTCAACATATCAATGCCATCACATTTTGTTTACTAAAAGTGGCTTTCTTTCACAAAAAGTGAAATTTTTTTTCACTAAAAGTGACTATTTCCTAAAAAAAAGTAACTTTTTTCCAAAGTCCGTAAACTTTCACGACATATTTTCAAGAAAGTTATAGTAATTATAAAAATCAATTTTTTTCACAAAAAGTCATTCTATTCTACAACAAGCCAAGAATTTTAGAAGAAAGCCAAATTTTACATGATTTTCTTCGGAAATAGCCCTTCTTTTACAAAAAGTCTTATGTTTTCGATTATTACTTTTTTAAAAGTTTGATTTATTAGTTGTACCACATGGCGTATACATGTTAATAAATTGGAATTAAATAATACTCATACGTAGCCAAGTAACTTGATAGATGTTTTCCTTGCAGATTATTCTTAAAAAAAAAAATTGATAACAAATATGAACACTAGGGCGGGTCGATTTAAAATCGCCCAAGTGACAAGGGTGGGTCGGCCCTCCAAAGAAAGTGGAGATCGGTCATAAATTTAGACAAGATTGGGGCATTTTTAATGGGTCAAAGTAGAATTTTTCAAAATGTTCCTTTGGTTCAAAATAAAGAACATCAGAATTCATGTTATAGTTATGGTTCCTTAGCAAAGTTTTTTATTTTGATCCCTAAAATAAGATTTTCCTTGTCACTTGGGCGATTTCTTTGCATCCCTACAAATCGACCAGCCCTAATGTACGTATATATTAGAGGCGCCGAATATTCGGGTTCGCGAAATATTCGCTTATTTTTGATATTGCGTTCGCACTTACATTCGCTAAAATGTGTGCGAATATTTAATAAATGAAATTTCTACATAGGCGAGAAAAACAATTACACCTTCTAAACTAAGAGAACTAAAATCATACAATTTGGAATTTTTAAAAAAATTTAATGAATGCTTTTAAAATTTTAATTTTATAGTTTTGGGGAACTGAAAAAATATTTTTTTTTAATTCTACAGAGCGTTCCCTTTTTTTTTTGATACCGAGTTTGAAATATGAGATACTTTTATTAAAAAAATTATTTAAAATAAGTATTCTTAAAAAAGGTTAAGTACTTTAAAAAGGATAAAGATGAGGGAATGAAAATCAAACACGCAGTTTGACTATGTTTTGACTCTAGATTGAAGGATATATAGTGACGTTTCTGCCTAAAAGTAAAAATTTTAATTTGTCACACCGTATTTTTTAATTTAATTTTTACATGTGTGAATTACATTGTAAATATTTATTTTGGTTTTTTTTCTTGTTGTTTAAAAATGTTAATAAATCCTTTAATTATAATTAGGGATTCACAAGGTGCTATCCCGTCATATCGTCATAATGTCCAAAATAATATTTTACAATGGTAATTAGTATTGTGGTTATTTTGTTGAACTATTCATGGTTTTTAATCCAAATTTTTACTATTTTTAATTAGGGTTAAGTTCATTAAATTTAATTTTCATTAAATTATTTTTATGAAGAAAGGAATTTTACAACATGGGAAATTAATTAAAATTGTTATTGATAATTTTCATTCTTGACTGACCTGGGATTCGAAGCCAGGCTGGCTGGCGTGTGATTCGAACCCAGGCGGCTGGTTACCCTGACATGTTTCGACCTCAACCACTAGGTCTCCTCAGAGGGATTTGCCGTCTTACACTCGCAGCCATCGATGACTGCTGACGTCAGTAGTCAAACATCAATCCTTAAACCAAATTGTATTTTAACCTTTGGTAGATCGAAATTTGCTTTTTGAATGATTATCCATTTTTAATTGATCTCACATGTTTTCCTTACTTCTGTTTTTTCGTACTTTTGTCAAGAATTCTTCTTGAAGTCCAAAGTACATTTTTTTGTTTATCATGTTTTTGTCTTTCTTTTTTCTTGTTGACATTTTTCAGCACAACTTGAAGGACAAATGAACACATAGAGCTTGTGCCTTAGCTTTAACAATAATTAGTATTGTGGTTATTTTGTTGAACTATTCATGGTTTTTAATCCAAATTTTTACTATTTTTAATTAGGCTTAAGTTCATTAAATTTAATTTTCATTAAATTATTTTTATGAAGAAAGGAGTTTTACAACATGGGAAATTAATTAAAATTGTTATTGATAATTTTCATTCTTGACTGACCTGGGATTCGAAGCCAGGCTGGCTGGCGTGTGAAAGACAAAAACATGATAAACAAAAAAATGTACTTTGGTCTTCAAGAAGAATTCTTGACAAAAGTACGAAAAAACAGAAGTAATGAAAACATGTGAGATCAATTAAAAATGGATAATCATTCAAAAAGCAAATTTCGATCTACCAAAGGTTAAAATACAATTTGGTCTAAAGATTGATGTTTGACTACTGACGTCAGCAGTCATCGATGGCTGCGAGTGTAAGACGGCAAATCCCTCTGAGGAGACCTAGTGGTTGAGGTCGAAACATGTCAGGGTAACCAGCCGCCTGGGTTCGAATCACACGCCAGCCAGCCTGGCTTCGAATCCCAGCTCAGTCAAGAATGAAAATTATCAATAACAATTTTAATTAATTTCCCATGTTGTAAAATTCCTTTCTTCATAAAAATAATTTAATGAAAATTAAATTTAATGAACTTAAGCCTAATTAAAAATAGTAAATATTTTACAATGGTTTAAAAAAATATTGTTGTGTTTCAAACAAAATAAAAATGTTAATGCTGTGTTCATTGATTCGTCATAACTGTACAGTAGAAATCTAAATTATAAGCGGCATATACATTTTCTGTTATTATTTTAAAACTTATGACTTTACACCTTTATGACTGCCTTGTGAATTTCCCAAATATTTACAAAACGTAAACAGCGTATTTATTTGTTTTCCTTAAGCTAAAAACAATATATTTTTAACATAGGGAATAGTGTAGGGAGGGATATTTTTCGGTTGTACGAAAAAAATGGATTTTTTTAGACACATAGGGATTTTTTTGAAATTTCTATTGGGATCACTGGTGTTAACTTAATAATAATAAAAATTTTGTAGGAAGACTGGTCCACGTTTGATGATTAAATTTTTTCGTATCGAACTACAAACAAAATGGTTATTTTCTGGTAAGTCATTTGGTCCGCGTATTTTCAATAGGCACATGTGTCTAAATCGACTAGGGGCCAGTATCACAACTTACAAATACTTAGTTTAAGGATGCTATTTGACAGATAAATGGTTTTTGGTTATTACAAGTAAATATTAACCAAAAAAGTGACTTATAAGCTACCAGCAGGTTTATCCTCATGGTAACCTTAGAAGTGAACTTTGAAGATATGGTGACTTCAATGGCAGTCCTAAATTATTTAACTTTTTCAAAAACAAAATTTAATACATTTAAAACAAAACAATTTACCATAAAAATCTCAATTAAATCGCAAAAAATTTACTTCTGCTTTCAACTTAAGAAATAAGCAAAAGTTAGTCGTTGCCACTACATATTTTAAACTAGCAAAAGTAGTCGGTATCTGCAATGTTGCCAGAGTTAAATTACATTTTTCATTTTAATGGACAGTTGTAATAATGGAGATAGCTTAATGCTCCCTTTATCGTTCACAATAGCTATTGTTCACTTAAACTATAAGGAACTTTATCATTGGGTTAAAATAATGGCCCTAAAAGTTACTCATGGACCCAGAATGAATATACCTTATTGAGACTTCTATCGTTTAGATATACTCATACAATGACAAAGGTAATACATTTGACAACAGGGTGGACTTTAAAGTAGTCTAAGCTTTATTTCAAATAATTTCATTTATTTAACAATTTACTACATTAAAACTTAAAAAAAGAAAATGTAAGAACCTTTCATTCTAATCTGGTATATAGTGTTGAGTAGATGTATATTTACATGGAAGAACACAAAGTAAAATTCATCAAATACTTCCAAACATGTCAACTTTTTTGCCAAGTGCTATTTATTATATTGTTTAAAAGGCATTTACATTTTTCTGCTCTTATCCTGTAGCTCGCTCCATCACACTCACACACATGGAACATCTAACAAACACTCCCACATTCACTAGGGAACATACATCACCATTCCCATACTCTTTCTAATTGAGCGGTTTGAAGTAACATTTTTTTGGATATTTGACGAAAAAAAATTTCAAGAGAAAATGAATTTATTTACAAAAAGCTAAAGAATTTTTTCCTGATTACAACATTTTTTTGAATATTTTCTAATGTTTAATCAATTAAATGTTGGTTGTATAAATTCAAATGAATTTATTATAGTACTTTGTAATAGAATAATTGACATGTTAAGAATTTTTTTTTTTATTTTAAGCTTGTTTTTTATTTTTTAAAATTAATTAAAATACATTTTACATAGAATTGAAGTACACACAAAGATTTAATTAAAACTTACACTTGTCTCGCAATAAAAGAAATAAGCTTCAACACTTTAAAAGCAAATACTGAATTAATGTTTTTACTGGCAAATTGAGATCTGTTTGGACTGATTTAAATTTAATCAGTAAAATATGTTTTTTTTAGAACACTTAAGTAATGAATTTGATTTTTTTAAACTAAGATATGAAAAATAACCTCGCGCAAGTATGGCTATTTTTTTAGAAACTTTTTTATCCTTTTTTTAGGGATTTCAAGAGCTAAAGCTGAATTTTTTTTCTCGAATATTACGAGTATCTAGGCCCACACCACAATAGTGGAAAGGGTATTATGCAATATATTGGTCCCAGAGCCACCTTTAAGTATACCGATAGACCTTAAATCACGGCTCGCTGGCAGGGTAAACCTTGTGTGCAAAGTACAGGTCGCAATTTTATAGATAATTTAATAAAATTTGGTTTTTATTGTCACAGAATTTTGTGAGAATCGGTCCATAATTTCACAAGTCTTTGTACCCATTAATCATCTTATTATTATGTAGCAGTGGAGACGAAAATATTAGCGAAGAAAACCTAAATTTTTTCAAAATTGTTTAGTTACTGAACAGTTAGGTACCATTAAAAAAAACTCCAGCGCATATTGAGCACACGCATCAAATATTGCACTGCTATGGCAAATGTATTAAAGACCGTCCTCATTCTCGCGTTTGATTTTTTATTCGTAATAAATTCTTTAAAAATTAAAAAAGATTTTATTTAACCCTAGAAGGTTATTTTGCATTATAGTAGTACATTAATGTCACTCTTTGTCGAATCGACGAATAATTATAATAAATTCTATCGGAATGACTTTTAAAGTAAAAAATCAACCTAAATTTTTTTACTCAAGCATTTTATTATAAAATAAAATTAAATAAAGTAAATAAAACAAAATAATATTAAATAAAATAAAATACAATAATGATAAAATAAAATAAAATAAAATAAAATAAAATAAAATAAAATAAAATAAAATAAAATAAAATAAAACAAAATAAAATAAAATAAAATAGAATAAGATAAAATAAAATAAAATTAAATAAAACAAAATAAAATGAAATAAATAAAACAAAATAAAATAAAATAAATTTAAATAAAATAATATTAAATAAAATAAAATTAAATAAAATAAAATTAAATAAAACAAAATAAAATTAAACAAAATAACATAAAATAAAATAGAATAAGATTAAATAAAATATATATAATAAAATAAATTAAAATAAAATTAAATAAAACAAAATAAAATAAAATAAACTAAAATAAAAGAAAGTTAAATAAATAAAATAAAATAAAATAAAAAAAAAAAATAACAAAAAATAAAATAAAATAAGAAAAGATAAAATAAAATAAAATAAAATAAAATAAATTATAATTAAATTAAATTAAATAAAATTAAATGAAATAAATAAAACAAAATAAAATAAACTAAAATAAAATAAATTTAAATAAAATAAAATAAAATAAAATTAAATAAAATAAAATAAAAAAAAGTAAAAAAAAATAAAATTAAATTAAATACGATAAAATAAAATAAAATATAAAATAAAATCAAATACCATAAAAAAAATTAAAATAAAATAAAATAAATTTAAAAAAATAAAATAAAATAAGATAAAATAAAATTAAATAAAAAATTGACGGTTTAATGTTGTGACTTTGTTGAAGCTTTGATATTGTTACATTTAAGACCTGAGTGTTTTAAAATTCTTATTCACTTTATGGTCTTACTTGTATAATATTTTTAGCTTTTCTAAAGTATTTGGAAAAAGTTTCCTGACGAGCTGGCCTAAGCAACCAGCGAAATGCGCATAGAAACTAGCTTTCCCACAACAATAAATTTTAGTGTTTTCATTCAAAAATTGGGATTATTAGCACATCATTAATAAATGAATTAATTAATTAAATAACTTTTTAAAGCTTTCTACATCAGCTAACGCTGTTGAAAAAAGAGCGTGATGACATACAAAAGTAATAAAGAGTAAATGAGCTTCGTGGATGCGACGAACGGTAGCCATCCATGGTTAATTACTGTCTTTCTCCTTTTAGATTTTGTTCGATTTTTAGCTTCGCTATAATAAAATAAAAGCAAATAATTTATTCAATAATTGGGAAAATTACAAAAATTTTGTGGGTGAAATAGCAAATGAGGCAGGAGGGCAACATTTTGAAAGTTTAGATGGCTAATCAGCTGACGTCTTACAATTTTTGAACCTCTTAAAGTTGCTTTCTTTGGCTGCAGCTGATCGAGATACAAAAAGAGCCATGATACAAAAATCATTGGGCAGGCTTATAATTTTTTAAGACGAAATTATACAAAAAAACGTCACTAATATCATAATAAGTGAATAAATGCAAAATGTAATGAAATGTTTTTATGCAGTGAAATTTTACAAAAAGGGAGTTAATTTTAATCCTGCCTAGGTTATAAGCAACAGCCATCTAGCACAGAACCTATTCAAAATACCATCCACGCCTGAGAGTATAAGTTCGATTCTTATTTATATTTCAAATAAGACTTCGTTCGATGTGAAAACTACAATTCGAGTCGGAAAAATCCAAAAAATTGGAGAGGAATTTAAGAAAAGATAAACTCACTGTTTATTGTTGATGTATTGGCTGAGCTTTGATATCGTTGCAAATAAAACTTGTGTGTTTGTAATTCTCAATCGCTTTACAGTATTTGCTAAATATATTTAGCTTTTGCATAGTCTTTATTAAGGTTTCCTGATGATCTGAACTAAGCAAGCAGTGAAGTGTTCATAGGAACTAGCTTTCCCTCAACAATAAATTTCAGTTTATTTAACAAGAATAAAAATTGGGAATTTGGCACATCATAATTAATTTGTAGTATAAATTACTTATTAGACAATTGCATTAAAATTATTATTTAAATTGTTATTTAATTGTAATACAAAAAAAAATTTATAAATAAAGGAATATTACGTAGTAAATATTGGAATTACTTTAATACCCTGAAAAATAGAGTAGATAGCGAATCTCTCTCAAGGTCTCTTTTCATATACATAGTATGTTGGCAAAAGTTTAGTTGTTTTTTGAGTTTGCTATACTAACACACCGGCTTGGTATCAAAATTAACCTAAAATTTTTTACTGTGCACTAGTTGTGAAGGGTACACAAATAATTCTCATTAATGAAAGATTTATTGCAACGATTTAAAATTCCTGATGAATATTTAACAAAATTTCTCTATTTAATATTCATTTGAACATGAACCCTTACACAGACCATTTAACACAGACGTTTAGATAAATCATTTTTCACCTGTTATTGTAAGGATTGTAACGATTTAATCTTTATATAAGAATATTTTTAAGTATGTGTCAGTGCTCATATGTAAAATACAAAATTAAGTATAAAACATAATGAATCTCAATTCTTAGCACTTGTAAAGTTGTTGTTGATGGTGAATCTAGTCGTACCAAATAACAAAATGAATATGTATCTGTATGTAATAATGTTTTGATATATTTCCATATCGAAGTTATTTACAAATGTTTTGGAAACCTGTACAATTCATTAAAATGCATGTTTATCTGGGAATTTACCAGATATGGGAATTATGCTTGTGAGAAGGGGTTTATAAACATAGTTTATAAAGGTTATACGTATACAAGTGCGTATACAGGTGTGTATTGGTAGAATAATTTGTAATTTGATAAAATATTTAAAAGGAAGACATTAGACCTGTTTTTCCAGTAACTTAAAAAAAATTTAACTGTGGTAAACAGCTTAATGCTTACAAATACTAAACTTCTGAAATAAAGAGTGCTATCGGAAAAAAATTATTTGTATTGCTACGTTTCTAGCTTTTTTAAAACGTTTTAGTTCTTCAAATAGCCCGTTCATTAGTTTCATTGCAAATTTAAAATAACTACACTTAAACAACCACTACTTTGGTAACACTGTTAATTCACATTTTAAATCTTTACTATTGAATCTTTAAAGCTGCCTTAACAGTGATTAGTGCATGTTATTTGTTAGCGTGCCATTCCTCCACACACGACAAGCAAATCACAATAACCTTAAACGTCAAAAAGAAAACATGAAAACAAAAAAAAAAAATTAAGAAAAAAGCAAATGGACAAATATCTATCTTGCCTTTCAGAATAAAAAGGCGTTCACATGTAATTTTTTAAAAATATGTAAATAACATCGCCGCAATAAATACACTTTGACGCTACGTTGTACACTAAAATTATAAAATATTTGCGACAAAGCCCAATAACACATTCAATTTCTTGAAAATTTTCAATTACTTGTGATTTGTGCGCGCACAAGCCCATTAACAAGTAACAAAACGTCTAGCACCAACAAATCACTAGCATGAACCACTAGTGTGTGTGCAGCTTAAAATAAAACTAACTCCCAGCGCTCATAAAGTGATTTTCGAAAAACAAAAAAAAAAAAAAAAACATTTTAATATTTGAGGTGGCAATTGAGGACTTATGGCCAATTTTCAGGATTGACATTAAAACCCATTTATGTTTAAAATCGTTTTAAATACAAAATTCTCTTTTTCACTAAAAACTTAAATGAAACTTAATTCATCGATGTGGTACATTTAAATTCAACTTAAGTTTTCATTGGTGAGCAAGGTGAGCTCAATATCACAATAATACAGCAACAACAGGCAAAGCAATAACAACCAGACGTTTTTTGAGACCACCTTCTAAATAGCTACACTTGTTTGTGATATATTTTTAAGTAAGACTTTTCAAAGAAAGCACAATAAATGAATCTGTATTTAAATACGATTTAAGTTTATATGAAAATTAACATAATATAGATTTAAATACTATCCTGAAAATTGGGCATTATACTCAAGTTTGAAATTTGGGGCCTAAAGACCTATCAAAAGGTAAACCATACGTACCCAAATTAGAGCACCTCGAGTATTACAAAAATTGAAAACGATTTCGAATTCTTAAATTTGGCACATTGCACGGAAGTGTATTTCAGCCTAAAAAAACACTTCAAAACTTTTAGTTACAAATTTCAATCACAATATACAGCCTCACAAGTAAGTGACATGAGTGTCACAACCAAGTTAGGCCAAGTATTTAATTTTTATCTTTTTGGCGACCCTATTATTACATATTAGAGAGCTACAAATTCAAAATTTTTTGTACAAATGCCACTCTCAAAAGTTTTTATTTGCAGTGCTCTGTCATGTCAACTCAAAAAGGGGCTATGACTCGTAATGCCGACTGACACATACTGGCTTAGCATGTTATTGCAACTTAGCTTAGCTTTTATAGGCTGTTGTTTCAATACCATGGCCCATAATCATAGTTAAACAATAAAGTCGGTTATTTAAAAACAAAACTTTAAATTAAAAATCTGTTTTTAACTTGTAATCCACTATTGTCAAAATAATAGTTGGTTTTAAGTTGAACCGGCTTTAAGTAGCTTATCTAATTAGCAGCCATCTTATTTAAAAAAATAGTAATAACAACGCGAGATAATTTTTGGTGTAAACATAAAAAAAGCAAGCAAAAAATTTTAATAAAGATTTTAGTTTTTTTTTCAATTAATAAATTGTGTTATTACAATACGTGACAGATTTTTGACTAAATGTATCTGTCATTTGTCCGCAGAATCCGAATATGAAGTCAGAATGGTCAAAAGTAGAACAGTTTTCGACTATGAAAGTTGAAATAAGCAAAACAGTAAAAAAGAAGAAGAGAAATTTTTGATAGAAGTTTTCCTTTTGACGACATTTTGAAAATGAAATTTCACTTTCATGTAAATTTTTATGAAATTCTATTATTTTTTTTATGAAATTTGAGGTGATAATACGTATATGAACCTTTCAAAAAGTGACTTTCATGTGTAAAGGCAGCGTAATCATCGTGTGTGGTTTTCCACACATATTTAGTGGTGAAATTAAGAATAAACTACTTTTATATGCCTTAAGGTTGTGTTGTTAGATTTTATAACAATTGATCCACAGTTTATTACAGATTCCATAAAAGGCTACTACCGAAAAGTTCTAGTTCTTGATGGAGGGTATCCAAGATTTGGCATTACAGGATATAAAATTCCTTTTTGAAGAAGTTATGAATTTGTGTTTTAACCAAAGGATAAAGTATTGCTGGCAACTTTAAGATTTTCTTTAAAAAAGGAAATATCTATAAATTTTGCCATAAAATTATTTCTCTGCCGCACAATTAAACCTTTAATATCGCACACAATTGGCAGCATATTTATATTTCTTCTTTTTATATTGCAATAATAAAATAATCTATCTAATGGCAAAAAATAAGCTTGAAAATAAAAATTATGACCTAAGTTAGCATCCAAATGTTCGATCCTTTCAATAAATTTCCTAGACTCTTAATGCCGCTTACTTGCTTTATTACTGCTTCATTTCAAGGTTAATTCCGTACCTTCATAAAAATGGAAACAATAGGAAAGCAGAAAATTTAATGATGCTCGATATAAAAGACTCAAAAAAGTAAAAATAATTCTGATACAAATAATAATAATAATAATAATGGTGATGATGATAATGACGAAAACAACTTTAATCAATAAAAGTCCAAAAAAGAACAGAAAACCATAAATCATCAATAAAATAATGATTCATTATTATAAGCAATCATCATACATCATGGATCATAAAAAGGGCCAAACAATGCAACAACAATTTACAATAACTACAATTGTATGCATGTTCAGATACCAACACAAATATAAACATATGTATGTAAGTGTATTTGTGAATTCTTCCCAACTAGCATTTTGTATCATAATCGAATCTTTTAGGAATCAGCTTCAAGAGCAAAATAATCGCATACACGCAGAGAAAAAATATTGTTGGGCGTGGTTACAGCAACTACAATATGTTTATTGTGACAATATATTGTTGTCGTACACAAAATATTGTTATTTTTATTTAATATCAACAATATTATAGTAACTGTTAACATATCAATGCTTATCGCAATTGTAATTTTAGGTATGGTTCCCTGAAAAATAAACATTTTTATAACAACTACATCATGATAAATTTGAAAACATATTATTTGCCTCACAACCATTAATTGATGTTTAATAGCTATAACATGGTAACTTTCTATACGTGTACTCATAATATGTTTAAGATGCAAACAAAATATCTTTACTCTAATAATATTTTGTTATCACCGTTTTTAAAATAATTTTGCATCAGTTGTGTTGTTTGTTGTACATATCGATGCCTTACTTTCTCAACCTCGTAACTTAAAAAAATACGGTGTTGACTTTTTCATATCAAACTATTGCCATTTTGCTGCAACAACTTATTATTTCAATAATTTATTAATATTTACAGAATTGAGACAGAGTATTAAAAAAATAAGTTGTTGCAGTAATAGAACACAAAACTAGCAACCGTTTGATATGAAAAAGTCAACCCCGTATTTTTTTAAGTAACGAGGTTGAGAAAGTAAGTCATCGATATGCCTATCAAATTATTTGTTATTCAGTGTTTAAATAATTTAAATATCTACCCATTAAAAAACAAGTTTAAAGAAATTAAAAAATAAAGAAATTGGAGGTACACCAAAAAAAATTTTTAAAGTATCACAAAATCAAATATCAATGCTAAAAAAATTTTAATATTGTTTGAAAATGGTGCGAGAATATTTACCATTGTTTTGTGTTATTTTAGAAAAAAAAAGAATTAAAATTTTTTAAATAATTGCGACCTACGACAAAAATAGGTTAAAAATATTATGCTTAAAGTTGCATCATATAATGATGTAAAATATATGTAACAATTTTACGTTAAGCTGGCAACCTTAAATAAATAAACATAAATATATAGTAAAGATATTTTTTGGCTTTCTTTTTTGGAATTCCCACTCTTTATCATATTTACAGAAGGGCTAATAATAAAACTGTGTTTGAAAATCGTTTAACAACCGACACCAGTAGGTTCAGTACGGTTATGTTCGTAATAGATATAAGGAGGTTTGTGAACCTTGAAAGAAATACATTCTGGTGGCTCTTAGTTTGAATAATTTCATAATTTTCTTTTACCTTTTTAAACTATTGACCATGAACTTTCTTTTTTTCATTATTAAATGTAATGCTTTTAAATTTTTCATTACATATAAATTAAAATAAAATAATATTACTTACATATTATAAGGAAACATACTCAATTTGAAATAAAACAAATTTACAATACTATAAGTATGTAATTTAGCTTTATACTTGAGATATCCGTGAAGGACTAACTATTTACAAATCCCTGTAACTTTTTGTTAATTTAAAGTATTTATATCCTTATATTTTAATAAATTAACATTAATAAAAAAAAAAAAAAAAAAAAAAAAATATATATGTATATTAAAAATATTTTTCGGTCTTTGATTTAATCTACACATTATTATGATTAACATGATAATAATATGATTACTTCTTAACCTATAATGATTAACATGATAATAATATGATTACCTCTCAACTTACTATGATTAACATGATTATAATATGATTTCATTAAATTATAATAGGATAAAAACAAATTAAGATTAAGGGAAAAATATTATGATGTAATATTACAAATATATTTGGTCATAATATGATGCAAAATTAATCGTAATATGTTGACTACAATCATGAATCTTATCATAATATGCTGCACTAAGAATATATTTGCCACAACCATGTATTTTCTTTGTGTGTATGAGCCCATTTATTGATCACTAGTATGGGCCAGCAGTCGACACAATCGACTGCAATCTGGAAATAACTTATTTGTACCGTTATTTCTAATATTTATTTAATCTAAAACTTTATTAAATATGTATATACATTAGTGTGTCCCAAAAAAAAAAATATTATTTTATGCCCCACCTTTTTTTTAAAGCTTATAGTGTGAAGTATTTTTGTGATTTTGTTCAGATTTTTCGGAAGAGGCTTAGAGGTCGCTAAAATCGAATTTAACCCAAAAATCGGGTTTTCTCGACTTTTTTGAATTTTGCTGATTACTCGGCCCATTAGCACGATTTTCTTTGTTACTAAGTAAATTTTTTTAGAGAAAACTTCTCAAACTTTACTTCTATGTGCAGATATTAAAAGTTTCAATTATTTTTTTGCTCATTTGGGTCCCCTTAATCACATTTTATTTGGAAAATTTACCATAAATTTAAAAAAATAATGCTCTGTAACTTTTAAAATTTATATTGAAGTTAAAAAACCAATGATTCAGTTTAAAAGGTGGATAAATTCTGAGTCATTGCAAAAAAAAAATAATTGAATTTGCTCTTCCTGTTCCAAGGTTATACCCTTTTTAAGTTTTGTACCCATTTTGTGAAATTAAAAATATTGTAATATGTTTGCCAGTTATGCTTGGGATTTGTTTTAATGTTAGGTATTTAAATATTAGGTATTCTTTTAAAATAATAAATATGGGTGGTTTTTTGTTCTGTTGCACAGACTTCAGCAATGCGAGTCCAAAAAATTCTAGGCAGCTTACTTCTCATACCCAAAAAAAAAAAAAAATTAAAAAACTATTTTTTTTTTAGCTTTCAATTATTTATTAGAGCTTTTACGATGAAGCTCTATGCCCTGCAATAAATTCTGAAAGTCTGTTGCAGAGGTTGTTAGATTAATGTAAGTATTAGCTAAGGCCACGCCGCGTTCTGTGACATCATTTACCACGTGCAATTGCTGAACTTTGTTCTTTGCTTCATTAAATGATTTGTTTGTGTGCCTTTTAAACTGAATGATTAATTTTTTTTAACTTCAATATAAATTTAGTAACAAAGAAAATCGTGCTAATTGGCCGAGTAATCAGCTAAATTCAAAAAAGTCGAGAAAACCCGATTTTCGGGTTAAATTCGATTTTAGCGACCTCTAAACCTCTTTCGAAAAATCTGAAAAAAATCACAAAAATACTTTACCCTATAAGCTCTCAAAAAATTCTGGGGTACGTATAAAAATCAAAAAAAAAAAATTTTTTTGGGACTCTAATATACATATGTAGAAATATATTTATTTAATGTTAAAAAACATATCGCACTTGATTATAAACAGAGAAGCAACTCAAAATGTAATAACTCTCAGTAGAGCAGAACAATTTTTTAATTTTATGAGGCATATTTCTTTTAGGCATATGAAATTTAGTGACAATTTTTCTAAAAATGTATAAATAACATAAGTTCCCTAATCTCAATGTTTATAACAAAGCCTTTTATATATTTTCCATTTATATGTATTTCGTTGATGAATTATGTTCTTATAACCTCTCTATATATATATGTTTTGTAAATACATGATTATCATCTAACAAATGACCATGATCGGTAGTGTCTGTTATATAAAATCGCAGCCCATCAAAAGATCGCACTTTATTTAAAAAATGCAATAAACACATTCTTTACAATGTAACCATATTAATAATGTAACAATAACATTAAAATTATTCATAAGCGCAAAAATTTAAGAAATCAACGGTAACACTTAAAAACAACAACTCTCCCAAAAAGAAAACAAAATATTTAAAATTGTTTTTCTCTTTTTTATTTCTTGATCTCTACTGTTCTCCAATTTAATGCATAGCAGAAAACTCTGCATGTTGTTGTTCTTTTTACTATGTAAACACAAAAACAAAGCATACTGCTTCTGTAATATGTTTACATTGTTTTTGCTTACACGTATGTGAATTGTTTCAATGTATTAGTACCACTTTGTAACGCATATAACTCGTAAAATACTGAACCGATTTTAACAAAATTTACATTAGCAGAATCTACCAAAAAATATCTTTCGAACGATATATATTGTTAAAATACAATATATAGTTTAGGCGTTAAAGGGATCCAAAGAAATCCACTTGCCTATTAATATATATGATGATGATGATGATATATGATACTCTCATCATGAGAAAATTCCTTTTCTGATTCCTTTTTGAGCATATTAATGAATCATATGTAAATCCTTTTTCAATCGCTCTAGCGATACGTCAATTCTAAACTCAACACATTTAAAAAATCATTAATTAAACATATAAATGTATCCTTTTTCAGTCGCCCCCCAGGTAGGATTTTCTATCATAATCGAATCTTTTAGGAATCAGCTTCAAGAGCAGAATGAGCTCATTTTTCGATCATAAATGATACATTCGCTGTGAATGTGAAATGTTACCCTACCGCTGACTCATCTCAAAGAATCATTTGATATACAATTTGCTGATTCCTTTTTAATCATATGAGTGAATCATATGTGAATCCTTTTCCAATCGCTCTAGTGATAAATCAGTTTTACATTAAAAATATGTGAATCCTTTTTCAATCGCTCAAGTCATCAATCATCAAAAGTGATCGTAAAACTTATTAAGGTGATTTTTACAAAAAATTATCACAAAATTTTTGCTGGGTGTTATAACATAAATGTAGTACAAACCTATTTGTGTTATTTTTATTATATTTTTATGAAAGAGAAAGTCAATAAAATTTATTTATATGTATGTGTCCGATACATCGTTCTCTTTAATAAAAACAATGGAACTACGATAAATTATTAACTGTGGAAATAAATCGAATAAAAGCTGACCAGAACTAATAGCATACTGTGACGAGCACAACCATCCTTTCTAATATGAACCTCAACAAAACTTTCAAAAAAATAGTTTTCAATATCTTCATTAAGAACATTCGTTTCAAATGTCCAAAGGACCAAATATCCATAATTTGTCACATTTGGTAACAGCAAAAAAGTAAGAATTGAACAATAACGAACAAGAAAAGCATAATGGAAGATTTTCCATATAAAAGTAATTTCTTCGCAACTATTAGGTGTTAGATAATGGATAGTACAAATTTAAGAAGCACAAATTTGACAGTGTTTGTAATTTAGTTGCAATATAATCGATTTTGCGGAACAGTAAAATATAAGTAAAGGTTTGTTCCCGTACCAAAAATTTAGATCCCATGGGATTTCGATGTTAATGAAAAGCGGTTCCGTTCCCGAAAATTATGCAAATGAAACTTATACAACAAGTTTCTTCTATCACAAAATAGCAAAAAAAAATATTTCTTCGGATAAATTGTGCCAATCAATCAGCTGTCAAAAAAATAATCCGACCTCTTTATATAAACCGCCAAAGGCAAAACAGCTAAAACACTTTCATCCTCTGTTTGTCAACCGATTTAAACAAAAGTACACCATTTGAAAGGTATTTACTTACGAAAGTGAGCATTTTATATTTTATTAAAATCTACGAAGGGGTAAAAACGGCAAAAACGGGTAAATTCAGTTTCCTCATATTTCCAAAGCTAAAAGAGGTACAAACAAATTTAAAACTTATTGCCGTTTATTAGAAACATAAAAGTTCACATGTCTGGTCCTTTTTTAAATTCGGGCCTCTTTGGGAGTAAAGGGTATATGCTGTAGTTTAGAACTTCTTCGTAACCCATAGAAATAAACTTTTTACCAAATTCGTAACCTTAAGAAAAATACACAATACATATCGCTCATTTCGTGCAAGACCGTCACAACTCAAAATTTGGCATTTTCGAGTTAGTAATGCAGAAATGTTCTCCTCTTAAATCTCTACAAATTGATCTAAGAACGGAGAGAATTATCGAAAAAATAACGGTAATACAGATGCTTTTGACGCTATGACCTCTTGTAACAAACTTGAGCAATTAACATCAACAAGGTCACATTTCAGTTTTTTTGTTGGCATTCCTCTTGTACATGTGGTTTTCTTTGTAGCAAAAAAGAAACATTTGATTTTATAACTGCATATAAAATAAATAATAAAATAAATAATAATAGGTTGGAATCTTAAAAAGGCTCTCCTGTAAAGTTTCAAATTTTGAGTTGTGACGGTCTTGCACGAAATGAGCGATATAATTGCCGACATAAATAATCAATATAACATCCATTCTCTTTCATTTAATCAAAATTTATAACCAAACAAAGTAGAATACCTTCCCGGCGGACACCCTGTAGTATGTTTGGAATTTTTTTTAAATTAGATCGTTTAAGGGGTGAAAATCGTACCTCTTTTTAGTACCTATTTAAAAAATATTTTACTCCATATATTGACATATTGATTGAAGTAAATTATGGGCTCTCTATGGGAAATTAAACTTCATTCTTTTACTTTTCCATTTATGGGGCAATTTTTGAAAAAAAAAAAAAAAAAAAAAAAGGGAATTAAGCACAACAAAGAAAATCTTTTAATAAATAAAAGTATTCCCAAAAACAACTTTGATAATAAACTTCTATAATATTAAACTTAGAAACATAAAACTTTAGTTGCAGGCTCCTCAGTGAATGAGAATTATGGTACTTTTTTTTGTTCTTCAACTGGTACTTTTTGTTATTTTCCTTAATATTGGACCTAGAAACAAAAATTAAACATGCAATGTGTAAGAGGGAACTTTTGGGTACTTTTTTGTTTAATTGGTACTTTTTAAATTTCCGGTAGTATTGGACCTGGAAAGATCCTGAGTAAATGAGAATCTGTGGTACTTTTTTTTTTGTTATTTAACTGGTACTTGTTGAATTTTTATAAATAATGAAATCAGAAACATAATATTTAACATGCAGGGCCCAGAGTGATTGGGAAATTATAATGGGAGACTTTTTGGTTTTCTATTGGTTCTTTCTATTTTTTTTATATTATTGAACTTACAAAACTAACTTAAACATTCACGGACTTGAGTGGAAGAAATTATATCGACCAGGGGTTGGTCCCGGGGGTTGGTCCCCTGGTCAATATGATACACTAGAGTAAAGAAAAAACAGATGCTCGAAACATTTTAATTCATATATACTTAAATGTATGTATTTTTCATAGTTGCAGACACTAGTTGACTTAAATTCATATAAAAATAAAGCGTGATCCATTTCGAGGTTCCCTACTTTTTTAAAGAAAAAAACACAGAAAATTCAAATTTAACGTGGAATGTCTATTATCATTTGAAAGAACATTCTTTGGCATATATTTTTGGAAGATTATGTCTATCAAATGTTGGCCGTTGCTGCGTCGCAGATGGTCCATCCATTGAGTCCAATTTTCGATGACTCGTTCGAGCATTTTGACTGGTAACTGGCGGATGATACGCTTGATTGTTTTGCAAAATTGTGTTATTATTTAGAATATTTTTCTTAAGAAAATGCTTGTTGGGTAAAAATCTCTAAACAGCTTAATTATGGTATTACCACAACTGGGACGAAGGACGAACTTCGCATAGCATGACGAATTCGTCGGCGAAATGCGCATAGAAACTAGCATTCCCACAACAATAAATTTCAGTGTTTTCATTCAAAAATTGGGATTATTAGCACATCATTAATTAAATGAATTATTCATAGAATTCGTTGCTACCAAATCCTTGGACGCCAGATTATACAACCATTCGATTTTCTTAAAGTATTCTACAATTACTTAACTGTTGATTTTCTCCTTACCAATTTTTAATTAAATTTCTTTCTCTGTAAATTAATTTTTATTATTTGATTGCCTACATTTTTCATATCATAGTGGACGAAAAAATAAATTAATATTAGTAGAGCAAGATTTAAAGAAAAAGTTTATCCTATAACAAATTTACAGAAATTTTATGTAATTTTTTACATCTATGCTTATTTTATGTTAAAATATTCCTAAAATCAATAGCAACTGTTACTTTTCGCCAACACATACACTCGATAGTCTTGAGAAACCGACATTCATTCCATATGGGGTCTAAATATATATATTCCGGCCATTAGACCATATGCAATCTGCATTCCAAATTTATAAAAAAGAGAAAAAGTACCAAAGGTACCATTTTTCGCAGTGACATCATAAATAGTACCCTATATTTTAATCTGGGCTACTATCGCTACACCAAATTGTTCGAAAAGAGAAAAAGTACCAAATGTAAAAGAGTACCTCTTTCCTCATTTTATACCTCATTTTATACACTGCTAATGTTAATGTAGATTATAATCTTTATGTATATATAATTTATACTTTTTTATGTATAAAAAAGGATAATTTTTTTTTCTATGATGTTTATTTGTCGAGTTACGGGGTGGTAAAGTGTTGCCGTTTTCAAAAAAAAGTGTTTTTGAATTATTTTTTCGAACTAAAAACTAATAAAACCAAATAAAATTTTAAGTGATTCTTATAGAAAATCAATTAATCTTTAAATAAAGAAAAAAATTTTTTTTCATCTGCAAAACCGGAAATGGCCAATTTAGTGCAAAATTTTCTAACTTAATTATTTTAATTTTTTTATTTTTTTAGTGTCCTTATTATATTGTAAAAGTTTTATTATGGGAAATCTGTTAGTTTAAAAGTTATACAAATTTATTTACGTTATTGCATTGTTGAACCGCGGAAAACCGGAAATGACTAGTTTAAATTGAAAATTTTCTAACTATATGTAAAAAAAAATTATTTGCTTATGAAGAAAGGTTTTATTTTACAATTTTATTTTCTTTTTTTTCTTGTTGGGAAAAAACTAAAGTTTTTAGCCAAATTTCAAAATTATTGTTTTTTAAAAACTCATAAACAATTGAAAAAGGCAGCTAATCTTCTAATTTTTTCAAGCCATATATAATTAAAATCTGTTTACAACTTTTGATATTATTCACAAAAGTCGAAACATTTTAATTCAATTAAAGAATTTTTTAAAACGCAATATTTGTATGGGAACCCCCATTAGTAGTGGTGATATAGGTTTGTTTGAAATTAAAGATGGATATAAAAAGTTAAGTGGGGTTGGCCATACATTTGACCCATCTATGAACAGCCTACCTAGGGGCCATATTTGTATGGTTAAAATTCTTAAATTGTGCCCCTGCAGCGCGTACGATGCTCCTAGATGGGTTAAATGTATGGCCAACCCCACTTTACCACTTTATTTCGCACACTTATTCAAATCTACTATTATACTATAGTTAACTATAATTATGCCAAATATAAAGATATTCCAACAAAATATTTTTATTGGGTTGTCCGCTTTACAAATAATGCCCAATATTAAAAAGAATTTTAAATACGAAAAGAAAAGTTTCTCTTTAAAAATGGCAAGCTTGATTTTGATTTTAGATCCATGGTTTCTTGGGCAAACCTTCTGAGAATTTTACAACCGCTTGGTGAATTTTTTTATAATACATACAAATTGACCCACTTTAATATACAAATTTCCCTTCTATAGCCCTGTTTGTTGTAGCGTGTGTGTTCAAAAGTACGATTAACTTTGATTCCTGTGGCTATAGTACCATTTGTTATTTACAAAATACTAAATTCTTATGGAATAAGAATTTGTATTACATATAATATAAAATCCTTAATATTTCCGTCTAAATGTAGCTGTCTTAAAACAAAATAAAAACATTAGTGAAAACTCCACAATACAATCTTAATGAGTTTTTGGCACAACCGCAAATAATATAGAAGAATAAAATTCACAAGTACAAATGTATGTGTAGAAAGTAGAAGAATAAAATCCACAAGTACTTATGTTTGTGTGAAAAGTTGTCTTGCCGTTAAATGTTTATATTTGTTGTTATATTTTTTCTTTCTTTTGTAATAAAATAAATAAGTTAATAGAACGTTTCTGTTATCAGAAACAATTTTGTTTAACAAAATTACTTTAAGTGCAGACTATTT
The DNA here is from genome assembly GCA_943735925.1 of Pollenia amentaria. Classification (NCBI taxonomy): domain Eukaryota; kingdom Metazoa; phylum Arthropoda; class Insecta; order Diptera; family Polleniidae; genus Pollenia; species Pollenia amentaria. The sequence continues at coordinate 144,433,828 of OX031009.1, read as the reverse complement.
CATGGATATTAAACTCAAAATAGTAACGAACTGAAGCGAATATAAGATTAAATTAATCCAAATCAGTGGTGGGCAACACACATTTATTGATATTTACGATTATATGTGCAAAGAGCAAAAGATTTGTTTAATCCCTGCAAGCATTATCCATGGAAATATAATCAAAATTGTATACAATATGAATCGCGTTTTGGTATTGAATTCTTATCGATTAAGAGCAAAAGATTTGGTTAATCCCAGCAAGCATTTTCTGTCGAAATAAAATCTAAATATTTAATAAAATGAATCGCGTTTTGCTATCGAATTCTTATCATTGTAGTAACAGCATTTGAAAAATTGTGCAACTAAGGTAATACCTAAAACGAGAGTCTAAGCCCAGAGAAAAACTATGTTTATATATGCTCACTTTCAACAAATCTATATATAAAGAAAAATGTAAACATATTATGGTAAATTTAACCATATTATAATCACCGACAAACATATTATGGTTAAATGTGTCCTCCATCAAGCAGGCACAACCATATTAGTGTTTAACATATTAAAATATGTTAAATACTTTTAATAGCATGGTTGGTTTTCAACCATAGCATGTTGCTCTTGGAGAAGAGGAAAATAATATTGTTAATTTAAAAACAAATTGTTGTCATATTTAACCATAACATGTTTAGAGGCAACCATAATATGCTTGTGGCTTCTTGATGGAGGACTTGTTAAACAATAATATGGTTGTCGGTGACCATAATATGGTTAAGCTTTCTTGATTGCAAATTAAAATTTTGCACTATTTGAATTGAGTGCAGATTTTTGCATTCAATCTTCGTTTAGTGATACAAATTTCCAATATCAGTAAATTTTTTTAGTGGTAGTTAAAAAAATAGCAAGCTGGTAAAAAAGAGACCGAACTAATTTTTTTTTTTTTGCAGTTTTTTTTAGTGATAGTGTACTGCTGATTTAAATCAATATTTAGTGCACCACCCCCAACTATGCCCATTACACATGTTTGTTTTACTTATGTTGTATTCCGCCCATTGTTTACAGAAGAACTATCAATTATAAGACACCAGCAGAATGCCCGATATGGTTTTCTTAATCACTATTCATTGAAAATTTGACGTACATATTTAACTAAATAATTTAAAAAATAGAATATAGGAATTTTTATTGTGTAACCATCGTTTTTGGCTTTGGTTTCTTATTGCTTCTACCATCAAGAAGTGCTAGATAAATTCTGATTACATATTTGGATTTAGCGTGTTGATATGTCACAATTCCAAATATACATTGTTTTGCTCTTATTTAGTTGAATATAATTTTTGGTGAAATATTTGATATTCACAGATAATTGAAGTGATAATTGAATGACTAATTTTTTTAGTTGAAAGAAAATTAAAAATAGAATTTTGATTTAATTAACATTTTAGTTGTTTTGAAATAAATTTTTAATTAAAATATTAATTAAATAACAAAAAATCTTAATTGATGTTTTCGCTTAAAATAAAATAATTTAAACTTGTAGAACTGTTTGTTTGGAATTGTCAAAACCTGAGCTATATTTAACTGAATCAATTAACACATTGTTTGAATTTGATAATTTTTTTTTTTAATTTAAATTAAAAATATCATTTATTGAAAAAAATATTCACAATATAAAATTTTTACAAATTTTAGTAGTCTAATAATAATTTTGGAAATAGGTGCCAAATCAACAAATTGTTTGCTTCATTCCATGAACTCTCTAATCAGAAGCACAAGCCCTATATGTTTACATTTGTCCTTCAAGTTTTAAAACGAAAGATCGACGAAAACAGACTAAATTAAATTTAAAAATATCAAAAATTTTTATTAAAAACCCAACAATTCAATAAAAATTCACAATTATGTATAATTTTTAATGTTTTATAAATAACAATTAAAGTGCTTTTTTCGGCAGTGCAGCATCTTTGATACCCTCCACCTACATTTCGTATATTTCAGGAAACGGCTCTATATGATATCTGTATATTATTAATTAATGTTTATAAAAATGGACGTTTGCGGTTTGGACTTATATTAAATTATTGACCGACAATCGGAAAGATTTATGCATTTTTTTTAAAAGTTTTAGCTAGTTTGAGTAAAATATCATGCTTCGTATCAGTTTTAGCCGGAATTAAATAAGTTTCAGGAGGGGAATCTATATTGGACCCATGGTAATATATGGACAAATTATCTTAAAAATCTGTAGAAGGATCTCTGGTATTAAAAAACATAAATAAGAATAAATTTCAATACAAAAGTGAAATTAGTTTAAGTGTTTGCAGTGAATTTCAGATGGCCGCTTAATATGGGAGGTGGAATATATCTATATCTGCTACGGTTTTAGCCGAATTTAGTTAATTTCCCAGAGTGGGCTTTACATGGCCTTTGGGAAATTATGCGCCTATTAAACTATGCAGTATTAAATTTTGTTATTATAGCATTATTTATTATGGGCTTAGATGCAAAATCTGTTTCCTGAGAGGTTTATATGGGCCTATAGTAAATTATGGATAGATCTTTACGAAATTTGACAGAGTGATTTCTAGTTCTATGAAACTGTGTTGTATGAAATTTTATTAGAATTTTATTATTTATTACGGTTTTATGCGTACTAATCTGTTTTCCGAGAGTAGGCTTTATATGAAATATACAAGAAATTTTGCAGTGTGATTTCTAGTCCTATAGAACTGTGACGTACCAAGTTTTATTTTGATAGCTTTATTATTTACGATTTTACGCGATGTTAACTGTTTTCGGGAGCAGTTGTAATATGGAGCCTAGGGTAAATTATGGAACGCTCTTGATGAGATTCGGCAGTGGGATTTCTTGTCCTAAACAACTTTGACGAAATCTTGTTGCGATAGCATTATTTATTACAGTTTAAGGTGCACGGGGGTAGGGTTTATATGGGGCCCAGGGTAAATTATGGACCGATCTTCAATCATTCCGTGCATTATTTTAGTTTTTGCAACAAAATTATAATTTTTTTTAGGGTGGTGGTTCCACATTTGGATTCATAGCTCTGATCCTACTGCCGATTTTGTTGGATTTCAATCCCAAACTGCTTAGGGTAACTACAAGCAATTTGGCACCAAGTTACTTTTTTTTTGAGTCTGTCGAAAGTGAGCGTGTTTTCAACAGTCGGACAGACGGACATACAGATGGACATGGCAAAATTGACTAAGAATTACTCCAGATGCCAGAAAATATATAAATTATAGGGTCTTTGATGTATAAAAAAAAAGTTTCACGCGGAATGACAAACTTATTATACCCTCATTCACCACTAATGGTGAACTTTCAAAAAATTGGACGAACAGAATCAACAAAAGATCGCCCATAAACTTGTTATAATAACATTTATAATAAAAAGCTCATGACGAGACATAAAGATGGACACGGCTAAATCGACATTAAATTACTCAATTACTGATAGAAGTATATAATTGTATATACTTTATTGGGTAATTTTTGAATATTCAAAAAACTTCATATATAATTAAAAACTCACCACTTGTAGTGGAGGGAAAACATACGTAATCTATATATATAAAAATAAGTTGCATTGTGTTAGTAATTGATGTTCTCTAGTATGCGTGAACCGATTCTGCAAAGTTTATATGGAAGGTGACGTCAATACCAAGGTTTTTATGTATAAACGGTTTCTGTATGTTTATTGGTTCATGAGTTATAGCCATTTTAGTGAACACTGCATTCATTTCGAAATATTTGAAAATATTTGGGTTAATATTTTGATAAACTGAAATACAATTCGTTTTTAAATTCATTGCAATTCAATTTATTTATTTTATATACTTAGCGATTGTAAATCACAACTTCGGGGATCTATGAAATAAATTACATATAAACACATCACTAAAAACTAAAATATTTAAATACATTATGCACAGCAATGAGCTTTCTTATATGTTAGGCGAAGATGTATTCATTCCACGCATCCCAATGATTCCGTCTGATATTAATATGGCGCAAGGCCAATCCTTAGGAATTTGTGGAGTGAATTTAGAGTATCCAGTTTTCTCACATGGACAGTAGTGTAGCCTGTTCGCGCGTTGGCAAACCATCGGTTTAGTATATTTACACCGAAAATGGAAAAACAACAAATGTTGTTTACCACAGAGCATTACAATAAAAGCAATTTATCACTGATTTAAATGAATTCTAATTGATTTTTTTATTTTATTTTTTGCACTACGAAGTGTGCAGGGCGTTCGCTAGTCTATAAAAAAAACAATGAACTATAAGGCGTAAAATTCAGAGTCGATTTTGTAAATATCAATTACTTTTGGTATTCGCTATTATCGCAAGTATAATAAATTCCATGCCAATGATAAAAAATAATTTTTTTTGCAAATAGAGAAATATGACACTTTTTAGTCCAGTTATTACTTTAGTTTGGCACTTTTTTTTTAAGTTAAGGTAACCACTTAAAAACTATGTTAGTATTGCAGTGGAGGTTAGATACTCCGGTCCTAAGAAGGGGGTGTATAATTTTTGTCAGATTATACACTTAAAATTTCTACCTGTGTGTGAAGTGTCTCTGCACACACAGGGGCATTTGGTGAATACATAAATGGTCACCCAGTGTTTAACGCAGAGAAAAGGCTTAGTTGAAGAATGGTAGAAAAAAAATATAATGGTCCCCGCAATGGCAACAAACAAACTATTGTTGTTTTTAAAATTTATTTTTTCACGATCAAAAATATTTTGTTTCTATTTTAACCAAAAAAAAAAACTTTTTTGTGAATTGGATAAAAATTAATACGATCATTTACGTAAAAAAAATTATAATAAGTAAAATAAAATACCAAAACAAGAAAAATCAAGCTTTTTCTTTTCAATGTCAAGCTTATTGCGGATTGCAGCCTGGCAAGCCTTACTATACATTTAAAAACTGGGATTTTTTTCCTCTCTGAATGGATTATGACATCGATACTTATTTATTTTTGCCAGTGCTTCGAATTCATAAGTTTAAATTAGTCTTTAATAAAAATCAATTGTGTTAGGCATTAAATAGGTTGTGGATCGTAAACTTAGAAACTTTTCATTGCCTCCTTAACTCGAATTGTAACAGAACTTTGTTTCTAAAGAATTTTGTTCTGGTTGACCTAAATAACACAGTACAACATTTTTCAGGTGATTGATTCGGGACTCAATTCTGATAATTGCTTATGAAAGTAGACCCAAAAAGAAGAACTTCTGCATCATTAGTTTTGTCAAGGTACATCAAATAATAATTTAAAAATTAATTTGAAGCTAGTAAATATCGTATAGGGGAATTTGTCACGTTTAATGCTCTTTTTTTTTGTCATAATCGAGAAAAACTAGTGCGAATAAAAAAATTAAGAAAATAAAAAAATTAAGAATTACAATTCCTTTTATCTGTTTATACAACGCTACATAAAGTTTCGCAGTTTCACAGTTTCGCAGTTATAAATAAACGTATGAAGAAAAAAAATATTTTTGCCCAAAAAATTTAAATTTTTAATTCATAAAAATTCCAAAACGGTAAAAAAGTGTCTAGTCCTATTACTTTCACGTAAAGTCGCATAACCTATGAACAAAATGAGACATAAATCATAATCGATGAACGCGTTTCGCTTTTATTCACAATTAAGTGAAGGTATGAATTTCAAAAACTTGCTCGAGATATGCTCAAAATTCCTTGGAAAAAACGTTGATGACTTTTTTTATGATTGTCAGAATTAAAAAAAAAGTAATAAACAAAAGGTTATTTGATTTTTATGGTAGCGGTAACAAACTAAAAAACGGTCATAAACGTGCGTGGACAATTAAAAGGAAAAAAGGAGAGTGCACTTTTTTAATTATTTGGATTTTTTTCGTTGGCTTCCTGAATGATTTTTTTACACAAATTGCACCCACATTTATGAGTGGTCATGTTTTAGAACGTTTCGAAAAATTAAAACGCACACGAATCAGGTATATAGCCACCCTTAAAAGATGCGCGAATTCATAAGTACCTCTCAGTAAAATATTGAAACTTACGTAGTATTTATAGGTGTTCACTGATCGATTTTTGCGCGTAAAGTACGGTTTTTTAAATTGTCCAGAAAATATCAATTTATTTTGTTACGTTTGTGGCAAAAGAGCTTTATCAACCAATGCTGCATTACTCACTGAGCAAGTAGAGCGCGCTTTTAAACTTTATTTTGATTGGGAAATAATTTGCGGCGTTTCGTGGGCCCCAGACAAAATTTGTAAAACGTGCTACAATGGTCTTCCAAGGGAAACGCACTTTTTTAATTATTTGGGTTTTTCCGTTAGTTACCTGCATGATTTTTTTTACAGTAATTGCACCCACATTTATGAGTGTTCATGTTTTGGAACGTTTCGAAAACATATTTCATAAGTACCTGCTAGTAAAATATTGAAATATTTGTAGTAAATAAAGGTGCTCTTTGATCGATTTTTGTCATTTAACAAGAGTCTACGAACGCGAGAAGTACAAGTGAATTTTTCTCCGGTTTTTAAAAGTGAATAACAACAAAAAATATAATTGGGGTATTCACAAGGTGTGCTATCATGGTTTATTGTCATAATGTTCTAACAATTTACAATGGTTTAAAAATATTGTTGTTGGTTTGTAAACAAAAAGTGTCTTAAATAAATAGAACGTTGCATGCTATGTTTATTGTGCTGTCGTAATTAATAGCACATTAAATTATGAGGGGTTGCTCACAACAGTCGTATTTTTTCATGTTATTATTTTAAGACATATGACTTTATGACACCTTGTGAATCCCCCAAATATATGGAAAATAACAAGTGCCCACAATTGGATAATTGTGAAACAATTGAAAACAAAAGTATACATTGCTGCTGGTACCGATACACCTTAACCTCCGAGTCTGGATACTGTGTCTCTGCATGCCGAAACCGTTTTCACCAATCCGACCAATTTGAATGATGCTGATTGGACACCCGATTATGAAAATAATGGACCACAACCGCTAACACAAATCGAAATGGATTACATTGTGGCTAAGATGGGACTATCACAACAAAACTCCGAAATGTTGACATCATTTTTGAAAAGCAGAAAACTGACACAGCAAAATGTCAGCGCAACTAATGATGCAGACTCAGAACATGAATATGAACAACCTACGAAGAAAATAAGGTCGTCAGAACCACAAGCGTCAACTTCAACGAGGATGGATAGTGACAATAATAGAAAATGTTCTAAATTTTGTTTCCATGCATAAATAACATATTAAAATCGTATATTTTCTGTGTAAGAATAGGTGTAATATGAATCGGAATGTTTATTTTCATGCAAAATAAAGAATCAATAAAAAAGTCATCAATGTTTTTTCCAAAGGATTTTTTATGAATAAAAAATTTAAATTTTTTGGGCAAAAAATATTTGTTTTCTTCATACATTTATTTATAACTGCGAAACTGTTGCTTATATAGCAAAACGTTGTATAAACAGATTAACGGAATTGTAATTCTTAATTTTGTTTTAGCTTATTCGGACTAGTGGTTCTCGAGTTATGACAAAGAAAAGAGCCTTAAACGTGACAAATTCCCCTATACGATATTTACTAACTTCAAATTAATTTTTAAATTATAATTTGATGTACCTTGACCAAACTAATGATGCAGAAGTTCTTCTTTTTGGGTCTACTTTCTTTAACAATTATCAGAATTGAGTCCCGAAATCATGTGTTGTTCTGTGTAATGTAATAAAGTTCAGATTGTTGTAAAAAAACTTTTTCACAACAGCCTGATATGCAAAGTGGAGTAAACTGGTGTGTCCATATGGCTACACGGGTCCAAACATGGATGGTTTTCTTTATAAAAAATTTGTGTTAAAATAATTATCTATTCTGAATTTGAATCCATTGATAGGTAAATTTTAAGATTTATAAAGTATAAATCGTGTTTTGTGGGTTAAGTCCGGTATCATATAAAACATTTAACGCCTTTGATAGATGCTGTTCGACCTTTAGATTTGCAGAATTCCCAGACAAACCGTCTTTTATTTTCAATAAATGCAATATAGTGACCACAAACATCGAAACATAATGTCTCTTGTACTGTGATAAGATGTTCCTTCATGCTTCTGTTCGCTGATAACCTGGGAGTTGTAGCTTTTCTCTAAATTTAGCAAAATAATAGATTTATTTTTCTTTTCCACCCAATTTGTGACATATTTGGCTGTTCTTTTCGAGACATCTGCCAACCGTTTTGAACGGTATTATCCATCAGCCACCATTTTATTGCTCTGTATTATGTTCTATAAACGGATACATATTGATCCATTAGACTTACACTGCGCACAAATTTGTAAAAATGGATGGCCTTCGTCTATTTCTTAGTAGGATTACACAATTAGCTTTTAGTTGTTTTGGGCATACATCATCTGTAATACGCTGTAGTTCGATTTAAGCTTCATCTTCTCCACAAAAAATAACTATTATTTTTTGGTGGAACAAAAAATGGTATCCCCACTGTACCTTCATTATGCCTACCAAACTTTTCAATATAATGCAAACCCATATTTTTTAGCGTAAATTATCTTTTATATCGTTAAAAATAAGTAAAATAAAGCAAAAAAAAAATATGTTTTGTTGAATATTTATTTTTATTGACAATGTACCCGTGTATCCATATGGACACACCTATAGAATTCTTTAAAAATATACGTCATAGCAACAAAATGTTTCAAAAGTCTCAACTTTGTTTTATTTAGCAATCCTCTAATTATTTTATTCATCAAAACTTTCATGATTAAAAATAATGGATAAACAAATATTAAGCAATACATATTTCAACATCTCAAAATTTCCTACTTTTTGTTGTTTTTTAATTTACACACTTTCGTTGCCGCGCTGCTTTTCTCAAACATTCACCAACTGAACTGAATCTTCGCCATAACGATCGTTGATGCTAATCAACTCAATAGAAGGTGGTACGAATATTCTAAACAAATTTTTTTGCATTTTCTGACTCTTTTAGAAACACCTTACTTTTGTGTCCATGTGGACACAAGGGGTCAATTCGGGCTAATAACCCAAATAACACTTCAAAGCTTATTTTGTTTTGTCACACATTTCAATCAAGTACTTTGAGTCGATTACTTATTTATATGTGTCCGAATAAATACTTAACGCTCATATATACCATGTGAATTGTTTCATTTACTTGAAGTTTCATTTACCATTTGATTGTTTTAAGCAATTTATTTTTATTCGCAGTGCCTCATTGATTTTTATTTCTGTATCAGCAGTGTTGCCATATATTTTTTATAAAAAAAGCGAAATTTAACAATAACATTTTATCACAATTTTTTTTTTTTTTTTTTTTTGGTTTTTTCTTTGGACAAATATTAAGATAAAAAGTTGGCTTTCTTATTTAAAAAAATCATTTACAGCCGTCTTCATAACAAAAATTTAGCCACAGTTTGTACACTACGTACAACCAGCTGCTAACTAGAATGCCGATTAAGCTTAGCAGCTTGTTAGCACAGAGTTAAGAATTTTATCCGTCTGCTAACTTTTAATAAATCAACTCTGAATATAATTGATGCCACATTATAGTGCTAAAAATTATGTCATTTAATTTCATAATTTTTTTTATTTTTTTGTTTTTGCATCCCCATATAAAAATGTTAAATGTTTTTAAATTAAAATAAATTTAAAAAAGGACTTAGTTAAAAAAAAAGACGGTGAACTAAAAAAAAAACAAACCAAATTATTCAACATTAAACGCCTGTTTTTCACAAGGTGGCAAACGTTTGGCAGCTCGTTAACAAGAGTTTAGCAAATCGTTAGCCAGAGTTTGGTTAGTGTATTATGAATGAACTTTGTGCTAACTTCATGCCAAATTTTCGTTATGAATACGGCTGTTAATGTTTAATAAATTTAATATTATATATTACACCAAGAATGACAAGTTGGTTACAAAATTAACAATAGTACTACAAGAATTGATTGTCTTAGAATATTCCTTCGATCTAAAGGATTAATTTCTATCAATAAAAAACTGAATTGACAGAAAGTGTTCATTATGGATTATGATGGAAAATGTTTAATTTCTATTTTGAAAGCAGTTTACACATATTTTTAACGTTAATGTATAAGTAGCCATTTAGTAGTCCTGGGTCCTATTTCACAAAACTACAAATTACAAATCTACAAGTAAAATACATTTGAAACAAAAACAAAAATTGTAAAATTATTGCTTTTCTTAACGTATTTTACTTGTAGAATTGTAACTTGTAGTTTTGAGAAACAGGGCCCTGATATCTAAAAGATTAGAAATTCATTGTTTTAAAGAAGTGTAAATTAAAAAAAAACTGCAAAAAGCGATATAAAAATCCGATATACATAATTAAAAAAATAAACGTTTTTTTCCGGAAATCACCCTTTCAATATCTACTTCAAAAAACAGATAAATCTGGCAACACAAATCAACTTTTTTGACTTTAGTTTTATGTCTGCTAGTTTATGATTTTTTTTTTATTCACTTCAGCACAATTAGTAGGGTATTCTAGGTTTGATACGTTATATGCATTTATGTTCTAGGTCGTTGAGTAATTCCTAATTCATTTATCCATGTCAGTATGTCTGTGAAGCTATACGCTTACTTTTCAACGACTCCACGAAAATTGGCGTCAAATTGTTACCAGTTCGCTAAGCAGTTTGGGTTAAAAATCCAGAACAACTGTTTTAGTATCAAAAATTGTGAAATTTTTTATAGTATTCGCTATATATGAAAAACATACATTTGTTAATTTCTTTTTGTGTATACTAACGATATACAGTGTAATCTCACTAAAGGGACACCTTCATTAAGACGACACCACAGTTTGACAGATATTGCTGCCTAGTCCCGGCAGCGTTTCATGAAAAAAAACTGAGTGTTTTGATAGCTGCGATGGTCGCTCATGAGAGATTCCACTGTATTGCTATTTCCCTCGGAGGCTTGTAGAGAGCATGTAGAGATATATAGAGATATTTCACTTGCTGTTAGATCTTCAAAGGCAATCAGGTGCAGTCAATATCTGGGATTCGGCCGCAACCCAAATTGAAAAATCCGAAGAGATCTGAACGATATCTTGAGATCGCAGCTTGCCAGATATCCTTTGTGGTATCATGGGAGTCAGTCTCGTTGAGCAGGTGTCGGTCGGATTATTGATTGAGCCTTCTGAAAGCTTGCCGCAAATGCTTTTTAACTTTCAGCAATTTCTTTACGGGAAGTTTTACGTGGTGTTTGTTGCTTAGCCCCAAAGTCGACGGAAGGGAGATCATCACTTATGGAAGAGTTCCGCCTGAGGGAGGTATTGCAAAAGCAGAGGAGGTTAGATACATCAAGCTCCATAGCAACGGCCAAGGTTATAATCTTGCTTCGTTCTCCCTGCCTATTGGTTGAGGGCCATTTGGGGATCAAGTGGGGGTTGGTGTTTACACTCACAGTTGCGGAAAGAGACATCTTCAAAAGTCACAGGCTGATTTTCTACCTTTCCTTGGGTGCTGTTGCTATCTCAACAGATGCTGTTCGCTCCAAAGCCACTACAAATGATAGATAGCTCTAGTACCATAACAAGGGGCGAGTGTATAATTCTGCAAAGCTATACACTCCATTTGATTTTTGTAAGTGGTGGCGTCGCTCAATTACGGAGGTGGTTGGTAAACGCATTATTTGTCATCCGGTGCTATAAATATCGCACTCTACGATACTTTAATACACCTAAAAGAGTAACGATTTAAGGTCCAATTAAACGTGACAAAACCATAATGACATTGCCAAAACTATGATCATAGGAACCAAAACTTAATTGGTTTGTATGACTATGGTAATGGCGTAACGGTAAGTAATAATGTTGGTTCAAAAGGCTGTTTTGTATGGTTATGGTTATGTCTCGTATAGTCTGAGCATTATTATATTTGGGTGATTCAAAAGGAAGTCATAAAGTTGTTAAGTCTTAAAATAATTACAATAAATATATATGACTGCTATGGGCAACCGCTTATAATTAAGATTTCTACTGTACACTTATGACGAATCAATAAACACAGCATTAAAATTTTTATTTTATTTGAAACACAACATATTTTTTTTTGTAACAATTGTAAAATATTTTTTAGGACATTATGACGATATGACTTGATAGCACACCTTGTGAATCACCCAATTGTGTGTAAATTTTTTTTTTATAAGACAAAAAATTATATTGCAAAATTTTGTAATGATTTCCTATGACCCTAAGGAAAATGGCCCAAAAAACCTGTGAAAAATGTTCCATACAAATACCGGTGGACTTGCATAAGAAATATTACCCTTATATTTGGGCGATTTTTATAATTATTAGGTAATAATTCATTTTACCAAAGTTGGGAAACAGTTTTTGGCCGATTTTTCGTTTTCTTATTTTTACAAATTCTTTAATAATCACATCCAATGCCCACACTGGCTAATGAGGTCTTTATATAAAAAGGTAGGAATCATATCAAAATCTCTAAGTGTCAAATCCCAATTTTTTTAAATTCTAAATTTTTTGAAATCCCGAATTTTAGAATTCTAAAACTCAGAATCCCGGGATATCAAATCCCGAATGTAGAAGCTTCATTTAGCAAAACGTAAGTAAATTTTGCACTTGGTGTTTCTTATAATTTTACATTTCCATAATATTTTAAATTTTGGCAATATTCCGGAAGTCGATTTCTAGTAAAATTTAAACCAAAGAAAATTTCCAGTTCAATTTTTTTTAAATGACCGTAGTTTTTCTAGATTTTGTGAGTAAATCTAACAAATATGAATGATTTTTATGAATCAGGTTCGTTTTGAAAATTTGTTCGATCAATTTTACTCTAATTCTTTATCCCATGGCTTTCATAAAGAAACTAATTATTAAAAAAAAAAAAAAAAAATCGTGTTACTTAAATTTAAGTCTCAATAAGTTTTAATTCCAGATTATTTTTAGTTTTGTTCAAATAGCAATATCTGCTTATTTCCAAATTCGAATCGATGAGACTTCAACTTGCTTATTATCTGAAATTAATAAAAAATTAATATATGAAGAACGTTGTTTCTAAAAAACAATGTAAAACAAAATTAAGTTATTACTTTTAAGGTAAACGAAAGAATCAGTTTTTTCACTCTCTTTGATTTTGCTGATATCACTCTTTGCATATAAGCCCTCTATATTTTTTTAATAAAAGCAAATATATAAATAAGAAAAATTCGTTTAATGTATGTTGCTTATTTGAGCTTTAAAAGAATTTCAAACAAAATCTTTTTATTTATAATAAACCAAATTTTTATAAAGTCTCTTTAATAACTTTTTAGAAAGTTGAAATGAATTTATGACCCATTAGTTTCCAACCACATTTCTTTCTTTAAGTGTACAATACAACTTTTATGCCACATTTCCACTCAACAACATCTGTGTGCTTGTGTGTGAATGTTATTGAAATTGCAGTTGTTTGTTGTAAGTAAAACAATAGTTGATTATTATTGAAAAATACTTTAAATGGAAAAATGCATTTGTTGTTAAGAAAAAAAAAATAGCCCACACATACACACGCATACTAACGCTACAACACATATATATCGAGAATTTTTACCATTTTTTTAAATTTTTAGTTTAGTTTGCATTTTTACGATTTTTTTTTCTATTTTTCTACTACAATTTTCCACAATTTATGTGGCTTTTGTTTTTCATTTGGATTCTTTTTTCATTTTGTTGTTTTTGTTGCCGTTGTTTTGCAATTCTCAGTAAAGAAGAAAAATTATTTTTTTTATTAAAGTTTCAATGTTTTATTATTTTCTTTCTCAGTAAACAGAGTTTTCTAGGTATTAAAAAATATAATAAATATTTTTTTTTTTTTTAAGATTTATTTGCATGTTGAACCAGAAAAAAAATTGTTTTTTTTTTATTTCGAACCTTAAGAAATAGAAATTTGTTTGAATACGGGCACTTGAACTCAACTCTTTTTTTTCTGTAAAACGTTAAGCTTAAATCGGTTTTCTTGTATTGTTTCAAAAAAAAAAAAAAAAAACAAATATTTCCTTAATAAACATTAAATGAAACTATATTAAAGCAATAAATAAATTTACAGTATTAGTATTGTGGTTATTTTAACAATAGTTTTAAGATTTCCATTGAGAAAAAAAGTTAAAAGCATTAAAGGATTTGTTGAAAAAAGAGTAGAAAAAATAAGGAAAATATTTTTGCACTTAAAAGTCATCAAAAGATTTTAGACTTGCTGCTGGAAAAGTATGTGAATCGTTAGAAATTTATTTTAGGTATGGTACGAATCTTATTAGCCTTTTTAACTCTCGATGACGTATAAAATTTTTCTTTTCTTTCCCGGAAAATGTTTTGCCAAAAATGATGTCTAAAAAGTCTGCAAGAATTAAGTAAACATTTGGCCTTTACGTACTTTTCATGCTCTCTAAATGGGGTGCCCCAAAACATACTCTACCATATTTTCTGCCCAAAACAATACCAAAATGTGGTGTTCAAGTCTTTAAGGCTGGGTTTTTGAGATCTCAGTTAAACTAGAAATATCAAAAATACCCATATATCGATATTTATCTACGACTATCAATATTTTTAAGATCTCTTTATAATAAAATTCAACATTTTAAACCGTTGCTCAACTGCTTACAATACTGTTGTTTTTAAAGAATTCAATCATATGTTTTTTAACTTATATTAAGAAAATAACGGCGTTATTCCATTGTACATTTTCATAGATTAGTTTTGTTTCGGGTTTTTAAGAGATGACATCAAAAAAATAAGCGCGGAAAAAATATTCTGAAAAGGGTTCCTACAATTATTTAAAGAATCGCCTTAATTATGGCGTATTAGCAGCAATAGACTCATGAAAGTTGGAATGTTAATAATAAAAAAAATAATTATTTTGTTTTTTTATTAGAGCATGTTCTTATATATTAAAAATAAAATATTGCAAAATTTACTTGTATAGTACGTGTCACAAGTTTCGTTTACCGGCAGAATATAATCCGGCATTATTAGAGTTTGTTCCCGGGATTTTCAATTCCCGCTTTCCCGGGAATTAATTGCGGGATTCCCTAGAAATTTTGAAGAAAATCTTTTTTAAAACTTTAGTAAATCTATGTCGGACTAGTGTCTAGACTATATTAGTAGTTTAATCCAACTTAATTTTACCACAATATTTAAATTTGCTACAGTTTAAGGCTTATTAAGCTAATTTTTGAGACTGGGCCTTATATAGGGCCTATGGTAAATTATAGACCTATATTCTAAAAGTTTATTTCTTGTCTTAGCAAACTGAAGTGTAAATTTTACAATAATATTATAAGGTTTTGCGGTTACGGGCGTAGTAAGGTGTTATCCTAGATTGTGGTTTATATGCGGCATTTCAAGTAATTTTGAGTCTTATGAAATTAGATTATGCTTAATTACACCACAAAAGCATTATTCGTTAAGCTTTTAGCCGTACTTACATGATTTACGAGATTAGTCTAAATATGGAGCCGTAGGTGAATTATGGAACGATATTCAAGAAATTTGGTGCCTTATAAAACGAATTTGTTGATGAATTTAATGACAATAGGTGCATTTCGCCACAAATTTATGGTAGTTTTTGTTGAGTTTTTAAGGAGGTAGTTCCACATTTGGGTGCATTACTCTTTTCCTATATTGCGAAATCAGCTTAGAATAAACGAAGGACACACATTACAAATACTTTATGGGACCCTAGATGAATATTAAAAAAAGATTCACATAGAATGGCAAACTTAGTGTACCTTCATACACCACTGCTTATTAAGGGTTATACAATTGTAAAAAAATATGTTATTAAATATACTCGTATGTAGCAAATAAAATATCTCCTTCATGCTGAATTTGTTAAACTCTAAAATTTTTTCAGAATTCCTACTTCGTATTTATTTTGATTTGCAATTAAAAGAACTCAACGGTTTATTATAAAGGGAATAAACCTTAACGCGTTTTATAAAGTAAACACGTAACAATATGAATGTGACATATCACTTTTACATGGGGTTATCATTGAAGGGGGTCAATTGACACCTAACAGCCACCATATGACAAGTCACACATCTAATCTCAATGAACGTGTTCATTGTTAGTTACTAAAATTTAATAATCATGCACCAGAAAGTGTAATATGGGACTTACACTTTGGGAAAGTGTAAAATGACCTTTGAAGATCATCTTCATTTAAAGACTCTTCGACACTAATTTGATTGGGATCCTTTCTTTTGCTGAATCAAGCGGTTTGCTGAAGAATAGTGCCGCCGGGCAGAACATTTATGGGAAGTCTAATAGACAGTGACATTGTATTCAATGGTAACTAATTGCTTTTTATTAAAGGCCTTCTTAAATACATTTATTATCTTACAACACACTTTACCTTAAATGTACTAACACTTTGGTTTAAATGCACTAAGAACTATCAAACCATTTTCCAGCTGATTTATAAAAAAAATAGGGAATTGCTAAAACAACTTTTAAAAGTTTTTAAAATTAAATTTTTTTTTTTAATGGGGAGATTTCTGAACAATTTTATTAAAAAGCAATCAATGGGAACTTAAAATAAATTTTATAGGAATCGGTCCATGGTTGAACATAATTTGCATTATGAAAATCGGTCAATTAATTTCTAGAGGTCCCATTCAATGCCTCCTACCAAAAGACTTTTTAACGCGCATAAAATCGTTACGATTACTAACGTAGAATTCGTAAAAAGCCCACTCTCGAAACACTCTTTTAAGAAAATTTAGCTCAAATATGATTATAATATTAAATTTCTGTAGGGATATATCTGCAACTGGTCATAGTTTCCCTAAAAAACTTCCATTTCAAACCAGTTCAATTCGCATTACCCAGGAAAAACTTTTTGAATTTGGGTAATAGGTCGTAGTTGTTTCATACGTTACCTGGTAAGTAGTTGTCATAACAATTGTCATTATTCTGAAAACCTCAATATGTACTTGCTAGTAATGACCGCAGTAAGAACTGTTCACTACTATTATTTGCAGTTATGAATATTTGCTTATTAATAATCGGCTAAATAACTACTTATTAGTTCTCTTGTTTTCAGTACTGAATATTTACTTACTGGTAACTATCTCCATAACCACTTATTAGGTCTATTAACTAGCGCCAATTAAATAAAAACTAGTTATTTTTGGCTTCTAGTAAGTATATTGTAAGTACTTACAATTCAACTTACTGGTAGTTAAATAATAACTAGATATTTTGTGACTTCTAGTAAGTGTATTGCAACTACTGAATTCTGTGGACAACTCGAACAAAAATAAGTAGTTATTTTATTTTTATTTATTTATTTATTTGAAAAATAAACAGTACAACAAGACTTAATCTTATTTAATAGTACTGGGGAGATAAAGGCACATTAGATAAGAACATTTACAAAGGTTTATCTTAAAACTAAGAACAATTTAAAAACAAATTAATAAGTTATGAGTAACAGAGTTTAATACAAAAGAAAAGTAATAATTATAACAAAAAAAGAAAAAGAAAAAAATTTTAGTTATTTATGTGATTTTTCGTTAACCCAAGAGGGTAAATATTTCGCATCGAAAGTGCATTGCATTGCTTATTATCTGTATATTAGGAGGAAGTTCATTCCAGAGACGGATAGCATTAACAAAAAAGTGTCTTTCAGATATTTGCTTACGGTATCTTATGGAGTTTATTCTATTGCCCCGATTCGATCTTGAAAATGTTATTCTTTTGTAGAGATAAGTAGGTTGTTTATTAAATATAAGTTTATGTAAAAATATAAGTGTACGGCATTTTAATAGATTTTCAAAAGATACATTATAGATTAGGTTTGAAAACTGAGTTATGCTGCTATATCTTGTTCGTCCATATATATATCTGGCAATGTTATTGTAGGTCACTTTGAGCTTATTCTTGCTTATAGAATCACAACTGGAAAATAATTCACATCCATACATTAAAGTGGGTAGTAGATATGTCTTAGCGAGTAGCATGCGGATGTTAATTGGCGTAAAATACTGTGTCATCCAAAGATTTCTTAACATAGCATAAGTTTTTCCACATATGGCATTTACATGATCTGACCAGGTAAGATCGTTGTTAAAAATAACTCCAAGGTTTTTGGCACTTTTCACGATTTCAATAGTAGAATGTCCAATTTGGATTGGCGGCAAGCTAGACGGTAAATATTTTGTTTTGCTTATAAGCATTGCCTTCGATTTCTTCGCATTGAGGCATAGACCATTCACTGACGCCCATCTTAATACGTTATCAAGATCGTGATTTAATTTGCTGATACAATCAATAATACCTGATGGGGAACAGCTGATGTAAAGCTGAACGTCATCTGCATACATCTGTACACCACAGTAGTTGAGTCTGGACGGCAAGTCGTTGGAGTATATTGAATATAATAGTGGACCAAGTATTGATCCCTGTGGAACACCTCTTGTCATTAAGCAGCTGTTTGATTTATTAGAACCAACAGAAACGAATTGACTTCTATCACATAGATATGAAGCAAGTAATTTTACAGCTGTGTTTGAAAAATGACACATGTATTTCAGTTTTTGGCAAAGTATTGTGTGTTCGACGGTATCAAACGCCTTTGAATGGTCAAGCAAAACCAAAAAAGATATCATATTGTTATCAATTTTTGACCGTATTTCCTCTGAAACATCGATGAGAGTAGAAATACAGCTGTGTCTAGGTCTAAAACCAGATTGTCTCTCAGAGAGCAGAGAATTTTCATACAAAAATCGAGTCATTTGCGTATGTATTAACCTTTCAAATACTTTTGACAAATAGGGCAAAATCGCAATTGGCCGGTAATTTTTATCAGGTTTCGGAACAGGTATAATCTTTGCTTGTTTCCACATTGATGGGAAAGTAGATGTTGTAATTATTGTGTTAATCAAATGTGTTATATGTTGTAGTATATATGTAACTATCAACTTAATAAATTTCGGATGAACCTCATCATTTCCCAAAGAATCAGATTTAATGCTAAGCATAGATTTAAGAACATCTTCCTGGGTAACATGTATAAAATCAAAACATAATGAAAGTTGTTGATTAGTATTGTTAGCGTTATAAAAGGCATTTGTAGAATTGTAATATCTGAGATTTGCTTCTGGCATTGGTATATTGGCAAATTCAGTCGAAAAATAAGTAGTGTTTATATTTCTCCAATATTACTTGCTAACTTACCAGGTAAGAAAAGTTTTTGCTGGGTAACTCCCAATTAAGGCAGTTTCACTCTATAATTTTGAGTATTTTGAATTTTGAGGAAAATACATCCCTGACATGATAAGTAGTTATGGTTTTTTTACTAATTTCAAAACGCCCATAATTCTTCAAACGAAAACTGAATCTGTCAAATTTTATAAAAAAAACAAGTAAGAAAGTATAGTTGGTTACGACCAGCGTTGCCGTTTTGGTTATTTTTAAATAAAATTAGTTACTTTTTTTCTCAATGTGTACTTGTGTAATTTTTTTCCATTTTGTCACATTTATTCAACTGAAAAATAAGTTTAAAATTAATTTAATTTTTTGTTTTACTTGGGTGTTAGAGGATCAAGTTTAACAATTTTTGTTTTAACCAATTTTTCGCCGCATTCCTGTTGATCGTTGTTGAATATACACAGAAGAAAAATGTTCCCCAATTAAAGCATTAATCAAAACAAAAATCTGTTTTAATTCAAAATTTAATCAAGTGAATTTAAAGTTTAATCAATTGAATTAAATGATGTTATACTAACATATTCATTTTGTATACAACAGTGGAGAGGGTATTATAAGTTTGTGCTTATGTATGTAACACTAAAATAAAAATGGTATACCGATCTATTCACAATCACTTTTTGAGTCGATTTAACTATGTCCCTCCGTCCGGCCGGCTGGATGCTTGCTATTTTGAGACCCATTGGCATTCATGGAAAATAATGTTATGAGGTTAAAATTTATAGAAAAAGTTCTTTGCGCCGAATTTTTTCTAGACATCAACATCCATTTGAGATTCGATTGTCATGAACCGATTCCAGAGAGGGTGTTTTTATTATACCTATGGCCAATGCTGGACCAGTTATCGTCATCAACTAGTAAAAGTTTTCGTCGGCAAATTTTATATCAATATTTTCGGGAGCAGTATTTGTATGGGAGCTTTGGTAAAATATGGACCCATACCAGTAAAATTAAGAAAGCTTATTTTGTTTTAATTAGAATATATTTGAACCATATGTAATATAAATACCAACTTAATAAAATGCTTTATGGACACAAAGACTCTATTCCGGAGTTTGTAACGAAGCTATGTAAAATTATGTACCACCTCTTACTATTTTCAATAGGCTTGTACCAAATTTCATCAAATTATCTTTAAAAATGCGACGTGTACTTTAAGCACAAGGTTAATATGGATAGCCAGCCAGTCAGCTAGGCGGACGAAAATCGTTAGATCGATTCATAAATTAATTTTAAGTCAATCGCTATACTAAAATGTGGGTCCAACACTTTAAAGTGTTTTACACATCAGCACAAACACATAATACCTTCTCCATTTTTGTGGTGTGGGTATAAATATACAATATCCGAAAAACGAAAGCAAACATAATCTTTAAGATTTCACTAAAAAAATGTTTTAAGGCAAATCTCGAATAAGAAACCCAGAGAAAATTTTAAAGGTTTATGGGATCTTATATCCGCCCTAGTCCAAACCTGTAAAAATGAAATTTTTTTTTGCCATTTCCCATCTTTATTTGGTTATAAAAATCAAGTTACCTCTATTTATCTTTGTTTATGCAGTTGAAATTTTTTTACAACACAAAAGATTTTGGGCTAAGAACATTTTAAGCACATGTGTTCAGACATATTGTCTGTGGGTGTGGTTTGGATGAGCAGAGGTATTATAGAATGCAAACATTAAACATGATGTTTGAAAGGTTCATCTTAACTCTGAATTGAATGCAAAATTAGTCAGTTTATCATTTGAAAAATAAAAATCTGAATAATTTTTTCTTATCTTAAAATAATTTTTCCGCAAGATTTTATTTTTTAAAGATTTAAGTTTTTTGTGTTATTTACAATAATAATAAAAAAAACCACTGGACAAACACTTTTGACATTTTTAACAATTACTTATTCCAATACTTTTATTCACTTTAGTACAAAAGAGTATAAAATGTCTTTGACATTTATTTGACTACCAACAGTATTCTTTTATTTAACATACATGAGTATGTATGTATTTGTTCAAATATTTCAATAACATGACCAAGAGATATATACATCCATACATACCATCACCTCTCTAAATGTAATGGCCTTTATATACTAACGTATATAGCTTAACCCGGTGCGCTTCGCTACCCCCATTAAAATAAATTAGTAAAATATTTAAAAACAGATCTCTTGTATTGATATTGAAACAATTTTCTTAACAAATTTTAAACTTTTAATATTATCCTCCTCCAGATATTAAGACAATTATATTGTTGTTGTATGAGAGATTCTACGCTCACTTTTCCGATTCAGCTCGAATTTTTGACAAATGTTTTGTATTGACAACCAAATTTTTGTTTCAAATTTGGTAACTTTTACAGTAGCCGTTCTGTAAAAGGCTGACCGTTAAGAAATGATTTTGATTTACATAAGCACCGGTACTATGGTCTAATCTCATGGTTGATCTCAACCACTAGCCCCTGTGTGTGCTCGGCAAACACAAATACAGGTCACAATTAAGTGTATAGTCCGGTAAAAACTATACACTCAACTCCTTGTTAAGGAGCTGCAGCTGTTAAACTACCACTGATAAGGAAATAGCCAACAGTTTCTGTTAAATAGTAAGAGCACACTGATGAACCATCCTCACCAATCGACCCACTCCACTGATTCTCATATCAATTTAGGAACATTCTAGCCGCGTAACTTTGAGTCTTTTGCCAATTCCACTCTTTTTCAAAAATCATCATTCTGTTCAAAACTCTACTTTTTACTGAGACGGACTACTTAAATCTTCACCATTAATTAATAAAATATTTCATTCCCGAAAATAATTTTTGATAATAAATTTGCATGTGCCCGGCAATTAAAAAACTGAAATGGCAAGCTGCTTTATTTAAGCAACTTGTTTTATTAATTTTGTTTTTTTCTTTCTATCCTCTTACAACTACAATTCGTGTTGGAAAAAAACCAGCCAATTGTAGGGGAATGTAAGAAAGAAAAGATTGACGGTTTATTGTTGTGACTTTGTTGAAGCTTTGATATTGTTACAAGTAAGAGCTGAGTGTTTAAAATTCTTATTCACTTTATGGTCTTACTTGTATAATATTTTTAGCTTTTGTAAAGTATGTGGAAAAAGTTTCCTGACGAGCTGGCCTAAGCAACCAGCGAAATGCGCATAGGAACTAGCTTTCCCACAACAATAAATTTCAGTATTTTCATTCAAAAATTGGGATTATTAGCACATCATTAATAAATGAATTAATTAACACACCAGAAATGCCAAATCACATCCAGTAGATCAGACTTTTAGCCAACCTTTCTATTTCAAGACGATACTGTCGTGGTCGGCCTAACAGCATCGACTCTACTAACTACTAAGAATATCACTAAGTCCTTACTACAACACCAACGCATAACAATCTCACTCCACACAGAATTGGGGGATTCACAATGTGTGCTATCAAGTCATATCGTCATAACATCCTAAATAATATTTTGTAATTGTTTAAAAAAATATTGTTGTTGTTTAAGCAAAATAAGAGTTTTTATGATGTGGTTATTGTCATAACCATACGCAGACAAAAATGTTGCCCCGATTAAAGAATTAATCAAAAATAAAATCAATTTCAATTAAAAATGTAATTAAGGGAATTAAGCGTTTAATTGTTATTATTAAGTTGTTTACTGGTGCAAATTAATAGTATCAATTAAACTGTTAATTCACTTGATTTAAAGTTTAATTCACGTATTTTCATACAAAATCCGTTTCATAAACCCTTTATTGACATGCTTTATTTTTTATAACTTAGGCAATGAGAAATTAGATATTCTGTATTATGGGCTGCTTTCGCTTTCGCCAATATCTACGATAAGTGGATGAATTTTTTCCAAGTCAAGTTTTATCAAAACTAAAGAAAATAATTGCTTAAATTATGTTTCTTATGTTATTGTTTTTTAAATAATTTATGCATTTTTATTTATTGAAATTACTTAATTTATAAAAAAAAATTATTAATCGGTTAACCAATCAATTTCAAAATTAACCGATTAAACTAAAACATTGGTTAATTAATTGAGCGAACTCGAAGGGACCAATACTTTAAGTTAGTTCACTATATCCGCGACAAAAAATTTCAATAATTGTAATAATTTCTCTAAAGATAAATATATTATGTCAATTTTCTATAAATTTTGAAAAATAATTCATTGATAAAGAATTCTAAATAACATAATATTGAACAAGATATAAATCTTAATACAGAACAAGTTTCGGCTGTGCCGAATCTTCGATACCCTCCACCGACATTTCGTATATTTTAGGAATGGGCTCTATATGATATCTATATACCATTAATTAATCTTTATAAAAACCACCGTCAGCATTAAAATTGGCTGCGGATTAGACCTGTATTGAAATTATTGACTGACAAACAAAAAGCTTTATGCTTCTCTTTTTTAGAAATTTTAACTAGCTTGAGTAAAATATCATGATTCGTAACAGTTTTAGCCGAACTAAAATGATTTTAAGTAGGGGAACTTGTATTGGACCCATACTGACAAATCATTTAAAAATTCTGTAGACGGATTTCTGGTATTAAAAAACATAAATTAGAATAAATTTTAATACAGCGGTGAAATTAGTTTAAGCGGTTACTGTGAATATCAGAAGGCTGCTTAATATAGGATCTAAGTTAAACTATGGACCGTATATCACAAAATTTCATTTCTTTTTTATGGCCATATGAAGCTAAGTTGGAAAAATTTTACGGCAATATCTTTATCTGCTACGATTTTAGGCGTTTTAAATTCATTTCGCAGAGTGGGCGTTATATGGTGCCTGTAGTAAATTATGGACCGATTATCGCGAAATTTCTACGTGTGATTTCTAGTCCTATGAAACTGTGATGTACCAAATACTATTACACTTGTATTATTTATTACGGTCTTATGCGTAATAAACTGTTTTCCGAGAGAAGTGCTTATATGGGGCCTAGGGTAAATTAAGAACCGATCTTCACGAAATGTAACAGTGTAATTTTTTTTTAGTCATACAAAATGAATTTCTGCAAAATTTTATATCATTCCATCTATAATTTATGTTCGTTTTTGTAACAAAATTATAAATTTTTTAGGGTGGTGGTTCCACATTTTGATTCATAGCTCTGATCCTGCTGAACCGATTTCGCTGGGCTTCAATCCCAAACTGCTGAGGGTAACTAGACGCAATTTGACATCAACGCTGTTCTTTTCTTTTGAGTTTTTCGAAAGTGAGTGTGTTTTCAACAGACGGACAAACGGACAGACATACGGACATGGCTAAATCGACTTAGAATTTCTGAAGTTGCCAGATTATAAATACTTTATGGGGTCTTAGATATATAATAAAAAAGTGTGAAACCGAATGACAAACTTAGTTAACCCTCATTCACCACAAGTGGTGGTGAAGGGTATAAATATATAATATAGATTTTTAAGAGGCAAACAAAGTTTTTTTTAACACGTGTGTTGAGAAGAGTTCGTTAGAAACGAAGTTATTTGTATTAAATATTGTGTTTGGAAGCATGATAATGTGTACGTTATGATACAAGTTCACAATTAGCGTTTTCGTTATAATCATAGCGATTTAAATGACATACGGTAAAATTTATTGGAAAATGAAGCGAATGATTAACGTGAGTACCTGTCATGGTGGCCCGTCTCCTGGCAGTCTTAGCACGGGGGACAAATTAAGCGTTTATCAACCACATCTAAGTGTAAGAACAAACAACAAACATAGGAAGATGGTACAGTCCGGCAGAATTTAATACTCGGCCCTCGTTTTCTGACTAAAGCTGTCTTAACTCTACTATTGTTGTAAGTAAAGAAAGCAGCATTTGCTGAAATAGCAACTGCACCCAGGGAGATCCGACAGGAGCAGAACTTCCTCTCAAGGTGCAAAAGTCAGCCTGCGAAGACAACATTTTAAGATCTTTGGTTCAGCGACTTTGGGTTTATTCCACAATTACCACGAGATTCCCGATAGGTCCTTAGCCAATAGTGAAACTGGGATCGAAGTCCCAGCGGCTACTGACTCCTGTGGTACCAGCCCCGATTCCAAGAGATCTGTCAATTTTTAACTCTGCTGAAATTCAGGTATTTACTTCATCTGATTTCCCCGGAGGATGTAACTTAAACAGGATAATTGAAGGAATCGGCGCCAAGTGTTTATAGTCGCAAAGCTCGTTATATCCGGTGTTCGTTATTGTCGTGATCTATTGTTTATATGTGACAGCGCATAGAGAAAGGGACCAGTAAGGTAAAGGGAACAGTAAAAACCAACTACACAAAACAAGAGGTTGGGACGACCTACGCGCGTTTTCAAGGTTGAACAACACGTTCCTGACGTCATGAGATGTGTCGCTTTCAAATGAGACCAATACCAACACGCTCAGTGATGGTACACCAAAGATACACGTATTTAAATTTTTAAAATGGCTCTCCTAAACAAAACCCTTAGGTCCCTTTCTAATTTGGGCGTCACATATATATAATTTTCTGTCGCGAAACGTGTGAGCCTGACTTATATAAATTCCAGGTATCTTTAAAACGCCGATATTAAATCGGAAACTTTTAATATTGACCGAGCTTTTAAAAAATCCTTTTAAGATTTTTTATTTAAAATCATGTTTACTTAGTTATACAAACAAACTAACTACTTTTGTATGATATAAAGTTTTATACAAACACACCCTTTATATACGCACAATATTTCCTTATAAAACACTCTTTTGTTATAAAAACTGTTTATAAAGGGTTGTGCAAACACAATGCGCGATGTTAATTGTGAGTCATACCTTAACGTCAAGTTTTTTTTTTGCCCAACTAAATTTGACGTTTCTTTGTTTCAGTGTTTGACAAATTCAACCATGGAGAGGTACACAATTGAGCAGCGCGGTAAGATTGTTGATTGAGATTTTTACGAAAATTGGCGTTCAAATCAAAATGCATTTCGAGCACTTCGTGATTTTTTGGTCATCATTATCAGTGAATTCATTTAAAAGTAGAATTACCGCATTTGGGAAAATGAGAATCCACGAGTGATTGTTGAAAAGCCGATGAATCCACAAGGTGCGACAGGTTGGTGCTATTTATGGGCTGGCGGCGTCATCGCCTTGTTCGAAAATCAGATCGGCAAAGCAGTTACCGTGAATGGTGTTTGCTATCGCGAGATGTTAGCGGACTTATTGTTGTCAAAAGTTGAGGATATGAACCAGGACTATATGTGGTTCCAACAGAATGCTGTCATTTGGCACACAGACAACGTAACAATGGCCATGTTTACTCACGTCGTGGTGGTGTTAATTGGCCGCCACGATCATGTGATTTGACACCTATGGACTTCTTTCTTTAGGGGTATTTAAAAGAAAAAGTGTACGTTAATAAGCCAAAAACAGTTCAAGAGCTTAATGATGAGATGATTCGGTACATTAACGACATTGAACCGCAATTATGTCTCAGAGCCATGGAAAATATGGACCATCGGATAGAGGCATGCCACCGAAGTCGTGGCAAAGATTTGGCCGATATTTTATTTCACACGTAATTGTCATAGATCGTTCTATCATAATAAAAAATTTAAGATAATTCTCTGAAAACTTTTTGTTTCATTTACAAATAACATCGTGTGTTTGGTTGGACAACCCTTTGGTTGAGTGTTTTTTAATCTTTTTCAGATACTTGTTGTTGGTATGAGCTGAGTCTTGTAGTAGTTGTTGACTTTATTATATATTTTTTTTTTTTGTTTCCCTGAAAAAGAAAGTTGTTTACTCTTGTGATAGATTTGTTTGTAACAATATTGTATTCTGGATAGAAAAAAAAAATTGTATGTTTCACACACACAAAATCAATTTTAAATTTGTATATCAAATAACTGAAATGTAGTAACGAGAATGGACTGAAATTTCCTAACAACTGAGCTTTCGCCCGCAGAATATCTTAAACAGGTCAAGACTTTAAGTGCTTTAAAAAATGCACCAAAAACCACGATTAATTTTTAGTTAATAAGAACGGCAAAATTTTAGGAACATTAAAATTTGTTTGTTCAAAAATTTAGCTTAATACCATAATAATTAGACGTTTAAAGTTTGCAAGGCTCATTAAGGGCAGAAAACCTGGAGCTGTATAATAGCATTGCTTAATTGTTACTACATTTATAAAAAAAATAAAAGATGCAAGGATGCTATATTCGGCTATGCCGAATTTTTTATACTATGATATTCATTTAATCGGACTTTTACTTTAATCGGTTAATCGCTCTATTAATTAACCGAGGTTTTGGTTTAATCGGATAATAACCGGTTAATTTTGTTATTGATCGGTTAACCGATAAAATAAATTAAGTTCTTTCAATATATAAAAATGCATAAATTATTTATTATTTGGAGTTTATTAGTAAAAAAATCAATAACATAACAAACATAACAATTCTTGAACTAAAACGAGCAAACAAAAATTAATTAATAAATATGTATTAAATAAATATTTTTTAATTAATATACATAGATTCTGTATTAATTAAACAATAAACTGTAAGATCATTGTAATAGTTATTATTTCAATAGTTTAAGAAAAATCTTATAAAATAATCTTTTATACAAATAAATTGGTTTAAATGTTAAGGTATTAAGCGTTTATTTTCTTTAATTGTGATAAAACTTGACTTTGAAAAAATTCTTTCATTTATCGTACACTCACAATATTCTGTACGTAAAATTAAGTGAAATTTTACACAGAAAAAAGTGTTTTATCAATTAAAAAAATGGTTTAAAAAGTATTTTAATTTAATTAATGTGATAATTGAATCAATAAGTTTTTTAGCTGAAAAAAATTAAAAATTTAATTTTGATTTAATTAACATTTTAGTTGTTTTGAAATAAATTTTCAATTAAAATTTTAATTAAATAACAAAAAATCTTAATTGACTTTTTTCGTTTAAAATAAAATAGTTTAAACATGTAGAATTGTTGTTGGGAATTGTCAATATTTATTTAAATAAATTAACACATTGTTTAAAATTTCAAAGTTGTTTGATCACTTTTTTAATTAAAATTAAAAATATCATTTATTGAAAATATTTTTTCAAAATTTTGAAATTTTTAGTAATCAATATAATCATTTTGGTAATAGGTGCAAAATCAACAACTTATTTGCTTGATATTATGAATTTGGAACAAATTTGGTGATAGGAGAAATTTAATAATTTTTTCTGTGTAATATAAAATAAATGAATATTCAGTTATAAGCCGGGCTACTTATTTTTCATTTTTTTTTAACGAAAATTTCATTTAATTTTTACTGTCAAAAATTCAACGGCGAATTCCGTAAAAACAAATGAATTTTCAGTTATTTTATATAATTCAGTAATTTTATATTATACAGGTTTTAATCGAATTTCTAAAAAAAACCTTGTTTTTCCGCTTGTTCTTCTAATGAGACAGAGAGAGAGAATATTTATTTTTATTTACTTACCCCGATATACGAGTACATGGTTGTTTCACTTTTGTTGTACTGACCACTCTGTTTACAGTAGAACTTTCCATTATAATTATAAGACACCAGCAGCATGCCCGATATGGCATTCGCAATTATTTTACTTTAAAAATTTAAATTAGCGTTTTAGCATAATTCGGGTACGCTGAATCCAGCGGTGCTAACGTTTTTTTTAGATTAGCTTTGGTTTTAGAGATATACCGTTATTTCGAAAACGTAGGAGGTTGCACAACATATGTTCGCGTAACTCAACAACACAATCCAAAAACGATTAAAATCTGTTGAGAACTTCTAATATTATTCACAAAAGACGAAACATTTTTATTAATTTAAACATTTTATAAAACGCAATATTTGTATGGGAGCCCCCCTAAGAAGTGGAGATAAAGGCAAGTATGTCTCGAGAAAATATTAAGGACAAAAACAAATTTATGTCGGTCATACATTATATCCCACTTGGGGCAACTCCAGGGCATTTATGGTACTTTTTCTTCAATATATTTCTAGTTTGTATTGAACATTATGTATGGGAGCCCCCTTAATGAATGGAGATAGCGGGTTGGTATGTTAGAAATAAATTATTGGAAATGAAAACAATATGGTGTTGGTCATACATTTGACTCATCTAGGAGCATACTAGGCAGTGCAGGGTCCAAATTTAAGAATTTTAATAAACCGCAATATTTGTATGGGAGCCCCTTTAAGCGATGGAGATAAAGGGCAAGTATGTTTTGAGAAAATGTAAGGGACAAAAAACTAATTGCTGTCGGTCATAAATTGAAATTATATTTTTTACCCACTTACTACTGCAATTAATGTTGGGAGAATTCCAACTAATTGTAGTGGGGAATGTAAGAAAAGATAAACTCACTGTTTTATTATTGGTATTTTGTTTAAGCTTTGATATCGTTGCAAAAAAGACGTTTTGATTGTAGGTAATTCTCATTCCCTCTGTAGTCTTGTTCGCTGATAGCTTTGGCTTTTATAAAATTATTTAGGTGAACGTTTCTTGATGATCTGGCCTAAGCAACCAGTGAAATGCGCATAGGAACAGCTTATCCTCCAACCATAAATTTCAGTATTTTTATCAATTATAATAAAAGAGAATTAAGCACAATAAATAAAACCTTTTAATGAAAATTTTTTTTTAAGAAATGAAAAAATTTTGTTTTGTAATAAAGTGGTTTCACTTTATTAAAGGGGTTTGGAGTTTTTAATAAAGATTGATAATCTGCTTTTATATTTGTTATTTCTGGTTCCAATAAGGCAGAAAAGTCGCCAGTATTCGCCCTCAGATTTGATTGTCACAGTAGTTCACAAACGTCTTCCTGCGTCTTAGCAATAAAACCAATTAATCAATTTTTATTTTAAACTGTTCTTTATTCTTTGACTGTCGCTATAAGAATGAATAAAATGTGATATTACAAGAGCCTACTTGATTTAAGTCAAATTACAATAGTCGTCTAGTATAGAGTATAAAAATGATTACAAAATAAAATTATTACAATTATGATGCAAGTGATAATGTTTAATCTCTTTTAGTGATGTTGATTAATATTGATTATTGATTGATAATTTTTTATGATTACATTCTAAGGGTGTCCAATACAAAATTAAAATTAATCATATAATTATACATAAAATTATTAATGAAACTAAAACAATCATAATACATAATAGATAAAGGAAAATAATCAAATTTAATAAAAAATAAGCTTAAATAAAAATAACAGTCTAAGCTAAAGCCCGATACAATTCTGGCTGCTACAGATTTTTTTTGTATGGCTAGAGGATCAGAAAGTAATGAACTTTTGTGAGGTTGATGACGAAACGTGAGAACATCTGCTCTGCTGCTGTCCTGCCTTGGGAACTACTAACCTGAAATTTTTCGGGGGGCAACTGATGAGCTCAACTAAAATTTATGATATTGCTCCAGGCAGGGCAATTGGCTTTATAAGTAGCCTGGGCCTGACATGGTGGCCCAGGCTGCACAAAAGATCTGGGTCATGGTGCCTATGACCTTCTACATTCTATATATCTTAGTTGTTTAATTTCCGATACTGAGTTAATTTTTCGTCAACGAATTATTTTAATCAAATTTCATCATCATAAGTTTTTCATTGTGGGCTGTACCATATGGGAGGGGACATTTCACAAGCATATAGAATATATTCATAGCGTTACTTTAATTTCAAAAGCCTTATCTAACATTACAATTTTATTAAGTTTGATAAATAAAACGGGATAAAAAAATGGATATATGTATAAAAAAAGTTCGTGTATAGGTTTAGAACTATAGGTCTTCGATGATTATTTCAAAGTGTGGCAGACGAAGTTTATTTTATTTATAAAATAAAAAAAAGTATTTAACTATCCACAAAATTTACCTTTTTATTACACCACCGATAGTATCAGTATTTCGGAAAAAAGACATTCAACATTTTTTATTTTTCAAATTTATTCTATTAGCGAAACTTTAGTTATGTATTTTATAAAGCTGTTTTGTAATAGTTCTATTCCTAAAATTTTTTGGAATGACTTTATACTGTACCAGACTATTATCTTGTATCTTCTTGTTACATTTTACCTGAGCTAATAGAACTATTCCAAAAAAGCTTTATAAGATACATAACTGAAATTTAGTTTAAGAATAGATTCGAAAAATAAAAAATGTTGAATATAATAAAGTAATAAAAGAAAGAATTCCCAGATAAAGTAACTTATGAAAATGAAATAATTCCCAGATTCTATTTGGAAAAAAATAAACAAAACTACAAAATCAATTTAAATTGTTTCTTTATTAACCCTAGTTAGATAAGGTACTTCTGCGAGACGTACGCTTTTTCAATTTTGTGCTCCTACTCTCACATTTGTTAACATACAATTTTCTCGCGCTCAATTATCTCAGTCGTAAGCATCAGCTTGTTGGTGGTGGCTTTTTTTGTGCATTAAGCTATTTTTTCTTAGAAAAATAAGCACAAATAAACACAATATACGTCTGAGAGACGTATCGTTATCTTTAGTGTAACTTTTGTAGCAAAAATAACTTTTTGTTTTGGTTGAATTTTGAGGGATTTGTTATTTAAATTAGCTGTAAAAATGTCTTGTAAGCGCTGCCTGGAGGACGCAGAAGTTGCTGCAATTGAAAAGCGTGTTGGACGACTCAGATTTACTGGAAAATATGAGCAAATCTGAAGATGAATAAATGGATGGTAATGTTCAAAGTTATTTATAAGACAAGCTTGTTGACATCTTTGATGCTGATGAGAATATACCACCAACTTAAGAAAATCCTTAAGAACCTGATAATTTTACTACTTCTGCATATAGCGAATTATTACTCTATATTATCCCATTATAAGACGTAAAAGTAAGCACTGATGGACTACACCAGAAGGTCAAAGCGCTAGCCGAATTTCTTCAATGAATAGTTCGAACGGCAAGAGGACTAATTTGGGAATGTAAATCATTGTACGACCCAATTTCATGTTTCGTTATTTTTTTAAATTCCACCTTTATCGAAAACTTTGCGCGGCAACATTAAAAATTATTTTCCAGATCAAGTAAACAATAATTACAGAAGCAGTGGAGAACAGCCTGAATAACAAAAAAAGAAAATAATGTGGTTTCTGTTCATCAAAAATACGACGTACGTCCAAAATGGTATGTTTAAAATGCAATGCACCTATATGTGGCAACCACAAATATTTAGTTTGTAAATCTCGCATATAATGCTATTTGAATTTATAATTTTTTTTGGTACAGATACTATTATCTAAGCAAAGTACAACAAAAGAATTTTTTTTAGTTTTTAGAGCCGAACTGAAATCCTTTGTAAATAACACTTTAAGTTGTGATATTTTTTACGACTTATTGCATTTTATTTTTAATTTTATTTTTATTATTGTTTCCTGTTTAAAAATTACTTTATATTAAAAAAAATTGAATAAATAAATGATTTTAACAAAAAAATGTATCAATATTATTTTCGGTGATGTCCTTTAATGGATATTAACTAGCACACGTCTTTCAGGCGTACCGTTATCTTTTCAGTACACAAAAATAACGTTATCTAACTAGGGTCAAAAATAAATTTCAAATGAAATCGAAAATTGCATTTATAATTATTTTTATCATTTTCTTTTTCTGCGTATCTGTGTGTGTGTGAGCTAATAAATTTTTAACAAAATAAACCATTAAATTTGTAGACACCTGTATAAAATTTTTTTTATAGAAAACTTCATATGCAAACTCAAATGCAAAAGAAGAGAAAAATTGAAAAATGATATTGATAGATATTTAAAAGCATTTCCATGTTCATTTTATTTCAATTTAAAATGTATTTATTCAGTCATTCTCTTGACTGTTTTTACATGCACTCGGAAGAGAAATCTAAAATGTACATTTATTTTGTTTATGATAAATTTGTTAAAAAAAAGGTTTAAAAGTATTTTATTGTTAAGAGCAAAGAAGAAAAGTTATTTAAAGAACATTTAAGTGATAAGGCAGTTTTACATGCAAATGATGTACGCACAGTGGCATAAAATAAAAAATGTTAAAAGGATAGTCAAGAAAGCCTTAGCCTATATAATCCTTTAATAATTACGAGAATTAACTGAGTGATTTGGGAGAAACATTTATGGTGTTTTCCTTTCTACAAAAAATGTGACATTTTATTTAAAAAAATGCAATTTGGTGTTCGTTTCTTAAAAAGGTTTTGCTCTCCTAAAGCGTAGCATGTTTTATTCTAAAAAAAAAACCTTTACTAATGGCATAAGGCATTACACTACGGCCCGTATAAATCGACAGTGTTGATAATGCCCTATAAAAGGATGGCTTCTGTTTATATATAGGGTTACCAGACGAAGTTGGGGAAAATCGCCTCTAATCCGGACAGTAAAAATTTAAAATTTTAGCAGTTATTTTTTCTATTATTTAAAATTAAAAACATAAGCAGGCATTACATTGTTAATGATAGGTTGTCAGTGATATGAAATTTAAGTGGATTCGGTGTTATAGAATGGTTTTTGAAAAAAAAAGTCAAATCAATAAATCTGAAAAACTTGGTGTTAATAAATCAGCAATCTAGCAATGGTATTTTCTTGTTTACGTATTTTATAAAAAACAAACTAAAGAAATTGGAATTTCGTCATTCATTTTATTCAATTATTTATTTATTTAATATCAATCTATTACAAAATTTTGGTTTATGTAAATTTTTTTTTATATTTTGAAGAACAAACTTTTTAATTTATGTATGCAGATATTTTTATTATATTTTTAAGAACAAACTTTTTGTCAGCTGTTAAAAACAGGGTGGTCAAATTTTGTGTTTTGTTCTCGTCAAATAAAAAATTGCATTACTACTGGGTCGGCAAGACATTTCATACATGTACCTTTTAACAAGGTGGCATTGTTATTGTAGAAAAGAAAACACTATTAGTTAATTCTAACGCTGTCACAACAAATTTTGTGATGCCATAAATGCTTATAAAAGTTCACTATGCCAAATTGTTTCTCGATATTAATATTTATAAAATAATTATTAAGGTAGAAGTTAAACAAATCGTGAGTACTGACATAATTTAAACGTTCTTGAGAGCAACATTCCTGTATAATTTATTTAAAATTAGGAAATCGACTACACATAGAGAAAAAATAAAGTTGGGCATGGTTACGGCAACTACACTATGTTTATTGTAACAATATATTATTGTCGTACATAAAATATTGTTATTTTTATTTAATATCAACAATATTATAGTTACTGTAAACATTTCAGTGTTTATGGTAATTATAAATTTAAATATGGTTCACTGAAAAATAATAATTTTTATAGCAACTAAATAATGATAACTTTGAAAACATGTTAAATTCCTCACAACCATTTAATGACATTTAATAGCCATAACATGATAACTTTCTATACTTGCACTCATAATATTTTTAAGATGCAAGCAAAATATCTTTGCTCCAATAATATTTTGTTATCGCCATTTGTAAAATAATTTTGCATCATTTGTGTAGCTTGTTTTACATATGCACCCAGAAAAAATATGTTTAAATATGGTCACCTCCAACAAAACTATTTTTATGTAAAATTGTAAATATACTATGGCTATTTTAACCATATTATTGTCATCGACAACCATATTATGGTTAAATTAGTCCTCCATCAAGAAGGCACAACCATATAATGGTTGCCACCGAACATGTTTTTGTTAATAAGAACTAAAATATGTTTAACATTTATAATAGCATCGTTGATTTTCAACTATAGAATGGTTGTGGCTTCTTGATAGAGGCCTAACTTAACAATAATATGGTTGTCGGTGACAATAATATGGTTAAATTATACATAATATGTTTACAATTTTCTTTAAAAATAGTTTTGTTGGAGGTGACCATATTCAAACATATTTTTTCTCTGCGTGTGCCTATCGAATTATTTGTTACTCAGTGGTTAAACAACTTTGAAAAATACCCATAAAAAAAACAAGTTTAAAGAAATTAAAATGTAAAGAAATTGTAGGTACATTAAAAAAAGTGTCACAAAATAGAAAATTAATGCTAAAAAAATTTTAATATTGTTTGAAAATGGTGCAAACATATTGACCATTGTTTTGTTTTCTTTTTTTAGAGAAGAAGAATTAAAATTCTATAAAATAATTTATAAATAATTGCGACCTGAGACAAAAATTTATTAAAAATATTATGTTTAAAGTTGCATCATACTATGATGTGAAATATCTGTAACAGTTTTACGTTAAGGTTGATGATGCAACTTTAAACATAATATTTTTAATAAATTTTTGTCTCAGGTCGCAATTATTTATAAATTACGTTATTTATTCTTATTTGACCTTTCCTTTTTATAATTATTTTTTAACGATAAAAATAAATAAATTTAATATTTTATAAATAAAACGACCTCAAGCTTAAACAATAAGAAATAATTATTTATAAATTATTTTTTAGAATTTTCATCCGTTTTCTCTAAAACAACACAAAACAATGGTCAATATTTTTGCACCATTTTCAAATATTATTTAAATTTTTTAGCATTGATATTTTATTTTGTGAAACTTTAC
This sequence comes from Pollenia amentaria, assembly GCA_943735925.1. NCBI lineage: Eukaryota > Metazoa > Arthropoda > Insecta > Diptera > Polleniidae > Pollenia > Pollenia amentaria. Next base: position 144,397,933 of record OX031009.1, on the reverse strand, counting down.
AATTTTTTTTTAATATACCTACAATTTCTTTATTTTTTGATTTCTTTACTTGGTTTTACTTTAATGGGTATTTTTTTTTTATTAAATAAAATAAACAATTAAAAACAAATCCAAAAGTCGCCTGCTTAACTTAATGCGGGTATTTAAAATAGACTTTCAGCTTATATTTTTTTAAATTATTTTTTATTTATTTATTAAAAGATTTTGTTTGTTGTGCTTAATTCCCCTTTTTTTAATAATTGATAAAAAATACTGAAATTAATTGTTGGAGGATACGCTATTCCTATACGCATTTCACTGGTTGCTTAGGCCAGATCATCAGGAAACGTTCTCCTAAATAATTTTATTGTTTTAGCAAGAAATCAAAATAAAAACAATTTGCCAGTTCAGTTTTTTATGCACGTACACTTGTAAAAATTTATTATCAAAGTTGTTTTTTATTTATTTGTTATATTTTTGACTTTTTAGTCACGGCACTTTTTAAACAACCTTTCTTAAAGAAAACTTTATTGTGGAGTTTCGGTTTTTTGAGTTTGTTCAATAAACTAAACCGTTTTTGAGTTACGCGAACATATGTAGTGCAACCTCCTCCATTTTCGAAATAACGGTATATCTCGAAAACCAGAGGTAATTTAAAAAAAGGTTAACCGTAGGTTGCGCAGTGTCATATACACACTGCGTATAACATTATTGATATGATCACTGCATGACAGATCAAAATGCACATCCGCGACAGATCCCTCACATCATATGCTGGTTTAATATTAGAATATAGCGAAAATATAGCGAAAATCAGATTTTTCAAACTTCAAGTTATTAAAGATATCTCAGTGAAGGAACAAGATATCACAAAGGTTAACCCCCATATTCATAAAAAATATTTTTGATCAATAACAGGTTTATTAAACAAATTTTCATAGAAAATTCGTTTCATAAACCTGCAATAAACCTAAAATATTTTTTATGAATATGGGGGTAAGTATTTATTTTTAAAGGTTCCTACATAGTAGCATTTTCAGATGACGTATCAGGTTTTTAAATAAAGACTAATTGGCGCAGTTCAAACGTCTCGAATATGGCAAAAAACAGGGTTCTTTAAATTTAAAGCGAAGATATCGCAAAAATCTTATGTTATGGATAAATTCCGGTTACAGGTTTGAATTCGGTGGAACTTAAATCTTAGAAAAGTATACTCTGATCCTTGGGCCCATTTGTTGGCCAGTGTTATTATATAAAAATTATGAAATCATCAAAAAATTCTATGCTGTTGACTTTTTTATTTGATTGACAATAATCTATAGCTCTCGTACAAGGCAATCTAAAAAATTGTAATTAGAAACAATTTTTAGTTCTTTCAAAGATAAAACCTGAATTTTTTTTTATTTATTGTTTAGTTTGCCTTATATTGGAGCTAAATATGTATTATTGTATTTCTACTTTATACATGAATATCTATTTATATTATTTGTTCCTTTAAAACTCAAGCAACCAGTATTTTCTTATGTATATTTTTTGCAACAAATATTCTCATTTTTATGTAACTTGTTTGTTTGTCTGCATCAAATACAAAATCAGTATTCTAATGCAAATGGCCTCACAGAAACATTTTCCTGTTGTTTTGTGGCTGTAATATTTCCAAAAACTACAGCAACAACAACTACAACAAGTAAATCTTTAAATTTTTTTTAGATCTTGATTGACAATGATTTTTGTATTTCTATTGTTTTTCTGTCCAATGAAAGAAAAATAAAGGGGAAAAATTGAAAAATAGAAATTTCAGGCATAACAATGTCCTGTTGATACAAGCAGTAACAACTTGTATCATGTTGCGTTCACATCAGTGTCTGTCTTCACACGCACTTGCACTAACAATATTTACATTTGCATTCTTTCACAGACAAAAAAAAAAGTAGTTACCGATAGTACAGTGACGTAAAATGAAAAAAAAACAATATATGAATATAGAACTTTCAAAGTGCAGGTTGGCCCAAAAAGACCTTCAAATGTTTTTGATTTAATGCTCCGTACTTAAACTCGAATATTTTGATTTAGCAGTCAAATAGTCTCTGGCTTGTCAACATTTATTTTGTCTTTAAAATGTACTGAGAAAAAGAAGGTGCCACTGATGCTGGTTGCCTATGGATTAATCTACAGTATTACTCGTTGATATCACCAATTAAATGGAAATTCGCTTTATCCGACACCGAAACATTATTTAAAAGATCGATTTTTGTGACTTCTCGCGTCGAAGAACTTGATCGTTGGTAAGAATAGAAAAATTCAGTTATAACCTGGAAAAAGAAATACAGAATTATATTAAAAAAAATATATGCGTGTTTAGCATTGGTAGGTCTTTTTGGGCCACACTGTACTAACGCGATTTGCATAAAATGAACTTAAAAATGCGAGAGTCTGTCAAATTTTAAACGTTTATTCATAGGCAAGCTTGATGGGAAATTGAAAGGCCACCGAGATTCTCCCCATGTAACTGCTGACTATCAGCGACTGCAGATGGCAGCTTTTCCATATATCTATGAAACGCACCTCTATTCGCAACCTGTGACGCATTCGATAGCACTCAGCTGCAGCTGATTTATCATACCTTTTCATTATAGTATATTATCCGGAGAGGCGACCCTTTGTTTCCGAATGGAACCTTAGGAAGCTATATATATATATATTACCTATAACCTATTTCTATTTTTCTGCCAACACTTGCATTCCGCGTCAATGGAACGGCTCATATTTTGAGGACAGGCCAATTTACAATTTAGGGTTAAGTGATACTTAATGGCAGATATTTTTCCTCTAACATGAAATATACGCTATTAAATACAAAAACGACGTGTGATAGATAATACTCCTGTTGTGAGTTCCTCATCTTGCAGGAATAGACAGACAATTCAGTTGCTAATTCAGCTATTTTCCTGTCGAATGTAGCGATTTTTATTTAAACTTTGCGGGAAAAATTGTGCTATTAGCCGAAAATTTAGCGATTTTATATTGTTGTTTTGTTCGTTTATAATAATTTTTTTTTTGACAACATTGTTAAAACGTTGTTTTGAAATAAACTAAAAGGCCAAATAAAAAACACAAACGGTACACAAACATATAAAAATAGTATGGAGCATGTTAGTGTGTATATAAATATTGATATGAAAGTGCTTGCACACAAAAAAGTATTGCTAAAATATTTTCAAACAAACGGTTGTTTCACAATTTTTCAAAAATTTCAACAAATTTGTCTACTGTTTCTATTAATATTTTGGTTTAATTTTTATTTTAGCAACAAAAATTTTGACAGCTATTTAACGCTCTTTAATGAAGTCGTTCTTTGGATTTTTTTTTTTTTGGATTATAAGCAACACTACTTTATGTGAAAAATATGAAAAACAACAAAAGCAACATACAAGCGGAGTTCAGGTTTTTGTGCAACTGGTCTTGCGAAAGAGCAAATGCAAAATTTCGTAGCTTTTTAATGAAATCTTACAGAAACTCTGTGTATTTTGTTGTTGAATTTAACAAATAAGATATGATATTTTGTATTTGTTCTTTCGCAGGACCAATTGCACTTAACACTGAACTCCTCTACAATTTTTTTTAAAGAAGTACAAGTATAATAAATATGATTTAATAATTAAGTAAAAACTATTTAATACATGTTGATATAAGAGAATGAAAAAATCCGTATTATATTTTTTTTAAAAATTTCAATTAAATACATCAAATTTTGAAAGTAGAATGATGACGAAAACCATATCGGGTCGTTTACTGCTGTTTTTAATTGATATTTCTTCTTCTGTAGCCAAGGAAAGGATACAGCAACAGTGCGTAAGAAAGAACAAACATTGTTGTGTATATATAACAAGACGGGAGAGTGTTCATAAATTATTTAAAAAAAAAATGTGTCACAAGGCCAGCCTTCTTGCCTTCTTGCCTTCTCCTCCTCTTCCTTCATCCTTTCTTCACTGCTTGCTGGGTGCGTGTCATTGATCGTACTAAAAGAGCAAACTTTGTTGTTATTTGATTCAGCAAAATTATTTTTTTGAAATTTTTATTAATTTCAGTTAATTTTTTGTTTGATTCAGCAAAATTAATTATTCGGAAATTTTCGTAAATATCATAAACAAATTATACCAACAGCCACAACTATTTTTTTTTTTTTTTTTTGAAAAAGTTGTTTTTTTCGATTAACGCAAAATTAAATGCAAAATAAATTATTTGAATATACAAATTTGTTTATAGGACCGATTTCAAACAAAAAAAGTTTTGATTCTACAATTTTTTTGTTCACAGAAAAAAATTTTGTTTATTGGATAAATCAGTTTAAATTAAAAATTTAACCAAGTGAATAAAACGTTTAATCAAGTTAATTTAACGTTTAATCAAGCGAATTAAATGTTTAATGCACTTGACTAAATTTTTAATTAAAACTGATTTTATTTTTGATTAATGCTTTAATTGGGGCAAACATTTTTTTTGTGTTTGTATTGGCTTATTAAAAATCAAGTCGGACTGGACTCACTTTACAGGTGGTGTTGAGCTTAAAATTTCAAGGTCTTAACTGTTATAAGTTTTATCGTGAATTAGTTAAGGAATAAGTATTACATTGTAACTGTAATTCGGTTTTCCTTATTATAATTATTATGTCGCAATTTTTATTTTTTTTTATTGCATGATAATTATTATTGATAAGGAAAAAAAATATTTGTTTCAAATAACTCTTATTTCTTGATTTTTATTTATAGATTATTTCGATAATAGTTACTCGAAAGACAGTGAAATAATAATTATTCGTAATAGTTATATTAATAATTAATAATTATAAATGTACACGTTTTGATCAATATTGTAAAATGCTCGATTATAATTGGGTTATTAACAAGCCCTGTCGTATGCATTGTATCGTAGTATGTTGTAAGTTTTCTGACGTATTAAAAATAAAATTTGACAGTTTGAAGTGAACAGTTTTTTGACTAAATATATTTTTAACTAACGAATTCATTTTTTTTAAAGCAATTGTATTTATAATGAAAATATGAATAAAAAGTAACAACTGATTTAATATTGGTTCTTCACTTAACATAACTCTGATTAAGCTTTACAATCATAATAAGTGCCAATTTTTCGTCAGTAAGATTGCATCTTTGGTCATTCAAAATCATACGCAAAGCGGAAAAGGTTCTTTCACTCCCAGAAAATAACACTGTTTCTATTTTTACAAAAATATGATTACAACTATACCAAACACATTTGTTATTGGTAAGCATATGCATTAACTATTTTTAGTTCTTTATATTTTTACTGCCGTATTCATAAAAAATAAAATAGATTTCAAACGTATTTTAAAACAAAATTTCAATACAAACTTTTCTTAAAACTGATTTCATATCCATTTTAGTTTTTTATGAATACGGCAGTTAACGTTTAACCAATTGAATTAATTGTTGTGTGTTAATGCATAAATTTCACAGGTAACGTTAGCTCAAAGGATATGGCTTTTGGACTACGAGCCAAGACGCCTAAGTTCAATCCTATATGTTATCATCTGTTTTTTTTTTTTTTTGCTTTTTTAACTTTTTTTTTAATATGTAATGTTTACAAACTAATATTAAAAACAAATTTCTAGTTACAAATAAAATTTCTGACGAATTGACTCTTACTTGACATTTATTTTAATCAATTTTGTCATTCTCATCTTCCAGTTCAGTTTGGAGCAAACATTTTTTTTTTTTTTTTTGTTCCGTTTCATACAGATTTTTTTATTTAAAAATTTTTCATAAAAAAATAGCAAAATTTTAATTATTATTTGTAAAAATTTATTAATAACTATTAAAAACCAATTTTTAAAATATAAATTGGAAAATAATAATTATCCATAACAAATACTTTTTTTATTATGCATAACTATTTCAAAGCAATAAATAAAAATATTAATTGGATATTAATCGTTATTTGCAATTAATTGCTTTTTAAGTCGTTCATAACAATTATTAACCAATTTTTAAAAATATTCCTCAAAATGGGAAATTTTTTCGATTTTGGAAATGAAGATAATAGTTATTTTGGGTCCTTGTAAAATTTAAATACAATTCACACGTTACATTCCGATTTCTGGCTCTTATTTAGGTGAGCCCGTAAGTTTATACAGAACTAAATTTCTCAGCCATTTTTTCTAATTTTACACCACTGTTCGAGGATGATGGTAATGATAAGGCCAACCAAAAAAAAACCAAATGCTTTTTTTTTGGTTTACAAGATAGATTGTTATTTATTGAAAACAAGTCACGATCATAAAAAAAAAACAAAAAAATAAGCTATATTTGTTAAGGCTTTTTTTTTTGCTTATTTTGGCAATATCTGCTTTTTTTTAGTTAATTTTGCAATATCGGCTTTTTTTACTTATTCTGTCATTTTAAGATAATTTTTAATTTTTTCATACGAAAAAAAAATTATTTAATAAATTTTTGTAAAAATCGATTTGAATTTTTGGGTGTGCAACTTTTTTTTTATAAATACTAAAAAAATCAACCCTTTTTGTGCTGTAACAACTCTGGTTAAAAAAAAATCGTTCAACGTTATGGTAATATTTTGTGTTTCCCTTGTACAATATCATCCCAACAAGGTATTAGAGGGTATTATGCATTTGTGCTGATGTGTGTAACACCTTAAAATATTGGTCCTAAAGTATACCGAACGACTCAGAATCACTTTCTAAGTTGATCTAACGATGTCCGTCCGGCTGGCTGGCTCGCTGTCCATGTAACCTTGTGCGCAAAGATCAGGTCGCCATTTTGAAGATGATTTAATAAAATTTGGTACATAGCTTCTAATTGGCATAAAGCGAATCGGTCTATAATTTCATTTAGCCCCCATACAAGGTTGTTTCCGGAATAGGGTCTTTGTGCCCACTATCAAACCAATTTTAATGAAATTTAAAACATATGTAGATAGATCCATTTTTATATGGACACAACGATATTAATTGTTTTTAAAAATAGGAGCACGAGGGGGGATGGGGGCAAAATCTGCCTATCATAATCTATCAAACTGATTTTAATGAAATTTAAAACATAAATAGATCCCTATTCATATAGCCATTCACTCTCGAAAATTTGTTTTTGTACACTGTGTTGTTGGGCTTGACCGACTTTACTTTCTTACTTGATTTTTATGTTACTCCTTCTTCGCGGTACTGTAACGTTTTGTATAAAACCTTTTTATCAACGTATTTTATTATTTGCTTGCTTAAGTTCTTTTCTCTCGAAAATTCCATAGCTGTATTATAACGATCAACTTCCTCAGTCACACAGTCACTTCATATAACAATACTCTTTCTGTAACGTCTTTTTACCATCATAGGTTGTAACGTCTTATTTCTTTTTAAATATAGTTTTTGTATAAAGTAACGTCTGTTAGTTCCCCTTCTCTCTGTTTTTGGTATAGTAACGTTTTTTTTTTTTTTGCATTCTCAATATAGGTCAAGCTATATGAATTTCTCTGTATATATTGGAATGAAAGTGATTTGCGGAACCAAATATTGTTCATTTCTGCAAATTTTGGGTTTTTACACGAAGTTGTAACAAAATTGGATACAAAAATGCCCGGTGTTCAGTTTTATTAAAAAATGAAGGATTTTCGGTACTAAAAGTTATTGGGGATATTTTGGGAGGCAAGCGGAATTGTAAGTCCAAACGTATAAAATATACTTCAGACCAACTACTCAATTTTAAATATGCTCCCTTAACATATGTAGACGTAGAAAGAACTTTATCTATGTACAAGAAATAGACAGAGTTTTCTTTTCGAAAATTAATCGCATCAATTTATAATTTACTGTAACAACGTATTAAACGAATAACGGGGAAAATAAACAATAAAATTAAATTGCTTTTTTTAAATTTTAACAGCTTATTTTCATGCTTTTAAACGCTTTTTTAAAACTTAAAACTGTTTTTTTTTGGTGCTTTTTTTTGGTTGCCCTAGTAATGATGAAGTTTTACTTGTTGATTTTTATGTAGGCCGCGTATTTTATTTTGCAAATGTTTGAACTGTATCGGTGCAGATTTATATATTTATGTATATTTGATATGCCTTCCTGTTGAACGGATCTTTATCATGACGTTTATTAGTAGAAATAAGGAAAATTTACATTTACATTTGGCAGGATCGCCATGTACACAGAAAAAATTATTAAATTTCTCCAATCACCAAATTTATTCCAAATTCATAATATCTAGCAAACAAGTTGTTGACTTTGCACCTATTACCAAAATGATTATATTGATTACTAAAAATTTTAAAATTTTGAAAAAATATTTTCAATAAATGATATTTTTAATTTAAATGAAAAAAGTGATCAATTAACTTTGCCATTTCAAACAATGTGTTAATTTATTTAAATAAATATTCCCAACAACAATTCTACATGTTTAAATTATTTTATTTTAAAAGACAAAAGTCAATTAAGATTTTTTGTTATTTAATTAAAATTTTAATTGAAAATTTATTTCAAAACAACTAAAATGTTAATTAAGCCAAAATTAAATTTTTAATTTTCTTTCAACAAAAAAGATAATTGATTCAATTATCACATTAATTAAATTGAAATACTTTTTAAACCATTTTTTTAATTGATAAAACACTTTTTTCTGTGTAATAAAAAGACAAGACGGTCTGTATTTTTTTTTTTTTTTTTTTTTTTTTTTGATCAATGCTAATCGATTCCTCTTAATTGCAACTTTTAACTTATATACTTAGAATTGGCATTTCTTTCGCTAAACTAGACCAGATTTACAATTAATTCTTTAAAAAAATTTAGTTTGCTTAGTTTAACAATTACAATGTTAACATGTTAAGTCATAAAACAGGAATTTGCAAACAATTCATAATTCATACATTGAACTGTGGTTCTGTATAATACACGAGCACTGACTTTGTTCTTTTATATTCATAAATATTGGATTATAAATTCTTACAATAAATATCTTTATTATTAAAACGTGGAACTGAATTTGAGTACTGACCTATCTTAACATAATCAATTTCCATTTGTTAGTGGTGTTGTTTATTAACTGACTTTTTTTTAAATTTTGTGTTTGTATAGTTGTTTGGCTTATTTTTAAGTTCATCGGTTTTTCTTTATTAAAAATTTTTGTTATTTCGATCAAAGTGAAATCTGTTAATATACTACAAAGTAAAGAAAATTTTGAAAAATAAAAAAACACAAGGTATACACTGAAATATATTTGGCTCTGCTACAATTTGTAGCACTGGTTCCTCTAAAGAGAGTTAACTCAAAATTTTTCAATTTTCACTTTATGCTAGAAATCGATGTACAGTGGTAATATCTACCCACTGTAAAAATCTTACATCATTTTCTCTAGTATTTTGTCAAAAAAAAAAAAAAAAATGCAATTGTATCCCCCTTCCTGATATAAGAGTACATATATAAAGAAACAGTTTTTTGTCTCTACTGAAAATTTAAAAATTTCGAGTTAACCCCCTTTCGAGAAACCGGGTTATTTAAGAAACTACATATCGAGGGCCTATATTCAAAACCCTCTATCTTTGATTTTCACGAAAATTACTTTTTAATGGTAATATGTTCAGTAAAACAACCGTCATCTATGGTGTGATTTTCATAACAAACATGCTTTTTTTTGCTGTTTTATTTGCATTTTTGTACTTTCTCTATCTTACACAATTAATTTTTCTGAATGCAAAACCCTCTATCTCTTCTAATAATTAATTTTCAAATATTTTTTGGAATAACTTGTTCTTGCAATACATGTTTTTTTTACTTTTTTTTGCAAGCTGAACATGAATTTGACATTATAACACCGGAATACCATTACTTTTACGATCATTTACACCAATCAAACTCCAAACAAACTTAAAAAAGCAAAAACAAAAAAAAAATTGTTTAATATTGTTAATTGTTAATTTTTTTTATCTTATGTTGTATTATCTTAAATAAACCACGTTAAACACCGACAGATGGCATAAATAAAATCAAAATAATTTATTTTTATTAAAATGCAAAACTCTCTATATTTTCAATTTTTATACATACATATTGAATATTTTTGAGAAGGAAAACCCTCTATCTCGCATAAAGTCCCCAATAATGCACAATTTTATGAACCAATTATCTGTAAGATTCAGTAGTTGATTTAAAAAATATTGTAGAATTTTAATAACTCAAGTAATCCGCGAAAAAAACAGTTTTTTGGCTCTCCTGAAAAGTTGTGTTTTTTAAGATAGAGTATTTTGAATATAGGCCCTCGATATTTAGGTTGTAGTATTTATATGTCAGGTCCAAAAATGTGTTAAGATTAGATTGGGCTCACAATTTGAACGGTATTTCACATTAGTTTACAACATAACGAACAATTTGAAGATGTTTAAGTGTTTGTCATACAATTTAGGCCTTTGAAGCACTTTGCAAAGCAACAGAGCAAAATCTGACTCAATTTACTCCCACATTAACCAAAACCTCACAGGAAAATTTGAGTTTGGTTCGTAAGTACCCATTGGGGTAATAAAGGCAGCAGAGCCACATGTCACTTTTACTCGAATAAATGTAGTATAATTGTTAAAATCGCCATAACATTTATACTTATTTAATCTCACTAACAACCTTCGCTAGGCCCAGTCACGAAAATTATGTTCGAAATACTATATACAAGGCCTATTAGGACCGTCTACACTCAAAATATTATGTAGCTAAATTCAACTGAAAATTCATTTCAAACAACTCAAACGTTATTTAAAAAAACGGATCATTTACATTTCATATAAGATAAATGAATTTTACATTAATTTTAAAATTTGTATTTATTAAACAGCATATTCCGTAAAATTTAAGAGTTATTACTTATAAAAAAATATTTTAACCGACAGAAAATCAAACTACATAACAACTAAATTATGGAAAAACATTTTTTTTTTTGGTAGTTTGTTCTTTTGAATAACAAACATAAATGTAAAAAATTAAGTTATTCGTAAAACGAATTTTATAATCCCCAATAAGTTTCTGTACTAATTTTAAGAGTGTATACATATAACTCATTTCATTTAATGCTATTTTTTACACATCAGTGTTTTTGATGTTAAAACAGTTTGATATATTTCAATCAAAATCGATTTTATTTAAAGGACATTTAACTTTAACAATTGTAAATAAATACGATGTTTATTGCATAAATAAATTTTAATTTATATGGAATATTCTTGCCTAATTTAATTAGGCTTAAAGAAATTCAATGGAGTGTAAATTTAATTATCAAACAATTTGTTTTGGTTAAAATTTAAAGGATAATTGACATACAATAAGAATTAAGAGAAATGATTGATTTGAGTTAATTTTATACATAAACATATGTAACTACACCTTTACATATGTAAGCTTTAACCATAGATCGATCCTTGGAACAAAAATGTTCCATATAAATTTTATTTTACTCTTCAAGTTTTTGTAAGTGAAAATTTAGTTTCCGTCTTCGAGCAATTTGTAAATGCATCATTAGTGATTGCCTTATGGCCTTTTGTAAGAAAATTTATTTCCAAGTTTTGTTGTAATTCCAAAATTTCATAATGCTATCCTATTCTATCCTTGGTGCCGTTGTTGAGTTTGTAACCGTATTTGTTTTATTTATATTTCACTCCTCCTAAAGGCGAATTTACAACAACCAAATATGTAGATAAATCGCCAGACGGTTTTTTTTTTTTTTTTTTTTTTTTTATTTTTTGTAAAATCCAGAACTATGTATATCAAGCATCCAACAACAAAGATACTAAAAATTAAATAAGTTACAGCTGCGCTGTCAGTTCCACCTGTTACAAATACACAGCTTGAGTATTTAGTTTGTGCATAGTTCCGCTTGTACACGACGTATTCGGCAAGCAATATAGTAGCAATATAGTAGTTTTGGATTTTAGTGGAATTTCATTTGAAAATATGTAAAAATTAACAAAAATGTCCAAAGGGTTGATTTTTTTTAGAATCGATCTACGGATTTTAGTGGAATTTTATTTGGAAATATGTAAAAATTAACAAAAATGTCCAATGGGTTGATTTTTTTTAGGATCGATCTACGGATTTTAGTGGAATTTTATTTAGAAATATGTAAAAATTAACAAAAATGTCCAATGGGTTGATTTTTTTTAGGATCGATCTACGGTTAAGACCAGTGATATGAAAAATGTGTACACCGAGCATTTCTTTGGCCTAATATGCAAAATTGCTAAATCCACTTTTTAAGTAAATTGAGATTTTGAGGCCGTGTGGTAGAGAAACTACGCCTCGTCGACCAGCGTCTAGTTTTTCTTCAATTTGAGTCTTAAAGTATGTATAGAATTTGAAAAGAAAAACTGCTCTCAAGCTGCAATTATTAAATACAAGTTTTTTGTTTCTCCTGTAAAATGTGCTGAAAGTGAATTAGCAGTTTTGCATATTAAGTCGACTCACAGGTTGTTTACCAATCTAGCCGGACATTAGGCAAACAAATTAAATGTAAAAATTAAAATACGCAGTTCGACAAACAACAATATTCTGCATCGTACAGTGAATTTTCAAGGCTTTTGCCTGCGATTTGTGGTTTTGGGACACTGTTAAATTCAGGAAAGTTGACTTTTTACGGTTTTGAGGGGTTTAAAATATATTTTTTTTTGTGGGTGAACGAATAAAGATTTTACATTGATTTTTTTCTGTGACATTAGGCTAAAAATTAAATTTGAGAAATGTAAAAAATTAAAATACGCAGTTCGACAGACAACAAAATTCTACATCGTACAGTCAATTTTCAAATCTTTTGCTTGCGATTTGTGGTTTTGGGACACCGTTAAAGTCAGGAAAGTTGACTTTTTACGGTTTTGAGGGGTTTAAAATATATTTTTTTGTGGGTGAACGAATAAAGATTTAACATTGATTTTTTTTCTGTGAATTATTAACGGCTACTTATAATAATTTTTAGAAAAATTTTATTTGAAATTTTTATGATAAAAAAATTCGTTCGAAATTAAAAAAAACGATTTTTGTTCCCTTTTTTGTAAAAACAAGCTAAAAGGTTTTTGAAAAAGAAGCTAGTTGCGACTTTAAAAATTGTAAACATCACGATAACCCGGGGATTACACATGCAAGTGCAAGTTCGAAAAACTCAATACACCCACACATTTTTACTAACACCATCACATTTTTCGTACTTGCAGCACAACTTGCAGGAGAATTAGCTTGCTAGTAAATTTTTGACACTTGCAGCAAGTGAAATGACAAATAAAGAAACAGTGTTACCATGGATGCCTTTTGTATCAATTTAATAGTAGTAAAATAAAAATTATGTTTATAGCTGATTTGCTGTGTATTTTGTGACGACAAGTTTTGTGGGCAAAACTCGGTCACATCCTGTTAGGCTCCTCACATTTTTTTATCAACCGTACCTTGCCTTACACTGTAATCACTACCCGTGGTCGCAAACTTTTGTACCACACTGTACATAACGGGCAGGAATGTGAGTTATAAAATAACAACCAACAACACTACACAGCAATCGCGACAAACAAGTAAACAAGAAACACTAACAACAAACAAGTAACAATAACAAAGCAAGCAGTTTTAAACATAAACAACAAGCAACAAAAATATACGTAGGACAAGTAAAGAGACATAACAATAACAACTGTAGGTACTGATTATTGTTAGTGTAAAATATTAGTCCGAATTTAGTATAAAAAGGGCAGCATAAACGTTGAACAGACACTTGTTATCGAGCCGAGCTCAAGAACACATCAGGTAAGCGAAGTAGCAATTCTAGTAAAACAACCCAGTAGACAATTTCACCGAGTGGTTTTCTAACACAGAGTGAAATTCTAGTAAAACAAACCAGTAGACAATTTCACCGAATGGTTTTCTAACACAGAGTGAAATTCTAGTAAAACAAACCAGTAGACAATTTCACCGAGTGGTTTGCTAACACAGAGTGAAATTCTAGTAAAACAACCCAGTAGACAATTTCACCGCGTGGTTTTCTAACACAGAGTGAAATTCTAGTAAAACAACCCAGTAGACAATTTCACCGAATGGTTTTCTAACACAGAGTGAAATTCTAGTAAAACAAACCAGTAGACAATTTCACCGAGTGGTTTGCTAACACAGAGTGAAATTCTAGTAAAACAACCCAGTAGACAATTTCACCGCGTGGTTTTCTAACACAGAGTGAAATTCTAGTAAAACAACCCAGTAGACAATTTCACCGAATGGTTTTCTAACACAGAGTGAAATTCTAGTAAAACAAACCAGTAGACAATTTCACCGAGTGGTTTGCTAACACAGAGTGAAATTCTAGTAAAACAAACCAGTAGACAATTTCACCGAATGGTTTTCTAACACAGAGTGAAATTCTAGTAAAACAAACCAGTAGACAATTTCACCGAGTGGTTTGCTAACACAGAGTGAAATTCTAGTAAAACAACCCAGTAGACAATTTCACCGCGTGGTTTTCTAACACAGAGTGAAATTCTAGTAAAACAACCCAGTAGACAATTTCACCGAGTGGTTTTCTAACACAGAGTGAAATTCTAGTAAAACAACCCAGTAGACAATTTTACCGCGTGGTTTTCTAACACAGAGTGAAATTCTAGTAAAACAACCCAGTAGACAATTTCACCGAGTGGTTTTCTAACACAGAGTGAAATTCTAGTAAAACAACCCAGTAGACAATTTCTCCGAGTGGTTTTCTAACACAGAGTGAAATTCTAGTAAAACAACCCAGTAGACAATTTCACCGAGTGGTTTTCTAACACAGAGTGAAATTCTAGTAAAACAACCCAGTAGACAATTTCACCGCGTGGTTTTCTAACACAGAGTGAAATTCTAGTAAAATAACCCAGTATACAATTACACCGAGTGGTTTTCTAACACGGTTTTCTAACACAGAGTGAAATTCTAGTAAAACAATCCAAGTAGACAATTTCACCGCGTGGTTTTCTAACACAGAGTGAAATTCTGGTAAAACAACCCAGTAGACAATTTCACCGAGTGGTTTTCTAACACAGAGTGAAATTCCAGTAAAATAACCCAGTAGGCAATTTCACCGAGTGGTTTGCTAACACAGAGTGAAATCCTAGTAACCAACAAATACCCAGTAGAAACTTTTCCCTAGCGTGTTTTCCTAACACCAAGCAAAATAGCCAGTAGAGCATTTCACGAAAGTGAGATTGTAGAACAACCCGAAATATCCCGTAGTGAAAACCCCAGAAGAGTTTTCCCCAAATTCCCCGTAACAAGCGGCACAACAAAGATCTCCCTACGCTAAGATTGATACCAGCTTAAGCAGCCAAGTTACTACAGCAACAAGACGAGAAAGGACATAACACGGAAGGAGTGCTGAGGCAGTATAAGCGGAAACACAACGCAACCAATTATACATAATTATCTCCATTACTTGTAAATTATAATAATACTAATAAACTTAATGAATTTGTTGTTAAAATAAACAAAATCAACACGTGTCATATTTTCTTGTAACGAACCTGGACAAAGGCTGAGTATACCCCAAAATAAAGTCGTTACAAGTGGCGCCCGAGCAGGGACTTCAACAGGAAAATAACACAGAAAGTAACAAAGAAGCAAGATGGTCAAAATCAACTGGGTGTACAGTTTGAAAAAAGAAGAGCTGGTAGCCTATGCCGAAGAGTTCGAATTGGAATCGAGTGGCACAGTGGAGGAGATACGAAGACGGTTTTCTGAATTCATTAAAGGCGGTGAACACCAACCTGATGAACTGCTACGGCTCGAGGAATTGGAGCAGAAACATGGGAAAGCAGCATCGCCAGCTAAACCAGAAACAAAAACCGACAGTAGCGGCACGGGAGTCGCGTTCACAATCCCCCACATTCAGGTAAGCGATACCGAAACCGCAGGTGGCCTGTACAGGAACCAGCCAAATGAACAGCAAGTACCGACACCTTACAGCGAACAACGGCAGGATGAGCGAACAGAATACCTGCAGGCTATTGAACCAGTTAGAAAGTGGTCTTTTAAGTTTGACGGCAGCAGGGACCCCATCGCATGGATCGAGCGGGTGGAGGAACTGGCAGATGTATATGAAATACGCTTGAATTTACTTCCCCGTACCATGCCAGAGTTACTCAGGGACTTCGCCCTATCATGGTACCGCAACAACAATAAGCGCTGGACCTCGTGGAATAACTTCAGACACGACTTCCTCGCATTTTTCTTACCATCAGGCTACCTCAATAAATTAGAAGACACGATACGGGCCAGGAAACAGCAGCCGAATGAATCGTTCAAAACGTATATGGTACAACTACAGGATCTGATGAGACAAGCCGGATATAGTGAGGAACAAAAACTAGAGAGGCTATACGGCAATACCACGACTGGATACAGGCTGTATATAAAACGGCAAGATTTCCATACCCTGCAGGAATTATCAAGGCTGGCAGAAGACTACGAAGAAGTACAGTCAGAACAGGCACGAAATCAACCTAAACCGGTAGTGCCACAGAGGAGAAATCCAGGAGGAAATCACCAGCAAAGCACTTCAAGAGACACCACGGAAAACACAAATAGGGCAAGGCAAGTCAACCCCAGTATCGTATGCCGACGATGTGGTCAAGAAGGGCATGTCTACAGGAATTGCCAAAACGAGCAAAAATTATTCTGTTGGGACTGTGGGCGACCAAACGTGAAAACCATAGAATGCTGCAGAAGACAGGCGGGAAACTCTCAGGGGCCTCATCAGTAAGGGTAGATGAGGCCGGTGGCGATAAACCCTATCAGTATGGCTCGAAATCCAGCACCTTTTATATACACGAAGGACACATGTTTTTAAAAATCAACATAAATGGGCAGGAAGCGAAAGCGATGATCGACACTGGGGCATCTAGAAGTTTTATTAGTTGGCAATGCGCCGAGAGGCTCACAAAGGGAAAGGAACGATTTCTGAGCGAGGTGATTGTTTCACTAGCCGATGCATCACAAACTAGAGTACAGGAGGGTGTAAAGGTCACAATAACTTGTGGAAATAAAAGATTGCCAATGAATTTATTAATACTGCCAAAAAATACTGGATAATATCATTTTGGGAATGGATTTCTTGACGGCGATGGGCACAACACTAAAATGCGGAACGGAGGAAATCCAGCTGGGCGAAGACCCAATGACGACAAATGTCCAGAGGGTACGACTTACGGGATTATCAGAAGACGAGGAGGAACAACAAGTAACAAGGTTTTTAGAAAAGGAACTAGAAATGTTTAAAGGAATAAAAGGGGTATCTAACATAGCCGAACACCGTATCACTATGAAAGATGACGTACCTTTTAAACACAGATACATGCCTACAAATCCAGCAAAACAACAAATTATAAGTGAACTAGTGGACGAGTTAATTGAAACAGGATGCATTGAGCCATCACACAGCCCCTATAGTTCGCCAATCGTACTTGCCCCTAAGAAAAATGGTAAATGGAGGCTTTGTTGCGACTTTCGTCAGCTAAACAGCAGGTCAATCTCAGATGCATACCCGCTACCCCGAATAAATTCAATTCTGGAGCGCTTAAGGGAGGCCAAGTACTTTAGCACCATTGACCTAAAGAATGGTTACTGGCAAATCCCAATGGAAAAAAGAAGCAAAATGTATACGGCGTTCGTGGTACCCGGCCGAGGGCTTTATCAATGGAAGGTAATGCCGTTCGGATTACATTCAGCCCCAGCAACATTCCAACGTGCACTAGATCAGGTCATAGGCCCTGAGTTGGAACCCTATGCGTTTGCCTACTTGGACGATATTATTGTCACAGGAAAGACCTTGGCCGAACATAAGAGTAATTTAAGAGTAGTTTTCAAAAGACTACGGGAGGCGAATCTAAAGATAAATAAGGAAAAATGTGAGTTCATGCAAAAGAAGATTAAGTATCTGGGCCATATGATCGGAGAAGAGGGTATTCAAACAGACCCGGATAAGATTGCGGCAATTAAGGAGATGGCCCCGCCTAAGGACGTGAAAGGCGTAAGAAGGGTACTAGGAGTCGCCTCATGGTACCGCAGATTTGTCCCAAACTTTTCCAAAATAGTGGAACCAATTACACGGCTGTTAAAAAAAAACATAAGATGGAAGTGGGGACAAGAACAGCAAGAAGCGTTTGAACAACTAAAGGAACATCTGACAGAAGCACCAATTCTTGCCTGCCCAGACTTTTCCAAGCAATTCACGCTACAAACTGACGCTTGTGACTTCGGCCTGGGTGCGGTCCTTACACAGGAAATGGACGAAGGAGAACGAGTGATTGCATATGCCAGTCGAAAATTAAACAAAGCAGAATGCAACTACTCCGCAACTGAAAAGGAGTGCCTGGCAATCGTATGGGGAATACGGAAAATGAGGCCGTACCTAGAAGGTTACCATTTTAGGGTTATCACAGATCACCTCTCACTAAAATGGCGAAATAGCCTAGAGAACCCCACAGGAAGGATAGCTCGATGGGCGCTGGAACTGCAACAATATTCCTTTGAGGTGGAATACCGGCGGGGAAAGAGTAATGTGGTAGCAGACACTTTATCAAGGGAGCCATTAGACACCCTGTGTACCACAGCTATAGAATCCGGAGATGAAAAATGTGCCTGGCTAGAACGGAAAATCAGGGAGGTTCAAGAAAATCCGGAAAAGTTCTCCGATTATATTGTAGAGAACGGTAATCTATACCGGCATATTCCTAGTCGGAACGAGGTCGAAGGCTGCACACCCTGGAAACTATGTGTGCCAAAGCACCTCCGGCAGCGAGTTCTACAGGAAAATCACGATCAACCAGGGGCAGGACACATGGGAATACGGAAGACCATCGCCCGAGTTTGCAACCGCTACTATTGGCCTGGTCTATTCAGGCAAGTAGCAAAATACGTCAGGAACTGCGTTTCGTGTCAACGATACAAGGCCAGCCAACAAAAACCAGCAGGAATGATGTTAACACAAATTCCAGAAGAACCTTGGGCCATTGTTTGCGCAGATTTTGTAGGACCCCTGCCACGATCAAAACACGGCAATACAATGTTGTTAGTTTTCTTCGACAAATTTTCAAAATGGACGGAACTGATGCCAGCTAGAAAAGCTACAAGTGATATAGCGAAGAAAGGGCTCAGAGAAAGAATAATAAGCCGCTTTGGAACCCCAAAATGTCTGGTTACGGACAACGGAACACAATTTACGAGCAGGTCATTTGTCAAATTTTTATCAGATTACGGCATACAACACCAACTAACAGCACCCTATACACCACAGGAAAACCCCACGGAACGAGCAAACCGCACAGTGAAAACGATGATTGCACAATACGCAGGAGACAACCAAAGGACATGGGATGACCAGTTACCAGAAATTATGCTAGCAGTCAACTCAAGCGTTTCAGAGGTAACGGGCTATAGCCCCAGTTACATTGTTCAAGGACGAGAACCAAGATTACCAGGAATGCTGTACGATGAAGTTACCACTGGGACAGGAGGAGTAGGCATCGAACCAAGTGAACGAGCCACACTGCTTAAGGAAATTTTCCAACTTGTAAAGCGAAATCTAGAAGTAGCCGCTCAAGACCAGCGCAGATATTATAATCTCAGAAGACGAGAATGGAAACCCAAGAAAGGGGACCAAGTCCTAGTAAAACAACACCCTTTGTCAAAAGCAGTGGAAGGCTTCGCCGCAAAACTAGCTGCCAGATATGACGGCCCATACGAAATAAGAGGATTCATTTCCCCCGTAATCGCCGAAATAACGGACAAACAGGGGCGGAAAAGAACTGCCCACCTGGGGGAACTTAAACCCTTCAATGTTGAGTGATGTCCGTAGTAAAATACCTGTGTCGTCCTACTAACAAATTTCCCTTACACCTAGAATCACCTAACCCAAATCTCCTTACCAAACCCCTTACAGGTACCATGAATACAAAACCCTCCAAATTGTCCCAAGATGAAAAGTTCGAGAGAACCCGCCGTCAAGTAAGAGAGCGCTATACGACCCTAGAAACCAGAAAACGGCGAGCCATCTTTATTACCGACCCTAAGGTGAGACTGACACGTATGTCCACTCGCGCAACAACAAAGTCAGAAGGCACCGAATGGCAGCTATCCGCCGAACAAAAAAGCTTTCTGGAAAAAGACCTGGCCCTCAGCGACAGTGAAACGGAAGGGGCCCACGAAACAACCAACCCACGACAAGAAGAGAAGAAAGAAGTCGCCTCGATACCGGTAATCGACCTCACCCAGGACCACGAGAATGAACTTTTTCCCACCGACTGCTCACAATCAGTCGCTCACGTACACCCAGAGGACCTTACGTCGGAACTGGAACAGGCAGTGGGAGAATGGTATGGAGACGACATCATCTCAATCAATACCGACACAACGTGGAGTGATGTAGGAGAAATTCCAGCAACCCCAACTGAATCCCCAACAGCAGTCACCATTGAGACACTCAGTGTAGGCCACGTGTCCCAAGGTCTGGAATTTGGAACCCACATAGGCAATCACACCGGGGAGCCATTACCGACGGAGCTATGGACATATGTGATAGATCTTATACAAGATCCAAACCGTAAGGGAAGGTTAAATTTTCTAAAAGAATTCAAAGAAAAAACATATAGAATAAGAGTTTCCAAATTTGGTTCCGCTACCGTAAGGTACTGGGAAAAGAAATAAATAAAACCACCAAAAAAAAAAAAACATATTGTATATATATATGGTTGCTTAATATTTTTTTTTCCCCCGGAAGAAAGGGAGGAATGTGACGACAAGTTTTGTGGGCAAAACTCGGTCACATCCTGTTAGGCTCCTCACATTTTTTTATCAACCGTACCTTGCCTTACACTGTAATCACTACCCGTGGTCGCAAACTTTTGTACCACACTGTACATAACGGGCAGGAATGTGAGTTATAAAATAACAACCAACAACACTACACAGCAATCGCGACAAACAAGTAAACAAGAAACACTAACAACAAACAAGTAACAATAACAAAGCAAGCAGTTTTAAACATAAACAACAAGCAACAAAAATATACGTAGGACAAGTAAAGAGACATAACAATAACAACTGTAGGTACTGATTATTGTTAGTGTAAAATATTAGTCCGAATTTAGTATAAAAAGGGCAGCATAAACGTTGAACAGACACTTGTTATCGAGCCGAGCTCAAGAACACATCAGGTAAGCGAAGTAGCAATTCTAGTAAAACAACCCAGTAGACAATTTCACCGAGTGGTTTTCTAACACAGAGTGAAATTCTAGTAAAACAAACCAGTAGACAATTTCACCGAATGGTTTTCTAACACAGAGTGAAATTCTAGTAAAACAAACCAGTAGACAATTTCACCGAGTGGTTTGCTAACACAGAGTGAAATTCTAGTAAAACAACCCAGTAGACAATTTCACCGCGTGGTTTTCTAACACAGAGTGAAATTCTAGTAAAACAACCCAGTAGACAATTTCACCGAATGGTTTTCTAACACAGAGTGAAATTCTAGTAAAACAAACCAGTAGACAATTTCACCGAGTGGTTTGCTAACACAGAGTGAAATTCTAGTAAAACAACCCAGTAGACAATTTCACCGCGTGGTTTTCTAACACAGAGTGAAATTCTAGTAAAACAACCCAGTAGACAATTTCACCGAATGGTTTTCTAACACAGAGTGAAATTCTAGTAAAACAAACCAGTAGACAATTTCACCGAGTGGTTTGCTAACACAGAGTGAAATTCTAGTAAAACAAACCAGTAGACAATTTCACCGAATGGTTTTCTAACACAGAGTGAAATTCTAGTAAAACAAACCAGTAGACAATTTCACCGAGTGGTTTGCTAACACAGAGTGAAATTCTAGTAAAACAACCCAGTAGACAATTTCACCGCGTGGTTTTCTAACACAGAGTGAAATTCTAGTAAAACAACCCAGTAGACAATTTCACCGAGTGGTTTTCTAACACAGAGTGAAATTCTAGTAAAACAACCCAGTAGACAATTTTACCGCGTGGTTTTCTAACACAGAGTGAAATTCTAGTAAAACAACCCAGTAGACAATTTCACCGAGTGGTTTTCTAACACAGAGTGAAATTCTAGTAAAACAACCCAGTAGACAATTTCTCCGAGTGGTTTTCTAACACAGAGTGAAATTCTAGTAAAACAACCCAGTAGACAATTTCACCGAGTGGTTTTCTAACACAGAGTGAAATTCTAGTAAAACAACCCAGTAGACAATTTCACCGCGTGGTTTTCTAACACAGAGTGAAATTCTAGTAAAATAACCCAGTATACAATTACACCGAGTGGTTTTCTAACACGGTTTTCTAACACAGAGTGAAATTCTAGTAAAACAATCCAAGTAGACAATTTCACCGCGTGGTTTTCTAACACAGAGTGAAATTCTGGTAAAACAACCCAGTAGACAATTTCACCGAGTGGTTTTCTAACACAGAGTGAAATTCCAGTAAAATAACCCAGTAGGCAATTTCACCGAGTGGTTTGCTAACACAGAGTGAAATCCTAGTAACCAACAAATACCCAGTAGAAACTTTTCCCTAGCGTGTTTTCCTAACACCAAGCAAAATAGCCAGTAGAGCATTTCACGAAAGTGAGATTGTAGAACAACCCGAAATATCCCGTAGTGAAAACCCCAGAAGAGTTTTCCCCAAATTCCCCGTAACAAGCGGCACAACAAAGATCTCCCTACGCTAAGATTGATACCAGCTTAAGCAGCCAAGTTACTACAGCAACAAGACGAGAAAGGACATAACACGGAAGGAGTGCTGAGGCAGTATAAGCGGAAACACAACGCAACCAATTATACATAATTATCTCCATTACTTGTAAATTATAATAATACTAATAAACTTAATGAATTTGTTGTTAAAATAAACAAAATCAACACGTGTCATATTTTCTTGTAACGAACCTGGACAAAGGCTGAGTATACCCCAAAATAAAGTCGTTACAATTTATACAAATAAAAAAACAAAACAAAAACACTACTAGACTGCAGCTTCATGGAATTTTTAAACATGAATTGCAAAAATTTTGTTAACAAAATATTTTTAAAGAAATTGTATGATATGGGTAACTACGGCAATACTGGATTCACATATTTTATAAATAAACATAATTTTTTCATCAAGATGGACCAAAAATAATATAAAGAAGAAATTTTTAAATCAATTTCATGATAACGTTAACATAATAATATTTTTTAAGCCCAAATATAAAGCTTTTTTTCATATTCGACCTTTTTTATTATAATTTATAAATTAAATAATTTTTTTCAAGCACAAGGTCTGTTTTATTCTATAAATTCTTCATTTTTCAACGTTTCGACATCTTTGGATGTCATCTTCAGGAATATCGAGTCACAAAAATACACAACAATTATTTTGTAGGTCTATTATTGCTTGAAAAAATTATTTAATTTATAAATTTATTGTTACTATTATAAATAAATTATAACTACGAATAAATAAATTATTTTCAGATAAATTAAATATTATTAAATACATAAGTCACATGAAACTTAAAAATTCATATTTTTTGTCGGTTAGAAAAATATATATAAAAATAAATTTTTTTGACAGGGTCGTTCCGGAGGTGGGTTTGGAGGGATACCTCTCCCTGTCCATAAAAGTTTACAAATGTAATTCTTACGGTATTAAGGCGTTAGTGGTCTTTTTCTTTTAATATTACCATTTTTATAAATATTAGAAAAGCGTAATTTTACGATCTCCTGGGTCCAATTTTAGGCTTTTTAACTTTCGCCGACGTTAAAAGTTGCAATTGCTAAACAAAAATATGGGAAAACTTTTAAAAAAATTGCATTAGTTCTTAGTTCTTCTAGGGGGAAGTTTTTCGTCCTTGGTCCGATTTTATTTATTTTTGAGCTTTACTTGCCTATGACCATAAAACATATTTCTGCAAAGTTTCATCGATCTAGGGGCACTCAATAACTTTTAAGAAGCAATATAAACTAAAACAAAAAGGAATATCCGGCTAGATTGGCAAAATACCCCAATGTGCGACGATTTGTTGCTCATGCATTCAATTTTTTTTTTTTTTTTTTTTTTTTAATGTTATTTACTTACTTAAATAATATTAACTTGTGCTTTGCAATTAAATATCCACTAAAAAATTTGATGTTCATTGTATTGCGGCATAAAAAATAGTTCAAAGAGAAAAGCAAAATAGGCCGCTTTCAGATAAAGGGACAGAAAAAAACCCAATATCTTTCGTCTGGTGCCGTGTCGCCTCTGTTTAACTCTGCGACAAGGTTAATATGGACGGTCAGCCAGCCGGACGGACATCTCCTTATTGATTCAAAAAGGGATTCTAAAAAAGATTCTAAGTCGATCCGTTTACTAAGCTGTTACAAACATTAGTACGATTACGGTATGGGTAAAATACTATTAAAGAATAACAACTTTGCTGATAGTCATAAAACTTACTGTTTTATGTAGCCTTTTTCATATTATAACTTGCGACACATTTTTATGTTTTATGGTGGTTCTACAGGGTTTAAAGTCTTGCACCACGTAGAATTATCGGGAAAAACATGAATTTGAGCCTCAACAAGAACGATGTATAAATCACACTGGGGCTAGAGGTAAAAAGTCTCCTAAAAAGTGCGATAATGCAAAACTGATTCTCAAGAATAAGAAGCCATTACAAGATAGAAACTTTAATTTGTTAAGAGTTGCTTTCAAGATTTCGTTTATGAAATATCGTGTTTTTTTTTTTTTTTTTAATTTTATAATTGTATACTGAAACTACCTATACCATTAAGATAATTTTGTTTTATTTGGCAAATGCAGTTAAAACATTAACTATTTAAAAAAAACCTTCAAAAATTTACCGAACTTGTAACTAATAATGGGAAACAAACAGAAAAAAATATCAATGTAAAGTTTACTACACCATGTTAATTTTACATTTTTTTTTAAATTGTTGAGTGAAAATCACAGTAGTTTTCTGCAAAAGTATGGATTTCATTTAAATTTATCATTGTTGTAAATGTGTAATTTTCAATAGGTTATTCTTTACCAATTGTGACCACTAGCTTGTACACAAGATCTATGTACAAGGACCGCCAGTCCTTTAGTAAGACGGGCGGACGTAGCCAAATCGGCTCGAAAAGCTATTTAAAGTCGATTGGTGTATTAAAAGCGGGAGTTGTATTAAAAATTTTATGCGTTACAATCTTTAACACAAACAGATTATACCCTCCAATCTTTAGTGGTGTAAGTTTTACGAATATCTAACATCGGCCAAAGTCTCTAAATCAAAATTATTATGGTCAAATTTTGAGACAAATGGAAATACTCCATTTGCCCAAATGAACAAATTAAACTGTATTTTGAACTGTATGGCAGTTTTTTCCAAGAGGGCTTGTATTATTATATATCAACATTTGTTTTTTACTTTTCGAATTTATTCTATGAGTTAAATTTCAGTTTTGTATTTTATTAAGCTTTTTGTAATAGCTCTATTCCTTAAAAATTTTTTTTTTTTAGAAATGACTTTATACACTACCAGACTATTATATTGTATTTTCTTGTTACATTTTACCTTAGCTTTCCGTTGGATAGCAATGAAGTATATTTATGTACAGAAAAATTTACAATTATTATCTTAGAAATAAATTATGGCGATGAAAAATAAGGTAGGACCAATCCCACATTTTACCCATCTAGGGGTATCCTAGGCACTGCAAGTGTCAAATTTAAGAATTTTATTAAACCGCCATATTTGTATGGTCAAATTTTTTAATATAGTCCAGGCAGTGCCTAGGATACCCAAGATGGTCGAAATGTATGACCAACCCCACTTTACTTCTCATCGTCATCATTTATTTCTAACATACCTACCAGCTATTTCCATTCCTTAAGGGGCCTTCCATACATAACGTTCAATACAACCTGGAAATATATTAATAAAAACGTGCCATAAATGCAAAGGAGTCGCCCCCTAGTGGGATATAATGTATGACCGACCTCAATTAGTTTTATGTCCCTAATATTTTCTCGAGGCATACTTGCCCTTTATCACCACTTCGTAGGGGGCTCCCATACAAATATTGCGTTGTAATAAATGCTAAAATTAATTAAAATTGTTCGTCTTTTGTGAATAAAATCAAAATTTGTTAACAGATTTTAATCGTTTTTTATATGTCTGGAAAAAATTAGAGCCGTAGCTGCACTTTCCCATTTTTGATGAATTTTTAAAAAACAAAAATTTTAAAATGTTGCTAAAAATAATTTTTTTTACCAAAAAAAAAATTTAATTATGTTTCCAACACGACTGCAAAATGAGAAAAAAAATTTAACTTTATTGTTTAGTTTCGGTTTTTTGAGTTTTTTCAATTAACTAAACCGTATTTGAGTTATGCGAACAAATGTTGTGCAACATCCGCCATTTTTGAAATACCGGCATATCTCGAAAACCACAGCTAACCCAAAAAACGGCTAGCTCCACTGGATTCAGCGTACCTGAATAAGGTTAAAAGCCAGGTGCCCAAAACGCCAGGTGTCTCAAAAAAAGTGTCGATTTCTAGCACAGTGTAATTGACCGTTAATCCCATACATCGTTACGTGAAACGCAAAAGGCCATAACTAACATATTAAAAATCGACTTTTCCATTGATTCTGATGCATCAACATAAATGTCTACAAAAAATTTTGGAATCGTTCGACCAAAATTAGCATTTTATTACAAAGAAGTTAGAGTGCTATATTCGGCTGTGCCGAATCTTTGATACCATCCACCGACAGGAGTGGGCTCTATATGATATCTACATATATGTTATTAACTAATCTTCATAAAAACGAACGTCAGCATTAAAATTGGTTGCAGTTTAGACCTACAACAAATTATTAACCGACAATAAGAAAGTTTTATGCGTTTCTTGTTAGAACTTTGAACTGGCTTGAGTAAAATATTATGATTCGTAACAGTTTTAGCCGAACTAAAATTAATTTTAGGAGGGTAATTTGTATTGGAACTATGGTAAATTATGGACCAATCATCCCAAAATTCTGAAGACTGATTTCTGGTATTACAAAAAATAAATTAGAATAAATTTCAATACAGCATTCTAATTATTTTTTCTGGCCATATGAATCTGAGCTGGAATAAATTTTACCGCAATGTCTATATCTGTTATGGTTTTAGGTGAATTTAATTTTTTCCCTAAAGTGGGCTTTATTTGGTTTTAGGTGCAATAAACTGTTTTCCGAGAGTAGGGTTAATATGTGGCCTAGGGTAAATTATGGACCGATCTCCACGAAATTTGGTAGAATTTCATTATGATAGCATTAATTATTACGGTTTTAGGCGTACTAAACGGTTTTTCGGGAGTAGGGTTTATATGGGGTCTAGGGTTAATTATGGACCGATCTTCACGAAATTTAGCAGTGTGATTTGTTGTCCCACAAAATTGTAGCGTACCGAATTTAGTTCTGATAGCACTTACAGTTTTAGGCGTAATAAACTGCTTTCCGGGAGAAGGACTTACATGGGACCTAGGGTAAATTATGGACCGATCTCCACGAAATTTGGTAGAATTTCATTATGATAGCATTAATTATTACGGTTTTAGGCGTACTAAACGGTTTTTCGGGAGTAGGGTATATATGGGGTCTAGGGTTAATTATGGACCGATCTTCACGAAATTTAGCAGTGTGATTTGTTGTCCCACAAAATTGTAGCGTACCGAATTTAGTTCTGATAGCACTTACAGTTTTAGGCGTAATAAACTGCTTTCCGGGAGAAGGACTTACATGGGACCTAGGGTAAATTATGGACCGATCTCCACGAAATTTGGTAGAATTTCATTATGATAGCATTAATTATTACGGTTTTAGGCGTACTAAACGGTTTTTCGGGAGTAGGGTTTATATGGGGTCTAGGGTTAATTATGGACCGATCTTCACGAAATTTAGCAGTGTGATTTGTTGTCCCACAAAATTGTAGCGTACCGAATTTAGTTCTGATAGCACTTACAGTTTTAGGCGTAATAAACTGCTTTCCGGGAGAAGGACTTACATGGGACCTAGGGTAAATTATGGACCGATCTCCACGAAATTTGGTAGAATTTCATTATGATAGCATTAATTATTACGGTTTTAGGCGTACTAAACGGTTTTTCGGGAGTAGGGTTTATATGGGGTCTAGGGTTAATTATGGACCGATCTTCACGAAATTTAGCAGTGTGATTTGTTGTCCCACAAAATTGTAGCGTACCGAATTTAGTTCTGATAGCACTTACAGTTTTAGGCGTAATAAACTGCTTTCCGGGAGAAGGGCTTACATGGGACCTAGGGTAAATTATGGACCGATCTTCAAAAAATTTTACTGTGATTTCTGGTCTTATAAAACTGTGACGTATGATACCGTTATTTATTACGGTTTTTGACGTACTAAACTGTTTTCTGCGAGTGGGATTTATATGGGGCCTATGGTCAATTATGGACCGATCTTCACGAAATTTAATAGTATGATTTGCAGTCGTATAAAGCGAATTCATGCAAAATGTTATATCATTCCGTGCATTATTCCACCATTTATGTTAGTTTTTGTATCAAAATTATCAATTTTTTTATGGTGGTGGTTCCACATTTTGATTCATAGTTCTGATGCTACTGAACCGATGTTGCTGGATTTTAGTCCCAAATTGTTTAGGATAACTACAAGGCATTTGAGACCAAGTTTGTTCTTTTCTTTCAGACTGACAGACGGACGGACATGGCTACAACGTCTAAGAATTACTCAAGGAGCCAGAATATATATACTTTATGGAGTCTTAAATGTATAATAAAAGTTTCACACGGAATGACCAACTTAGTGTACCCTCATTCACCACTAGTGGTGGTGGACGGTTTAAAAACAAATGGCCCTATCTACAAAATATTGTATAATAAACGCTTAAAGACCTAACCAACAGTTGGCATAATATGAATTATTGTCAAAACAACTGGCAGGTCTAATCAGAAAAATAGTAGAAAAGTAAATTATAAACAGTTTAAGGCAATTTATTAATTAGTAATTTTAAATAGGTTTTTGCTCCTCCCGTTAACTTGTCAAAATGTTATTTAGGGCCTTTTGGGTTTTAGGTAGCGATTTGTAGATACTACCCGGACATCGCTCTTATTACAATAAACATAAATAACTTTATTAAAATTGTTCGCATAGGCTCGTTATCTATCAAAGCTGTTATATAGAAACTTTTCCCAAAAAACACATTATAATTTTAATTTAATAATCTTTGGTTTAGCCTAGACTGAGTATTATATATACAATATAACTTTATAACTAGATTAATTAATTTTTTATATCTGAGCACACAAGGAATAATATCTTAACTCGATTTTGGCAAGTGCTCAGCAGAGCATTTTTAAACTTGAAAACCGTTGAACAAAATCAGGGGATTTTGGTAAAGCTTATAGGTACATGCTCTTTGTTATTATTTTTATAGCATTTTAACTTTAAATTTAATTTTAAATGAAACAACAGTTAGATTAGGATGAATAACTTAGTCAAATTTGTCTTAACTCTACTTAAGCTGTTAATCCTTGTGGGCACAGAAATATGTATATCAAAAAGTAGTATTGTGTTTAAATCTATACTTCATATTGAGTTAGAAAAATGTGTATATAAAGAATGTATCGTATATTGAACTAAGTAGTTTGGGTGTTTTGATACTGTAATTTACATCTTCTTAAACATAATTCTATTAACATCTGAAAAATGTTGTCAAGAATGTCTGCCTATGAAATACCGAAAACAGAGTATGTATGTGTCAGGGATGTTAAAGTTGGTACAATTGTACTTTATTTTTTTGGTACATTTTGACCTTTTAAAGTTCCTTTTTGAATTTTATTATAGCAAACAAATTATTGAGTCGTTTTCATTACATTTATTTTTTTTATCAGTATTAAAAAAATCCTTCTTTTAAATTGCATTTTTTATTTATGCAATATGCACATCAAATTATTAATATGGTGAATTTAGAAATGCAATCAGAAGATGCTCGCGCATGTATTTTTGCAAAGGCTAACTTTTTTGTTCCGCCAAATAGAACGTAATTTCATGAATAAAAATGTTTTGGATACATGTGATATATCTTTCGTAGACCTTTACAAAAATCACAAGTGGATTTATATATTTCTACTAATAATATCAATATTGATATTGTTAAAGAATTGAAAGGAAATGCAAAACAATTTTATATAAAATTTTGTGAAGTTTTGAGAATAAATTTACTTCTGAAAATGTTACAAACAAGTAGTATTTTACCTCTTCTAGTAAAAATGTTCCCGAATGAAATTGCAAATTTTGATTCAATCAATAATCAATTTAGTGCTATAGCTGATGTCGAGTAAATGCAGTCGTTAAAAACTGAAAACATGTGTAGTTTTTGGTCGGTAGTAGCTAATTTACAAAATGAGCTGAATGTCCATATGTTTCCTGACATTTCTAGAGTCGTTGCTGGAGTTTTATCCGTTCCATATTCGTCTGCAAATGTGGTGAATTTTTTCTTTTCAAAATATAATTAAAACTAAGGAAAAAAACAGACTACATGTGCCAACATTATCAAGTCTCATACAAACAAAGGATTGGTTAAGATCGACAAATGCATGCTGCTATGATGTACCAATTCCAAATAGTTTATTAACTAAACAAAAAAGTGCCTGATTTTGATCTCATATATTTATAAGACTTTTATGTACCTTATTTTAATCAAACATACATTAGTTAATGTTAAGTTTTTTTTTTTTTTTTGTTGTTGTTGTAATAAATTTATAAAATGGTACCGCGAAGGTCCAAAAAGTACATTTTTTTTTGGAAGTTGGTACCAAATTTAAACCTCCATTTAACATCCCTGGTATGTGTTAGTTAAAACCACGCACACATGCAAATCTGTTGTTTTTTTTGCTTCGTTTGTACTTACAAAACAATTTTTGAGAACTTGAAAAAACGTAAATAAAACAGATGATGATCAGCTGATCGGATATGTTCACCTTACAAATAGACCTTGATTATACCGAAATGGAATTCTTATCCGTAATAACTGTTAGGATTTTGTTAGTTTTAAGTGTTAGGACTGTGTAAAATTCTAAGCAACATTAATTGAGATTTGGAGAAACTTAGACACCGAGATAAAAATTAATATTTAATAGTACAAAATTTACTTAATTATGAGAGACACTGTATGCAGAATATAGAATATATCTGACAAGTAAAAAAATCTAAACTCTTAAAAACCGCACATTTAAAACAATTTCTGTCCCATTCATTTCATAAATATTTAATTTAAATTTTACAAAAACCGCACCTTCCACAATTTTGCAACAATGTCACCTCTTTTTGCGTTCATTCCTGTTAAATTTTTTTTTTTTTTTGTCATAAAATATATGAATGTAGTGTTTTTTTTTTGCATTCTTCCCTTCACAATATTTAATAATAAAATATGTTTTCTTTTTATATGTATAAATTGTATAACAAATAGCCACATACATAAATGTGGTCATAAATTTATGACCATATTGCATGTTGAAAATGACATATATGGTGCATTATAATTTGTATTGTTTCAAAAAACGTGTAAATTATACATTTAACTAAAATTAAATTAGAAAAACTGTAAATTACTTTCTCTGTCGGGCTTCTTTTTTTTTACACCCTAAACAACCATCGTTGGAAATGGCACTGTACGTTTGTGCTGAAGTTTGAAACGCATAAAAATACTGGGTTTAAATACTTTAAATGTACCCATCTGTACAGAGATGCCTTGTGAGTTGTGCTTAGAATGTACGTCTTGTTGGCTGGTTGGGTGTTCATGTAAAACTTTTGTACAAAGAAGTCTTTTATAAGAATCGGTTTGTAATTTCAAACAGCCTAGATAAATATAAATGTTCTTCCTTGGAGTTTATCAACAATCAACATGGAAATTAAACACATTTTCTGAATTTTTTAGCATCAACAAAACTAATGTTAACGAACAATTTTTAAACATATTTTGGTTACCTAAACCCCAGGATTACCGTCTTGGTCTGGCCAGATCAAATTTGTGTTTTGCTTGTAATATTTTTCGCATATAACAAAAAATTTAAAAAACAGGGACGTGAATTCTATAAATGATATGTTCTGAATTGAATAATACTACATTTACACAAAATATAGTAGATTTTAGCTAAAATCTAAAAGAAATTTTTTGGCGTTTACACTTGTTCTTTTTGACACATTGTCGGATTTCATTTTCATAATAAAAAGAGCTGATTGAAAAAGGAAAGAAATTGTATTGTAAACTTTTAATAGCAAAAATGGAAAGCCAAAAACTAAATTTATTATTAAAAAAAAATACAATCGGAATTAAGATTGTTGCGTAAAGAAACACCAGCATTTGTTAAATATAAGGTTTCACAAACTGCTGCAAATTTACTACCCGCAATAAATGATACCTGAGAAAAGACGACTGATACGGAAAAATAGCAGCCACATGACGAGGAGTTTACTTACGACTTTAACCCAAAAGATGAGCACATAAGAGGCAAAATTGCATATTTTTAAATGTAACAATTTTATTGCAAAACAAACAAAAACAAATATAAATTTAAAAAACAATATTAAAAGTATTAAATGCGCCTCTTCATTAGAATTCCACTACTTTTCCTCTTTGTAGGTACGTTTTCTGTAATTTAAGGTCTTTGTAATGCTACACAGTTTATATTAATATATAATTTTCATACCGTTTATTTATTGCCTTATCCATTTTCACAAGTGTTTATTTTTATTAATTATTAATTGACCACAAATTTATTTTCCCCGCTCTTTTTATAATTTTTTTTTTTTTTTTTTTTTGTCAAACTGTCAGATTTTTCTTGTTCAGAGCTGTATTTTTTAGTACACTGGTATGAAATTCATAGTTGTTTCGCTGAGTATTGCAAGATTTCGTGAGATTTTGCCAAAATCTAGTGACGAACTAGATTTTGTTTTATATGGGAAATCTAGTAGAAATTAACAAGATTTCGCTCAAAATCCCATAAGTACTAGATTTTGTGTATGTGTAAATGTAGTATAAAACTAATTTGGATTCGATTGGAGCAAATAAGTGGGGTTAAATTCCATTTTTTTTTTAAAGTCTATGAAATGACCCTCTTGGTCTAGCCAGGGTCATTTTTTCCTTGAAAGATATTTAAAATAGGACAAAATATTAAAAAAGCAGATACGTGAACTCTAGAAATGATATGTTCTAAATCGATTGAATCAATTCGAAACAAATCAGAAAACTACGGCCCATTATGCGCTTAGTTCAATCAAACTACAAAAACCTAACGCAAAATTCGTTTCAGCTGTGGTAGATGTGAAATAGCAATGTCCGAAATTAAAGACTGCATTTTCGATGACTTGCATATGGAATAAAATAATGAACTAATAAAATTATATTATTTGCGTAATCTTAAGTAATTAGCATACGTTCAATAAAAAATATATTTATTTACTTTTAATTTAATTGGGATTTTTAGCTGTAAAAATTGTGGTCTCGCCAGACAAAGGGGAGAACTTAGAGGTAAAAAGTTACCGAGAATCCTAGGGTTAACCATATTACTATTACTTGCAACCATATTATGTTTGAAAAGTCCTGCATCAATAAGCCATAAATATATTACGGTTGCGTTAGAACATGTTATCGTTTACAATAACAATAAATAAATAAATTAATATCTTATAATAGTATTATTGTTTTGCAACCATAATAAGTTGCTCTTGTTATTATAAACAATAAAATGTTTCAAGCCGAAATAATATGGTTGTGGCTTTTGGACGAAAGACTAATTTAACCATACAATAAATGCCGAAGGTAATAGTATGTTTAAAAAAACCTTAATATAATAATTAGAATTGTGGTTATTTTATTAAACTGTTAATGGTTTTTAATCCAAATTTCGATATTTTAATCAGGCTTAATTAAGTTTATTGAATTTAACTTTCATTAAATTATTTTTATGAAGAAAGGACTTTTAAAACACACAGAAAAAAGAGTTTTATCAATTAAAAAAATGGTTTTAAAAGTATTTTAATTTAATTCATGTAATAATTGAATCAATTATTTTTTTAGTTGAAAGACAATTAAAAATTTAGTTTTGATTTAATTAACATTTAATTTGTTTTGAAATAAATTTTCAATTAAAATTTTAATATAATATCAACAAATCTAAATGGACTTTTTTTCGTTTAAAATAAAATAATTTAATCAGGTAGAATTGTTGTTGGGAATTGTCAATATTTATTTGAATAAATTAACACATTGTTTGAAATGGCAAAGTTTATTGAGCACTTTTTTAATTGAAATTAAAAATATCATTTATTGAAAAAATTTCTTCAAAATTTTAAAAATTTTTAGTAATCAATATAATCATTTTGGTAATAGGTGCAAAATCAACAACTTGTTTGCTTGATATTATGAATTTTGAATAAATTTGGTGATTGGAGAAATTTAAAAATTTTTGCCGCGCAAGAAATAAATTAAAATTTTTTGATAATTTTTCATTCTTGACTGAGCTAGGAATTGAACCCAGGTTTTCCCGGACAGGTTGCCCTGACAAGTTTAGATTGTAACCACATAATCTCTTCAGAGGGGTTTGCCGTTTATCACCCTTAATAATTAACCTGAATATATTAGAATATGATGAAAAAAATCTTGCAAGAGATGACCATGTGCTCTTTCTTTGCGTGTTACTAATAAGGTATTCATTTAATCGGGCTTTTGCTTAAATCGGGATTTAACGGAGATTTTGATTTAATCGATTAATAATCGGTTAATTTTGTTATTTATCGGTTAAGCGATTACTAAAGTTTTTTTTTATAAATTAAGTCATTTAAATAAATGAATATGCATAAATTCTTTATTATTTTTTTTATTTTATATAAATATATATATACATATTTTTTTAATTAATACATATTATCGGGCATGTTCGGAAGATCACGTGATTTCAAATCACGTGCTTTTAAAATCACACGTGTGATTTTGTGTTGTTCCGTTTTTGTGTTTCTCAGTGTGCTTTCGGCAATTGAAAATCACACGGAAATACTCAAAACGCATGTGATTTGAAATCACGTAATTTGAATAAAAGTGATTTTCAGAACAGGCCTGTATGTACTAATTAAAAATAAACTGTGAGATTTTTTTTAGTTATTTCAATACACAGAAAAAAGTGTTTTTTTCAATTAAAAAAAATGGTTTAAAAAGTATTTAAATTTAATTTATGTGATAATTGAATCAATTATTTTTTTAGTTGAAAGAAAATTAAAAATTTAATTTTAATTTAATTAACATTTTAGATGTTTTGAAATAAATTTTCAATTAAAATTTTAATTAAATAACGAAAAATTTTAATTGACTTTTTTTCGTTTAAAATAAAATAATTTAAACATGTAGAATTATTGTTGGGAATTGTCAATATTTATTTAAATAAATTGACACATTGTTTGAAATGGCAAAGTTTTTTGATCACTTTTTTAATTAAAATTAAAAATATAATTTATTGAAAATATTTTTTCAAAATTTTAAAATTTTTGGTAATCAATATAATCTTTTTGGTAATAGGTGCAAAATCAACAACTTGTTTGCTTGATATTATGAATTTAGAACAAATTTGGTGATTGAAGAAATTTAATAATTTTTTCTGTGTAGTTTTAGGAGATATTATAAAATAAACTTTTAGACAAATTATTTGGCTTACATGTTAGTATTTAAGTGATTATTTTCTTTAGTTTTGATAAAACTTAACATGAAAAAAATTCATTCACTTATAATAGATGTTGGAGAAATCGAAAGCAACCCATTATACAGAATATCTAATTTCTCAGTCCTTTTCCTGGATTTCTCTAAACATATAAAAACTTCCATTATGCCATTAGAGTCCCGTATTAGTTTTTTAAAATTTTTAACACTTCCAATTGTTTCGGTTAATTCTGTTAAAAGATTAATATGAGAAGATATGAGAATAAACAAATAATTTAACACATACAGTACGTGAAACAAATAGCTGTTGTTGTAATTTTAAATGAAGATCACTGAACACCTTCTTTGTTTGTATGAAAAAATATTTTCTAAACACATTCCTTTTGAACATGAGACGAAACAAATAATTAAAAACAGAAAAAATATGTTATAATACTATAAAATATTAAAAATTTGGTTACATCGGTTAATCGACTACAATTAACCGGTTTAATCGTTTATCGAAAAACGCCAATTTTAAACTAACCGAGCAGATAATCGGGTAGAAATTAATCGGTTAACCGATTGACAGTTAACCGAATGAATACCCTAGTTATTATGCTTTATAATATTACGAAATTTTGTTGCAATCGATCCGTTCTTGACGGAGGCTCTAATACAGAGCCCACGCCTAAAAATCACTTATACCGCCATAAATCTCTTTAGAATGTGAAAATCAAGACCACTTTGTTAACTAGGTAATTCGTTTACCCGAAACTGTGTAACTAGCCGACCAAAATTTACCATGAAACGAACATAGACCACCTGCCCCTTAAGAAAATCACAAATTCGGTACAAATATTTGGTAGCCTGAATCAAATGTTGTGCAAATAAGCTTTAAATAAACATAAAACTCATAAAAAAAATGTTTAAGTCTGAGGTCCAAATTTCCTCACATGTCTAATGTATGGTCAACGAAGGCCTCTTTTAATTGTATAAATTAACTGTGCATACTGATGTCATAAAGCTAATGCCAAAGGACCCTGATTTCAAATTCAACTTAACTGAAACTTCTTCTTGCGGTGGATCCTGAATAGAGCTTACTCCTTGAAATCATTCTGTTCATTTCTTATTAAGCGGAATAGGGGATTACATGGTCGGATTCGTCCTACATCTGATTTTTTTGTATGGTTATATTTTATTAATGAGAATATTTTTAGAAATATTGCCTTTATATTAGTAGAGTTAAGCAATTATTGCAAATGGTCTTGCAACATAGCAAGTGCAAAATATCGTTGCATTCATATATCACACCAGCAACAAAATACACAGATTTGTACTTGCTACATTATTATAAGTTACACAGTTGTAAATTTCAACACTACAGCACCTTGGCATCAAGTAAAGGTACAAAAAAAGTAAACGATATTCGTCGTTTCGACGAAGAGTCTAGGGTTAACTATGGATAAAGTCGATTCTTAATTAGAGAATGAAATTATTGTTGCAAAAAAGGATAAAAGGTTGCCCACAGTTAATAGCAAAGTAGTAGCAAATGCGAATAATTACAATAAAAAAAGTAACCTAATTTCGAACACTGCTATTGTTTTGTTTGCTTAAAATGTTGTAATAATTTATTTTGCACATTTTTTCTAACAATTTTGTATAATTTACAATACCCAAATTAAAGTTATAATAAAATCTCTTTGTATAAAAATTTGTGCATACAAAACAATGAGTGTTTTAAAAGTTATGGAATTTAAATGTGAATTTGTTAAACAAAATTAAACTACATATGTAAAATATTTTGATTTACTTTATTTCTAATAAAATATTTTGCTAATTTTCCACACTAGAAATAATCAGGGTTGTTGCAGAATCCAAGTCGGAATTGCCATTTATCAGAATGGAAAATCGATTCTGATATGAATTGGTGTCATTAAGCCGTCTTGGTTTTGCCTTAATTGGAAAATGAACAAAACCCATATTCGAGTCAGCTGTTTTTTGTTTGTTTATATTTTCTTTACATTTTGTAGTAAAATTTTAGCAAAAATTTTTTGGAATACAGAATTTTTTTATTTCTGTTAAATTATTGTGTTTTATTATAAAATGATAAAAAAAAAAGAAGACAAGAAAGAAGTAAAAAAAATATCGACGGATTATAAGAATCCATTTTAATTGCCGGATACTGCGTATGTAGACATTTCGATAAGGGGCGGATAGTTTTATTAAGATTCAAACGATTTATAAGTAAATACCGTTTAAGTAAAGGGGCTTTCCCATCAAAGATTTTCTACGCTTTCTAAATACCTGAGACATTGGGTTTTTTTTTTGTGGGAAAGATCTTTATTATTAAAAGAGCGTTGGAAACGATTCGACCGATAGTTTAGAAGATGGTCTTGAGGAATGTACAGCAAGCCTTTGGTGAAAATCACATTAACTCCATATACTTTAAGAAAAATAGCGTTTTGTGTCCGGTTTTTATGTTTTCTGCTTTTTGTGCTAAAAAAAATTTTTCAAAAGGTTTCCTTCTGATCTGGCCTAAGCAACCAGTGAAATGCGCATAGGAACTAGCTTATAACATCAACAATAAATTTCAGTGTATTTATCATAGTTGGGGGTAGTGCACTAAATATTGATTTAAATCAGCAGTGTATTGTCACTAAATAAAACTGCAAAAAAAAATATTTTGCAATCTTTTCTACCAGCTTTAGTGAGGATTGCTATATTTTTTAACTACCACTAAAAAAATTCATTGATATTGCAATAATTGTTGGCTTTAATCATGAATTATAAGTTATTTGTTTTTAAATTTAGTGCAAAATTTAAAGTTGCACTCAAATGAGTGAAGAACAAAAAAGTTGCAATAAACTGATTATTGCTTTTTCGTTAATAAAACTATTTTTTTTTTAATTGCATGATTTTTTAACATCACTATCACTCCTGTTTGTGAGGTTGCTAATTTTCAATTCATCACTCAACATCAACAAAATAATTGCAATAATTTTGCACTTTCACTAACTGTGAGTTGATACTGCAAAATTAGTGCACTACCCCTAACTATGGTGTTTATCAACAGTACGAATTGGAAATTAAGCATATTAAAACAAAATCCTATTAATGCATTTTTTACTCCCAAGAAAAACTTTGACAACAAATATACCAGTGGCAGTGCAACAAAACTGAACTGGCAAATCGCTTTAATAAAGTGTAAGTTGTTTTGAATTTTGTTGTTTCTTTACCCACTGCCACTTGTATACTTATTGTCAAAGTTTTTCTTGGGAGTAAAAAATGCATAAATAAGATTTCGTTTTAACCTTCATAAGGTCTTAAAATTTACTGACGTTAACGATCTTCGGGTCAAATTTGACCCAAATAGAAAATTTTATATAAAAACTATTATTTTTCAATTTGGTATGGTTTTAAAGTTGATCTTTTATTTCTAGCTTTATTCAGTATATTGAAGATGTATTTATTGTAAAAACACAAGTACATTTATTGTAAAGGTGAACCTGAAGTAACTAAAGAATGTCTACAATTAATAGAGTTTTATAGTTATATAAATTTAATTTTTGCATTGGGTACACAAAGTAATGGTTTTAGAGTGCTGTTTGTATACAAATTTCTTACAAGTGCAACATAGAAGTGGTGTTTTGTTATCTGTTTTAGGACATAATTGGCACCCACCGACTTCTTTTGCATGTATTTTGTATTGGCTCACTTATTCTTTACTTCGTTTGATTTGCAGATGACGGCTGCTGTTTCTGCTCAGGAACTGCGCGCAGTTTATTTGCAATTTCTCGAGAAAATTTGGCCCTGAGTAATGTTTTTCGCTGAATTATATAGGGCGTGGCAAGTTAAAAACCTAAATTTTCTAAAAAATGTCGACGTTTGGCAAAACAGTTTTGATGAAAATAATATAACAGCATTGTATGCTGATATATCTAGTATGTTACAACTTGAAGCCATCGATTAGTTTTCCTTTTGCAAGAATTACATGACACAACCTTATCCAGCGTATCTACCCCTCCTTTACATTTATTATAATCTAATTTTATTTGCGGTATTTTGTCCTCGCGATTACTTATTTCTGACCTATGATGCAAAGTGTTGAGAAGATTAACAGACTTATTTTTTTTGGGAATATATGACAGGAGGGTAGTATCCTTCGTGAAACAATAAAATGATGAGAATACAGCTCCGCCCTTAGTTGCCAAAATCTCTGGTGGCAATTCGATCTTGTTTTTACGTATAGTTCCTACTAAAGTAACACTACGTAACCAAAAAAATCTTTTTGTTTGTTTAAGTGAATTTTTTGCTTTTATCTAATGAATTAGGTCGTACATATAATATAATGAGTGTTCTTTCCTCTACCTAAACGTTTTTTTAGTATATAAACCGCTATTTTAAAAATGATGGAGGTTTCACCACACATTTTAGCATAACTCAAGAACAGTTTGTCCGATTTGATTAAGTAAAAACTCCGAGAATCCGCAGCTACATTACCTCCAAGTTACTCTTACACTGTTTTTTGATAAAGTGAATAGTTTTGGAAATATTCAGAAACTTTTTCCAAAAATTTTTTTTTTCATGCAAAATTGGAAAAAAATTTTTGTCTTAAAATTCATAAAAAACAAAAAAAGTAACAAATGCTCTTTTTTGATCTTAAGTTATAAACATAAATATGTTATAAATAAAACTAGCCACATTTCAATAAAATCGATTAACAAGTTTTGGTTTAATTATCAACTAAGTGATGGTATCTCATTTTGATAAAATTTGTATATGAATATTAATATTTGTGTGAGTATATAGTCGGTTGTTGAAATCAAGTAGGACATCGTCGGATAAGATCGCCTTTAATATTTTAGTTAATTAGATTTAATTTCTTTTTTTGTAATTACTAGTTTAAATATTTTGTGCACAAATTTGTGACGAGCCACTCTAATGCTAAAAGCAAATTCCCCAAAACAAATAGCAACAACTACAGTGTACTCCAAACAGCAAACTTCCAATCGTGCATAAGTACATATGTACTTGTATGATAAAGATGGTTGACAGTCTATGCAAGTTGTTGTTGCTAATTGTTTTCGTCAAAACTGCAAAAAGGAATAAAACCAATAACGATCATTATAGCAAAGATAATATTGGGGAAGAGTGGTAACAATAACAACAGCAGCAGCACTGTAGAACTAGATATGTACTGCAGTTGCTCTATTCAGCTATTGATTTGTTATTTTTATTCTCCTTTGAATATTCATTCTTTGGAGATCGCTAACTTGAAAAGACGTAAAATCGGAGCATTATAATAATAAGAAATATAAATATTACCATTTGTAGATATAACTGTAAGTTTCGTCTGTATATAAAACTTTTAATTGATGTTAAGGTGGTAAATTCGTTTTTGTTTTTCCAATTTAAACAGTATTATTAAGAGCATCCTGAATTTAAGGATTCAAGTGTATTTTTCGTTTTATTATCATATAAAAGCATACCTTCATTAAAATTAAGCTGTTTAACAATCTTTTATGCACACTCTTATCTATCTGTACCATGAAAAATAAAGGCACTATTTAAAAATTTGAAAATTCGATGTCATTTCTTAAAAAACGATTAGCCAGACATCAGTTAAAGTTTTTCTTCAGTTTAGAGACATAACCAATGAGAAACAGCAAAAAAATTCACTTAAACAAAATTTTGTTACATAGTGTAATTTGCTTCTCTAACAATTTTGGTCCCAATTGGTAGGATGTAAAAAAATTATCTGCAGTCACATTGTGACCTTTCAGACCAACTGTCAAATCAATAACTACACCCATTCCTTGGTTTCTTTCAGGCATAGCTCCTATTTCTTTACCTGTATACTGTTGTATATTCCAGGCATAGCTAGTGGTCGAATCGAAAAGTACCCAAAATTGTATACCATATTTTGCTGGTGTTGATGGTATATACTGCCGGAATGGGCATCTTCCTCTTAATGCTACTAGCTGCTCATCAATTGTTACGTCTTGAGAT
The DNA here is from genome assembly GCA_943735925.1 of Pollenia amentaria. Taxonomy (NCBI): domain Eukaryota; kingdom Metazoa; phylum Arthropoda; class Insecta; order Diptera; family Polleniidae; genus Pollenia; species Pollenia amentaria. The sequence goes on along the minus strand of OX031009.1, from coordinate 144,356,153 downwards.
GGATTGTAAAGTTTTGGCAATATTTCAACCCACAGATTCAGATTCGCGTGTCGGTGCAAACTTGTCTAAAATTCGGCATCCACTGCGAGTATTCTTGTTGTCAAACCTTATTACTCTCGAAAGATTTTTGAATCTTTTTAACGGCATGATTGCTCTAAAAATAGGTTTTCCTTTCTCAGAATCCCACTAACTTTCCGTACTTTCATTGTTTGATCTATACACTCCAGCTAACAAAAGTGAACCAATAAATGCGAACATTTCAGTGTCGTCAACTTCAGTCCAATCAGCACCAAAAATACGTTTACCTTCTTTATAAGTATATTTCAAAATAATGTTCATCACAGGAGGTGGAAAGAACAATTCAAAACTGGAAATCTCTTCCGCTGTAATTCTTAAACAAGAATAGCGGGTCCTGCCTGGGGTCATACTAACAATGTTCTCCGTTCGGAATCTTCCATGTATATTTGCAAGAGGTTCCTTGAAATATCTTATTTCTCCACTTTTTGATGCCATTCCTTCAGAAGACGCTACATCAATTTCATCCCCACCAGAACTGTCAGATGTCTCAACATATTCCAGATAATCTTCAGTTTCTGAACAAATTTTTTCCTCGTCCGATAATGTATTTAGCATAAATTATATTTCACTCTTATTAATTTTTCTACAATAACTACAGAAACAATACTTTCTTACTTTGATACGTTTTATTAGTTCTTTGTTTGTACTATGACTGAAAAGCAAATAAGAAAAACATAACTTTGGTATTTACCCGGGGAATCACAGTTTTCATACACATATAATGTTCAGCAAGTATGATGAAATGAGGCAGATATATATATATACATTTAATTGTAGTGCTGCCAAAGCTCTGAAAACATTTAACATAATTGTGCGTAAAAAAAGTTCAAGATTTTTGCTCCAGGTCAAATATGACCCAAACCCCTTAAGTGCAAAAAATTCTTTATAGATTTTTTTTTTTGCCAATATATTTCTCCAAAAACCTAACGTAATTGTTGACATTTAAAATTCAATAAAAGTCATAAAATATCAAAAATATAAACCACACACTTTTAGAAAAAATTAAATTTTAATACCAAAATGGGTCAAATTTGACCCGAAGACCTCTTGATAAACACACTGATATTTATTGCTGGTGAAATAAGCTAGTTCCTATGCATATTTCACTGGTTGCTTAGACCAGAGCATCAGAAAATCTTTTTCCAAAGACTTTGGAAATGCAAAAGATATTATACAAATAAAACTGTAAAGCGACTAAGAATTTTGAACAGTCAGGATTTACTTGTAGCAATATCAAAGCTTAAAAAACAACAATAAACACTGAGCTTATCCTTTCTTACATTCCCTTACAATTGGCTGGTTTTATTCCGACTCGAATTGTAGTTGTTAGTGGGTGAAAAGAAATGTTTTCAAATGAAATTTATTAAAAACATACTGTTGCATATATGCAACACTATGCATTTACAGCAAAATAAATGTATAATTAATAAATGTGAGGCTACTTCGCACTTCCCACACCTGGTTAGGGTAAATCACCTCCACGCTGGCAATTTTCAACGGCTGCGCTCGCAATTCTCAGGCCAGTGACCAACATTATCTTATGTCCTTGAGTGAAACATGTTGAACTGCTCACCTTTTCTTCTTTGCCTGAATTTCTTTTTTGACTTTGTTGCTGCCAATGAAACTAGGAAGTTTTCAATAGGGTGAAAATGCATCTTCGACATTACCCAGTACTTCAAAGTTAATAATATGATTAACATGTCTTAGTACAGCTCCGGCTAGACGGACAAATACCTATGCTACTGGTCCAAAATCTGTTTCGTCCTGAAAACTCTCACTCTGTTGCTTAGTGTATATTTTTTTAAATTTGAGCGTAGCGTTTTACGCCGCACATCCAGCGTTGCCATTTGACAAGTTTTCCCGTTTTTGCAAGTTTTTGAGATGCAATAAAGTTTTTAATTTATATAAAGTGTTTTCAAGTTTTTTATAAATTCATTAAAGTTTTTTATAAATACATAACTAAAAATTTGCAGTGTATTGGATAAAAATATTAAGTGTTTTTTATGCAAATAAACGATTTTACTATATATTTTCTCTGAAATTTTTAATTGTGTTTACTCCTTCCTACCTTAAAGATCCCAACTATATTTTTACACTAGATTCATTATAAGTTATCTGAAGGTTATATAATGGATTTTAGAGTTTAGTATTTAAAGTTTTATATCGAACTTTGTACAGTACGTTTTAGAAATGACTTTCTAAAACACGTTCAAGTTTTACCATCTTTTAGGTTTTTAATAAGTATTTCCTTGTAAACTAATTTATTGACTAAAAAGAAAAAAAAATCATTTTTATTTACTTTTTTCTATATTTTTAAACAAAATAAATTCCATATAAATTTTTGGCACTTTTGTAAAAACAAATTTTTTCTTGAAAAAAAGGTTTTTTTTTCAGATATAAAAAGTTTTTTAAAAATATATATATATGGCAACGCTGCGCACATCATACATAATTTAAACACCCATTTGTGGGGCTTATAGTCACTGCTTCATAATGTGTGATACTTTTGTAGCACACATTTTTTCATCTATGGATAATATCTGTTATAATAATTTACCAAAATTAGGAAAAACACAAAAATTTTCTTTTAGAAAAAAGATGCTGCTTTTATTATCACGTGTAAATATAATTTTTTTTTATATACTAACCTTTGAACATTAAGAAATTACATGAAAAATTAATGATGTAAATTGCAGTTGTTAAAAATTGTTGATAAACTTTAATTGTTAATTCACAATAAAAAGCTTCGAAGAAAATGAAAAGTATTTCCATACTATAAAATGGTCTATGGAGATCGTTGTAAATTAACAACATTGTGCAGCGGGGGTTCAATATTAACTTTGTGGGCATTTTAATGGAATGATGTAGTATTACCCAGCAAAAACTATATTTACAATCCTCATTTTAACGACTTCCTGAATTCATTACTTTGTAGCTTAATTCGCCACTTTTTGCAGTATTAGTTATATATTAAATAAAAACTTTATTATTGTGTTTTAAATAAGTCATAATCATACATTAGAAAAGAAAAAATTTAGATATAATGATTTAAATATGTTATTATGGTATGATTTTAAATAATTATTTAAGTTAATTTGCAATAAATTCCATTAATATTTTTAAGCTATTCGGTAGTACTATAAAATTTCAAGAATAATTTTGATGTGAAATCCATTTTTGTAATTAGAACTCCAGAAGTGATATCGATATAATGTAAACGATGTTTTTTTGAACAACATAATAGTTACATATGGATATTATTACACACATTGTTATTACAGTGTAAGAGGTATAAATGATTTTTGCAGCCAAAAAACTCTATATTAAATGTTTTCTTATATTTCGATAAATTTATTATTGTGTACACTTTTTCAACAAAAATTCAATAAGATTTCACATCATATATAACCAAATTTAATTAGTTTGCTTTAACCTTTTTGAAATTTAATTTGTAACTACTTATTTCTTGTCTCTTTTTGTAACTACATATTTTTATAAAACGTTGAAGTATAAAAGAAAGGTATTATTTTTTAGCTTGTAATTGGCCAAATTATAAAGGATAAATTTAGGGACATCACGAACAAAAATAAGCCCTTTTTCTAGTACAAAAATAAGTAGTAAGTTCTCCATATTTTTCTGCTTATTTTGTAAGCAAAGTTTTTGCTGGGTACAACAGTATGCATTTAAGGGTTACATTCTGACATCTGTAGTGCAATTCTCTAACTTTTAATGATTAACGTAAGTGTAAATTTCAGTTAATTGCTTGTGGTAAAAATACCACAATTCAGTAACTCAATTAACGTTATTGTAAGAAAAAGTTACTGAATAAAATTAATGTTAATTTTGCTGTTAAATATTTTTAACGACTCAACTGACGTTAAAATTAAAAAAAAAAAAATCGTATTACTGAAAGCAGATTCTTTGACACCAAATTCTGACAAATATTCCGATTCGAAGATTAAGCCGATATGATCTGTTCCTTTGATACTAAAATGAATAGTATATAAATTTTTCTTATGATTTTGACAACTATCAGATTTCGCAACAACCCTGAATAATTACCCGACTAACATTATTTCTTACTATTAAATAAATTAATGTTTAAATAATAAAATTTATTTCTCTTTTATCTTTTTAGGTAAGTTAATTATGTATAAAGTTTCTTGATGAAATAACCAAAAAGGATTTTTTAAAGGTAAGTGTTTCCAAATATGAACAAATGTGTCTAAGATAAACGTTGCACAGTGGCGCCATTTGAGTTTTTTCGTTGCAACAATCATATCTTTTGAACCGAATAAGATAATTTGGAAAGGGTGCTACGCTTTGTAGGGGCCTACTTATGGGTTATCAAAGTTAAAATTAGTAGAAAAATCAATTTTATGGTAACTAAAAAAAATTTTTTTTACATATTTAGATTGTTTTTATTTTTTTTCTTAAGGGTTTTATGTTTTAAATTATTACCCAACAAATTAAAAAAAAAAATTATTTTTTTTTTTAAATTTATTTTTTCAATTTTCTGTAAAATATTCATCACAATTCGTAAGAGAAGGTATATCTAAAAGACTAACCATTTCTAAACTATAATTATATTGTAACTCTATTCGTGACTTCACATGCCGCAGGGAAGAAATAAGTGGATCGGAAGATGCTGCCAACATGTTGAAGAGGTCCTCATTTTGCCTTACCCTTGTTGCTTTGAATGTGTTCTGCAATCTATATTTTTTATAAAATTTGTTAAGAGACTCCTGTGCTTCTTCAGAAAGCTCTCCAACTGGCAAAGACTGGTACTCAATTATATCTTTACCATGTGCCAATATTTTATGGACGGTCGGGGTCAACTTCTTCTGTGGATACATTTCTGCTAAAAGAGATGCAGTTTTCGACGCATATTCTCCATATTTTGTAGAATTGACATTTTCTTTGCAGTTTAAAACATCCAAGATCGTTCCCAATCTTTTCACGATTTGATTGTCAATTCCAATGATTCTAGTTACTGTCTCATCATTTTCAAAAAATCTCCTAGAAGTGTTTCCATCATTTGAGTTACCGTATCCGTGCTTGGGACAGTCTACTTTTAGTCCAACTTGTTTAAAAAAAGCTTCCTGTATTTGCTTCTTTCTGATCTTTTCCTTATCCTTTATTGATGTATTTTCATCGAAGTTTTCTTCCTCTTGTGGTAGGGTATATGCCAGTTTTAGCAAGAATTCCATACACCTTATCCTTGCGTGCAATGGTGACATTCCATATTCGTAATTCTCCTCATTTGTAGAATCGTTTAAAGTTCTTCTGACAAATAATAATATAAAATCGATAAAAAAAATATAAAAATAAAACGAAAAAAGGGGTTTAAATAGGTTTTTGCTAAATTTTTACCTCGAATATAATTCTGTCTATATATATGTATATGATAACTAATTGAAATATATTATAATTAAGCAGAAAAAGATACTAATCTTAAACTCTTTACAACTAATTATATAAAATTGAGATGTAACATATTATATATGAAATAAATTGAATTGAATTGAAAAAAGTTCTTCTGACTCTTTTTGCAAATCGGGCATGACATTGTTGAGGTTGTTCCTGTCAGTTCGTTTACGACTTTTCCGTCAACCATGGTCAGGTGGAACTCGTAATTGCATTCAATATATTTTCCTTCTCCAATTTGCAGCTTTGTAGGCTTAATCTTGCTTATTTGTTCTTTAATGTCCTTCACCGTAGTCCTTATGAGTTCTGCCGATTCCCTTGCAAACTGAAACATTATTGGTCGGCAATAATGCACTGATGACGGACGTGGATTTTTCCAGTGTAGGGAATCATCCGATTTTAGCCGCAAAGGAACAACAGATGCCATAAACATATTTCCGTCCGATATTGTAGCGTCATCGGGAGATATCCTTTGCTTATAAACGCTTTGTCCGGATGATCCATCGCAGCCTCATTTGCTGATCAATGTCAACTTCTCAGGAAGTATTTTCACTTCCGTGAAAAACTTTGGTGTGGTTGACTTTCTAAACAGTTCAAATAATTTTAAATTGTACAACGCCATGTTTTCAGTACTTAAATTGTTAAATGGTTTCAGTAATTGTTGCGCCAACTTTCAGGCGTAGACTAATCCAGGCATTATGCTTATTTTGCAATATATAGGCTTATGCTACCATGCCTAAAAATTTACCTGTTCCCTGCATACATATGGATTTAGGCTGAATAATGCAATTTTGATATTATGCACGTGTACAAATAAGATTTGTGCCTACCTGTAGGGACCATAAGTCAATATTGTTCCTGACCATTTGTACGCCAAAGTATTGTTTATGTGAGGTACGTACCTGCTAATTTCAATGAGTAGTTTTTTTCAAACTATTAGATCAAACTACTGTCAGTCAAAACATATAAGGGATGGACGCCATACAATTTCTGCAACCATGTCTTTTTGAACTTTTTTACCTCTAGAAGCCAAACGGGCACGTACGGGCAGATAAAACCTTTTGAATTATGTAAAGAAATAATCAAAGAACAGGTTTTGCAAATATGGCAAATATAGAAAAATATAGTTTTTTTTTATTTTCCGTCAAAGTTGAAAAATAGTGAAAAAACGGATAGTTTTTAAATAGTGATTTACCAGGAGAAACACAAAGCAAACAGTTAATTTTTTTTTATCATTATACATTTAATAAATACATCAATCAATACAAACAAAAAATAAGGCGATTCGTTACCTATTTTTCGTGATATTACACCTGAAATCGCAACAAATTGACTAAAAATTGTGTGTTTTTTTGAAAACCGAAAGTCGGTCAACTTTGAACGGTTATATCTTCTAAACTAAAAATGTGATATTATTAAGAGTGGCATATTTGAAATCGTTGAAAAGTTTCCTATAACATGGGTTTATTCAAAACTTCGTCGGCATTCATGAAAATTTTGATTTTTGCAACCTCGCTTGCTCTACGGGCGTAACCCGCGGCACTCACAGATGGGTGCTTCAAGTTTGAGTATTCACATTTGTAGGATATTCTAAAGGCCATGTCAGATTAAACGTTTGCTTCGAGTTGCGTTACAGATTCGCTTTGACATCTAAGATGAAATATACATACTTGTACGAAACATGTCACAAAAAGGGGTTTTTACGCAGAGCGAAGAGAAAAGTTCATCAACTCTCATCTTTTTGCGCGCTTTGACAATCACCTAGTATAATTTGCTTTTATTTTAGTTTTTGTTTTGCAAAATTCAATTCCAGTAAATCTTCTAATAAAATTTTTAACTTTTATTCTTATAACAAATAATTAGATGTATAATTTACCAACCGCTTTTAAAGGTAACCAAAAAATGCCTGCGTGTTGTCAAAGTTTTTATTGTGTAATACACCATTTGCTTTACGCTTTACTTTCAAAGTTAGAAACGTCACGCAACGCGACGAAGTTGTATCTGACGCGGCCTTAAGCGTTTGGATTTCGGCAGAAACTGATACCCCTTCCTAAGGTACAGGAGCTATCAAAACTCAACTGTAGAGAAGCTTATGAGTATTAAAAACAGTGCACAGGACGATCCGCCAGCAGACCACTCTTTCCTACATGGGTAGAAAATCAGCTCTTAATACTGACTTTTATGCTCTCGATTTTGGGTATAAATAAAATCCACACCATTATTTCCGAAATAAACTCCCCAGCAAATAGCCCATCACCAAATTTCCAGGTGTGGACTGCTTGCCGTGGTCCAAAACAGAATTTTTAATCAGCCACGATCTCCAAAAGGAAGATCTGCTAATTACACCCTGCTATGATAGTTAAAGCCTAAATCTACTTTCCGCCAGTTAATAACACTGTAAGGTGAAATATCCCCAAGATGTATTTTTACATTCCTGGGGGTCTTAAGCGCTCTTAAGACTAATAAATAAGCCCATCGATCAGTGCATATGTATTCGTGTCGTTTTTTTGATTCTTCTTCGAAGACGAAACTCTTCAATCAGCAGTTTAATTTTGATTGCCGATGATTTGTTTTATTGGCAGTATTGTCACCTTCTACTTAATTATTCTAAAGCTATACAGTTTATTAATTTTTTGGACAGTTTTTGAAGTATTTAATTTTTGTGTAGTTTTATTTTTTGCAGAAGTTAATCGTGGACATATCCATTTTTCGTTAAAATTTTTCGCCATATTTACTTTATCAAAATCGGGCTTCTTCACATGTTTCTATGGTACTGCATATAAGCGAGTCTTTTGTAACTTGTTTAAAAGCATCAAAAAGCGTGTAAAACTTGAAATATAAGCACTGTTGCCAGAAATTTGCTTCTAAGAACTCTGCAAAATTGGTCTAAACAAGCGGAAAAATCTGGACAAAATTTTGAATATCTGCAAAAAATCTGGGATACTTTATTTTGGGGTAGATTTTGTTTTTATCTTCATTTTATTATTCATACAACAAGCTAAAGTTAATATTTAATATTTTATGGTACATTAAAATCAAAGGAGCAAAAATATATATGAACAATGTGTATAGTTTTTACATAAAACATAAAAATGTATATTCAAATACATTGCACATATGAAGGTATCATATCCTCGTATTTAAAATAATTGTATACATTTATTTATTGTAAATTTCAGAAGTTATTTGTGGTAAAATTTTATATTGTATTTTTATAATTTAAGGAAGTCTTTTATGCACAAAATTCCTTCAATTTATATTAAATTGGTCATATATTCGTCCCACATTAGCTGATTAATGTGGCAAAATAAATCTTTTTTGAATAAAAAGGCACAATTTAGTGAATAATATTCTTGAGTCAAAACTTGTAATAAATTGTTGTTGTTTCCAAAGTAGCCAAAGCTCTCTTAACTCAGAGTGAAATGTTTGCATATCTTTTTCGAATATTAAATTTGGAACTGTTTAAAAATTTCAACTATTGAGTTCGACTCACTTTTAACTAAAATATTTGGATTTATTCCTTTTAAACATCAAAATTGATCTCCAAAATCAAATGTTAAATTTTCAATGTTAAAAAAATTCAATGTTAAAAAATCTTCAAATTGATAGCAAAAATCTGCAATCCTCACTTAGTCATTTTTACAACGAAAAATCAGCAAAATGCAGAGAAATTTTGTATTTTTTCTATATTGGAGAACAGTGCAAATATATTTGCATAGAAAAAATGACTAAGTGTAAAGAGTTTGATTATACCATAAAAAATCTTGAAATGTCAAAAAAATATATGTGTGTTATCGATAAAGAATCTTAGACTGTCAAAAAAAATATAAAAATTTGTAACTTAAAATTGACATTTCCAGATTAAATGTTAGCACTGCTGCTAACTTTTTTAGTTTTTGATCGAAAGTAGCGGGTTTTAACTTTTTTTTGCGATTTATAGCTTTTTTTGACGGTTTTTGTGGGAACAAAACGTGGGCAATATTGTTTGTTTTGTTTACATTTTATATTGTATTGTATTTCTTGTTCTTTCTCGCATTTGTTGTTTCATTCAGTCAATCCTAAAAAAATCCAATACAAAAAATAGCAAGTATCATAACACCTTTAAGGCCATGTCAGATAAAACTTTTGCTTCGCGTTGCGTTACCGATTCGCTTTGACATCTAAGATAAAATATACATACTTATACGAAACATGTCACATAAAGTACTTTCAAAGCGGAGCGAAGCAAAAAGTTAGCCAACTCTCATCTTTTTGCGCGCTTTGACAATTGGCTAGTATAATTTTCTTTTGTTTTTTAATTTTTTTGCCAAATTCAATTCCAAAAAACCGTCCAATTAAATTTTTAACTTTTATTTGTATAACAAACAATTAAATGTACAAATTGCCAACCACTTTTATAAGTAAACAAGCAATGCGTGAGTGTTGTCAAAGTTTTCATTGTGTCATACACCTTTTCCTTTGCGTTTTTCTGCCAAAGGTCGAAACGTCACGCAAAGCGACAAAGTTGTATCTGACACGGCCTTTAATCACCAAGAGGGTATTAACTCAAAATTTTTATTTTTTCACTTTTTCGAAAAAATCAACACGTTATATTCATGTCTACTTGCTGTAAAAATATTGTGCTATCTTGTCTAATTTTTAAACAATAAAATAACAATTCATTTACACCACGTATACATTTTTTAAAACTTTTATATCAAATAAATTACTAAAAAATCAAAAACCCTGCTGTAAAACATTTAGTTTTTAAGGCGCTAAAGAGACCGAAACAAGACTAAGGAAATAAAATAAAAGTAAACTATAAACAAAGTAAACACTACTTTGGTTGAACTGACTGAAAGCCAAAGTTTAATACATTCATAAGGTTCATCAGCAATCGGGGTCCATTTATTTTATTTCAATGTATAATTTGCAATTATGTCCAGCCTTCTGAACTTAGTAGGGGAATTCAGCATAGACTTTCATCTCACATTTTTACAAATTATCAGTAGTTATTCCCATGCCGGATGGGAAGCTTTCCCGTATACACCTGCAGATTGTAAAAATATGATGTTTTCACATCAGCGGCTGCCCAAATTTTTATACCATATCTTCCCGGCTTAGATTTTATGTATTGCCGAAATGGACATTTGCCGCGAAACGTTACTAATTGTTCATCGATAGTTATTTCACCAAAAGGGTTGAATGACTTTCGGCAATTATCTACAAAATGATCCCACACTTCTCTAATGGCAGCTAGCTTATCAGACTCTTTTCGAGCTTGTCTTGTAGTTTTATCATCAAATCTTATATACTTTGACAATGAAATAAATCTATCACGAGACATAGATGCAGTAAATATATTTCTCCGAATGGATTCATCAGTACTCCACATTTCTTTTACATTTTTTCTTCTACAATGTAGTGCTCCAGCTGTTATAAGTACTCCAAGAAATGCATCCAATTCACATTCAGTTACCAGTTTCCAATTTGTTTGCCTCTGGTGATGTTCTTCATTATACTTTTCAAACATAAGATGGTTGAATATTTCATCAATTTCGCTCGCGTCACTCATGTAACTAGTTACTCCTGGGGTAACATTCACAATATTGCACGTTAACCTACGCGTTCGTGGAAATGGCTTCAAAGACCAAACGTTGCTTAGAATATCTTCTGCTTGTTCATGTTCTTCTTTAATCTCGTCTTCTGTTTCACTATCATCACTTACATAATTACTAGGTACATAATCAGAGTTGTCACTGTCCCAATCTAATTCTATATCATTAGGATCCTCTTCACTGTCATTTATATAGTCTTCTATCGCTCGCTGGGATAGTTTTCTTTTGTAACTTTCCATTTTTGTTCCTAAAAAAACAACGAAAATTTGTAACGTAAAGTACGACGTGGGGTAACTTGGGTACCCCAACCGAAAAACTTACCTTGTATTTACAAACAGATTGATATTTAAATGCCACTTATTAGTTATTATATTGTGTTCTAAATAAAATTGGAATACCTAAAAGCAGGGACATAACCGTTATAACCAATATTTGAAAAAATCCTGAAATAATAATTTATCACGAATTTTTAAAACCTGCTCTCTGAATAATAGTTACAAATAACCAATATTTTTTTGGTCTTTGATAACCGTTATAGTTTGTTTTTGTTTTTTTTGGGCTTCCATAACCATTACAAAAGATTTTAATTTTTTTTGGTCTTCCGTAACCATTACAAAAGACTTTTAATTTTTTTGGTCTTCTATAACCATTATAAAAGATTTTTATTTTTTTCGGTCTTCCATATCCATTCAAAAAAATTTTCTTTCCTTTTTTTTCGTTTCTGTTATTAGGGAATTATTTTCATTTCATTTCTGAATTTCTTCACAAATTTTATGAAAATATTCGTTGGAGTTCAGCCAATGACACTCCTAATAAGATCTATGAAACAGGTTTCGTTACAGTCAATGTTTATGGAAAGCTTCATAAAATTAATGAAACTCTTTACAGAAACAATAAATCGTCAGGTAATGATTTATAGAATCTATGAAAAAGTTTCATAAAAGTCATTCCTAAAAAGAGCTTCATTAAAATACTCTTTTTTACCATTTGTAATACTAGAAATATTTGCATTTGTTGCGGTTTTTGTTTAAGATTTCTTCACCCTCACTTTAGAATCGATGAGATTTTCAACAATTTTAAGCGCTTGTTTACACTCATAAAAAAATGTCAGTAGAAATAGCGAAACCTCTGCAGAAATAACTGATAACAGTACCAGTATTTTCGACTGTAGAAAAATCAATGAAGGTAAGAATCATTGTCTGCTATATTTAGATGAGCTAAATTTTAGAAAAAAATTAGTTAATAATAAAAATTAATTAAGCTAAAACCGGTCTTTGAATTTAGCTGAAATTTCAATTGAATTAGCTACATTTGTAGCAAAATTAACAAACAATGTTCAATGATATTAGGAATATTTTCTGCTAAAATTTGGAAAAAAAACTCTGGGTTTTTGAACCCTCCAGATCAGGCCCGAATTTATTTTTGGAAATACAGTTAGTTTAATTAGTCCAATTGAATTAGAACACGTTTTACAGACTTTTATACTATTCTTTTTTTTCGAGTATATATAAAACGGTATATTTTTCTGTTTTGCTTTTAATTATGTTCCTTTTTGTTTCTTTCAAACTTTTGTTAATATTCATTCGGGTATTGTTTATTACATTGATAACAATTGTTTATCGTAATTAAAATTTTTAAATAATTGCAACTACTTTGTAATATAATTAATAGTATATATTAGTGAAAGGGTGAAAAAGTGATAGAGTGAATAAAAAAAAAAGTGAAAAATGGGTAGAAAGCGAAATATTTTTATTCGAGAGTTTTTTATTTTTGAGTCAATGAAAAACGAATCCACGTGTAAAACTTGTAAATGTAAAATTGTTGGAAATCATGTGACTAACCTTAAGAGACATATGTTAGCTAACCATATGGAGCTTTATAATCAGGAACGAGAGGATTTAGATAATTATTTGGCTGAAAATGAAGGCGGAAAAAAGTTTTCTGTTTGCTACTCAGAAAAAGAGATCAAAAATGCGTGCTTGAAAATAGTAACGGAAAACTCTCAACCGTTGTCATTCTTCGACTCTCAAGCATTTAAAATTCTTTCAGATCAAATTTTTCAAGGTCTTAATATGTGTCCAATAAGATCTCATAACATAATTACAATTATCAGTGACGAATATGAGCGAATTAAAGATATGATTTCAAGAAAAATTAAGGGAAAGGTACTTTCCTTAAAAATGGATAGTGCTACAAGGAATGAACGATCCGTACTGGGAATTAATATTCAGCTAATTGTGGACGGCAAGATTGAAATATATACGCTTTCTATACGTGAAATGCGGACCTCACAAGCTGCTCAAAATTTAAAGGAACATTTGGAAGAAGTTTTAAATGAATTTGGCATAACCAAGAAGCAGATCTTTTCAATTACGACAGATAATGGTCGGAATATGTTAAAATCGGTTGACTTACTTGGCGTTTATGGAGATGATGATGATGATGACAATGACGACGACGATGAGGATGAAGATAATGGCGATAACAATATTACTCAATATTCTGAAAATTCTGTTGCAGAAAATCAAGATTCCTTTTGGGAAAATATTTTTGAAGAACATCATCAAATCTACTCAGTGAGGTGTGCTGCTCATACACTCCAATTGGCGATACATGATTTTCAACGAAACGATGAGAGGATGGCAATTATTCACAGTGTGCGGCAGATAGTAAAAACTTTGAGAACGCAGCAGTGGAAGTAAGTTAAAGATGTTTATGAAGGTCCCTTTACTGCAATCACACAGAACAAAAACTACATAGTTTTTGTAGAAAACGCAATTAGAAAAGCCTGGTCGGTTACACCAAAAGTTTCACATTAAATTAGTTTTTGTTTTTCATGTCACTTTTTTATTTAACACTTTTATTAAGGTTTCTCGCGTTAAAATTATCGAATAAAACTATTAAAGCATTAAGAAATAAATCAAGACACACAATTTTAAATTTTAACGCAATTATTTAAAAAAATTAATACATATTATTTTTTTTTTAATTTTCTTTTCTTTTATTTTCGTCGTAACAGGGTGCATTGAAAATTAGTTAAATAAGCTACCAGGTCTATCAAAAATGTACATTTATGTTATTTTTATTTGGTGTTTGGCAAAAACCAGATAGAATCTGGTTTTCAAATTCTATGGAAACTGAAATTATTTGAGTTGTTTTCGGTTCCAAAACTAAAAATAGCCAAACCTACCTAGTTTTTGCTCTGTGTGAATATACCTAGTATAATATGCAAATGTTGCTTATTTTATTTTAGGAGATCGTTGCAGGTATTAAAATTGCGCAAGCCGACCCTTGATGTACCCACGCGTTGGAATTCCACCTTTATTATGCTGACGAGGTTTCAAGATTTTAAAGAATTGTGTTTAAAGCATTTCAAAAACACAATTTCGGAGGCCGAATGGCAAAAAATTGACATTCTTGTTTCAAGCTTAAAGCCATTGTATGAAACAACACTTAAACTTCAACACCAACAACTTCTCATGGGAGATTTTTATAGGCTATGGTTTACCTTAAAAGTAGAACTGCAAAACAGACATACGGAAGAATCTCTGGCTATTTATGATTGCATTTGTAAAAGGGAACCTTTACTTATAAATACCGATGTAATGAATTCAGCAGTGTTTCTCGATCCAAGATTTCGGCGAATTCTAAATTTGGACCAAAAGGAGGCTGCTAAAAGTCATCTGAAAAAACTAGCCGGAAGGATTATTTCTATAAAGCAGGTTGGTAAATGTTGAAATATTGACGATTTAAGCTAAAATTGAGCTTGTTACTTTAAGGGAGACGCAGAAGAATTAGGACCTTTGCCTAACCTATTCAGTACGCAATTCGTCGATGAAACATCAAATATGAGCACCTCTTCCGTGAGAGAAAACTTAAGAGCACTAGAAGTCGACTCAGATTCCGAAGAAGAGACTTCAAACCATAACATTCAATTTCTGAAAGCTGCATTCGGTGAAATCGATATTTATAAGGAAGCCAGAGTTGACATTGATGCAAACTTGATAGAGTATTGGCAAGAAAAAAAATATTCATACCCCTATTTAAGGAAGCTAGCATTAATAGTCCATGCCGTTCCAGCAACACAAGTCAGCGTTGAAAGGGCATTTTCTGCTCTGAAAATTATACTAAGTGACTTACGCTGCAATTTATCTGAGCGAACATTGCGTTCATTAATGTTTGTAAAATTAAATTCTTAAGAAATACATATGTAGATATATCTCTAAATGTTTTTCACTTTCAAAGCTATAGTTTCATACAGTTTGTTACGATTCAATTGGTTAATTTGGTTACTTATAATGACTATGTAAGAAAAAAAAAACCATAATAATAATAAGTAAGAAAGTTATAATCGGTCAAGACCAACCACATAATATCCTACACCTATTTGGTTCCGAAATTTTTATGGTTCCGAAGTCGATTTGGGTTCAAACCGAAAGTTGAGGATGTTAAGAAATAATTATTTCTTTTTGAAAAATGTTTTTTTTTTTGGTCGCTCGAGCAAGGAATCGAATCCGGGTCCTATCGGTTTCAGAGTCCACATCTTAGCTACTACACCAACAGCACTCACTACTCAATGGTATATAAATACAATTTTAGTGCGTAATTTCGTGTATTTAAAAAAATCGGGAAAATATGCCTAAAACTGGAGCGATTTTATTTAAACTCAGCACCATGATTGTGCTTAATTTCTATTTACCAAATATGAGAAAGATATCAAACAATTTTCGGATCCTAACCAAAATCAATAAAAAAAAGTTCGCCCTTGTGCAAATATAAGTCAGTGTGCGAAATTTTAAAAAAATATCTTAAGATTTGCGAACTGTAGCGTGGTTATAGAAGACAGAAAAAATAAAAATCTTTTATAATGGTTATAGAAGACCAATATGAATAAAAATCTTTCATAACGATTACCAAAGACCAAAAAAATTAAAAATCTTTCATAACGGTTATCAAAGACCAAAAAAAATAATAATCTTTCATAACGGTTATCAAAGACCAAAAAAATAATAATCTTTCATAATGTTTATGGCAGAACTAAAATTTTCTGGGTAATTTATAATTATTATTACAGGACCAATTTTTTTTCAGTTATTTTTTCCATAACCTACTGGATATTTAAAAAATAATAACGCTTATTTCGGGTCCCTGCCTAAAAGGAAAAAGGCAGAAAAAAATTATTTGCGAAGTTATTAAAGAAAAACTAAGATTGGGGGACCTAAGGTCCCTTGTCAGCTTGCGGTGTTGCAGATGAAATTGAAAAAAATTGTGAAAATTTTATAATAAGAGATGGAAAAAAACGTGGTCGTTGCTTCCTGTGTCCTAGGAATAGAGATACGAAGTCGAAAGTGAAATGTTCTACATGCTCTAGTTTTGTTTGCAATGAACATAGAACTGAAGAAAAGAAAATAGTTTGTCAAAAACATGTTATGGATTCTAGTTATTCTGAATAAAGATTTAAGTGAAAACGATGGACTGTGAGAAGATGTACCAATTAATATATTTATTCCCAATTTATTCAATGTCTATAGAATTATTATATTTTTTTTATTTTTTGTTTTTATTCTGTAGAAAAGAGTTGAATTCCTTTGTTTGTGTTCATTAATAATAGTTGTAACATGAAATGTTTTAAAATTAATACGTTTTGATGTGGTAATTAAAAATTTTAATTGAAAATGAATAAAATAAAATTTTTTTACTTTCAAAATAATATTTTTAGTTCTTTTATGCTAACATATAAACAACAAAAGCTCATTTTTCTTTGGGGGACCTAAGTCCGTACTTTATGTCAAAAATCGAGCTTCGTACTCTAAGGGTTAAATATTTATTTTATTTTAGACGTCCAGCCTATTTAATAAAATGTATTATTCATAATTCAATTTAACTAATATATTATTCCTGAAAATCAAGTAAAATGTAAATCCATTAAGACTTTTTTTAAATCACTGTAGATTTCCTGATTTTTAGAGAAGTTATGGTGAAGATAAGAGCTGAAGAATCTTCTTAAACTGGATCGTTTTCAAAGTTTGGTCGATTTCATGTTTACTCATATGTATTCGATTTACCGAACATGGCTGATAAACTTATTTTTCTTCATTTTATAGCTCTGCTCTATAGGCTTGGGTAATTTGTTTCTTTAACGCATTACTATTTTGAGCTAATAATCCCTGATTTTGTTTTCAATTACCTATCTAATGACACTTCCGTTATTAAAACGAATCTAAAAATACCTAAAATTTCAAAATTCATTTAACCGTTTGGATGGTAAGAGGTAAAAAGGAATTGAAAGTCGGGTAAAAACAGATAACCCATAATCTGACAGCGCATATTTATAAATGCTGATGAATTTTTTACAATAAACGTCAAACTCAATATAGAAAGCGCAATTATAGTATGCAAATGCATGCGTATTGAAATAGTAGTCTCATACACACCCACATTTAAAAACGGACTAAAATATATTCAGAATATATGCAGAATATAACAACATGTTATTTAGTTGTTATGTATTTTATTAGTAAGGAATCTAAAAAAAATATTTTATATTAAAAAAAAGTAGAATTTTCTAAGAAATTAATTTAAATCGGTTAATTGACATACATTTTTCGAGTTATTCGTTATTTGAAATTGGCTATTTTGATTATTCGACCAAATAATGGCGAAAATTTTCTTCGATTAATCGAACAACGATTAATTGAGTGGATACTCTAGTTAATACCCTCTTGTTGATTAGGTGCCATATACTTATAAATAAATATCAATCAATATATTTTTTCCAGAAAATTTTTGTTTTTCTACTATCATATGATTATGAAAAACTTAAACCACTAATAGTTTTTTACAAAACGTCTAAAAATAAACTTTTTTGAAATTTTAAGGCCAGAAAGTCAATACTTTTTTATCCGATCAACACTATTGGAGTATCGCCTGAAAATCTAGAGAGATATTAATTTGACAGTGATTTTTTCGAATGAACCGTTCTCGAAATTTTTGCCAATCACCAAAAAGACTAAAAAAACCAAAAAAAAAAAATTAATTTATCGCGGATATCGACAAAACGCTCATTAAGAAAAGTAAATGAATTTTATATTCGTGTTCAGTTAAAAAATGTTTTTTTTTTATTTAAAACATGACAAAAACTTATGAATACAAAATGGTCCTCATAACTTCAGCTCAAATCTGAACTTCAATGGTAAAAAATAGTAAATATTTTGAGTGTAATCAGTTACAAACACTATACAAAATTTTCAATATATGATGTTGCACAAATTGCTCGATTTGATTTTATTTTCAAATTATTAATGCTGCGGTAGAGGGCCAAAAGTAGTTCCCAATTGTTTTTTTTTTTCAATATTTCTCTAATGTATCTTAGAATAAAATGCATCGTTTTAGTGCCCTTCGAAATTGAAATTCGCAAGCAAAGTGTGACACTCTACCCCATTGCACATGCACATCACTATCAGGCGTACATACGCTTGTACAAATGCACAAACTTACACAAATGACAAGTGCCTACATACAGATTTTATTCTTTGTTAGTAAAGATTGTTAATGTTTTTGATGTTGTTTTTGTAGTTGGTGTTTCAACTGATGTCCTTGTTATTGTTGTGTCTGCTGCTCTTATTGTACAAACAACAACAAACTTGAACATTTACAGTGCAAACCAAGTCAATTATTATTTTTCAATTAATAAATGTCAATTACTAAGAAGTTAAAATAGGGTCAACCACAAACACAAGTGCAAACAAACAAAACAAAACATTTAAACATGCCCACTTTAAATTGTTATGTGTGTGTGAGTATTCAGGAAATAAATACATACGCTTGTATTTGTATACAAACTATATATACAAACATTTGGATGCCTACTTGTAAAGAGATCACAACTGTTTAAATTTTATAGAAAGTTTTCATGACTTCTTATATACACTAAGTAACATAATTTCAAGTATCGGGTTGTTCATCGTGAAGTTTGATTTATAGTGTAAGATAAAACACATAAATTTTAAAGTGAACTTAAAACTTTTATTATCGGCTAAAAGAACAATTTATGGCATCAACTGTTTAAAAATTATATCATCTTAATGCTCGCCATGACTACGTCTGAGGGCCATTCGTAAGGTCTAATTTTGGGCGACTCGTTCGAGCATAGCGACTGGTATCTCGCGATCAATCGTAGCTGGCTTATTCCTAAAGACCGCAGACTTTACATATCCCCAGAGAAAATAGTCCAAAAGTGTGATATCGCACGATCTAGATGGCCAATTAAACGTAGCAAAACGTGAAATTTAGTGCTCACCAAAATTATTTCGTAAAAAGGTCATTGTTTCACACGCTGTTTCACTCGTAGCGCTGTGTTGTTGGAACCAGAGCTCACCGAGACCATGCGCTTGAATTTTTGGAAGCACATAGACCGTTAACATGGTGCGATTATGGTTACCACTGATGGTTATCGATTCGTTAGGGTCTTTGCGTAGAATCTTAGCTACAGCTGCCATATTCACTTCACTACGTGCTGGATTTGGTCTAACTGGACGAGTATCGTCCACTAATGCAAACTGAGACTCAAATTTGGCAATAGTGGTTTCAATAGGTCGATTATGAACACCGAATGTTCCTCGAATCGCACGAAAAACATTTCTCACTAAACGCTGATTTCCGTAATTCAAGTGAACAATTTTTAGGCGTTGTTGTGGAGTGAGTCTTTCTATGATAACTTGCCAAACGATACTGAACAAAAATGACAAAGCAGTTTGATATTAGTCACGCGTGATCTGTAAAAAATCATATTGAAAATCAAACCTCACGATGAATCACCCTTTGTGTGTATATTTTTCAGCTCAGACCCATCAGGCATATAGTGGGTCCTTGAATAATACTAAATCGATTTTGCCATGTCCGTCTGTCTGTCTGTTAGTTGAAAACAACTCAGAAGAAAGAACAAAATTGGCGACAAATTATTTCTTAGTACACTGAGCAGTTTGGAATTGAAATCCAGCAAAATGGGTTAGACGGATAAGCTATTAATCGAATTTTTGAACAACCATCAAAAAAATTTATAATTTTGATACAAAAACTGACATAAATGGTGGCGGAATGCATGGATTGAGATAAGACTCTGCAGAAATTCGTTCTTTAAAAGCTCTTTATTTTATTTATTTTTTTTTTAAATCAAAAAAATTTTTGTCACATATAATTTTTTTCACTTTTTTTTGACACAATCGACACGTAATATTCATATCTACAAAACTATTTTGCTATTTTGTCTACTTTTTGGTAATAAAACGGTTGGTTTATAATAATAATTAAAAAAATGTCTTGATTCTACCAAAAATTTCAAGATTTTTAGTTAATACACTCTTGTTGATCAAGTGTTAAATGTTTTATAAATTTTATTTTGCAGCAATAGAAAGAAAGGAAAAGAAAAATAAAACGAAATTCTAAAAAAAACAATGATATTTTTTATTTTATAAAATTCAACCATGTATTATTAACACTAAACAAATTCATTTCCCTTTTTCAAATTGTTTAAAAAAAAAAAACACAAAAAACTCGAAAAAAGTACAACTAAAAAGCGTCGTCAAACGTTGAACAAACTATAGTTGTGGGAATTAAAATAAAGTTTTGTGTTCTTTTGCTCTCGTGTTTTATTTTTCCAAACATTTTTTTATTTTTTTTTTTTAAGTTTGCATGTAAATGAGGAAGTTGTTTTTATGTCAAAGCATTTGAAAAACTCAAAAATAGAAAAACTTCAACACAAATACATTGTTTATGTCACATAAAACCAGAAAAAGAAAAAAATATTATATAAATATAAATATATGTATGTATGTGTACGAAGTCGCTTATGTGTGAAAAATTTACATACAAATGTATGTCATGTGTCATATTAAACTCACTGTTGGTTGGAAACTAAATGTGATCATAAATCTGTTACCGAGAAGTCGGAGGGCGAGCAAAACAAATCACTAAAGTCATTTGTCTTTTTCTGAAAATAAAAGGGGAAAACTTTAAAGTTGTTAATAAAGTAAATAGACCAATTCTTAAAAGGAAATCAAAAAGATATAGAACTTTAGGGTCTTAATTCTTTGTAAGCGTTATTAAGGTATTAAAACTATTTACATCCAGGAATGGAAAATTCAGTGCCATCGATTTTTTTTAGTATATATTTAGATAGTAGAGGTCTGCAAGAATAAATAAAAAGCAATTTCAGCACACTCATTTGCTTTTTAACTACAATGAGTTGAGCACCCAATAAAAACATATGAGTGAATAACAGTGTTGCCAATTTGAAATTCTTTCATATTAAAACCAATTATAAAAGGATTTGATTTTAGTGATAACATTCATACCATTTTAGATATTGTTGATCTAAACAGTTTGCAGTATATTCAACCAAAGTCACTAATTATTAAAAAAAAAAAAATTTCCATAGTTTATCAACCAAAATATTAATAGAGATTGGCGCCTGATGGCCAATAAGATTTCGATAAATATGATCTTCAAAGTGATTTAAAGCCCGAATCAAAAAGAAGGTATTTATACTAAAAAACCCTGGAGAAAGATATATTTCCAATATGTATTACAAAAAGTTATTAATTTTGTGTTTTCTTTAAAATGCTTTAAAGCTAATAAATATTTAAGGCCCTTAACATAAGTTAAACTGATTTGAGAAACAGACTGTCGTCTGAAACCATTGCAGGGATTGGATTTACTAAATAAAGTATACAAAGGATGAACATGAACATTTTGCACCATCCCTGGATAAATGGAAGTAGAACTTATTATATTTAGTATTCACTTAATTTGTATTAATTTTTTTGAGGTTTTTAATTTTATTTTTATTAAATTATTTCTAACTACTTTGTGAATCGTAATATTATGATTAATATTGATCTTATTTGAGTAAAACTATGGGTGCTATGAGGTTATGCTGATGGCACATACAAACAAGAAGTTCCAGGTAAAAGGTTGTTATAAAAAAAAGTTATACTGATGATACAGTAGCAAACACATTTGGTAACGCTATACACCAGGTCATAATTTGATTTATTTATTATTTTAATATACTACAAAGTATTTTCTTTAATATATACAATCCTTAGAAGATAACTATAATATTAATACATGTATATATTAATTAACTTTAAAACACTTTATAATGCAACTTTTTATTGTATTATGGGCGTCCAGCATGATTTGTGATCTCAATGGACCACATTACTTTTTAATCCTTAGATAAAATGTAGTTTCTCGCTTGTATAGGTACGTCTAACTCCTCTTCATCACTTGCAACAGTGGAAGATTCTAAAATTTCCTCAACCAACTCATCCGGAACATAATCATCACAGTCTGAAACCGAGTCTTCTGCCGCACTTTCTTCAAAATTTCCATTATTTTCTCAATTTCAGCATCAAGTAGACGCTATAAATAAATTTTATGAGCCATACAAATATTTTTTTTAATAATATATGCATACAAATTGTTATTTACCGTTCTCTTTATAGACATTTCCAATGTATGTTGTTTCCAATGTATGTTCATACAAAAATAAAACTAACTGTTTTGAATGCATAATTTAAATTTAAAAAATTAGAAAAAAGTCTCATTTAGATCCAGCAAAATGTTTAAGAGATATTAAATTTTGAAATGAAAAATGGTTGAAATTTCAGCAGAAGACCGTATAGGGGTTAAGAATTTGTCTGTAAATGCTTTCAAATTTGTTAAATTTTGTAAGCTTTTTTTAACTAAACGCTTATTTGATATGTTTATTTGATATCAGGTGCAATTTCATTTAAATTTGGGTAATCTTGCGTTATCTCAAGTGTAGTTTGGACTTTTGCTGGTGGTAACACTAGAATATAACCAAAGACAAAACAAACAAAAACACAATCAATTCAGCCAACCCAAGTTAAATAAATAAGTTGAATATTCAAATATATTTTTAATGTAAAATTATTTGAATTTTTACCTTTCATTTGACTTTTTTTGTGTTCATACATATTATGTAGGTATGTGTAAGCTAAAGTCTTATAAATAAAAGAATAAACAAGTTTTGCATTCAATTCATTTACTCTTGTTTTTGTATATGGCTTACTCTCGTCTTATCTCTTTGAGTGTTTCATATATGAATAATTGTTGTGAACGTTGAGTAAAGGCAAACAAGTGAGTTGTTCACAGCAGACCTCTATTAGATAGAAAATACCGCAGTAGACCCTGCGACATTAAATCCATTAAATTCTAATTAAGGAAAATATTTCAACGGAAAACAATGCCTCAACTTTGGTTTTTATTTCAAATGCGAATCAAGTTCTGCTGTTACTACTTTTTAAATGTTAAACGTTTTTTTTATTTCAATTGTACTTAAAGGGGAAATAAAATTTAAACTGAACAGCTTAATACTTTTTTACGATTCAAATTTATAAATTTTCTCCATTTTTCGTTTAGAGACTTTTCGAATAAAGACTTAAAATGAATCAGTCATACAAGATTTGACTTTTTAAGCTTTATTTACATAAAGGTCATGATCAATTAACAAAGTTGTGAGATTTCTGTAAAAAAGAAATATTTTTTGACATTGACTGATACATGTGTTTCAATTCAAATAAAACAAGGCCAAAGACAAGAAAGAACTTGAGGCTTAGTAAAAGTTTTTTGCGAATTTCAATTTCGAATAGCACTTAAGCGTTGCATCTTATTCTGAGATACATGGAAAAACTAATGAAAAAAAAAATTGGAACCTACTTTTTGTCCTCTACCGCAGCATCAATACATTGAAAATGCGATCAAATCGATAAATTTGTAAAACATCATATCGAAAATTTACTTATAAAACGTCATAACTCAAAAGAACTCCATTCCGAGATAACCGAAGCTGATCGTTACATTGACCAATTTTTATATGCGCTGCATAAAGCGCTTTCTGTGTTAACAATGTACTGCTTCAAAGTGGGAACTCGCCATATAAAATTCATGTCTTCCGTAAGCGATATACTTAGCGAAACTTTTACGTTTCTCCCTTACAAACCTGCTACGTTGGAAGCTCGATTTTTTATTGGGAAGTTATAAGCCATTAAGTGGAAAAAACAGCATTTATTTTTCACACAAAATTGATAAAATTCAGTTTAAGGTAAAACCAATTTATTTTTAATTAAAAGAAATTTTGTAAAATAAATGACTTAATTGCTTGTATTTATTCGGCACAAAATTGTTTTTTACTTTTAGGCTTGAATGAAATAATTAATACAAACGTTCATAATAATTTAGCAAATTGAAATTCAGCCATAAATTTACTCAAACTTCCAGCCCTGTTAAAGGCTAAAATATATGTCGGAAAAATTCTAAAAATTCTTCTATATATATAATTTATTTAAATGCAACATTCTAGTATACTCGGAATTTATTGGATAAAAAAAATCCGTCATACACCGACGCTCCACCTTAATGTGCAAGCATGTGCAAATTATTAAAAAGAATTAAGTAAAATACTGTGGCAATTTATTCTTCGTATTTTTTTAATTTTTCAATATATAATTAGAATTTTATTCTTTGGAAATAAGAACTTAATTTTTGGCAATTTCGGGAACTATTATTTCCATTTTCTCCCGAATTAGGTAATATGTATTTTATTTGAATGTGATGATGGCAACAAATAAATAAATAGGAAAAGAAATGTCCATAAATAACCCTTTTTTACTTTGATATTCAGTAAAGAAAATATACCGTAGACAGACATATTGTTTTCAATTGTACAGAAAAACAAGGAAGAGAAATATATTCGGCTGTGCCGAATCTTTTATACCCACCACCGACAGTAAGAATATTTCAGTCGTTGGCCCTATTAATTGATTAATTATTATAAAAACGGACGTCAGTACTAAAGTTGGTTGCGGCTTAGACTTACATTATGGTTTTATTTCTAGGCATAAAAAATGTAGTGTATACGAATTTGAGTAAAATATCGAGCCCTTAGCGCCAAATTATCGTAAGCGACAAAACACAAATTTTACAGAAGAAGGTATTTTAGTTCTTTTTTGATATGTATACATAAACTTAAAAATTTTTTGATGCGACATATTATAATTTCGTCCATGCAAGCTACCGACTACAACAAAATAAAGTTTGCTTACATTGTGCGTTGGTCCTTAAATTTTTAATTTTAGCAATAAAAAAAATATTGAGAAAATATCGCTTACGATAATTTGGCGCTATGGGGTCGATATCATGATTCGTAACAGTTTTAGCCGCACTAAAATTATTTTCGAGAGGGAAATTTATATTTGACCCAAGGAAATTATGGACCAATCATCACAAAATTCTGTAGAGTGTTTTTTGGTATTCAAAAACCTAAATGAGAACAAATTTCGATATAAAGGTGAAATTTGTTATAGCGTTTCAAAGTTTTAAACTGGCTTCAGAATGCTGCTTGGTATGGGACCTAGCTACATTATGGATTGAATGTCACAAAATTGCGTAGCATTATTTTTGACCATAAAAAGCTAAATTGGGCCGCTCTTCACGACATATGACAGAGTGATTTATAGTCCTATAAAACTGTGACGTGCCAAATTTTATTACGGCAGCATTATTTATAACGTACTAAACTGTTTACCAAAAGTAGTCTTTATGTGGGGCCTATGGTTAATTATGAGACGTTATTCACGAAATTTAACAATATGATTTCTAGTCGTCTAGAATGAATTGGTACCAAATCTAATATCAATCCGTGCATTATATCAACATTTTTCTAACAAACATATAAATTTTTTTAGATTCATAACTCGCATCCTACTGAACCGGATTTGCTGGACTTGAATCCGAAAATGGTTAGGACCAACATTCTTCTCTTCTTTTGAGTTTTTCGAATTTGCAAAGGACAGTTGGTCGGACGGACAGACGCACGCAGAGAAAAAACATGATTAATGAATGGTCACTACTACCATTTTTATTCATATGTGCCTAATATGTTTACCCTAATAAACTTATTATAATCCCTATTTAACTTGAAAAAATATTTGTTCTCCTTAACATTTTTTAATTCACTATAATAATATTATATGGTGTTTTACACCTAAAAATTTACCATGATCTAGCTTAACATGTTAAATTATGTGAAATACTTGCTACTATAATGTATATATTTTCAACTATACAATTAAACTCATAATATTAGATGTACACAAAAGTAATGTTTGATACCATCATTTTTGTTCGCTTTAAAACACATTCTCTAAATGAGCAAACATTTATTGTCAAAACAAACAGTGTGTGTTTATAAAGCAAATAAAATCTTCTTTCACGTTATTTTCCGTCTGCTGGAGTAAGTTAATCGGGAAACCTAAATGACTACAATATAATTAAAAGTTTTTCGGGAGCAAAAAGCCTTTTAAATTAAGGAAATAAATTATTAGACGTTTATTGAAACACGTAAGTTTGTTTGCTTAGAAAAATCCAGGAAGAGGGCCGAGAAATGAAATATTCTGTATTATGGGTTGCTTTTGATTTCTCCAATATTTACGATAATTGAAATAATTTTTTCAAAGTCAAGTCTTATCAAAATTAAATCGTAAACATTTAAACCAAATTATTTGTATAAAAGATTATTTTATAAGAAATTAACCCTGCGGGAAATTTGTGTCAATTTCTCTTAAAGCAGTTATCCCGCGAGTAGTGAACAAAATTTTACAATTAAAAGGAACGAATTGTGATAGGTGAAAACGAGACCTATCACTTAACTGATGATAATGTGTTTAGAGTGTAGTTGATCCAGAGGAAAGGTAATTGGCACAAAACTATTCATGTTACTGGATTTTGTGCGAGTAGTGGCTGATTCTCTATAGTTCTATTACTTTATATTAAGGGGATCTATCATATTGACATGGTTCATTTGTGACAATATCTGCGACAGGCATTATTTTAACCGAAATTGGATGTGTTTAATGTCAGTGACCTGTTACAAAGTGTCAAAAAGGTGCCAATTAACCCCTCGTAGGACATCGCCATGTTAAAGTGACTTGTCACGTGACAAGTTTAGTGTTAGTTCCCTTTCCTCTAGGGATACTATTGAAATAACGAAGAAAATGATCTTATATACTTATGAGTTATTCTTTTGTTCGCTCGTTTTAGTTCAAAAATTGTTATGTTTTCTTTGTCATTGGGTATTGTTTTTACTAATAAACTCCAAATAATAAATAACACTGCGGAACAGTCATTTTGCGGCTTGGAACTTTGTGTAATTTTTTTACTAATTTGAGGTCGCTGATTCCAAATCTAACCTTCATTTTTTTCTATCAGCTCCAGTTTTAGAGATATACCGTTATGTCCAAAATTAAGGTACTTTCAGCACATATATTGAAATAACATGAAAATGGTGCATCATATTCCCTTAAGAAAAAAAACCGAAATTCGCTAACAATATTATCTTTAAGACGTACTAATATTGTTTTAAATTTGGCCAGTAATTTCAGAGATATCGTTGAAGTTTTTAAAAAAACAAATATAAATTTAAGAAAAAAAAAATTTTTTTGTTCATTAAAAATTTATAAAAAATAAATGTGCAACAAAAATCACAGGTCTAAAAGCATTTAGTTCAACATATTTCGAATGAAATGAGCTTTATTTCATTGCAATCGGTGCACAACTTTTTGTTGTGTTCACAATTTACCGAATTGATAAAAATTGCGATTTCCATAAAAAAAACGTATTTTAATGTGTGAACAAAAAAAAAATATACATTAAATTATGTTTTTTTTATGGATAAATTGTGAATACAATCAAAAGTTGTGCACCGATTGCAATGAAATAAAGCTCATTTCATTCGAAATATGTTGAACTAAATGCTTTTAGACCCAAACTGTGATTTTTGTTGCACATTTATTTTTTATGAATTTTTTTTTTTCTTAAATTTTTATTTGTTTTTTTAAAAACATCAACGATATCTCTGAAATTACTGGCCAAATTTAAAACAATCTTTGTACGTCTTAAAGATAATATTGTTAGCGAATTTCGGTTTTGTTTCTTAAGGGAATATGATGCACCATTTTCATGTTATTTCAATATATGTGCTGAAAGTACCTTAATTTTGGACATAACAGTATATCTCTAAAACTGGAGCTTATAGAGAAAAATGAAGGTTAGATTTGGAATCAGCGACCTCAAATTAGTAAAAAAAATTACACAAAGTTCCCGGCCGCACAAAAAAAGTTCAATTTTGTTCCGCAGTGTAATTTATGCATTTTTATATATTGAAATTACTGAATTTAAAAAAAAACGCTTTATTGATCGGTTAACAGATTAATATTAAAAATAACCGATTATAAGCCAATTAAAGCAAAAGCTCGGTTAAGTAATAAAGCGATTACCCGATTAAATAAATACCCTACTAGGAACATATATTTTTTAAATAAAATCCAAAATAAAATTGAAAAAATTGATAAATAAATTAACATTTTCGTTTGGGAATTTACACTAACTGCCTGTTTTTCAAATTAAAATAAACATGTTCGTTTAGAAATTTATATTGTTTTCAAACAATAACAAATTTGAGTTTATTTTTATTGTTGTTTCAATATAAATTCCCAATTGAAATTTTTTATCAACAATTCGGGTTGGAAAAAACCAGCCAATTGTAGGGGAATGTAATCTCAATGTAAGAAAGAAAAATTGACGGTTTATTGTTGAAGCTTTGATATGATTACAAGTAAGACCTGAGTGTTTAAAATTCTTATTCTGTTTATTGTCTTACTTGAATAATATTTTTAGCTTTTCTAAAGTATTTGGAAAAATTTTTCTGACGAGAACCAGCGAAATGCGCATAGAAACTTGCTTTTCCACAACAATAAATTTCAGTGTTTTCATTCAAAAATTGGGATTATTAGCACATCATTAATAAATGAATTAACTAGAAATTTTTTATTTTATATTGAAATACAGGCAGTACAACAACAATTAAAAGACTAAAATTATTTTTTGTTTTTAATATAAATTTGTTAACAAAAATTTTTAATTTATGTGCAGTTTCCACAATACAACTGATTGAATGTGTAAAATAATTTTTATGAGAAGCAATCCAAAAACTGAGTGCTTTTCATATAAATTTTTCTACACGTTCAATCACGTGTATTGCGGAAAGCGCACATTAATTTCAAAATCAGGCAGTAGATAGAAAAAATAAGTTGAAAATTTTTTATATCGATTTTGCGGTTGAGGCAAATATGGCACGAATTCAATTTAACAAGTTCATATTCACTTAAGAGCTATCGTCCAACTAGTCTATAAAGTAGCCTAAGAACAATTTTGGAAAAAGTCCCTAAAGCAAGACTTTTTAGGTTTGTTGAACAAAATAATATGTTACCTCTTATACAGTTTGGATTCATACCATTTCACAGTACTGATCACCAGATAAAACGTATATACAAATATATAAATAAAGGGTTGGGGAATGGACTATCTACAGTTGTAGTATCACTTGATATCGAAAAAGACTTCGATACCGTTTGGTATAATGGTCTGTTATACAAAATGATTCAATACAATAATCCACTTTATTTAATAAGAATCAATTAATCGTTTTTAAATAATAGATTTTTCTGTGTAAAGCCTAGCACTCTGTTTCAATTTGTGAAAAATGTTCAGCAAAATCTATTATTTCATACGAAAAATTTGGCATGTATCAATGTTACCTATCTCGCGAGTTTCCACAATTTGACGTTTTTAATCTTTCAAAGTATGCAACATGTTTTTCCTTCTCATTAATATTAAATTTGAACTTTTTTCCATTTGCTTAAAGTTCCACGTGAAATAAATGCAGCTTATATTATTTCGCAGTTGTAAAAAAATGTTGCCAGAAACATTTTGTAACTTCTTCATAAATTGAACAGAGTACAATTTTATTAACATAATTTCATAGAAATTCCGCACAAGTTTTTTCCATATGAGTTGAACAGAGTACCAGGCTTAAATCTAAATATTAAATACTCTGAAATTACAGAAATCCCGGTAGGAGTACTCTAAGGCTCAATTTTGGGTCTATTACTTTTTAACTTATATTTTTCTGATATGCCACAATTTTATGCATTTGAATGTGCAGCCTATGCTGGCGACAAATGTCTATTTTCATCACATATTTGTCAAGATTTTTTAAGTCCAACCCAAAAAAAAAATTTTTTTTTATAACGTGTGTCTTTATGACGTGCTAAATCCCCAATTTTAATTTTTGATAACTTCACTGAAATTTATTGGTGAGGGAAAGCTAGTTTCTATGCGCATTTTTTTTTAATTTGTCTTCAGTTATCTTTAAGCCAAGCAGTGTAAAAAGCAAATTAATCAACAACGTTAGCTGATGGCGAAAGTTTTAAAATGTTAAAATATTTGAAAACACAAAACAGAGTTCAAATTCGTATCGAATTTTGAGAGAGAGAAAGAACTTTTATTTTTTATGGCTTATTTTATATTATATTTTAAAAAAATGCTGAACTACAAAATTTTTTGTCGATTTTTTACTTTAAAATCGTTTGTTTTTTTTCGTTTTTTTTTAGAATAGTTCGTCAATTCGACCTTCCGGTGTTAATTTGTTTTACAGATCCCATACAAAGTATACACCAGTTAAAGTGCACTTCTTTGAATTGCACATTTAAATCTCGCAATTTGTACTTAATATTTAAGTTATTGTTTAAACAAATTTGTAACATGAATTTGACAGCAATTGATTACATTTTAAAAGCGTATAATTGTATCCCATAAAAAATCATTTAACCTCGAATTTATTTAGTCTTTAAAAATTTTATTTCACTCGGTGTTTATGAATGTAACTCTACAGTAAAGGTCAGGTGAAACCTTCACTACAATATTTTCAATTCAATTAAAATTTCCCATTTTTTTTTCTTGGCTCGAACTTTTAAAAAGAAGCAATTTGTTTCACTAAATTATAAGAAAGAAACAAAATTCATTCAAGCATTTAAAAAAATCACTGAATGTTCTTTGTTGTTTTTATTTGTAAAAATTTTATTCTTTTTTACTCTACACAAAATTTATTGCCCTCATTCATCTTCGTTTTGTGTTTCTTTTTCCATAATAAAATATTTTCATAAAAGGAAACCTTTTTCTATATTCCATGTTAAAATACGAAATTTAACAAAAATCTGTAACCTTCAAAAGCAGACACATGGACACTCGTTCATTTACTCGCTTACTCGTGCGGATACTTGTAATAGTAGTAGTAGTAAAACTTGCCACTTAGTCAGTCATATTAAGAGCGTTAGTAGGGAGCTGAAGAAGCAGCGGTAGCAAATTGTTGTAGCGGTTAGTAGCAGCATCAGTAGTAGTACTTGTAATAGGGGTAGTGGTAATATGCAATTAAACGTATCCACTTAAAGTAAAACAAAAAAAAAAAAAAAAAAAAAATAAATAAATAAATTATATTTTAGTTTAAAACCACCAGCAACCCTCAGCCATCACTTGCATCACCATCATCATCATTATTGTAATGTGGGAAAACATGCTAAAGAAAAAAAGTAGAGAATAAAACAAAAAATAAAAAATAAAGGATTTTCAAAAACCACCTATTTACTTAATGCTGCTTACCACACCAAAGAGTTTACTAGAAATATTTCATAATACGAGGACAATCATAAGAGTTTTTTTTGTTTGTTAAATAATAACAGTTTTTGTAGAAAAAAGTCGAAATGACAGATTTTCTTTTAAACGTTCTTTATAATAAAAAATATATACGAGGACAGTATTAAATGTGTTTTTTTAATAAAAAAATGTTTTTAGTTTAATTTTAAATAAAAATTAATTTGAAAAATTTTTGTTTAAAGCCTGGTACTCTGTTTAACATTTCACGTAAAATGCTTTAAAAACTAATATGAAAAAATTTGTGCGGAATTTTTATGAAATAATGTTGATAGAGTTGTACTCTGTGAAAAAGTTGCGAAATGTTTCTGGCACCATTTTTTTATACAGCGAAATAATATAAGCTGCATTTATTTCTCGTGAAACTTTTAGCAAATGAAAAAAAGTTTACACTTAATATTAAATGAGAACGAAAAAACATAAATAACACAACCGGTAATAGTTTTTCATCCATATTAACTTTCATTTTTATTTAAAAAAAAAAATACTTTTTAGATAATACATATGTGGGTTTTATTTACATATGCAAAACAATGTCGCGTTCTTTGAAAGATTAAAAACGTCAAATCTTGAAAACTCGCGAGATAGGTAACATTGATACATGTAAAATTTTTCGTGTGAAATAATAGATGCTGCTGAACTTTTTTCACAAATTGAAACAGAGTACAAGGCATAAAAGTTAAATAAATTGTTAATTAATAAATCCAAGTAAATTTTGTAAAATTTACATTTCTCTAGTAAAGGGTGTATTTCAAAGTTTGACATATGTAACTTGAAATTGTAAAAAATAACAAAACATTTTAGTGTTATGGTGGCTATTCTTGAAAACACCTCGAAGGAGTGAAAATTTGCAGGAAAACAAAAACAAATTTACAAAAAATTTACAAAAATAGTTTTTGTTTATCATACAAAATTAACAGTTTTTAAAAGAGACAGAAACGCGTTAAATCTCTTACGTTTATTTAATTTTAGAAGTGTATAGATAGCAAAAATAATTTTCGTAAATTTTGCTTTGGTTTTCATGTAAATGTTCACTCCTTCGACGCATTTTCAAGAATAACCACTAATAAAAATAAATTAATTTTATTCGAAGGTTTAATACAGGAATTTATATTTGAAAATATTTTGTGGTATATAAGAACCGAGGCTGTTGTTGACAAAACGCATTCTGGATCTCCCGGGTTGGCACTATTGACCGTATGTCACGAATAAGATGAACAATATTGGCTTCCCAGGATTCAGATGTTGCTGGTTTATCAGCATGAACCAGAGACTTGACGCGGCCCAACAAAAATAATCAAGAGTTGTGAGATTGCGTGACCTTTGAGGCCAATTGACATGTCTTTTTCTCAAAATTGCATTAAGTCCATGGTTACGGTCGCGATGTTGCACTCACCGCCATGCTGATGAAACCACATCTTGACCCGAATAATGTCATTTATATTAATGATTTCCACTGACCTTAATGTGAACTAAGATTCGATAATGCCACCAGCGAATAAAACGCACCAAACAGTAAATTTGTCTGGATTAAGTGGAGTCAGTAAGTTCTACTGTGCATTAGTCTTACTGCATTTGCGGCAATTTTGTTAATTACAAAACCCTTTTAGCTGTACACAATTTTGCGTTAAAACATTGATGACTAAGTTTAAATGTAAACTATGAGAATTTGATAGCGTCGTTTAACCGTGAGAATCTTAATGATAATTCGCCAGAGTATAATAATCATCAAAATGGGAGCGCTGTCTGACAACTTGTTTGAGAGCGAACGTTTTATTAAGTTCTTTTGAGCATAAAAAACACGTTTTATCTATATATATAAAAATGAATTATGTTTGTATGTTTGTCGCTTTATAGACTCCGAAACTACTGAACCGATTTTCCTGAAATTTTTACAGTAACATCACGTGAGCCCTAAAAATAAAATAGGCTACTTATTTTTTCGATAGGGGCAGGGGAATTGGTACCCCCCATAGGATGCCAATATTAATTATCGCATATCTTAAGAGCCGCTGCACGCATTTTGCTGAACTTTTTGTAGTAGGATCTTCTGAGCCCCGGAATTGAAATAAAATAGCAGCGGGGGTATAGGAATACCCCATAGGACGCCAATGTTTAACATCGCATATCTTAAGAACTGTAATAGTGAGAATGTTCAAACTTTCTAAAAGTCACTCTTATGGTATACTACACTTTTGAAAATAAAAATAAAGCGGGTAGGCGCAGGGGGGGAAATACCTCCCATAGGGTGCATACATTAAATATCGCTCAACTGAAGAACTATTAAAGGGAGAGTCTTCAAACGTGGTTAAAGCTACTATTATAGTAAACTATAAATTTCAATATAAAAATGTGCGGGGTAGACAGAGTAGGAGCAGTACCCCTCATAGAAGACATATTAAATACCATATATCTGAACACAATTGCCAGTGTAGCGAAGCGCACCGGGTTAAGCTAGTAATAATATAAAATTCTTTTATTAACCCTAGGAGTTTCAGGGCCTTTTTAGCGCTAAGTGGTACCTCTAGGTCTGCCCAGACCTACTTGGAAATTGTATAGAAATATATAGGCGGATGTCCTAAAATTGTGTGTAAATGATAGAACTAATTTTTTTTTTTTTTTTTTGGTAAGAATGTTTATAGCGCGTTGTTGCCATTGTGGTAACCGAATAACGTGTTGAATACATCAACATTTGGATTCAAAATCTTCTTCTATAAGCAGGCATTATATTTGGCGCGTTTATCTTCTCGCATCGAATAGATGTGAAGCAAAATATTCCATCGTTTTTCGAAAAGTGAGAAAAAAGTGTCTCTGTAACTCATGTCGAAAACTATCAGAAGAGATTACGTCGTCATGTTATAATTGTCAAAATATTCCACTCGAAGCCGATTTGAACTTGCAGACGTTGAGAACGCCAGTAGCACATATCGTTGACGGCGGCCAAAATTATCAAAATTGAAAAATGTTCAATGACGACGGCGAAAATACAACCGTCGGATATACCAAAAAGTTTAAAGTGCGACTTGAATGTTTGTTAATTACAAAATTGCTTTGAAACAATCAGTCAAAAACCAAATACTTATCTCTTCCATGTTATTATTCATTGCATGTTGCCTATTTAATATATTTTTTAGTGGTAATATTTTTTCTCACCCCGTTTTTATGCATGAGTTTATTTGACAGTTCAAAGCGGGAACTTTCTCACAAAAATTTTACAGACACACTTTTTCTGTAAATTGGCGAGTAATTTCCTTACGTGACAGCAATTACTCGTTAAAAATGTTACAGACGCAATTAAGTGAGAAAAACAGTTGTTTGTTTCAATTCATGGCATTTTTGTTTCATTTCTCGCATTTCATTCGAAAAGTTTCTCGAAGCGAGAGTTACAGAACATGGGCACTTGTAAAACATCGTAGGATTAAGATTTTGTTCCAAAAGTAAATTGTTAACTTAAAGCAAAAAATTTTTATCGACCTAATAATTTTTTTAAAATCAAATTTAACAAAACTGATGTTAAATTGGTAACAAATAAAATATCATTAATAATAAAAACTTAAACTAGTTTATAAAAGGTTTATCGAACAAATATTTATAGAATGTTTATACAGAAAAAATTCAAAATGGTCTTTTATCACCAAATTTATAGAATCAAGCAAACAATTTGTTGATTTTGTACCTATTACCAAAATGATTATATAGATTACTAAAAATTTTAACATTTGAGAATTATTTTTTTTTATAAACACTAAAATTTTACTTTTCTACGGCTAATTTGTATCCAATTCAACACAATTTACTTCAAAAGAATTAACTCAAATGAAAGAAAGCTTCTTCAATATATACTTGATACTGCAACCGATTTTACACCATTTAACTAATGTTTTTTTTTCTTTTAAAGAACTTTTTTCCCTTACCTCGCAGTAACAAGCGATACATTGTTATAACACACTAACCAATATATTGGTAGACTGTTACCATTGACACACTTTACCCATACATGCATATTTTTTTGCTCTGTTCCTCAAGGGCAATTGAACAAAAGAATATATGTCGTTTATTTTCCTAGTTTTTGTTCCATTAAATTTTGGTTTTCTTTCTCATTTATGGCTTGAAAGAGGGCATGGATCCTTACAAATAAACATACCAACTCATATGTACATTCACTCCCTCATACAGACAAACATTCTTATTGACATTTTCTAGCACGTTTTCAAGCATGTCTATGAATGGAACTAAAAGTATGAAGTTAAAGAAGCCAATATGAATGTGCCACAAAAATAAAATTGTTTGTATATTGGTCGGAGTATGTGTGAGTGTGTTAGTCAAATCATAAGAAAAGATCTACAAAATCATAGAAAACCATTTAACCGAAATAGGTAAAGATAATGAAATACAATAATAACATATGATTAGGAAATCTCTGTGAATGTGGATCATTAATAACACAACAGAACAATGTTATTTCTTTAGGAAAAATTAAAAATCTGTGTGCGTTTATATTTGCAACACATACTCACACATAACTATACTCATACAAATGTGCCAGATAATAAATGTACGAACAAAAATATGAGCTTAACCTTTGAAGCTGTAAAAAGTACCACTTTATTAGCAGTATTAACTAGAAAAGTGTATTTGTTAACTTTGTTTGTTAATATAGTTTTTAGACACAAATAGACTTAATGTAGATTTTCTTTTATTTTGAATAACAAAAGATTATAATTATGTCAACTAATCTTGCCAGGACAAATTCAAAAAAGGTTCAAAAAATATTAATTTTCCAGAATGATTTATTCAAATATCGAAATAAATATTTCATTTAAACGAATAATACACGAAAATCATGTTACCAGTTTGGTTGACGATAATAGCCAATATAAATTAAGACTTAAAAATTTAAATAAAAATAATGTAAAAAACTGTATGTGTAAATCTTAGCAGCCGTAAACTAATCTCCACAAACACTACTCCCTGTTTTCTTTTCATTGCAACCTATTTTCCTAATACCAACACAATGAATTGCATTAGTAGGGGGATCCCCTGAGTGTTGGTTCAAAGTAAAACAAATTCAGGGTTTAGATACATTTTAGTTACATTAGCTACATTTTAACATTTCAAGCCAAAATTTTTTTAAATTCGTATTCATAATCAGCATTTTAACTACTAAACGTTTAACGAATTTTTTTTTGGATGAGGCAACACTATCTCTTTAATATGTCACTTGAATCGTAATGGTGATTAATTCATACTCGTATCTATAACTTTTTCTTGTCGTGTGTTAAAAAAAAATTGTTTTAAAAAATTAATAATTTTACGATAATTTCTCTAATAATTAAAAAAAATAAAAAAATAGTTTAAAAATTATTTATTAAAAGTGGATTTTAGTTGATGAGTTTATTGTTGATACAAAAAGTATTAAAATAACGAGTTTTATTTTATTTGTTTTGATCGTTTACACATCACTAGTTTATTTTGTGATCCATTTCAAGGTTCCCTACTTTTTTAAAGAAAAAAACACACAGAAAATTCAAATTTAATGGGGAATGTTTATTATCATTTGAAAGTACATTCTTTGGCATTTTTTTTTTTTTGAAGATTATGTCTATCAAATGTCTATCTATCCGTTGAGTCCACTTTTCAATGACTCGTTCGAGCATTTCGACTGGAAACTGGCGAATGACACGCGTGATGTTTTCCTCTAAGGCCTGAATCGAAGCGGGTTTGTCCGCATAAACTTTAGACTTTACATTTCCCCACAGGAAAAAGTCTAACGGTGTGATATCACACGATCTTGGCCCAAAACGTGAAATTATGTGCTCACCGAAGTGTTCTCTCAATAAATCCATTGATTGATGCGATGTGTGGGAAGTGGCGCCTGAAACCAAATGTCGCCGAGATCACGAGCTTCAATATCAGGCATCAAATAGTCGGTTATCATGGCACGATAACGGTCCTGCGAACGGCGCCGAATCGACTCTCAACGGTCTTCGTGTACACTCTCAGCTACGGCCGCTATATTTTCTTCACAGCGTGCTGGTCGAAAAATTGGGCTGTGGGAAAAATCGCCCAAAGAAAAATGGCCCAAAAAAAGATATGAAAAATCGCCCAAAAAAATTCCATGTAAAATTGGGCCTAAATTCATATGAAAAGTGACCTAAAATTGTTGGGCTATTTTTCGTTATTGTTGGGTGATTTTTCGTTTTTTAAATTTGGTGATTTTTCATTATGAAAAATAACCCAAAAATGTTGTATGAAAAATGGCCCATTTTTTTAATTTTCTCCTCTATGGTATAACAAACACCGGCTTCGCTTACTAAAGCTTCTCTGCACAGCCGGCCTTTGGCCGCGCGCATTGATTTTCTCCTCTATGGTATAACAAACACCGGCTTCGCTAAATAAAGCTTCTAAAATCTGCCTTTTTTCCAAACGAAAGCCGACTATGCAGAGAAGCTTTAGTTAGCGAAGCCGGTGTTTGTTATACCATAGAGGAGAAAATCCTTGCGCCCGGCCGAAGGCCGGCTGTGCAGAGAAGCTTTAGTTAGCGCAGTGTCAATGGACACTATGACACTTTTTGGAGTGTCATAACGTCCATGGACACTATGACACTGGACGTCATAACATGCTACGGGAAAAAATTCGTTTTTGCTTTTTGGGTCATTTTTCATTTTTTTTTGGGCCCTTTTTCGTTTCTTTTGGGCAAAATTTCATATATAACTTTTTGGGTCATTTTTCATGTTCTGTTGGGCGATTCTTCATTTGGGCGGTTTTTCATTTCTTTTTTTGGGCCATTTTTCTTTGGGCGATTTTTCCCACAGCCGAAAAATTGAATGCTGTGTCTCAAAATGAATGATGGTGTTGCGAATAGTACGCTCAGTAGTCCGATTATGTTGACCATAAGTTAAGCGAAGTGCACGAAACACATTCCCCACAGAACGTGAATTTTCTTAATAAAGTTGAACGATTTGCAAACGTTGTTTGCCATTATGAAATGCCAAAAAATACTAAACAAAAATAACATGACAGCATGACACGACTCACACGTGATCTGTCAAAAAATGTCTATTGAAAAAAGTGTATCTACTTGAATTACCCATTACAATTAAAATTATTATGTGCTTTTATTTGTGAAATTCAAAAATATATTATTATTATTTATATAGAAAGTATTTTGATAATAATATACTGAATAAAATTTTTCACAAAAATTTTCAAAGTGATAATCAACACAAGGCACGCACACTGGTCCCAAATTGATTTTTTTTTGGCAAAAATTAAAAAAAAAAGGTTTTAAAAACTGCTAATAGCGAAATTATTTTCTTAATGGCGATACTCCAAGCAATTAAGAAAATATACTTAGAAAAAAAAACTGTTGTCATCACTGTCGGTCTGCTAGGCTTTCAACGTTGAAAATTTAAACAGGTGTTCTTATATAAGTGTTAAAACAGTGTTACAATTGTATAACGAGCAAACCTTAAAAAATAAACTTATCAAGTATTTCAAAAATGGAAAATGTAGCCCAAGTTAGGTAGTTGCTTAATAGTATATTTTTGAATTTTATTTTTGTGTCCTTTCGTCCTTTTCGTAATTTTTGATATTATGATTATGTAGTTTTGAAGTCTCAACATAACCGATGAGTTCCGTGGAACAAAAGTTGTGTTTGGGCACAAACTTGCATTAAAGCTTAAATGTGAAAGTGTTCATCAAAGTGTGTATTTTAAGTGTATATTCATATCTCGCCAGCACTTTCGGCAAACCCCCACAGTTGTCATTTTTTTTAGCACAATTTTTGATTAACCGAATAACGAAATGCTTTCGGTTTGGAAAGTAAATGGGTGCAAAGATTAAATAATGTAAATAATTGTCTTTTATATATAAAAACATATTCATTCTATGAGGTTTGAAGCAATTTTAAAATCGTTTATTAACACAATGTTTAAAATAGGTTTTTTAAGCTAATATTCGCTTACGAATAAAATTTTAACGAATTTATCTTAAAACAGATTTGAAATGTTTTAAACGTTTTTGAATACGGCTGTCAGTTCTTATTTATTTTTTGCTCATATAAGCAGCACAGAGAATACACATTTCTACTGATTTGCTTCAAATCGAATATGGGTCTCATTACATTCAGCTGAAATATGCAAATATAACAACAAAAATATACGTTAATACTTAATTGATTGTAAATAAATAAACTATTGCGTGTCTGCAATATCTACAGTTGTGTTTAATTAAAAGTTATAAATTGTCTGGAAGTACTTATAAGTAATAATCAGTAATTTTAGTTAAAGAACTACTTATAAATGCAGCACAATAGAAAAAAAACCATTTTTTTAATCTCTGCAATTTTTTTTAAGAAAATGAAATATAAATATACACCTATTCCTCGATTTATACGCTACTTTTTTGCATGATCAATCAATTAGAATGGAAGCGCAGAAGAAGGGTGATTGCTTACAATTTTTACAGTAATCTCCGCCTAAGTGCGCATATTATATTGCCAAATTTGTTTGCGTATTTGAGCCCGGAATCATTTAAGCGAAGTGGACACATTCACAAAACCCCAGATAAAGGCGCAAAATATGCATTTTAAAATCTCGGATCAAGCGAAAGTGGTTCATGTAAAAAATTTCAAAGACAAATGTCAATTAAAATAATTGAATTATATAAAAAATTATAATTAACGTTTTGCTCTTTAACAATAATATATGAACTTTAAGAGAACTTATATTTTGAACGGTTTAAAAAGCTTTGTTATCCCAATATTGTAAACATGATTCAAAACCATTAATTAGCAATCAAAAAAAGTGACGTTCATGCTGTGACAAGCCTTTATAAAATTCACAAGATCAGTACCTTATTGCTTATTTATTTCTTATTTGTATAAATTGTTCCAACAGAACTGGTGCTGGGATTTGTGAAAATAGAATAAGAAATAGATATTGACATGTGAAAGGAGAACTAATCACTTAAATGGAATATAAAGTAAGAACAATGAGGTAGATTTTTTAATTTTGTATTAATTTTGTTTTAAAAAATTTTTTATAAAAATGTTTTTTTTATGATTTATAAGATTTCTGTATGACGTGCTTAATTCCCAATTATTATTTTTGATAAAAAAAACTAAAATAAATTGTTGTGGGGAAGCTAGTTTCTATGCGCATTTCGCTGGTTGCTTAGTCCAACTCATGAGGAATTTTTTATTTATTTATTTATTAGGACCATTTTTGTAACAGGTTTAGTATTCACCGGTGGTGTGATACATTTTTATGGGACTATTTAAAAATGTCTACTTAAAATAAATTCTAGGACTTTTTTACTTGAAAAATACCAAGGGCTTGCATTGTAGTAACTAACACCTAACACGTTTATTGAGAATAGATGTGTGACTGGTCAAATGGTGGCTGTTAGCTTTCAATTAACCCCCTCCAATAACAACCCAATGTAAAAGTGTTAGGTCCCATTCATAGAAAGTATTAGAACTAAAACCGGTCCCTGCCACCAAAAAACCTATAACGGGTCTACCTTAGTGTCAGTTCACTTCCCTCTAGGGATTTAAGTTTACATAATATAATACAATTTTGTCTCCATAAAATGGCACTTTAAAGCGGGGAATGCTTTTAAGCGGCGGGTATTTACATAAATATGTTTTAAGACAATCAGCCTTTTTACGGTTCTCGATGTCGAAAACAACTCTTTGGTAGATTAAATTAACACACAACCTGTTTTCTTTAATCTAATACAATAATCGACTTATGTTGTTACCGACATCGAGAACCGTAATAAGGCCGAATATGTGGGGATATGTTTGTTGAAAGCAGTTTTTGTGAATAAAAACGGGAAACTTACTTAAACGGAGAGCATTAAAGCGGGGAATCACTCATTAAAAGTGGAAAGTAAAACCAATTAGATAGAAAATAAATTACTAAAAAATAGACCAAGATATACCTTAGAGTGTATTTAGTCTTTTTAAAAAAAAAGTACGAAATCAAAAATATCCCTTAGTAAAAAATTATACACATAAAAGACTTCTATTTTATATAAATTAAAAACATAAATGAATTAAAATAATAATCTAACAATAATAATCTCTTTTTTAATAAGTTTTATCTGCTGTGTCACGATTGATTTGGTTTAACTTACGCGTGGAAATATTTATATCGAGGGCTTATATTCAATACCCGCCATACACCAATTTTCGGAAAATGACTTTTTGATGGCAAATTGTTCACTGATGCCAGCTTTATCTCTGTCAAAAATTTCAGAAAAAAAAATTAATGTGAGTCCTTTTTTTAAATATTTGTGTTATCGCTATTAACCGCACGATTTTTTTTTAATGCAATACCCGCCATACGCCATACGCAACAACCAAAATCTATAAATTTATAAAATAAATCATGAAAGAATTGAATTATTTATTTTGGTGAATATCGTTTATAAATTAAATCAATGTAATTTATTGATCTACCATAACATTTTCTTCTTGGCAAGTAATATATGTATACACCCAGAGAAAAAATCATTTGATGCCGAAAAATTATGGTTACCTGGAATCATATCATGTTACAAGGAAATCATATTATGGTTACAGGCCTTAATTTTTTTTTTCTTTGTGTGTACCAAACAATTCATAAATTAATGCAATAAAAAAGTTATAATAACATGTTAAAATGTCTTGTAACTCCTTACAACTTATTGCTATTGATTATCCATCGCCGAATGATCAAGATACTGGAGACCATCCAATAACAGGTTCGTTTGTATTATAAAAAACTGTTTGAACAATAATTAATGCTGAGTAAAAATTGTTTTGGCCAGATCCCGAAGACGAGCAAAATAAAAACAATAAGAGCGTTCGCCGTAGATCTAAAAGGACACATAATTGTAAATCATTAAAACGAGCTGAAAATGCAACAAAGCGAATGAAGGGGTAGAATATATGGGATTTTCGGTGGTTGGAGGAACCTTTAAAGACAACTCACCAAAAGTCGAACCAACAATGATCCAACAGTTTCTCAATTACGATCAGTTAAGTATTTGCCAAGTGGAGAAGTTCAATTTTAAGTTAACTTTAATGAAGAATACAATAACTTACCCAACCGAATTAAAAATTACACAGAATATACTGAACCAAAGCCTTTGCATACTGCTCAGCTTCCAATCCAGCCTAGTAAATGGAAAGATCTTCCAGATTTGAAACCGGTTATACCACTAGAATATCAGTACTTTTATGATAGCTTAGTTCAGATGGAGTCAAAGTAATAAGAAGCAATGTGACAATGTTCAATTTGAATTACCCTTTTTTTAATTATGTTTATTTTTTTGTTATTGAATTCTTTTGTTAGAAAAACGTTAAACAAATGCTTAATTTAATAAAATGACATATAAGAGCAAAAAAAACATATTTTTATTACTGTGCAATAACCGCTATACGCCATAAAAATATTTAAAGATTTCAGTTGCAATACCCGACATCAACTATATCGCTACGAATAGAATAAAAAGTTCTATTTTTTTTTATAAAGGTGACTCAGTAGTCATATTTAAAAAATATTATAGAAGAAAGATTAGAAAGAAACAGTCTTTTCTCTCTCCTGAAAAATTGTATTTTGGCGGATGGCGGGTATTGAATATAAGCCGTCGATATGTACTTTGTGTTTAGGTGTTTAAATGCGTCTTCATCTCTGTTCATAGCTCTAACCAAATATTTATTAAGCCTAATTTGATGTGTAGTGGGTTCATTTTGTGATGTTTTTTCATTAACGAATCGCATGTGATCTTAAGTGCCGATTTTGTTGTATTAAATGACTTGCTTTTTGCTGCGCTGTCGCACTCACATAAAAAGCAAAAATATTTTCTGTATCTTCCTTGTAGTCTCGCTAGCATAGCCACTATTTTCAAATCGGCACAAACATTCCACAAAGAGCGATCGTACTGAATTACATTAATCAATAACTTCATGTTTTTGTAGGTCTCTTTTGTATTTACTTCATGAGCTAATGCTACGAACGGGTATTGATTTTCATTATGTAGTACCACTGCTTTCGGACTCAGTAAGGATGAGTCAATAAAGAATCTTAAAGCCATTGGATCCTCAGGCAGATGTAATTTTTGAAGCAGTCCAAGACACATGTGTGACTTTTTCAAATGCCTAAGTTTCCTTTTTACAAATTCTGCTGTCAATATCGAAATATAAACAGTTTTAATAAAGTGTGTCGATATGTATTAATTCCATATATTTATAGTTTTGCTTAAATTTAAATTCCGACCGGTGTTATCTAATTTTGGTGTAGCCAATTTAATTACTTTTCGCTTAAGTTTTCTGTCAGTTACATTTTAAAATGACTTTAGAAACCCTCACTAGCTGACGTATCGGAATTTATGATCATAATAAAATTTCTGCACATTTTCTATTGAATTTTAAGAAGGGTCAATGATTTTTAACAAGTCACTAAATGAATAAAATTTTATAAATAAATACATAGAAATAATTCTCGCAAATTGTTCACCCATTAAAGCATTAATCAAAAA
The DNA here is from genome assembly GCA_943735925.1 of Pollenia amentaria. Lineage (NCBI taxonomy): Eukaryota > Metazoa > Arthropoda > Insecta > Diptera > Polleniidae > Pollenia > Pollenia amentaria. Next base: position 144,311,889 of record OX031009.1, on the reverse strand, counting down.
TTAAATCAGTTTCAATTAAAAATTAAATCAAGTAAATTAAACGTTTAATCAAGTGAATTAAAACTTTAATTGATACTCTTAATTTGTTTTAGGGTGCAAATTTAATTAAATGTTTAATCCATATCACAGATTTTTTAATTGAAATAATTTTTTATATATATTCCTGTGTAGAAAAAATCGTATAATTAAATTTCACGCTGTAATCGCCAAAACAGTTTTCTCAGGAATTCCTAATTTTCCCTGCATATAAACCCTAATAGAAATATTTTTAGGATGAATTTTAAAACACTCCGGAATATGTGGAGAAATGTGTGAAAAAAGAAAAACAAATGGAAATAAATTTCTTAATATGTTCAGAACTATCAGGTAACAATCGTTTATATGCCGAATTGCCGGTGTTAGAAAGAAACAATAGATCCATCCGATTATGCACAGGCTTGTCGAAAACAGTCTTAATAATGGTTCAGAAAATACTCAGACTTATCTCTAACAAATCTAAAATATTTGAAATAAATTAAATTTTAGAAATTATTGACACCATCCGTTAATATATCCTGCCGTTATTTGGAAAATATATACAACATAATGAACAATTTTCGATTAGTGTAGGATAAAAATTTAAATTTCCTTTCGAAAATATTTATACCTTTAGTAAATTAGTTTTTTAAAACATCAGAATCTTTGTAGAAACGGCAAACATTAAGATGTTATTTAGGGATCTGGGATAAATGTCTGAAGAAAATTCAATGATTTGAGTTGAGGTTAGTCAAGTCGGCTAAAATGTTTACTGGGTATGTATGTATTTTTATATGCATGTGTTTTTATATATTTTTATGTTTTTTTTTAATTTTTTTTCTTGTTTTTCTTGCAAAAAGCTTTTTGTGTTGAATAGGCGTTTATGAAAATTTTAACGACATGAATAAATTATGAACCATAAGTTTCCCATCGCCCATTTCATCCATCCGGTTATTCAGGCATTTGTACATTTTCTCTAAAATATTTCAAGAGAAGTATAAACATTAAAAAAAAAAATATTTATTATTATAATTATACCCTCTTCACAGAATCGATTACGAGTGCTGAAAGAGGGTTGGTTGATTGGTCAGTGAATTTGCCATTTTCTTTTGGTGTTTTGTGAAAACATTTATAAACACAAATTTCTAACAACCTAAAACTTCAATTCTATTTTAATATATATTTCTTTTTGGCGACATGGAATGAGTAAAGTCTTTGTAATGAGGCCAATATGCGTTTTTATTAATGGTTTATCTCTAGTTAGATGACTCAAAAAATATTGAAAGTTTGTATTTCTTGTTTCGCTTTTGGAAGAATAATTACGACATTTGACTGCGAATAATTTTAAGCATTTAAATAAGAATGTGTCTTATGCTCATTAAATATGCAGTGAAAGCTTGAAATATGCCCTAAAACATGTTAAAATAATGTCCCAAAACAAACAGAAATGGCTTATTTGAAGACAAAACGTTAATTTAATAATATTTGCATACACATAATAAACAAATAAAAAAAATATGGTATGCAAAGCCCGACCATACAGCACAGTATTCACAGGCGAATTTTTGGAGATAGTACCATATTTGAACCCCATGGGCAATCATGGACCTACTAGAACAAAATTATGTTATGAGGTTAAAACTCATTTAAGTGTTCTTTGTGCCGAGTTATATAGATATTTATCTCTAAATATATGAGATTTGTTTTTAGTATTTTAAGGGGCGGTTGCCAAGTTTTACATTGATATTAACATTGAAAATTAATTTATGGCATTTAATGTCAATTTCGGAAGTGATATTTGTATAGAACTTATGGCCGAATATCAACCGATATAATTTAATTAAGTTTGTAGTAAAATATTTATCGAACGAATTTTATATAAAAATATACGAGCACTATTAGAAGGTTAATGGGCATAACACCTCGGAAAGGAGTTTGTTTTCATCTTTTTCGATTAGGTTCGTCCATATGACATTTAAAATGTATGGAGCAAATTTTATCAAACTATCTACAAAATTGCAACATGTATTTTCCCAACAATATTTATATGAACATACAACCAGGCGGCCGGACGGACAAAAATCAATAGATCAATTAACAAAATGATTTTGAGTCAATTGGTGTAATAAATATGGGTGTAGAATTTTTATTTACAACAGACTTTAGCACAAACTCATATAATTATTATACTTAGTTTATTTTTACTCTTATTTGGGATCTCTCGCGATTTTAGTTTCCGTACATTAAATTTGTGTAAATGAGAATAGTTTTGAAAGAATAAAATTCTTCTTTTTTGCATAATACAGTCCAGACTTTTTCTTACCAAACAACTTTTAAATCATAAACATAAAAAAAGCCAAATAAAAAGGAAACAAAAAACCGTTAGTTAAGGCAGGATTTTGTCGGACCGATTAATGGCCTTGCATTACAAAACCTATATATATTATTTTTTTATCCATTGAGTATTTTTATTATTAATAATTAAAACAATACAAAATGGAATTTGTAATAATGCAAAGTTATTTATCGGGCAAACAAAATCCTATCTTTAGCTAACGGTAAGATGTAATAATGGCCCTAAGAGAACTTAAGAAAAGTGCTGTAAAAAAATGCTAATGGTTTTTATTGATATCCACAGAAAAAATTATTAAATTTCTCCATTTACCAAATTTATTCCAAATTCATAATATCAAGCAAACAAGTTGTTGATTTTGCACCTATTACCAAAATGATTATATTGATTACTACAAATTTTAAAATTTTGAAAAAATATTTTCAATAAATGACATTTTTAATTTTAATTAAAAAAGTGATAAAAAAAACTTTTCTATTTCAAACAATGTGTTAATTTATTTAAATAAATATTGACAATTCCCAACAACAATTCTTAAAAAAGTCAAATAAGATTTTTTGTTATTTAATTAAAATTTTAATTGAAAATTTATTTCAAAAGAACTAAAATGTTAATTAAATCAAAATTAAATTTTTAATTTTCTTTCAATTAAAAAAATAATTGATTCAATAATCACCTTAATTAAATTTAAATACTTTTTAAACCATTTTTTTAATTGATAAAACACTTTTTTCTGTGTCGCTTAAAATTGTCATTTGTGCAAATGGGCAAACTTGCGAGAATCGTTTTATAAAGACCTGTTTTAATTTTTCTGTAATTTTCAACAATTAATGTGAGTTTGTAAGAAACGACAATACAAAATATGTCAATGACAATACCGAAATACGTCCATCAATCTAAAAATCCCACATTAAATTTAATATCAATCAGTACACCCAAAATATGACAAAACCCAAAAATATATATTCCATTGAATGTGAAATTTTCATCACGTTTTAGATTGAGGAGTTGTGTCCACAAAGTATTTGGTTTAAAACACAGAAATCGTATTGTATACTTATACCAAATTTTATTCGAATTCAAGTTAGTTATAGTTTTACTTTTACATAGGAATATGTACAATGTACATTGTACATAGATTAACATGTACTGTAATAGAAACTGGGAAAATAAAGTGAAAAATGTATGGAATAAAATTTCGCATAAAATATGCAAAAGTAAAGTCTTCTCCAACAATTTAATTTTTTAATGTTTTTGTTTGAATTTTAAAGAATTTAATGCATTATCCATACAATCACTATTTGACAGAAACTCTTTAAAAATGTATTATTTTTCACTTAAATGTGTGCATATTCTTAATGAATAGTGTGTGTATAGAATAGATTTTTTTTTTTTGAAAATCTTGTATTCAATTTTAATGATACAAAAGTTTTCAGTACCGCATTTCTTTAATTTTTTGAATTAAACTACCGATATCTGTAAGTAACGATAACCATTGGTGACTTCACGAAGTTGCTACCATCCCTTTTAAGTAACTGGGCATTTACACATGAAAATAGTTTCTTGAAAGTCGCAATACATTCACACTTTTTCACTAACACATTTACATTTTTCTACTTTCAGTCTAACTTTCAGCTAGCTTTCAATAAAAATTACAAGAAAGCGATTTCATGAAAGTAAATAACAATAACTAAGCAGTGTTGCCAATTAAATTTTTTTTCGTATATATAAAAAATTTTAATATATTTTTTCAACTAAATATTAAGAACACAATGATTCTAATTAAAGTTTATAAATATCATGAAAACTAATAAAAATAAATATTATTTTGAACGAATGCCTGAAATTTGGCGTGAATAATTGGCTCGGCAACTCTGAAACTTGAAATAAGCAAAACAATAAAAGAAGAAGAAGAGACATTTTTGATAGAAGTTTGCCATTTGACGACATTTTTAAAATGACATTTCACTTTCGTGTAAATTTTCATGAAATTTAATAACTTTTTTGTGAAATTTGTGGTGATAATACGTATACAGAGTTTTCATGTGTAAATAAGAGAGTCAAAGCTAAAACTTTAATTTATAAAAAAAATTAAGTCAAATTGCTTAAAACAACTTTTTTCCATACAATATACATAAAAATTTACTTTATTTTCAAAAAATAAAAAGTTCCAAATCTTTTTATATTAAGGGAAATGGCGTGACGTTCTTAGCTTTAATACCCGCACTGGAATAGGCGAATAGGCTATTATGCATTTGTGCTGATTCGCACCCAGAGTAAAAACATGTTTTAATATGGTCACCTCCAACATAACTATTTTTAAAGCAAATTTAAAATATATTATGTTTAATTTAACCATATTATTGTCACTGACAACCATCAAGAAGACATCCATCAAGAAGCCACAACCATCATATAGTTGCCTCCGAACATGTTATGGTTATTAATAACTAAAATATGGTTAGCACTTAAAAGAGCATGGTTGTTTTTCACCCATAACATGTTGCTCTTGGAATAGAGGAAAATTCTATTGTAAATTTAAAAACAAATTATTGTATTTAACCATCACATGTTTAGAGGCAATCATAATATGATTGTGGCTTCTTGATGGATGAATAATTAAACCATAATATGGCTGTCGGTGACAATAATATGGTTAAATTAAACATAATATGTTGAAAATTTTCTTTAAAAATATTTAAACATGTTTTTTCTCTGCTTGTGTGTAATACATTTAAATATTGTCACTAGATCAGAAGTGGGCACAACTAAAACTGTGCTTGTATTGATGCTTATTAGTATTAGTGAGATGGCAGAAATACCCACCAAAAAATAATATAAAAAAATCTAAAAAAATATGTAAGCATCCGCTTCATGTGCATTCGATGCTGTCTCATCGAACACTAAATTAAAGAGGCTAAGAATACGTGTGAAATCTCTCAGCACAATTGTGCTATGGAGCGCCCACCATTGCTCTAGATCTACCCCTAAGTATACCGTTCGAATCAGAAACAATGTCAGAACTAATATAACAATGTCCCTTCGTCCATCGTTATATCTGACTGGTTGTCTGTCAATTTAAACCTTTTGCGAAAAGTACAGGTGGCAATTCTAGAAATACTTTTATGAACTTGCCACATTCATTTTAATAGGCACAGTAAGGAAGGTTTGGCAAAATAGTTATAGTTGATCTTTTATTTAACAAAGGCCTCATATAACCTCCTTTCCGCAATAACAATTTTGTGTCCATAAACTGTCTTAATTTGTTGGGATGAAGGTTTAATTTGGTAGAGAAAATATTTTGTGGCAACTTAAATCATCTTATCATATTTTTTTGGCATCGGCCCATATTTGACAATAGCTCCCTCAAAAGTACTCCCGACAACAGTTTTAATGCCATAACCTTATTATGAATTATGGTATCGATAAAAAATTTGGCGACGATATCTTTTATAATAGCTTTTATATAATATCATAAAAGTAATCATGGTAATATTGGTAGATATTTAGATAACATTTGGCAGAAAAACGTCTTATATGAAGCTTAATCATAAAACATAAATTATTTTGGCGGCAACAATACACCCACGGGTAATGGGTTCTAAATAGGAAACACTTTCGAAAATTTGTATGTAAATATTGTGATGAAAGGTCGGGCTGAATCGCCTTACTTATTTTTGTCACGTAAAAGCCGTTCACTAATCATATCACACTTGTTCAGCAATAGTGTATTAACTCAACATTTTTATGTGTTCACTTTTTGAAAAAAAAAAAATCGACACGTAATATTCGTCTCTAACCGCTGTAAAAATATCGTACAAATTTGTCTTCTTTTTGGTAATGAAACGGTTGGTTCAAAAATCTTTTTTCATATGCCTTTAATGTAAAATTAAATACTGTTTTGCTTTTACTGAAAATTTTTACATTTTGAGCAAATACATTATTGTTGAACAAGTGCGATATACTAGTTGATACCGGAACAACATTTTCGGTCAGGTTCGGACAATAGCACGGCTTAAAATAGCCAAATGCCAGATTTATTTTATGATGTTCTTAAGCTCGTGGGGTTGGCCTGCGATATGCCATAGAGTCTTAAAATTATTCTAGTTATATTAAGCATACTTTTGCGACTTAAAATTTTCAAATTTTGTGTATTGTGATTTACAGGACATATATTATGGGATTTCAAGTCAGAATCGCAAATGGTAAGCGTTTAAATAATTTCAGAACATGCCCGTATGTAGTGTTTGATGTCTTAATAAAAGTCATTTAAAATATATGCCTTATTCATAGCAAAACAATTTTCGGTTCGAATTTGAGATCCTTTATAAATCTAAAGTTTTTTTTTGTTTATGAAGGGAACGGGGATCTTAAATAAACATTGTAGATAAATGATTACCCAATATGGGCTAAATTCAACCTAATTCAACCCACCAAAAATTTCCATTGCAAAGTATTGAGTTAAAAAACTAATATAACTGCTCTTCACTGCATTTTAACTAGTCATTTTAACACGGTGATGTCATTGGACGCACGTATTTACCACCCTCGCTTACAAATGTATTTGTTTATTTATTTATTTCAGCTGTAAGGACTTTAAGAATAAAATTCTTTTATAGTCCAGAGGATTACATAATGAACACTAGTGCGTCCCAAATAAATTTTTTTTTAATTTTCATGGATGCTCAAACATAATTTAAAAGCTTATAGGGTTAAGTATTTTTGAGATTTTTTTAGATTTTTTGGAAGAGGTTTAGAGGTCGCTCCAGTCGAATTTTTGCCGAATATCCGGTTTGCCGGTCTTTTTTTTTTTTTAGTTTTCTTCATATTTTTATCAAAACCCAAGATTTTATTCACTTATAAAGAAATAATTTAAAAGAAAAATGTCCGAGCTTTATTTTTGTGTCCAAAAACTAAAAGTTTTTGCAATAAATTTGTTCATTTAGAGACCCTACATTAAACTTTTCGTAATTTTTCCATAAATTTTGTAAATAGCGCATTATAACTTTTAAAATTTTTATGAAACTTAATAAAACTAATAATGCAGTTTAAATATAAATTAATTCTTAATATTTTATATTTTATAGTTTAATATTTTAGGACTATTTTTGAACTTGCTCTTACCGTTCCTAAGTTATACCAGTTTTCAGCTTTTTAATTGCAATAATCAGTTTCAGAAGTTTTAACATTGATGTCAGTATTATCCATTATCAATATTTGAAGATTTGAGCAATTTAATTAAAGGCCAGCTTGAAGACACGTAACCAAGAAAAGCCTAAAAAGAATAACCTCATCTGAGTCTTATCTTTTTTGGGTGATAGATCTAAGCCCTATCCAACAGTAGCCGCTTTTGGAGCTATTAATCGGGCTCGCTGGTTGAACAAAATTATATATTCTTTAAAAATATGCAATTTTACATGGAAAATTACAAAATTAATGACTTACTAGAATTTCGTTCATTTATTTTGATAATAAATATCAAAAATTGCTACGCACCTCTGTCAATGCCCTCAATACACGCATCTCAATGATCTTAGTCTATTAAACCGGTTGGATAACTACAAAATTATTAATGTAGCAGTAACGCGCGCCACGCTAAAAACTGTTCTAGATCATCAGTCGTACTTAACTCCAAAATTGACTACCTTAGCGTTTTATAGATGTACATATCGACACCACAACTTTGAGTTGAATAGCAAAAAATCTACATACGCCCAGTAGCGAGAACGAAATAGTAAATTTTAACAAAAGACAACCTTAAAAATAAAGAAAGTCAAGGGTTCATTTCCAAAACCAGTCTTAATTTTTTGAACCTTGCAAAAGTTCAATTGTTTTTTTTTTTTACCAATTTAGAAAATTTGGAAAACAACAAATCTTTTCAAGATGCAAAGAGCAAAGTTCAACATATACAAGTGGCAAATGGTCTAGCAGAACGAAACTTACTCAATGTCATCTCTTCTGAAACTGATTATTAAAATTTATTACAGGGCATAGACTACAGCGTAAGAACACCCATAAATAATTTTTATAAAGCAAAGCAAAACGTTTTATTTTTGGTTGTTTGTTGGGTATGAATACTAATATCATAAACTGGGTACAAAGCTAAAAACCGGTATAAATCACGAACGGTAAGAGCAAATAAAAAAATAGTTTCTTCTAAATTATTTAGAATTAATTGATCTTTTAAACTGCATTGTTAGTTTTATACATTTTCATAAAAATCTTAAAAATTATAATGCGTTATTTACAAAATTTATGACAAATTACGAAATATTGTAATGTAGGGTGTCTTAATGAGCAAATTCATTTCACTTATAGTTTTTGCACGCCAAATAAAGCTTGGACATTTTTCATTTAAATTATTTCCTTATAAGTGAAGAAAATCGTGGCTTTTGACAAAGTTATGAAGAAAACTCAAAAAAGACAGACAAAACCGATTTTTGGCAAAAAAATTCGACTTGAACGACCTCTAAACTTTTTCCGAAAATCTGAAAAAAATCTCAAAAATACTTTCCTCTATAAGCTTTTCAATTATGCTTGAGCCCAGAAATTTTTTTTTTTGTGACACACTAATGAACCCCACTATTAACATTTATTAATAAGAATAGTAACAATAATAACGATGGTAATAATAATAATAATATAAAAATAATTAAAAAAAAAAAAAAATACAAAAGGACTTTTTGGTAGACAGAATAAAGAGGAAGATAATGTTTAGAGAAAGATGAAGTAATAGGCTAGGAATTTTGTGAAACCTAATCCATTAAAGTTTTCTTGAATTTCTGTCTTTCAGCAATTAGTTTTATATTTTAGGGCAACAAGCTCCAAAGCTTTATGGCACTGATGTAGAAAAATCCGCTCGAGTTTAAATAGTTGTATCGTGGTGGTATTAAAGTCACACCCCTGGTCGACCTGCCGAATGAAATTTTGTCAAACAGGTATCTCGGTGATCAATGATTTAGTAATTTATGTAGAAAAAGTAGGTTTCGCATACAAAGGTAGTCCACTTAGTCGCAACCAAGAATTATGAAACACTACTAAATCTGTCAATACCATAAATATAACGAGTTGCATTGTTAAACAAGACTTGTAGTTTATGTAGAGCGCACGAGTTCAATTTGCTATTTACCAACGCAGAAGTAGTGATAAGAGGTAGAATTAACTGAAGGACAAGACGTTTCTTGATTTCAGACATCGAGTGGAAGAAGATGTTAATCGTAGGTTGCGTACTGCATATAACATTATTGGTATGATCACTGCATGACAGAGCGGAGTTGATGTGAAAACCAAGGTACTTGACTTTTTCAATATATGCAAATGGAGTGTGACCAAGGCTAATAATTGAAAACTGATTAAAATGAAGTTTCATCATGCTAATTTGTAATTAGACCGCTTTTATCGGATTCAGTATAAGGTTGTTATCTATAGCCCACTTATAAACAGCTTTTAGGTCCTCACACGTAGAGAAAAAATATGATTGGTCATGGTTACGGCAACTACACTATGTTTATTGCATAAATAATAAATAATAAGAAAACTTTTAAAATTTTTTTCTAAAGGTACCAAAAAAACGTTTGCATCAAAAAAAAAGTTTATTTAGTTTTTGTAGATAAATGCAAAAACAGTATGTGATCGAAATATGAGCAAATATCAGAAATAATTTGTAACCTTATACGAAGTGTAAACAAATTAAACTTATTAATGTTTTTTCAAAAAAAGAAAAAAAAAACAATATTAACTTGTGTATTCACAAAAAATAAAATAGATTTCAAACGTATTTTAAAACAAAATTTCCATACAAATTTTCCTTAAAATTGATTTTATATCCAATTTAGTTTTTTATGAATACGGCAGTAAAGATATAAAAAATATTTTTTTATTCTTATTAAAAATATTAAAAAATCGTAAATTACGAATATTTTTCGGCCAATGAATTCAATGTCACATCCCTGCAGTAATATTATTAAACTATGGATTTTGCTATTAATTTTGATACAAGACATCTTCCAAAATTACAATAAATCGTAAAAAAAAAAACGTTAAAACAGAGCTCATATGCCGATTTCAAATGCCAGAAAACATAAGAATCAGTGGGAATGATTAAAAAACGTCTACAATGTCGACCTGTGTTATTAAAGACATAAGCTATGTTTTCACGTTACGCCATCTGTTGTGCATTAATTCTCTTATATTTTACTTGCTACTGTTATTATTAAAAAAGTAATATTAAAGTTTTTTTTTCTAGGGTGTCTGTTCGGGAAAAATTTACCAGGAATTCCCGGGAGAAATATTTTTGAAATTCCCGGGATTAAAGACATGAAATTGTTTTGGCAATGAGAGCAATAGTGCACATTCATTAAGATTTGATGTCGTTGCTACGGCTGTTTTTTAATATCTCTACGTTTTTATAATGAATATTTTATTGCCTAAAACGGCAACTTATTCTCAACAATAGCACGAATCTTTTATAGTTTTTATTTACTTTATTCTTAAAAAAAAAAAATAATAATAAAAAATCCAAAAATGAAGACACAATTTTATATATTCTTTGTAATAAAAACAACTAAGAGTGCTATTTTCGGCTCAGACGAATCTTTGGTACCCTTCACCGATAGTAAGAATATCTCAGGGGTGGGCTTCACATGGGGCCTATGGTAAATTATTGACCGATCTTCACGAAAGCTAACAGTGTAAATTCTACTCTTCTGAAACGGAAAAAGACCGAATTTGATTATAACATCATTATTCCTTATGTTTTTACACGTAGCTAAATGTTTTTCGAGAGTAGGGTATATATGGGGCCAATGGTAAATGATATGCTAATCTTCACAACACTTTACAGTGTGAATTCTAGTCATATAAAACTGTGAAGCTTCGTTTCAATAGGCATCAACATTTTCACTAGTGTTGATAATAGAACAACAATTTTTTTTCGTAACCGCACACATTTTCAGTTAAGAAACCGTTTGCAAATTTTTCCCAGATCAATGTTACGAATTTTTTATTATATTTTAAAACATTTTGTCAAAATTTTCATTCAAAACTATATCAAATTTTTATAAACGTCATCGACAATTTCATACAAATTGTTGCTGAAGTAGAAGTAGTCTCAATTTTTTAAAAAAAACTTTAGTTACATTTTTGTTCGAAAATTATGAGGAAAATATTTGAAATACTTTCGGAATAAAAAAGATAGAAGAAAAACGAAATTGTTGCTAGCATTGTGTATGGCTTGACATACCAAAATTTGTTACAATTTCTTTCTTCTTTACATTTTTAGGTGCACTAAAGTGTTTTTCGAGATTGGGCTTTATATCGGGCCTATTGTAAATTATGTAAAAATCGTTACGAAAGCTTTTGGTGTGATCTCTAGCCATATAGAACGAACTTATATCAATTTGTGAATTCCGCTACTATTAATGCTAGTTTTTGTAACGAAATTATAAATATGTAAGGGTGGTTGTTCTACATTTTGATATATAACTCATTTTCAGTATTACAAGTTAAGCCTTTTTGAGGTAAACTTTACCCTCTATTTATATCCCAGCAAAAACTTTGCTTACAAAATAAGCAGAAAAATAAGGAAAAGACTACTTATTTTTCTACTAGACAAAGGACTTATTTTTGTTCGCGATGTGCCAAAAGTAATGCTTTATAATTTGGCCAATTACAACCTAAAATATATAACCTTTATTTTATACTTAAAAGTTTTATAAAAATATGTAGTTACCAAAAGATACAAGAAATAAGTACTTTCAAAAAGGTTAAAACACACTAATTAAAATTGCTCTGGAATCTTATGCCAATTTTTGTTGAAAAAGTGTCCACAATAATAAATTTATCGAAATGTAAGAAAACATTTAATTAAGAGTGTTTTGGCTGCACAAAATCAGTTACAGCTCTAACACTGTAATAACAATTTGTGTATTAATATATGTAAATATATGGGCCGGGCCTGTCACAGAAATCAATTTCGATCGATAGTTTTTTTAATTCCGAGAAATCTTCTTTAGAAAAAGAAGATCGATAAATTTTCTCGGAATGAAATCACATATAATTTTTCGATCAAAAAATGTTTTTGTTTTTGGTTGCACAATATTGTCACATTTTACTTAAAAATAAAATTAAAATTCGTCGGAATTACGAAAATTGATCAAAGTCTGAAGAAGGTAAAACAAAATCGATCGAAATGAAAATACGGATTCAAAACTATTCCGAATAATTTCTGTGACAGGCCTGATTATGTTCTTCAAAAAAAACATCGTTTACATTAGATCGATATAAATGCTAGTATTCTAATAACAAAAATATATTGTGGGGGTAATCTTGGAACATATTTATGTACATATATATTTACATATATATTATTGATTTTTGGATTTCCCATGTATTTTACATCGAAATTATTCTTAAAGTTTTATAATATTACCGTATTTCTTACAAATATTAGTGGAATATATATTACAAATTGATTCAAATAATTCTTTAAAATCATGTAATAATAACTTATTTAAATCATTATATTACAGTATTCTTTTGTTATAATTATAATTATAATTATGTATAATTATAATTGTATAATTATAATGTATAATTATAATTATGTAGATATAATTATGACTTATTTAAGATATAATAAGAAAGTTATTATTTAATATATAACTAATAATGAAAAAAGTGGCAAATGCAGCTACAAAATAATGAATTTAGGAAGTTATTAAAAGTAGCATTGTAAGTTAAGTTTTTGCTGGGATTTATCCTTTTGCCTCTTTTTAACATGTCTCCAATATATAAATAGCCTTTAAAAAACTAAATTCAAATATGCCAGAAATGTTAATTCATTATTGCGTCAAAGGTTACCAGCCAATATGGAAACCCTTCCTTAAATTGACTTGAAAACATATAGTATTCTCCCATATTGCTAGTGAAAAACGAACTATAGCGCTAATGAAATTACGATTATTAAGGCTCTGTGGAATATTTTAAACTACAAATTGCAAAATATAGAATCAACCGTTGATTTTTGGGTGCAGGGGCGAGGGTCGAATTAAGACAACCCCCATTTTTTGAGAACATAAATTATGTAATGAATTGGAAATTTTTAATGATATCCTTAAGTTATTGGACTTATGATATATTAATGCAAATTCCAGTTCTGATTCGTCCGATGTATGGGAAGTCGTTACTAACGGTTTTATTTTTTGAAGTTTTAGATATTTTAGTAAGCTAATAGGGCCTAAATTTTTTCCATTGTAAATTAAAAACACATTTAATTACAATTTTTTCCCAACGTTTCGTCAATTTTTTGTTGACTTCTTCAGGGGAATATCTATTTAAATATTTTTATTAATAACCTAGTTATAAAAAATTTTTTTTTTTTTTTTTTTTTGTATAATTGCACTTTTACTTACTTTTAATGTGTATAGATATTACAATAATTAAAATATAAATAAAAGAAATAAATTTTAATTATTAAATTTATAATTGTCATTATTTTTTTAATTTGTGTTATGTCAAGATCAAGATCTGTATTAAATTATCCTATTGCCACCCTGTAACTTGCGCTTATTTTGTCCGTATCTTCTTTCGTGTTCATTGTTTTTTCTCTCTTCTGTTGAATTCGTAGACTTTCCAATGTATATCTTTTCCTTTCTGTTTTTTCTTTGTCTAAAATTCGTATATTGTCGAAGTCAGCTGTGTGGTTGTTTTCAAATATGTGTTGTGCCAAGGCTGTTGAATGTTTGTGTTTTTCGATGTCATTTTTATGTTCCTTTATTCTGGTTTCCAAGTTTCGTTTTGTTGTTCCTATGTAAATCTTATCGCATTTGTTGTTTTCGTTTCGCTTGCATTTTATTTCGTATATCACATTGTTCTGTTGTTGCTTCCTTATAATAGTTTTTGTTTTTGTAAATATTGTGTTTAATGTGGTATTGGCCTTGTAGGCAAACTTTATGTTTTTATTTTCAATTGAATTTCTTATGTTTTTATTATCTGTAAGTCCAGGGATGTATGGTACACTGAAGAAAATTTTTTGCTCTTTATTATTGTTCAAGTTTTCATTTATGTCATTTTTGTTCCTTAGTTTTCTAATCATTTCATCTATAAGTGTGTTCGTTAATTTTGTTGGAAAATTATTATTTGTCAAGGTATTTTTGATGTGTACAATATTCTCTTTATGAAATTGTTCGTCACTTGTTGTCATAACTCTGGCGATGAAATTTTTTGCTGTATTAATTATTTGACTTTTAGGTTGTGTCGAGTGGAAATTTATCATTCTTCCAGTTGCAATATCTTTTTTGTACCAATTGAAGATTATCTTGTTGTTTTCTCTATATAGTTTGGTGTCTAAGTATGCTATAGAGTTATTAGTTTCAATTTCCATGGTAAATTGTATTTTTTTATTATAGTTGTTAAAATTTTCCAAAATTTCTTCTTTGTCGTCCATTTTAACTATGGCCAGTATGTCGTCTACATATTTCCTTATGTATTTAATTTCTATATTGTTGTTTTTTAACTTTGTAAGGGTTTCATCTAGTAAGTCGTCTAATATTATATCCGCAATTGTAGGAGAAAGTGGATTGCCCATTGGCATTCCAAAAATTTGACTATAAATGTCTTTTTCATAAATGAAATAGTTGTTTTCTATAATGCAAAATGTTGTTTTAGATATTTTCGTATATTTCTCTATCATTTTTCATTTTTAATAATTATGTTTATTGCTTTGTTGATAGGTATATTAGTAAAAAGTGATATGACGTCTAGTGAAATTAGAATTTCTCCATTATTGAGAGTGATGTTTTTGAGCTCCTTCAAACCTTTTGAATTTTTTATATTAAAATCTTTTGAAACTATGTTTTTTAAAATTTGACCTATGTGTTTGGAGAGTCCATAGCACGGAACCTGTATAGAAGAAACTATGGGTCTTAAGGGTGTCGTAAGGGTGTTTTGTTTGATACTTGTAGTACCGATTTATTTTTAATAACTATCACGATTTTTATTAACAAAGTGCTTTTTTTTTATTAAAAAATAAGTTAAAACATAAAATCTTATTTTGAAATAGTTTAGCCTTGTTTAGTTTCTTGGGTGAATGTAGCTTCTTTTTTCCAAGGTCGTGGCAACACTGCTCTTTTCCTACAGATCCACCCGGTTATGCTGGATGGGAAAACTAGAAACAATTTGCTACCAATGTTCTTTTTTCTTTTGAGTCATGCGAAATTGAACGCGATTTCAACAGATGGACAGACAGACGGGCATAGCTAAATCGACTTAGAATTACTCAAGGACCCAGAATTTAAACACTTTAAGGGTTCGGAGATGAAATTAAAAAATTCTCACACGGAATGACAAACTTAGTATACCTTTTTGACTACCAGTTGTGGTGGAGGGTATACAAAGTCTGTAGGATTAGAAACTCTACTTCAGCCACAACAAAAGTGCATGTGCTTATCTGTGCATTTTAGTTGAGGAGGTCCAAAACAAAACGCAGCAATTTTTGGATAAATTAAAAAAGAAAAAAAAATTATTATAGCCAGTACGATGTATGAATTTTTTAAAGACTTGTTTTTAAAAAATTATAGCGCTTAAAACGAATTCATAAATTACGAGTATTTTATTTATCTGGCAGTTAGTTTTTAAGCTATTAAGAAAGCCAATTTGAAATTATTGCATTTTGATCCGATTCATAGTAAATAAATTTGTTTTGAAATTACCCCAATAGAAACGCTGCGATTTAACAAGAACTGGATTTAGCGTTATGACTTTATATTTTAATAATATTGTAATTTTTGTATTTTAAATTCCATAACTTTTATATTAAATTAGTAAAAAAAAATTTTTTTAAGCTTCACTTTTCATTTTTTTAAGCTTCACTTTTATCGATGTGATTTATTGCATAAATGTGGAAGTGTTTCATTTCATATTAAACCGAACTATTATATTTGTTATTGAATAACAAGATAATTATAATTATTATTTCAAAAGTTTTTTAACAATGGCTATAAAGATTTTAATATGTCGAATAGTATCCAGTAAAAAAAAAATATGACAATTTAAAAAGTGGAATAGCTACGTTTTGTTATAGACCTCCTCTTCTTTTATCTAAATAAAGCATACATACTAACATAAATGCACATAAACTAGAATATTAAATGGATTAAGGTTTTTTTTTTCTTTTTTTAATACCGTCCATAAAAATGTTCGTTAGATTTGAATTTTAAGTTGCTTGCAAAATAATCCGAAGAGATTTTACTTGAAAACAGTACAAGAGTTTATCTTAAATCTTTTAATCATTAAATGCCATAAAAACAGAAGAGCAAACACGTGTACATGAACATGAGCATAAACATATTTTATTTATTGTATAACAGAGCTAAGATTTATTTATGATAAATTTGGAATTAAGTTCAAAAAAACACCTGAACGTATAAGAAAAATATTAAATTAAAAATTTATTTGGGTGCAAAAATAAATCAAAGTAAAATTTAGTCGAAAGCAATTAAAAGTAACATATTTTTCGAAAAGCAATAATTATTTTTACTTTTCTAGTTTTTATTTAAAACACAAGCAATTTATAGCTGTTGTGAAATATTAATTTTGTTTTGAGTTTCTGCAATAAAAAATACAAGTAATACGAAATCATGTAAAATAAAAACTTAATAAAATAACTTTTTTATGTTTAGATTGTTTGGGCAAAAAAGAAACTTTGGTAGTACGAATTCATATGACAACAACTTAATGACAAAAAAAAAAAAAAATAAAAAAAAAAAAAAATAACAAACCAAAATGAATAAAACGTGGAAGTACAAAAAGATTTTATTGTTATCTTTTTATAGATAATAAATAAAATTTCTCTGCAAAAGGAACACAATATTATTAGATAAGTTTATAAAAAAAATAAGTTCGTCAGATATCTTTTTTCTTCGTTTGTTTTTATAAAATTTTTCCGCTTTACAATTTTTATTTCAAACAAATGTACAATCTACTCACACTTAAAGACTATTCCGGAACTCCTTAGCCGGAAAATCTTTGATGGGAAAACAATACAGCAATACAGCGTACTGAATGTCTTATAGGTTTTCTAAACATAGTTCAATTTTTAATATAAATATACAAATATACAAGGAATAACAAGTGTCATAATGTTCATGTAGAACATTATGACACTTGTTATTCTTCATAAACTTTTGTCTGGGGCACATTTTATTTTTTTAAAAGTAAAGTACGAAATATTTTTGTCTGCAATTTATTGAATATTATTTATAACCCAGGCCCGAATTTTTATGCATTTAAAATCTCGCTTTATGCGTATAAAACGTGCACTAAAAATAGCAAAATATGGAAATTGCTACAGCTTGCTAGACTTTAATTTACTAACTATGCAGAGTACCTAATTTTTTACTTAAAATTTGAGTACTTTTCCAAGTGATTTAACAGAATCTGCAAAGAAGTCCTAGAATTTTCTGACGAAAATGTAAAAATTTCGTTAATTTCTTTCCAGTTATAAAAAAAATATTACAAAGACTTAAGTTTATGCTACTGCCAAAATTGGAAAATATCAAGTTATAAATCTCTTGTTTCTTCGTTACTACAAAAAATTAACTGAATTGTTTGTACTAAATATTTTTTTTTTTTTTTTAAGAAAAACATGAAAAAATAGTGAAAGTTAATAATGTATTATTTTTTGTGACCCTAATATTTTACAAAGTTTGACGATAATATATATATATATAAAGAAAAAATTTGTGATTTTTTTTTTTGATATCAATACTACGTTAGGAGGTCTAGGGAAAATAGTTAAGATTTTCTGCTGGAAAATGGAATTTTGTATTTTTACACTCTCAGAAAACAGATTAATTAGACAGGTCTACGATGAAATGTTTTTTACATAATTTCTTATACTATAAGTGAATGTTGGTTTATATGATGCCATTATAAATTTGCCTTAAATTTACCACGTCACATATATCACATAATGGTATATTTGCGTTTTTGATTTATACTTCTCTTTCAACTGCCATCCAGAGTCAAATGCTGATTCAATCAAAATTAGTTATAATTTGTTTTAAAGGATGCTGAATTTCGCGTCGAATAGTGGCTAATTGGATAAAAATATATCTGAGCTAGATTATATCAAAGCTAAGATTTGATGAAAATTTTATTGTTGTCACTTCGGAAAATGTTTTGTACCACAGTTAATTATCCCTCCATTGTTCCATTGTTTTATAATTCTTTTGTATGGTCGATTCGATTACAAAAATTTGAAGTCATATTTGAGTGAAATCGGATATAAGCTAAAGACTCTTTAATAAGAAAACAAAAGCAATAGCATTTGACTTAAATTTTACTTAGTATCACTATAACATTTTCGCATTTTTATAGAAATGTATGGACCGAATGCAACCAAATTTACAACAGATCTATAACTTATTATCTTAGAATAACTTATTAATTTTCAGTGCATGGCAATCATAAATGCAGCTAAAACATAGTTTTTTTTAAAAAAGGATATATGGGAGGTAGGCATATCCTTGCACCATTTGCAACAACATTCGCAACAACGCTAGAATGTGAAATTTTAAAAACATATACTCTTTTTTCTATATTCTTATATAAATTCTCAGTAAAAATCAAAATTCTTCATTCAGGATGTATGGGAGGTAGGCATATCCTTGCAGCGATTTTTCTTAACTAAGACATTAAGTATCATTATACTTAATTTTGTCGTTTTGCGATAAGAGCTCTAGTTGTGCCGATTCATTATATGGGGAAAGACCACTGTGAGCCAGCTCATAAACCAGTCCATTAGCCTTTTGGTCGATTATGCTGACCAACAAAAAAAAAAAAAAAACGCTGTTCAATTGTGTATCTCTCCATGGTTAAATTTGTTAAACACTGAAACAAAAAAATGTCAAATTAAGTTGTGCAAAAAATTTGATTCGCAAGTAACATCGTGCATTATGTTATTATTAATTAATTCATTTAATAATGGCGTTCCAAACTCCCAATTTTTATTTTTGATACAAACACTGTAATTTATTGTTGTGGGAAAGCCAGTTTCTGTGCGCATTTCGCTGGTTGCTTAAGCCAGCTCGTCAGGAAACTTTTTCCAAAGACTTTAGAAAAGCTATAAATATTATACAAATAAGACCATAAAGTGAATAAGAATTTTAAACACTCAGGTCTTACTTGTAACAATATCAAAGCTTCAACAAAGCCACAACAATAAACAGTGAGAATTTATCTTTTTTACATTCCCCTACAATTGGCTTCATTTTTTCCAACACGAGTTGTAGTTGTAAGGGGATAAAAAGAAAAAGAAAAAAAAAACCAAATTGCTTAATAAAGCAACTTGCCATTTCAATTTCTTATTTGCCGGGCACATGCAAATTTATTATCAAAAGTTATTTTCGGGAATACAAAATTTATTATTAATTAATTCATTTATTAATGACGTGCTAGACTCATTATGGTTGGACCTCCATTTACACAAATCTTGACCTCATAACATAATGTTGTTCTGGCCGGTCCATGATTGCCCATAGCTCTCAAATAGAGAACACGCTCGACAATTTGTTTTTAAATACTGTGATGTAGGGTATCATACGCTCGGGCTTGACCGAATCTACCTTTGTCCTTGTTATAAATGTTTTAATTCTCTTCTCATAACACTTTTTTTACATGTAAATAAAAAAATTTTAACGTTATTCCCAAATACCAGAAGGAGTGTAAACTTAAACCATGTGCATTTTAAGATTTTTACCTCATTAAAGTATCACCTATTTCTCTAATTAATTTTATATTTAAGAAAGTGTCTTAGAGTATCTTAAATATTTAAATTCTTAATAAAACGAACTTAATAAAGTCCTTGCCATTTTCTGACTTTATAACCCAAACTTTAAAGATGTTTGAAAAAGTTAAATTGCTTTTTTCTTCATTATCATTTCAACTGAAGAAAAACATTTCTTAAAAATTACTACACATACCATTTCGCTCTTATACCATATAATAAAAATAATGCTTAATTTAATATTATGTAATGTTAATAATTAGTCTAATTAAATTAGTGATAAGTAAAAGAATATTTTGTCATGATTTCTTCAAGTAACGGCAGAATACAAAGGCAAAAAGAATGTTAAAAAACATGACGTTTCCAACACGCGCTAAATTCATTAAGACACACTCAAGAGATGCGTAAAAAGTAGATAAATTTCACTAAAACGTGTATGTAGACTATTTTTAACCCACTGAAGGGAGTATATTAAGTTGTGGAAGATGTGTATAGCAACAGCTATCTTGAGAACATATTTAGGTTAAAAATAAGTAAAATTATACTTTTCTCTACTTGTACTTTTTTTATTGTGTTTTTATTCTTTTATTTAACCCTAAAAAGATAATCTGCGTACATTTTACTCATTCACTTTCGAAATATTGCTATTTCTTTTTAATTAGCACGAATACGTTGCTGTGCACTTCAGACATTGTAAATAAAAAGCATATTTAAAATTTTGGCCGTTTTATTTAACATATATGTAAATTATATAATCCACATTAGTTGGTTCTTTATTAATAAAAAAAAACGAAGCAGGTTTGTAAGGGAGAAACGTAAAAGTTTCGCTTCTCATAAGGCTTACGGAAGACATGAATTTTATATGGCGTGTTCCCACTTTAAAGCAATACACTTTTGACACAGAAAGCGCTTTATTCAGCGCATATAGAAATTGGTGAATTTAACGATTAGCTTTGCACACTGCATTTTTTGTTACCGTTGTTCTTTAATATGCTCCCTTACAAGCCTGCTTCTTAGTAAGGGAATGTCGTGGCTCTTTAAATTTAATATAAATATATTATCAAAGTTGTTTTTGGGAGTACTATTATTTATTAAAAGGTTTTGTTTGTTGTGCTTAATTCCCTTTTTTTTTATTAATTGATAAAAAATACTGAAAGTTTTTGTTGGAGGATAAGCTGTTCCTATGCGCATTTCACTGGTTGCTTATGCCATATCATCAAGAAACGTTCTCCTAAATTATTTTAGAAAAGCCAAAGACTACAGAGGGAATGAGAATTACCTACAAACACTCAAAAAGTCTTATTTGCACGTGCATAAAAAACTGAACTGGCAAATTGTTTTTATTTTGATTTCTTGCAAAAACAATAAAAGCACTTTGTTTTTGTTTTTAATATGTTTTTTCTTTACCCACTTACAACTACAATTAATGTTGGGAGAATTCCAAATTATTGTAGTGGGAAATGTAAGAAACGATAAAAAACTCATCACTGATTTATTGTTTAGTATTTTGTTTAAGCTTTGATATCGTTGCAAAAAAGACTTTTTGAGTGTTTGTAGGTAATTCTCATTCCCTCAGTAGTCTTGTTTGCTGATAGCTTTGGCTTTTCTAAAATAATTTAGGAGAACGTTTCCTGATGATCTGGCCTAAGCAACCAGTGAAATGCGCATAGGAACAGCTTATCCTCCAACAATAAATATCAGTATTTTTTATCAATTAATAAAAAAGGGAATTAAGCACAACAAACAAAATCTATTAATATTTAATATAAATTTTTTAGGAATTTGTTCACTTACCTTACTGCATCTCTGTATGTCTTATTTCGTAGCGCATAAATGGGTGCTTACTAGGGAGATCGAACGGTTATTATTCGACCGGTTTTAACCGGTTATTTTAGTTTTGCCCAAGTCGGTTATTTTAAAATGTCCATTTTTCGAATATCAAATAAACCGGTTATTTTGGTATAATAAACCGGTTATTTTAAAAATGTGTAATTTATATACGTTTTCCTTACTCTTGTTGTAAATGTACCCGTATATTCAAGTATTTTTTAATTGAATTTTGGCAAACTTAAATTTTTTATGAAGAATGTCAAAACAAAATGTAACAAAAGCCAAACACCATTATGAACAATGTAAATACAAATCGCTTATAGAAGCGTGTGTTCCTGTAAAAACCCAAAAAAAAAAAAATTCAAAACACTACAAAAACGTGTTCAGGTAAAAAGTAAATAGTAATTTGTGCGAGAGTATTCTAAAAATTATTATAGATGTTATCTCTAGATATATTTCGATCGGGATTAAAGAGACAAACAACTGATTCATATAGACATGCTCAACCACTAACAAATTAAAACTCATTTAAAATAAATTTGGGTGAATATCTCAAATAATAAATTTATTAAATTCCTATAATTTTTTATTTGCTTTTGCAAAATGCTTGTCTATATCAAACTTCATTAAACAGTTTCTAAATAACATTATACAATTATCTTCTTACGAATAAAGCTTAAGGTATGTTCAGACCTAACAAATATTTGACGAACAAATACAAAAACATGACCAGCAAATGTATCAAACTTTAGCTTTATTTTTTACCAATTTTAATGGACTCTCTTATCTTTATTTTTAAGAAGATAATTGTATAATGCAATTAAGAAACTGAAACTTACAAAAACTTATTTGATTTTTGTGTATTTATGTATACGAACTAAAACCGGTTAACCGGTTATTTAAAAAATGCTTAACCGAAAACCGGTTTTTTTAAAATAGCAACTATTCGGAATATTCGAAAACCGGTTATTAAAAAAAGTCGAATAATCGATCTCCCTAGTGCTTACTTTTTAAAATGCACCATTAGTGCTTCGCAAATTAAGAACAATTTTTATTGGGGTATGCCTTGATATGATTATCTTTCTGGGGTTAAAAAATCATACAACGAATGTTATTTTATGCTATTATTTTCATGGGTTAACAAGTTAAAGACTTTAAGTTACGACATCAATGTCTATAGCAGAAATTGCCAAGTGCTGTAATCTTCATTGAGTTTTCAAAAACGGGGAATTATTCAAATTATTACTTTCTAAACTCATCTCACACACACATACATCTAAGGATACCTATAAACACGAACACATATACATACTTACAGATTAAGGTAGCCCAAAAATTTATTTTGAAGATAATCTTAGAAATTTATTCAAGTTGTTTTTTTTTATTATACTTTTAAATATTCAATTTGAAAAAAATTTGTTTGTCCGTCTGTTGAAAACACGGTCACTTTCGAAAAATAGAAAAGAAAAGAACAAACTTGGTCTAAAATTGCTTGCAGTTATCCTTAGCAGTTTGGGATTTATATCTACAACATCGGTTCAGTAGGACTAGAACTATGAATCAAAATGGGGAAGCACCGCTTCAGTAGGACTAGAACTATGAATCAAAATGGGGAAGCACCACTCTAAAAAATTCGGTTTATACGACTGCAATTCATACTGTTAAATTTCGTGAAGATTGGTCCATAATTTAACCTAGACCCCATATAAACCCAACACCCGGAAAACATTTTAGTACACCTAAGACCGTTTCGATAAGATCGGTCCATAATAAACATTAGACCCCGAAAACAGTTTAGTATTCCTAGAACCGTAAAAAATAATGCTATCAAAATGAAATTCTGCACGCCACAGTTTTATAGGACGAAAAATCACACTGCCAAATTTTGTAGAGATCGGACGTTAATTTACTGTAGGCCTCATATAAACCCTAGTCCCGGAAACAGTTTAGAACGCCTAAAACCGTAATTAATAATGATATCATAAAAAAATTTGGTATATCACAGTTTTATAGGATTAGAAATCGCATTGTCAAATTTCGTGAAAATATATATAGATAATAATACATATCGTCGGTCACAGGTTGACAACTCTTAACATGTTTTTTTTTTGTACTTTTTAGGAGACAAAAAAAAACGTTATTACTCCGTTACTAAACCGTGTTGAAAGAAAATAAAAAAAACCAAAATTAGTAGGAAATATTTAGTGTAAGATGGTGTAAAGAAAACAAAGGTATTGAAATAATTTCAGATTAAAAAAAAATTAAAATAAATAATACCCCGATTCGATTTTTTTGCGAGTTAAGAGTTGTCAAACTGTGACCGACGATATGTTGATATCATAAAGAGCACACTCCTGTCGGAAGAGGATATCAAAGATTCGGCACTGCCGAACATAGCACTCTAACTTGTTTGTTTTAATTTTCTACAAAAATACCGTCGCAACTGGCGCATAAGATAGAGTTAGATCAAAATCAACGTACGACGTATACAAGCTTTTACGTTTTAGCTATTGCGTGTCTTTGTATGAAATATTAAACTTATTAATTTGAAAACGTATGTACGTCGTTCGTCACTACTTACATACGATGCAATTGTGTTCCTACGGTTAAATTAATTTTTTATCGACTTATTCCTTTTTTTCAAAATAATTGCTTGTTGCATAAAACAAAAACATGTTTTCTTTCACAACAAGTGACAATAAATTATTGTTTTAATGACTCGCACGGATTGTAAAATGTAAAATGCAAAATAATTTTTTTTTTATCTTTGACTTGAATTAATTTTATTTAACATTTATAAATATGGATGACGATGTAGGTTAAATAAACTTACAGGTAACAAACAGATAAATTACAAAAGTAACGAAAACTTAAAAAATAGAAAATGATAGTGGGTGTAGCCCGTCCATATTGTACCTACACCATAATATTGACAGCCAAATATTCGAGAGTGTACCCCATTAGGAAATCTTGGGCGAATATGGACCAACCAAAAGAAAATCTTATTATGGGGTTAATATATGTATACAAGTTCCTTCCGCCAAACTTTGTACATACAGATATGAGATTTTTTCCTTCTAAAGACATATTGGTGGACCCATACCAGCGCATTACGATGACATAAAAGCTGTTATAGAAGTCATTGTCGTCAAATTTTATAGTAATGCCATCACTTGTAAGAAAGTTATGGCATTCGGGAGTGGTATTTGTGTGGGAGCTATTATCATATATAGACCAATTCCAATAAAATAAGGTTATATGATATACTTTGGAATAAAGTATTTTGGTTTGAATTCAATTTAATTAAAAACATAATAAGATGGTTTCTAGGCATAGAATCTATATTCCTTTTATGTTCGGATTGTCGCCATTTTTAATAGGCTTCATCCTTATGAAAATTAAAACATATCGAACGGGATCATAATGATTTAAACATTTTCAGTAAAATCACAACAATTTTTACTTTAATATTAAGGATATAAGAAAAAAAAATTGTAAACCAAGCGTTTCATTACCAGAAGGTAGACAAAATAGCATGATATTGAAACAGCGGGTAGAGAAAAATATTACGTGTCGATTTTTCCCAAAAAGTGCAAAAATAAAAATTTTTATTTTCAATAATTTCCTATAGTTACCTATAGACAGGCTTTCAAGGTTTTTTTTTATTCTTAATTAAATAAAAGACAATTTCTCTAATTTTATCAATGTATTTCTTACGTTGATTTAGTATTTTCCAACTTCCTCAGGGATTAATTTTTATTATTGGCCTGGCAACATTAAATAAATACAAAAAGAAAACAGATCTGTCACAAAACTGCTGGGAATTTTATCATAATTTTTGGAATATAAGGTCTCTATATCGTATAAAAATATAAGTAATATTTAGGTTTTACCATTCTTATATGCTTCAAGGATTTTGAGGACACGCACAATTGATGTATCTTGTCAACATTTTTGGCCAAAACGCATTTTTATTGCATCAGATGACTTCAATTGGTTTGAATTATTAAAATTTACCATTTTGTTCAGTTAAAATATGCCCACTTTACTATTTGGTAACGATTATTACTTTTGTAATGGAAAACACAAGTTACTTCTGCGGCTCATGTTGACAAAACTGAAATGTATCTCGAGAGTTTCGCAATAATTTAATTAACATAAAAGAAAATAGCGGAATAATGTGAGAAACCAAAATAAAGAACAATCAGCACAATCTCTGTTTGACATTGGTCAAATATAAGTGAAAATATTGAGACCGAAATTCACCCGCACAATCGATGCATCATGCTCAGAAAGGGATAAAATCCAACTTTCAAATTATATTTTTCTCTACGTCTATATTATATTTTGAATTAAAAGGATCTTTTGTGCAGCCCATGTATCCCATTACCCTGCTTGGTGAAAGATTTTAAATATCATTGATGAGCCCATTTGCCCACGAGCACATGTTCAGGGCACATGTTCTGACGTTTCGTCATCCACCTCACAAATCTGCATATCCTGATACATGCATTACACATTGTGAAGTGGTGGTATCTATAACCACAGTCTCAGTAAATAGGCCAACAATCATTCTAAGTGTCACCTTCTCAAGCAGAAGTAGCTTACATGCCTTGCCAAGGAACAGTGTAACAAATCTCTTTGACTGTCTTAGTCCAGAAGTGGACGTCCGTGTGTGAAGGAATTCACAATCGGAACATTTTTGTAACGCCCACCTAATGTGACCGACAGGGACGCCGAAGAAAGGCTCAGGGCCTATTAATCGACGGCGAATGCCCCTGTTTGCCAAGCAGTCAGCCCTTTCGTTGCCCGCATCGCTCCCATGGCCGGGCACGTAGCACAAATTCAAGTGATTGTGTTTCCCTAGCTCGTCCAGAGGCGTAAAACATTCGATGACTAACCTGGACTTCACCTTGAAAGAAGATAGTTTTCTAAGAGCTGCTTGGATATCCGACATTATAAGCAATATCAAACCCTTTGCTTTGCCCCCCTCCTCTGAAATTCCCCAGCGCAAAAAAGGATGACGCATATCTCCGATTAAAAGATCGTGACCCGTTGGCAAACCCCTTCGGAAATACGGGCTCATGATGCCCGCCCCAGTATCAGCATTCTTCTGTTTCGACCAAGTCTGGTCCGTCTACGTGCGCCACCAGGATTGGTCGCCTCATTGTTTCCTTATCGGTTAAGAACATTAAAATTCCTATTCAATACCAGACTAGGCAGCATATGATGACCAACCATAATAGATGGATCACTCCTAAGAATTTCAAGGATCCGCATGCGACCCACAAAGTCACCTGCTTTGTATTCAGCAATGTGCGGTATCCTGCTAATACATCTGCAGGCCTCCTTATCAATAATAACTTTTGAGATTGATAAAAATTAGTACTATTTTATCAATCTCAAAAGTTTTTATATTGATTCAAATTGTGGGTATGAATCAATCAGTATATTAACCCTAGGATTCTCGGTAACTTTTTACCACTAAGTTCTCCTCTTAATCTGGCCAGAACACAATTTGTACAGCTAAAAACCCCAATTAAATAAAAAGTTAATAAATATATTTGCTATTGAACGTATGCTAATTACTTTAGATTATACAAATTTATTATATAATTTTATTGTTTCATTATTTTATTCCATATGCAAGTCATCGAAAATGTAGTCATTAATTTCGGACATTGCTATTTCGCATCTACCACAGCTAAAACGAGTTCTGCGTTAGATTTTTGTAGTTAGATTGAACTAAGCGCATAATGGGCCGTAGTTTTCTGATTTGTTTCGAACTTGATTCAATCGATTTAGAACATATCATTTCTAGAATTCAGGTATCTGTTTTTTTAATATTTTGTCCTATTTTAAATATCTTTCAAGGAAAAAAAAATTTGGTCTGGCTAGGCCAACAGGGTCATTTCATAGACTTTTACATAAAAATGGAATTAACCCACATTTTTGCTCCAATCGAATCCAAATTAATTTCATTCGATTCAGAACATATGATTTATAGAATTCACGTCCCTGTTTTATTGATTTTTTGTTATATGCGAAAAATATTACAAGCAAAACACAAATTTGGTCTGGCCGACCATGACGTTATCCTGGAGTTAAAAACTGGATCTAGAACCAATATTTCTATATTTTACACACATTAGCACAAATGCATAATACCCTCCCCATTCATTGTGGTGTGGGTATAGATAGTTTCTTATACTCGTACAATTGAAATGAAACGATATTAAAATTTATATTTATTTGAAACAGCAGCATTTGAACTCATTCTTTTACAGAGTACATTTTTCACAATCATTTATCTCCTTTTGTACTTATTCTATACACTATCAATATTAAAACAGAAAAAATGTGTGTGAGTGCCCTTTTTCGCTGAAGCTGCAGAATTTCATTTATTATAAAAAAAATCATATGCATTTGATACGTTATTCTGATGTTGTATTGATATTGTGAAAAACTTCATTGTTATACTTTCCACCACTAGTGGGGTATGAGTGAAAACTAAATTTATGATTAAATGGGAAGCTTTTTTATGATTCATCTAAGACTTTATAGATTATGTATATATTTTGGATCCTTAAGTAATTCTGAGCCGATTTAGCCTTGTCCGTGTATTTAAAAAACGCTCATATTCGAAAAACTCAAAAGAAAAAAACATTGTTGGTGTATAATTCGTTCTAGTTTTCCTGAGCTTCTTAAGATTAATATCCAGCATATTTTGTTAAGTGAGAAAAGAGTTATGAGCCCAAATATGGAGCAAATTCTCTAAAAAATTATATTTTTGTTACAATAGCTAACAGTTATTTTCGACAGAATGCACCGATCCTCATTAAATTTTGCACAAATTAATTTTTTAAAGCTGAAAATCATACTAAAAAATTTTATGAAGAGCGGTCCATTATAGGCCCTAAATAAATCTTATAGCACAGACATTTTTTTAGTAGTTTTTTATCATTTGAAAAAATTGTTTGAAAAGTATTTCAATTTATTTAATGTGATTACTGAATCAATTATTTTTTTTATTTGAAAAAAAAAAAATGTAAAATATAATTTGAATTTAATTAACATTTTAATTGTTTTGAAATAAATTTTTAATTAAAATATTGACTTAATAAAAAAATAACCTGTTGATACAGTTGTTGCTAAGTTGCCAGTCTTTCACCAAGCGGGGGTCATTCTAGAAATTCAGGTGTCGTGGTAATGCTTTTGTATTTTTCGGTACGTTAAAATTGGACCACTTCTTCATTTCTGATAGTAAGTAGCTTAAATTTGTTATCCAGCTTATTAATAGCATATTTGATCCCTCGTTTATATATTGGACATGTATATACAGGGGTTGGCCAAGTACGCATTGACGGCCTAAAGGTTAGGTTAGATTAAGAAGGGTTAGGCGCCCAAGGGATCATCTCCACTCGGAGACCAATGAGGTCCATTGTGAATCCCTTCAGTATAGAAAAAGAGGAAAGAGAGAAGTAAAGAATAAAAGAAGAAAATAGTCCAAAGGTTTAAGACACATAGTCAGATACTGCGTAGGACAAGTCCCCCCTACGGTCCTCCCAACAGAAACAGCCATACTATTTCCCTGAAAAACCCCAGAAATTCGGCTGGATTACATCCAGCGATACACCCCGGTTCGTCGTGAAATCTAGCCCATTTCTGCCTAGGACCCTGCATCCTAGGACAGTGTCACAGTACATGTTCAACCGTCTGTAGCACCTCGGTATCCCCGCACAGCTTGCAGAAGTCCGGTATGGCATTATCCCATTTACTCATAAAAGCCCTAACAGAACAATGGAACCCTATAATGGTCCTGAGACCTCTCCTATCCAATCCTAATAGCACTCTGGTTGCCCCTGCGTCCAATCTGGGCATTAAGGCCCTGGACACCCTGTAATCCTTTCTATCCCTCCAGGACCGGTTAACGGCATCACGGAATCTTTCCCGTATCACCCCATAATAGTTATAAAAGAGGGGTTTTACCCCTCTCTCATTTACCTCTAAGTCGAGATTTTACCCCCTCTTCATCCGCCACCTCCTTGCCATTCACCTTGCAGTGTCCTGGTACCCAACACAGCTTTATTGTGAATGCCAACATGAGATCTCTGAGAGCATTCCTGCACCTGACGGCCCAAAATTATTGACCAAACTTTATAAAACGCGTATTGGAGGTGTAATTACCTTGAAATTTTGTAAAGATTATGTTAGTAGTTTGTGAAACACCTATGTATGAACCCTTCCCCTTATTTTTGACTACCTAAGTAAAAAAAAAATAGATGGATATGTTATCATAAACACACACATATGTATATATATCTATACATAATACAGGCGCAGACCCAGCCTCAGCTTCTGGGGGAGGGACGCAAACATTTAACTGAAACATTCCACTTTAAAAAATATCTTTTATAAGCTCCATAGAAATTTGTTAATTGATTTTTTTTTGGTTTGGGGGTATGCGTGGTAATGTACCCACAACTGCATTACTATGTGTTTTACATATAAAAACATTATTTTGTCTACATTATTTTTAATTTTATATGTGTACATAAAAAGCTTTAGAGACAATAGTACCAAATATATTTATATATTCGAATTTCCGAAAGGAATCAAAATATGCTTGAGAGCTTCTCAAGGAAAGGAAAACACAATTTAAATATTATTCCTATCTTTATTACATTTGAAGATAATTGGATTCCCGAAAATGTATTAAATTATATGTTTGCCCTTTTCTATCCCCAAAATGTTCATATCAAAAAACTTCCAAACACATGTAAATTAATTTTTTGATTCAATTATGATATTTTTTGAATTTTATGCCTTCCTCTGAAAAATCACGAGATATGAAATTACCGATTTTCCCCATTTTTAAATATTTCTAACCCATTAGAAATGGAATTTCCAAAAATTCCTACTTATTTTAATTTTATCTGCGCATTAGAAGGGGAGTCAACATACAAAATTTCAGGCCTCTGACTTAAGTTGTTTGGGCTGGGGCGATGATCACAAAGAAAATTTTGAACGGAATTGACCAGTGTGCACTGATAAGTTCATTTTTCAAGAAAATACCGTCGAGGTGTGTGTTTAATGTATACAGTCGGTATATAACTTCTTGCATTTAATTTTTTTTACCTTATCGTTTATAATGCAAAATATTTATTTATTTATTAACGGCCTATTTCCGATTTGCGAAAGAATTATTCACCCTTATCGCGAATCTTAACCCCAGGATTACCGTCTTGGTCTGGCCAGACCAAATTTGTGTTTTGCTTGTATTTTTTTTCGCATGTAACAAAAAATCAAAAACACAGGGACGTGAATTCTATAAATGATATGTTCTGAATCGAATGAAACTAATTTGGATTCGATTGGATCAAATAAGTGAGGTTAAATTCTATTTTTATGTAAAAGTCTCAAATTTGTTTTCCTTGAAAGATATTTCAAATAGTTTGAATCAAATCAGATACAATTGCTTTGTATCGCCAATTGTTAGGGAATAATATAAACATCGTTGACAAGTCTAACATTCAATTGTGAATTAATGTTATTTTATTTATTACGCTAATTTTTGTAATTTTCTTAATAAATTGTCATTATTCAGTAAAAAGTATAGTATTTCGCTCCGATTAACGTTATAAGAAGGAAGTAAATATATGAATAAATTATTTGCAAGTTCCAACAAGTTTTCAAAGTTGACAAAGCCGCTTTAAAAAACCTTTTAGATACACTGGTCCAGAACAGATTACCAGATAGAAAGCCGTAAGCGA
Source organism: Pollenia amentaria (assembly GCA_943735925.1). Taxonomy (NCBI): domain Eukaryota; kingdom Metazoa; phylum Arthropoda; class Insecta; order Diptera; family Polleniidae; genus Pollenia; species Pollenia amentaria. The sequence continues at coordinate 144,280,133 of OX031009.1, read as the reverse complement.
TACCGCCGGTTATGAAGCTTGCATCATGTCTACTCTTTTTTGCAGAAGGAAGTTATCAAAAAGGTGTAGTCAGGTGTTGGCAGAAGTTTTACGGATCTTTTAAAACAAAGTTTGTCCGAGGTGAATTGTTTGACCGAATATAGAAGAAAAAAAGCTATTGCCAGAGAATTGTTTGAAAATTTTTCTGCTATGTAGCCAGCTGTAGCTTGCTTGCATTCCAACTCCTTTTAAAAATCAAATTAAACAATTAAAAATAACAAGAAAACTATTATCATTGTGCTTTCTTTTTTATTCCTAATCAAAATGTTTGTGAAAAACGTCACATATTTATTGGGAAAAAACCCACGTGCGTGTTTTTTCACGTGGAAATAATTCACGATTGCAACTTTAGGGAAAAGGGAAATATTTCGAGCGAACAAATATTCACGATAGGGGTGATTATGTTCGTACAACTACATTTAAAACAAAAACAAAGGTTTTAAGATTTGTTTTTGGTTTAAATGTAGTTGCTCGAAAGAAAGAATTATTTCGCACATCGGAAAAAGGCTATAATTGTATGTTCCAAATACAATTACAAGTTGTACTTATTATAACTTAATTTAGCGAGCAACAGTAACGTGTTGACGTAGATCAGAGTCTCTGGCGGGAATTGAACCACTAACTTTTACATAAATAGACTAGCTTGCTAACAGGGCTCCTAACACGATTTAATAAAATGTTATACTTGCGTATAAACTTTGAAGTACTCAACTTAATAATAACATAAAATAATTAAATTAATCAGTAACAATTATTTTTCCCACATCACAATACTGGAGTAGTACCACAAAAGTGGAGTGGTCCCATATAAACACCTTTCCAAAATCACCTAAATTCAAACAAATTTCTAATAGATGAAGCAGGGATGTTAAATGGTGTTTTAAATTTGGTACCAACTTCCAAGAAAATGTACTTTTTGGACCTTCACGGTACCATTTTTTTAAATTTATTAAAATCAACAAAAAAGTACATAAAAATTCAATTGTACAAAAAAAAAAAAACAAAACTTAACATTAACATATATTTTATGTATGAATAAAATAAAGTAAATAAAAGTCTTATAGATATATGAGATCAAAATCAGGCACTTATTTGTTTAGTTAATAAACTATTTGGAATTGGTACATCATAGCAGCATGCATTTGTCGATCTTAACCAATCCTTTGTTTGTATTAGACTTGATAACACTATGCAACAAGCAAAAATTCCTTGAATGGCGTAATTTAAAATGTTTTGATGGATTGCATTACAAAATCGGGTACGTCGTTCTAAAGTTACGATAAGATGTAAGGAGCAAAATTTTCAAATATCTCAATTTTTAGAAAAACATTTTTTTAGAAAAAACCTTACCATAGAATTTGAAATAATGATACTTTTTGTAGTTAGATGACTATAGCGGATCAAAAAAATATAGTGGTTATTCAAGGAAAAAAAAACTTCCCATTTGTTGCATAGTGTAATGTTGGCACATGTAGTCTGTTTCTTTCCTTAGTTTTTATCATATTTCGAAAAGAAAAAACTCTTTCCACATTTGCATACGAATGTAGAATGGATAAAATTCCAGCAACGACTCTAGAAATACCATTAAGCTCATTTTGTAAATAAGCTACTGCCGACCTAAAACTACACATGTTTTCAGTTTTTAGCGACTGCATTTGCTCCACATCAGCTTAAGCTCTAAATTGATTATTGATTGAATCAAAATTTGCAATTTCATTCGGGAACATTTTTGCTAGAAGAGGTACAATACTACTGGTTTTACCTGAAATAACATTTTCAGGAGTTAATTTATGGAGCCACATTAAAACTTCGTTATTAAAGTTGACTTTGTTTCTCAAAACTTCGCAAAATTTTATATAAAATTGTTTTGCATTTTCTTTCATTTCTTTAACAATAAAAATATTGATATTATTTTTAGAAATATATAAATCCACTTCTTCAAAGTGAATGTGATTTTTGTAAAGGTCTACGATAGATATATCACATTCATCCAAAACATTTTTATTCATGAAATTACGTTCTATTTGGCGGAACAAAAAAGTTAGCCTTTGTAAAAATACATACATGCGATCGAGCATCTTTTGATTGTATTTCTAAATTAACCATGTTAATAATTTTAAGTGCATATTGCATAAAAAAAATGCAATTTAAAAGAAGTATTTTTTAAAATCCTGATGAAAGACATAATAATTAAAAAAATAAATGCAATGAAAAGGGGGAACTATGACAAATATTTAAATTGTACCAAATGATTCAGAGTAGTACCACGGTACTTTAGAAGGTCAAAATGTACCAAAAAAAAAGTACAATTATACCAACTTTAACATCCCTGAGATGAAGATATCTAAAAATATTCGGCACAAAGAACTTTTATATGAATCTTAAACTTTATTTAATAATTATGTTCAGGCGGGTCCATGATTGCCCATGGGTCATAAATATACTGTGGTGTCGCTTTAACCTTTTATAGACCCCTCAAAACTGTTTGTAATGTCGAGCCCTATTTTCGATTATATCGACAATACATCGAAACTTTTTTTTCTTGCAAATAGATTATAAGTACTCGTTAGAATGCCGAACCAATTCATAGACTTTGAATTTGTACCGTTGCGGGGAAAAAACCCCATATAAATCGAAATAAAGTGTTGCATTGCTTAAGAAAATAATAATAAGAACCCCTCTCTTGGAAAATTTTACTTTTGTCGCTTACCAAATAATCGTAAATAAGGCTCGAATAATTTTAATAGCGTGGCAATATGCGACAATGTTGCCGGGTAATTTTTTTTCTTCCTTCCAAAAAAATCTAAAACCTCCCAAATTTCGGGTATTTTGAAAATACTCCCCTTTAATGTAACAGCTTTGATAACAATTTAATTTCATTTATTTTATCTCGGCTTAAGTTTAATTAACGTACTAATATCATTATCTAAATAAAGAAAAAATCGCAACATTTTTAACATTTTACTTAAATTTCCCCAAAAATATTTTTTTTAAGAGTCTTGAATATTTTTATTTAATAAAATATCTTAAAATACAAATAATAAACAATTTTAGAAAGACAGTAGCATATGTACCATAAGACCTTATGAGGGTACAAAAGATAAAGTTTTACCCCCTGAAAATTTACTTTGACATGTTTTATGAAGATTCCCACAATATTTTAGCTCTAGCTATTATCTCCCGTGAATAAAAAAAATCGGTAATTTTTTCTTGTCCAATGAATGATCAAATATAATAGATATTTAGGGATTCTTTGATTCTGCATTAAAATATTTTAAAAATCTAACCGCAGACTCTAGATAGCGAGATGTTAATTAAGGTCACTTTTTGATGCTTTCCAATTTGATTTTTATGAAAATTTAAATAACTTAAGCAGTTTTTGTCCGATTTTCCACCGCTTGAGGTTTTAGTCAAAAAGCAACCATTTACTGCACTATATTACTTTTTTATAACATTCATTTAGACATCGTTAAAAATCCATTTAATAACCACAAAAGGCATATACTTATGCAGATAATTACTTTAGCTAAAATAACCTGTTCATGAACAACATTTTTAAGAGCACATAAAACAACTGTGGCAAAAAATTTAAGTCTAGTTGTATACTTTAAAAAAATATAAAATTGCTTTCAAGGCACGTTTAACCAGACATAACTAAAAACCAGTTGCTTAACTCCAAAAAGTATATCTCGTTAAGGAAATGGTTTGATTTAATATCAAATGGTGACCAATTATAACCCTTTATGGCCAACATTTCTTTGATGATATTTTTTTTGCAATATTTTTTTGTAAGCCTTCTATGATCCTAGCTGAAATATTATTTACCAATAAATAACAAAATTATTTTTTGCTTCCCTAAAATCCCAACAAAAATGTTTAATGTTATTCAGATTTTCATTCCTTCAAGAATTCTTCTTATTAAACTGGATTATATTATTTCTTAAATTTTAATACTTAGATACTATTTTTTAATTATACTTAGTGTGAAAACTTCACGCTTTCTCTTATTATATTTTAAAAATTTTACTTTAAAAATTTTACTTAATTTTACTTTTAATTCCACGAAACAAATAAAAACCCCACTTGAATAAGCAGAAAAAATTTAAAAATATTGATACCAAATTCTCTAAACGAACAATAACTTGAGCAGTTGCAAAATATGGTACTTTAAGTTATTATATTCAATGATAGTTCTTAAGCTATTTTCCGGTGAGAGCTGGCTGTTTTCAGATACATAAAGCGGGAGTCTCGCGATTTTTGCTTCACCAAAGACAAGCTGTAAAATATAGTATTACTTAGCTGTTAGTTATTGTTATGTACAGACAAGTAAATAGTGAAGCCTCCTAAAAACTCCCCTAAACATAAATTTATAACCCCCAAATTTCCCCCTAGAGTTTGCCCCTAAATGAAATAAAACCCTCCAAGTCTGGCGGGAAACCCCTAAACAGGCAACCCTGGCTCACATATACCTTATCTTTTCTCTCTCTCTCTATCTCTCTATTTATGTAAAAAATAAATTAAGTTTATAGAATCTGGAAATTATTTCTTTTCATAAGCTACTTTATTATATTCAACATTTTTTATTTTTCGAATTCATTCTATGAGCTAAATTTCAGTTATTTATTTTATAAAGCTTTTTGTAATGGTTCTATTCCTTAAATTTTTAGGAATGACTTTATTCACTACCAGGCTATTATCTTGTATCTTCCTGTTACATTTTACATTAGCTATCCTTTGAATAGCAATAAAGTAGATTGTATGTATAGAAAAATTAACAATTATCAGACACCAGTAGAATGTTATGCATTTTCTGGCCTTAGCGAGCGCAGCGTAGGAATAGAACTATTACAAAAAGTTTTATAAATAGAAAACTGAAATTTAGCTCATAGAATAAATTCGAAAAATAAAAAAAAAATTGAATATAATATAGTAGCTTATGAAAAGAAATAATTCCCAGATTCTATTTGTTAAAATAGTTGAGTTAAATATATTCAATTTATAAAGTATCACTATCCAGTGTGACACAAATATTGCTGTCAAAGGCCGTAGCGGGCCAGGTGCTGGTGTCTGATAATTCTAAATTTTTCTGTACATACAATATACTTCATTGCTATCCAACGGAAAGCTAAGGTAAAATGTAACAAGAAGATACAAGATAATAGTCTGGTTGTGTATAAAGTCGTTCCTAAAAAATTAAGGATAGAAATATTACAAAACGCTTTATAAAATACATAACTGAAATTTAGCTCATAGAATAAATTCGAAATATAAAAAAATGTTGAATATAATTAAATTTATATTTTTAATGGACTAAATAAACCCTTTCCTTAATTCTTTTTCGCCTTTACATTTTTCTATTTTTATTTCACCTATTTTTATTTAAAACAAGTGTGAGCAGAGTGAGTAAGTTAGTACTTATTCTCACCATATGATAACTGCATCATTCCTTGGTAAGAACATGGATTATCTTTATGAAAACAGATGTGTCTGCCAAAGCTTATTGATGTGGGTTAATTTGCATAAAAGTTCTATGACGTTGTTGCACGTTACAAAAACCTTCATCATGCATGGAAATCCATCGATTGGTTGCATTAGGGTGATATTATTTTAGCTGTTAAATAGGAACTCATTTTGTTGAAGTAGATTTTATGTATAAAGTTTCTTGGAACACTTAAATGCTTTACCATTTAAAGAGTGTATGACCCTAATACGATAGCATTTGATTGCATAACTTTATGAGGTACATCACCTTAGCTTAATTCTTTTCCTCTGCCACATGCGAAGGAGTGGCTGTCGGTGTTAACAACATGCTGAGTTCGTTTTTTTATATATATATTTCAACTAAAGTACTTGATACATGAATGGCTGCAAGTAAGTGTTTTGTAACTTTGAGGTCAGCCCACAATGCAATGTGTCGAGTCAACATTACTACTCGAACAATTTTCGAAGATTCATCGAAAAAGTAAATTAACTTTCTTTAACTAACAGATTTATATTTTTCATTTAAATTTTTTTTTTTTAATTTTGTGTGAAAATACGTTTCCTGCGTATTTTGCAAAATTTTTGGAAAAAGAGCTTTATTACATATACTCGTATGTACAGAGTTGCGGGCACAAAAAAATGTGCGGTACATAAAAACAAAAAATTTTAGTTTGTAATAAAAAGTCATAGTTTTATTCAGTTTTTTTAACATCAGATAAACCTTTTGATTTGTTTGTTAATGTAAGCAAAATCTCTAAGGTAATTTCTGTGGTGGCACCCGTGTATGTCTTAAAATCAACCATTTTAGAGGCACTTTTTCAAGTTTGGAAAAAATTAGATGGAAAACAAAAACAAATTAAAAACTTTTTTGTAATTTTTTATTGCTTTCTACATACCCAATAAGCAATTTTGCTGGAATTCAAATATAAATGAAGTGCAAGCCACCAATTCCAATGGTAATCAAATTAAATATACAAAATTTGTTGTGTTAGTTTCTTTATTACATAAATTATGTTTAAACAATATTAGAAGGCTTTAGGTTCTAATTAGATTATTCATTTAATCGGGCTTTTAATCGATTTATAATCGCTCGATTAATTAACCGAGGTTTTGGTTTAATCGGGTAATTTTGTAATTGATCGGCTAACCGATAAATAAATTAAGTAAATTCAATAAAACAAAAAAGCAATAACATAACAAACATAATAATTTTTGAACTAACCCGAGCAAACAAAAAAATAATTCATTTATGGGCATTTTCTGGGGTTACGAACGTACGTTCGTACGCTTTTTATGTACAAAATATATAGAAAACAAAACTTTTTCTAGCATTATTTTTGCGATTCGATAGCAATTTGGTAGCTCTATGTACGCAAAATAGAAGTCAACTTTGACTGACAATAGTGAAATGAAAAATTTGATAAATGAACCGGAATATTCAAACGTGATTAATTTATTTTAAAAGTGTATTAATGTAGGTCTCTATCCAGTATTTACACAATAAAATATCTCTATTGGTTTTTGTTTAATTGGCTTAAGTACCGGTTGCGAACGTACGGGTCGCGAACGTACGATTTTTCCATATGTTTTAACCGTTATTTAGCCGTTAATCGACCTTTTTTTGTTCTTCTTACACTTTTCTCTTCTTAATTAATTATAATAGAGAGATTTTAAAGAAAGAGTGCAAACATAACTAATTTTTTTGCTTTTAATATAATTAAATATAAAAATTTCTTTAGAAGTAGCTTAAAACGAAAATATTAAATTTTTCAGTTTCCAGCCCAATTTCATTAAGTAAAACTGCTAAGATATTATAGAATATCATATATAGCAATCTATTATAAAAACATAGAATTTTTTTTATAATTATAAACAATAAAACACGATGATTATCAACATTTTATTTTTCCATTCTGGTTGACCATTCGTAGGAAATGCCCATATATGAACTACATATTTTTTAGTTAATACATAAATATTATGTATTAATTTAAAAATAAGTTGGAGGATCATTTTATAAGTTATTTCAATAGCTTAAGGAGTTCTTATAAAATAATCGTTTAAAAAATAATTTGATTTGAATGATTAGGATTTAACATTTATTATTTTTTCGAATTTATTCTATGAGTTAAATTTCAGTTATGTATTTTATAACGCTTTTTGTAATAGTCTGGTAGTGTATAAAGTCATTCCTAAAAATTTAAGGAATAGAACTATTACAAAAAGCGTTATAAAATACATAACTGGAATTTAACTCATAGAATAAATTCGAAAAAATAAAAAATGTTGAATATAATAAAATTGTTTATAAAAAGAAATGATTAGGATTTAAGCTATTCTTTTCTTTAGTTTTGATTAAACTTAACTTGGAAAAAATTCGTTCACTTATCGTAGATGTCGAAGAAATCGAAAGCAGCCCATAATACAGAATTTCAAATTTCTCAGTCCTTATCCTGAATTTCTCTAAACATATAAAATCTTCTATTATGCCATTAGAGTCCTGTTAAAATTTTTTTTAATATTTAACACTTCTAATTGTTTCGGTTAAAAGATTGATATGAGAGGAAATAAACAACTAAACGCATACATATAAAAAGTACGTTAATTAAAAGGTGTTGACAGCAAACACTTTTTTAAAATGAAGATCACTGAACACCTTCTTTGTTTGTATGAACATATATTGTCTAATCACATACCTTTAGTATCTGAGACGAAATAAATAATTAAAAACATGAAAAATATGTTATAATATGTACTACAAAAAGTTAAAGATATTATTTAATCGGTTAATCGACTGAAATTAACCGGTTTAATCGTTAATCGAAAATAGCCAATTTTGAATTAACCGATCAGTTGATCGGGTGAATGAATGAATACCCTCGTACTAATGAAATGGAATTTCATATACAAATGTAACGTAAATACGGCAATAAGAAATAAGTATTATTTGAACTTGATATTTTTTTACTTTTGATTTCTGAAAATATGACTTGTCAAAATGCAACATAACATCAAAAAAGTTGATTAAAGTTTCTTTTTATCTTGAGACTTCTTTACGCATCTATTTTGGCCACTAAAAACAATAATTATGTTGGTTAATATTAAAATATAATTTCATAACTAAGTTATAAGTTATTAACTTACATTTAACTGCAAGCGAACACGCAAAGAAAAAACAAAGTTGTGGTAAACATATTCTAAGAGCAACATATTATGATAAGATTGATGATTGTAGTCAACATATTACGATTATTATTGAATTATATTATGACCAAATATATTCGTAGTATTACATCATAATTTTTACTATTTTAATTAGGCTTAAGTTCATTAAATTTAATTTTCATTAAATTATTTTTATGAAGAAAGGAATTTTACAACATGGGAAAATTAATTAAAATTGTTATTGATAATTTTCATTCTTGACTGACCTGGGATTCGAAGCCAGGCTGGCTGGCGTGTGATTCGAACCCAGGCGGCTGGTTACCCTGACATGTTTCGACCTCAACCGAGCAGCCATCGATGACTGCTGACGTCAGTAGTCAAACATCAATCCTTAAACCAAATTGTATTTTTAACCTTTGGTAGAACGAAATTTGCTTTTTTGAATGATTATCCATTTTTAATTGATCTCACATGTTTTCCTTACTTCTGTTTTTTTCGTACTTTTGTCAAGAATTCTTCTTGAAGTCCAAAGTACATTTTTTTTTTTTTTTTATTTATCATGTTTTTGTCTTTCTTTTTTCTTGTTGACATTTTTCAGCACAACTTGAAGGACAAATGAACACATAGAGCTTGTGCCTTAGCTTTAACAATAATTAGTATTGTGGTTATTTTGTTGAATTATTCATGGTTTTTAATCCAAATTTTTACTATTTTAATTAGGCTTAAGTTCATTAAATTTAATTTTCATTAAATTATTTTTATGAAGAAAGGAATTTTACAACATGGGAAAATTAATTAAAATTGTTATTGATAATTTTCATTCTTGACTGACCTGGGATTCGAGGCCAGGCTGGCTGGCGTGTGATTCGAACCCAGGCGGCTGGTTACCCTGACATGTTTCGACCTCAACCACTAGGTCTCCTCAGAGGGATTTGCCGTCTTACACTCGCAGCCATCGATGACTGCTGACGTCAGTAGTAAAACATCAATCCTTAAACCAAATTGTATTTTTAACCTTTGGTAGATCGAAATTTGCTTTTTTGAATGATTATCCATTTTTAATTGATCTCACATGTTTTCCTTACTTCTGTTTTTTTCGTACTTTTGTCAAGAATTCTTCTTGAAGTCCAAAGTACATTTTTTTTTTTTTATTTATCATGTTTTTGTCTTTCTTTTTTCTTGTTGACATTTTTCAGCACAACTTGAAGGACAAATGAACACATAGAGCTTGTGCCTTAGCTTTAACAATAATTAGTATTGTGGTTATTTTGTTGAACTATTCATGGTTTTTAATCCAAATTTTTACTATTTTAATTAGGCTTAAGGCAAATCCCTCTGAGGAGACCTAGTGGTTGAGGTCGAAACATGTCAGGGTAACCAGCCGCCTGGCTTCGAATCCCAGGTCAGTCAAGAATGAAAATTATCAATAACAATTTTAATTAATTTTCCCATGTTGTAAAATTTCTTTCTTCATAAAAATAATTTAATGAAAATTAAATTTAATGAACTTAAGCCTAATTAAAATAGTAAAAATTTGGATTAAAAACCATGAATAGTTCAACAAAATAACCACAATACTAATTATTACATCATAATATTTTTCCCTTAATCCTAATTTGTTTTTATAACATCATATTATAATTTAATGTAATCATATTATTTTCATGTTTATCATAATAAGTTAAGAAGTAATCATATTATTATCATATTAATCATAATATGATGTAGATTAAATTTAAAACCGAAAATTTTTTTTAATATATATTTATGCTTATTCACTTACTGGTAATCTTAACGTAAAACTGTTACAGATATTTCACATCATAATATGATGCATCTTTAAGCATAATACTTTTAAGCAATTATTGTCGTAGGTCGCAATTATTTATAAATTATTTTATAGAATTTTCAATCTTTTTCTCTAAAATAACACAAAACAATAGTCAATATTTTTGCACCATTTTCAAACAATATTAAAATTTTTTAGCATTGATATATTATTTTGTGATACTTTACAATTTTTTTTAATGTACCTACAATTTCTTTTTTTTTAATTTCTTTAAACTTGATTTTTTTTAATGAGTATTTTTTTAAATTGTTTAACCCCTGAAAAACAAATAATTCCATAGGCAAATGTAAAACAAACGACACAACTATTGCAAAATTATTTTACAAATGGCGATAACAAAATATTATAGTATTATTAAGATATTTGGCTTGCATCTTAAACATATTATGAGAACACGTATAGAAAGTTATCTTGTTATGGCTATTAAATATCATTAAATGGTTGTGAGGAATATAATATGTTTTCAATGTTATCATTATATAGTTGTTATAAAAATTATTATTTTTCAGTGAAACATACTTAAATTTATAAAAACTGACATGGTTGCAGTAACTATAGTTAGTTGATATTAAATAAAAATAACAATATTTTGTATACGACAATAATGTTTTGTTACAATAAACATAATTAAGATGCCGCAACCATGCCCAACTATACTTTTTCTCTGCGTGTAGTTGAAAATAACTTCAATGCCATTTTCGTCAGAGATACTTGCCTGCAACAGTATTTTGCCAATTTGTATAACCGCTGGAAATTCTTAAAAAAATTTCTTCGGAATCTTAAATGAGCTTCTTAAATCTTAGAAATTCATCCATTTTTAAAAAAGAGTTTTTGGTAAAAATGGTGTAAAATTTATTGAACGCGTGCTACATGATGCCTAATTATTTTGCACTAACATATGTATATATTTATTATCTTGCAACAGCCTTTCAATCGGTTAGTGCTATCTAATTACACCTTAACGGAATGTTTGAAAATAAATATAAAGAATAATAAAATGTTATTAAAATAAATTTTCTAACTTTTATTGTTACAAATACTTGTATCTCCTCGTCCCGATTGTTACAATTAAATTCGGTGTTAAGTCCATCTCCTTATGTTTTGAATAAGGGGTATAATTATTGAATATTTGTTAACCCTTCGTCTTACACATAAGCCTGGCCAGACCTTTTTCAATTTGAAATGTTATTTTAATATATTTAACACTCAGGTAGAGACTTGAAATTTCTGGTACCCTTCTAGAATTTAGTTAGCTATAAGCATTTAAAAAAAATATATCTTGAAAAGAATATAGAAGGAAACTTAATCGAATATTTTACTGCACACATCACATTCGTAACACATATGGTCTCGCCAGACCCATATATAGTTTGTATTGAAGATGGAGTATATTTAACATATGTTGCTGTTTTTAATTATTTTTTGTGCAACTATCTACATATGTAAGGGGTTGGACCAAGGATTTAAGGCTGTGGCAGGTATTTTTTATGACTTTTCAAAAGCCTTTGACCTCGTAGATCATTACATAATGTTACAAAAATTGGAATATTATGGAATAATGGGTAGAGAATTAAATCTTTTTAAGAGTTATTAAACAAATAGAAAGCAATACGTGGAAATAAATAACAGTCGAAGTTTTCCGGGTGATGTTGAGCATGGTGTGCCGCAAGGCAGTGTTTTGGGTCCACTTTTGTTTAAACATGAAACTGCTTTAAAAGTATATATGGAAAGATATGCATCATTGATTTTTGAATATTCCAGGATAAATAAATTGGCTATAAATACAAAAAAACCAAAATTCTAAGGTTTAAGCCCTGCCTGAACAATAAGGCTGGTAATTTTAGTATATATGTGGATGGTGAAGAAGTGTTTGAAAGTCAATCGATAAGGTATTTAGGAGTGGAATTACAAAGTAATTTGTCTTGGAATATGCACATTCAAAATTTAAAATCGAGAATATCTCCAGTTATTGGATTGTTGTACAAATTTAGTGAAAAAACAAAACTTTTACTTTATCAAGCATTGGTTCAAAGCCATCTAAATTATGTAGTGTTAGTATATGGTTCTAAAAATAATACTGAATTTAAAGCTTTGCAAAGGGTATAAAATAAAGCATTAAAAATGGTTTATCATTTACCAATAACGTATTCCACACTTTCTTTATACAAAAATGTTTCAAAAAATGTTTTACCTATATTTGGCCTTTATAAAATGCAGTTGCTACTGTTTATATTTAAAGCATTGCAGAATATTGGCCACAACACAATATCTTTTGGAATAAATCAAACAGCCATCAACACACGAAGTAGCTCAAATTTAAGAGTGACAAGATGTAGACTCGAAACCACTAAGCAAAGAATTGAATATATTCGGTGTTGGGAATTCAACAGTTTACCACAAAATCTAAGAAATATTGAACGAATTTCAACTTTTAAATCGTCTCTAAAGGAGCATTTATTAAACAATTTAGAAATGCTTCTGATGTAATAAAAAAAATGAAATGAATGAATGAAATGTTGAATAATATCATAATTAATTTATTTTTTGATTAAATTTAATGCCAACTCGCCTCAACAATGTCATATGACGCTGAGGAAAACTTAATTTTGTAATAAAACTTTGTTAATAAATTAATAAAAAAAAAAATAAAAAAAATGTATTAAAATCTATTAAACACTCCAACGAGTCACTCCATCTAGTGCTCAATTTGTAAAATAATCCAATAAATACACTAACTAGTAACTCAAGTAACTCGTATTCAGATGCCGACTTTTACATGCGAATAGTGGAGGCTAATGGATTATAACATAAGAAAGCTGTTGAAGAAGGGTTTAAAATTCAACCGTTCATATGATACTAAAAATAATTATGTCATAAAACCGAATGAACCGTATGATTCTCCGAATGATGAAGAAGAACTACGTGCACAAAAAAGTCAACCGAACTCTGCCGATGTTTATTTCTATGGTAAAGATGGAACAAAATCGAATAAACAGTACGCAGATGTTGGTATATGCTGCGTCAAAATAATATGGGTTTTATAGTTGGGCCAATGGTAGAATACTCTATTCCAATTGAGGCGTTCAAGATATTTTGCATACCAAATATTGCATTTATAATCATCATTACAACAAATTGGTATGGAAAAACTGAAACCGAAACCATTGATGTTGATACAAAGCCAAAAGTTAAGGATGACTTGACCTCGAGTAAATTAGATGCATTAATCGCAATTTTGCTGGCAGTTGGTATTTCCCACAACAGTACTCTGAGATTTTGTTGCGTTCAGACATCTTACAGAGGAGCGAAGTCTTATCACCGCTTCATTCCACTGACACTTTGACGATGGAAGAACATACGAACGTCGACTGGCTGATGATAAATCAGCACTTAATTGTCATATAGAATTTTTGAATGAAAATGTAGCGGAAATGTTGTATTTCAGCTCTCAAAGTCGTACTGTAGTAGTGGTCGCACAATTGTTTCAGTAATTTTTTTTATATTAGAGGGCTTGGTAAGACGCTACTAAACTTTCTACTCCTATTATCATCATTGTTTGGATTCCATGGAGATTTTTTTTTTCAATTTGCAGCAACATATGTGCCAAAAAATAGCCAATGTGTCGTTTTACTTTTAACTATCCATTACTTAAAATACTGTGAAGACGAGGCGATAAAACGTCAAGCAATATCGTTTGAAAACGCAAATTAAAGCGAAGGCAACTACATTTTACAACAAAACTATCTACAGAAAGATGGACTTTTGCTTTCTTTTGAAGTATATTGGACATTATGGCCGCCCAGAAATATTCTAAAATTGATTTTACATCTTTCAGTTGCTAAATAAATCCATTAAGCTGATACTTTTATTTTATTGAACCTATTTTGTATTTATTACAAATAAAGAAGTACTGCCTGTTTTATACACACATCTACTTTTTAAGAAATAAAACGGCCTTATTTTTCAGTTTTTTTAGAAAAATTTTGATAGCTCGAAATATGTGACGCGCAAAATAGAAAGGGACGGACCTGAAGGTTTTGTTCAGGAGAGCCATTTTAAAGATTTAAATACGTGTATCCTTGGTGTACCATCACTGAGCGTGTTGGTTTTGGTCTCATTTGAAAGCGACACATCTCAGGAACGTGTTGGTTAACCTTGAAAACGCGCGTAGGTCATCCCTACCTCTTGTTTTCTGTAGTTGGTTTTTACTGTTCCCTTTACCTTACTGGACCCTTTCTCTATGCGCTGTCACATATGTTAATTTGTATAAAAATAAATGAAAATAATATGCATATGTACGCATATTAATTCGTATTTTATTTTTAAATTATAAATGTGTATTATCTAATATTTAATTAACAGCAACATTTTTTTCGAATTAAGTATAATGAAAATTTTGTTGGGTCTGGCTACCCTCATGTAATACGAATGTGCCCATCCAAACATGCGTAAGACCGAGGGCTAAAATTTTTTTGTTACACATATATTTGATAGATTAAGCAATACAAAAGTTTCAAATATTTTTGTATGAACTGCAATTTTACTTGAAAATAGGGCATAAATTAAAGCTGGGTTCCAGCAATATTTAAAGCACTTGAATTTTTAAAACTTGAGTGCTTATTGGGTAAATTTTTTTTGGTTTTTTAAAATTTTCAACGCCACATAATATGAAGTGTTTGAAATTTAAAAATTCCATTTGAATTTCTGTAAAAAGCTACAAGAAAATGATTAAACAATTTTGACCTTGTTTTTGCTTTCAATTAAATTTTTTGGCTTTGCGTTGCGTTTTACATAATTAGGGCCTTAATATAATAATATAAATTAATATTCCTTTAATTACACTAAGGTCTCGAAAACGAATCGACGTAATGTGTAATTTCGCTTAGCGTTGTATCTTTCAATTTTGATCAATTCGATTGAAGTCGTTGTGATTTCAAGTTGAATGGTTTCGTTCGTTTTGAACTACTTATTTTCCATGATTCCGGTTTGAGGCATTAGGGTATTTAAGGTTCCATTTTTGCTTTTCAATAAACTCTAATTAAAACATTTTTTGGGGTTAGATTTGAAACGACAAACTTAATTTTTACTACCACTTGCGGCTATGAACTTTGTAAGAAGTGTCGAATAACTAAATGAAACTTGAACTTATTGTTTGCAAATGCTAACCGATAACTAACAGATAAGAATTGAATGTAATTAATTTGTTTTCAATTTAAATACTTTTTTTTTATTTTTTTAGTTTTGTTTGGCCATTTATAAAGTTTTTTAATTTTTTTCTTCAAATTTGCCACAT
This sequence comes from Pollenia amentaria, assembly GCA_943735925.1. Lineage (NCBI taxonomy): Eukaryota > Metazoa > Arthropoda > Insecta > Diptera > Polleniidae > Pollenia > Pollenia amentaria. The sequence continues at coordinate 144,264,306 of OX031009.1, read as the reverse complement.
TCCAATACAAAGTATTTTACAGATGTCTTAATTAAAATACAATTATGGGAGAAAACGAATGAGCTGAAAATATTTTTCCTGGCATTTCATAAATTTTTTTTCTACAGAATCTTTAACACAATGATGTTCTAAATGTTCGCAAGAAGTTTTCTTGATTTAATAAAAGAAATAACAATTAAACTTTAATGGGTTTAATGGCAATGATTATCATTTACTGTGTTTTTTGCTCCAGGAAGACAATACTTTTTATTGTTGTTGTTTCTTTTTGGCAGAGAATAAAAGTTTAGTATTGAGGAGAAAACCAAAAGTTGTGCATTGTACAAACAATCTGATAAGTCTTTTGAACTTTTGTGAATTTAAGAAGAAGTTTGAAATTTAGTAAAACTAAAGTAAGATAATTTAGTAAGAGAAATGTTGACCTAATTCCAAAGTTGTTATAATCAAGGCAATTTTGTTTCAGAAGATTTTAACAGAATAGAATATGATTAAGGTTGCTTAATTTGTATATCTATTGTACGAGTATATACTTACAAATTCTAACAAATAATAATAATTACATACAAAATGTTATTTTATTTGCTAGTTTAGAAAAAAGTTGTACTTGTTTTTCTCTAAGATATGTTTTAATTCAATTTCAGTCGTATTGCGTTCATGGCCTTCACAAATTTTCTTATATACAAATACATATTGCCATCTAAAATGCAAAATAACGTAAATCACTTTTTGTAAGTATACGGGAGAAGCACGTGATTTGAAATCACGTGATTTTCAGATCAAGCCCGATAGTTTTTAAGTTATGTGTGTTATGTTATTTCGATTTGTTATTGGGAAATTCCATGCCAAATCGACAAAGAGTGGGGCCCGACCCCTTTCGATGTGAATGAAATTTTTGTGAAGATTCCTTTCATGCTATAAGGAGTATATGTATATTAACGAAATAAATTAAAATTTTTTTTTTCAAAACTTACGTCATGTTCAAAATGTCATAATTTCGCCGACTTAGCCAAATGTGTCGAGTTTATTTTTTCAATATCTCAAAACCTACTGCACATACGAAGATGATTTGTATGCCATTTTAAAGAGAAAACTTGGGCTACAAACAATATATCCGGTGGTTTTAAGGGCCGATGTTGAATGTGAACCACAACTAAACGTCAAGTTTTTTTTCTGCATTTTATTTGACATTTTTCAATTTAAGACTAACTCAATTTGAACCATGGAAACATACGCAATCGAGCAACGCGTTAAAGCTTTTCATGCTCATTATGAAAATGGGCGTTTAAATCAAAATGCATATCGTAAAAATCATCTTCAGTGATGAGGCACATTTTCACCTCAGTGGATTCGTCAATAAGCAGAATTGCCGCATTTGGGCGAATGATAATCCAAGAGTGATTGTCGAAAAATCAATGCACCCACAAAGAGTGACTGTTTGGTGCGGCTTATGGGCTGGCGGCAACATCGGGCCGTATTTTTTCCAAAATGAGGCCTGTCAGGCAGTTACTGTAAATGGTGTCCGCTACCGTGAGATGATTACGCACTTTTTATGGCCCGAATTGGAAGATATGGATGTGGACGATATGTGGTTTCAACAGGACGGTGCCACTTGCCACACAGCTAACGAAACAATGGCTCTTTTACGCGACAAATTCAATGGCCGTGTTATCTCACGTGGTGCCGATGTCAATTGGCCGCCAAGATCATGTGATTTGACACCGTTGGACTTCTTTCTTTGGGGTTATTTGAAAGAAAAGGTGTACGTCGATAAGTCAGCAACAATTCAAGAGCTAAGGGATGAGATAATTCTCCACATTGACGGCATAGAACCTCAATTATGCCTCAGTGTCATCGAAAATTTGGACCATCGGATGGAGGTGTGCCGACGAAGTCGCGGCTGTTATTTGGCTGATATTTTGTTCCATACATAATTGAACCATACCAATATTATCATAATAAAAGAAATGACAATAGTTTCCTACATAATCCCTTTATTAAAAAAAAACTAAGTCAAAAACCTAATTTTTTTTTTGCTGATTTTTTTTATGTCATTCCTCAAACTGTTCTTTAAAAATACTGAAACTTTGAGGGATGTGTTTTCTTTTTTCTTTTTTAACATATGATTTGTTTTCTTTTGCAACCTGTAAAAAATAGTCCTAAAATAAAATTTTAATATTGTAATTTTGAGCAATAAGTATTTATTGAATCTGATTTGTGTGATTTAAGTGTTAAAAAAAAGTAAGTTGTTGCATTTTGTTTGTTGGACCTCAATGTGGGATTTAATAAATACTTATTGCTCAAAATTATAATATTAAAATTTGATTTTAGGATTATTTTTTAACAGGTTGCAAAAGAAAAAAAATCATATCTTAAAAACGAAAAAAAACGCCTTCTTTAAAGTTTCAGGATTTTTATAGAACAGTTTGAAGAATTACATAAAAAAATCAGCCAAAAAAAAAAAACAAAATTAATTTTTTGATTTAGTCAATTTTTAAAATTTAATATTTTGTAGATATTACATTTAAAAAAAATATTTTTTTAATAAATTGTTTGTAGCCCCAAGTATTCTGTTTAGAGTGACATACAAATCATCGACTTAGACTGACTGATGGATGAATATAAAAAAAGATTCACATGGAATGACAAACTTAGTGTACCTTCATACGCAGACAAAAGTGTTTTATTAATTAAAAAAATGGTTTAAAAAGTATTTAAATTTAATTAATGTGATAATTGAATCAATTATTTTTTTTAGTCGAAAAAAAATTAAAAATATAATTTTGATTTAATTAACATTTTATTTGTTTTGAAATAAATTTTTAATTAAAATATTATTTCAATATCAAAAAATATTAATTGATTTTTTTTCATTTAAAATAAAATAATTTAAACTTGTAGAATTGTTGTTGGTCGTCAATATTTAATTAAATAAATTAACACTTTGTTTAAAATGGCAAACTTGTTTGATAAGTTTTTTAATTCAAATTAAAAATATCATTTATTGAAAAAAAATATTCACAATTTTAAAATTTTTAGTAACAAATACAATCATTTTGGTAATTGGTGCAAAATCAACAACTTGTTAGTTTGATTTTATGAATTTGGTATAAATTTGGTGATTGGAGAAAATTTTTAATTTTTTCTGTGTACACCACTCCTGATTAAGGATATAAGACTGTAAAAAATATGTATGTTATTAAATACTGTGAAATTGTTTCAGAATTCATACTTCGTAGTGTTGAGTTTACAGTTTTATGTGCCCTTCCAAAAACTATATTCGCCTAAGACTTCAATACTTCCAGCCTTATTATTAAAATTTTGATCATATCCGCAGAATGAGCTCTGAATTTAACAATGTGTATAAGCAGGGAAACCAGAAAAATGCTCAAAAAAACGCGTTTTATGCGCATTAAATATGCAGTAAAACTCGAAAATATGCCCTGAAATTCGTTTAAAATGTGCCGCAAATAATTCAAAAATTGTTCATTTGAAAACAAAATATTCAACAATTTTAAAATAAGTGCATTAAAAAAATAATCATAAAATTAAAATCGGTAAAGCCCAAACACCATAGTATAAACAGACGAAGGGTGCGCCGGTAGGCTAGCTGGTAGTGAGCTGGTCTATCAGTTCCAAGGTTGCGGGTTCGATTCCCTGCAGACAAGAAAAAAGCTTCGCGGGATTTGGTGCAGGAATAATAAAAAAAAAAAAAAAAAAAAAAAAAAATTTCGAGATTTTACCCTATTTGGAAACCATGGGCAGTAATGGGCTCACAAAAACAAAGTTGTGTTATGAAATTAAAATTCATATAAGTGTTATTTGTGGAGAATATTATCTATATATTAACATTCATATGAGAATTTTTGTGTTAACCCTTGTGTTAACACCCCACTTTATCGACACTATTTATCACCCAGGTACCCATATACTGCACTGTTTTCATAATTAATATTTTTATGAAAGAAAATTAGTTTAAATTTGTTTCTTAAGTAACTTTCATCACTAGTTGAAAAAGAATTTGTTGGTATTATATAAAATACCACTGTTTTATATTAACACCCATATATAGTATTTATAAAAGGTATGTAATCGAAGAATCCTCCAGTTATTATCAAAAATTATTTTCGGGAATGAAATATTTTATTAATTAATTCATTTATTAATGATGTGCTTATAATCCCAATGTTATAATCCCCCAGTTATGGTAGTAACGCTTTAGAAACTTAACTTATACGCGAATAAGACAGTGTAGCATAATAAAAAAATTTTCAGTTCGAACAATATCCTGATCGAGGTCATAAACGATTTACCCAATTATATACCTTCAAAACCGGCCAATTTTAGTATCCAAATCTGGTGGATTTGCGATGCCAAAAACTCGTATCTTTGCAGGGCATAATTTAGTCAGGTAAGAGGTGTGATACCCGCGAAAAGAATCAGGGATAGAGAAACTCGATATAATAAATTATTTTAATAAATATAAAAGCAGATATGGCAGTTTGGATCAAACAGTTAGAAGATACAGGAGTCAGCGGCTAAGTACAAGGGGCCAGTAGCATTATTCATCAACAAGGGACGACGCTTCACTCGCAGCATATATTCTTCATTTATTATGAAACATAGCAAATTGATTGCGAAGAACAACAACCTAAAGCTGTATTTTTATGTGTAGACCATGGTTTAATAAACGATATACAGTCATAAGCGCGAAATGTTAATATTAACTCATGTAATGCCAAGCATAGAAATATTAAAATTTTTAAATATTTGAATTTGTAATATAAATCTATTGCCTGGATTCTATATTCCACTACAAAATGAAAGTGAAAAACTTTTATATCCCACATATACAATTTCACTGTGTTCTAGAAAAGTAATGAAACGTTATTTTCATGATGATTTAATTTTCATTTTGTTTTCAACAGCTATTTAAAGAAATGAAAATTTCTTTTTTTGCTGTTTTAACATATATTTAAATATGTTACTGACGTCTTGCAAAATTTTAAAAAGTTTTTAATTTGTTGTAATTTTGGTTTTATAAAATCATGTAGATTATGTCGTTTTTCAGGGATAGATTATGTCGTTTTTCTTCCAAACTTCTTAGTTTTCAATTGGGCTCTGCAACTTCATCTGACGTTTCATCTAAAAATGTATCTCCGAAACTATTGGCATGTAAGTTTTCCAATTCAATGGACTGATTTGTTTCTTTTCTTGAAACGCCGAATGATCGTACACCTTTTAAACCCTCGGATGTTCTATAAATACCGCAAAGCTTTGCAACTGCATCATCTTTAGATGAAATTTAGTGCTTATTCTGAGGACTATCACCAGATGCTAACGTGCCTTTTTTCATGCAAAAGTATATTTTTCTGATGGACCTATGAAAGTAAGTTCTCTTTCTACGATCTTTGATAGCTGATCACGCATCGCCCTATCACGCTTATAAAATCCTTTAGCTAATCCAAGGTTTTTTCATGAATCTTCTTGCTTCGAATTTTTATGCTTCTCCCATAAAAACAGAAATAAAGTCACCATAAAGAAATTTAAGTACAAAATATTATTATTTTACTCACATTTTATTATTTTCGCAACAAATACATATATAAAAAAAAACCTAGAAAAAATAATATTTTAGCAACAAGTTTTTTCTGTAATGCGGCTGTTTGCTTTCGATTTGAAGTTCCTTTTTTTGTAGTGAAAATGATTTGTAGAACACAAAAATTCCTCTTAAACCAACTGAAAATGAAATTTTACTTTTCATTTCACTTTAACGATTTAACGAAACTGACTGGAATTTTCACTTTAAATTTCTTTTGACGAATGTAGAACACAGGCGTATATTTTTTGTTCAACGTATTGATTATTTGCAATTGATTTTTGGTTGAAATTTGGTATTTTAAAATTTAAATAGTAAAATTTTCAAAAAAAAAAAAAATTTTATTTATTTAAATTTTTCATATTTTTAATTTGGCTAAAGGTTATTTCATTTAATTTTCATTAAATTATTTTTATTAAGGAAAGAATTTTACAACATGAAATTAGTAAAAATGTATTGATAATTTTTCAATCTTGACTGACCCACGACTCGAACCCACGTTCACTGACAGGTTGGTCTGACGCGTTTCGATAGTGACCACACTATCTCCTCAGAGGTCTTTGCTGTTTTACCATCACCACCATTAAAGGCTAACATAAAACCTTGGATTAAAAACCACTAAAAGAAATTTGTGGTGAACCATCAGAAAGTCTTACTAAATGTATAAATAAATATAAGTTTATTAATAATCAACTGTTTTTTTTTAATATACATATTTTGACTTAAAAGCGCTAGAAACTTGATACAAATATTGTTGTGCATTTAGTGATAGTTTCAGTTTGAACAAATTTTTTGAAAAAGAGAACAAATAAGTTACTAAAAATTAAATCATATTTTGCCTGATTTTGAATTAAATAACGATGATCTAGAGGCCCAAACCAAAATTTTGATTCTTCAACAGCTTTTTCCATGTACGAACTCGGTGGGTAACTCGGTACCCGGGGATAAGTACAAGCATTAAAGATATTTCAGGGAAATTGTATATTAATATTAATATTTATAAGGATGTTAAAGCTATTTATAGATGGGAGCTTTTGGCAAATGTGAACCGATTCGAAAAAAATTTTATTTGCAGTAAAATAATTTTTCAGCGAATTTGATCTAAATATTAGCAGTATTAGATGGTATACGGCCACAAAAAGTCTAATTTGAAAAGAAGTTTTTATGGTAAATATGTGTAATTATGGACCGATTATCACCAGTTACAAAGACTTCTCTTTAGTACAATTAAAATGTGAACTACTACGTTATTTGCAATTGCATTGGTATACATCTAGGTAAAGTTCTACGTCAGCTCCACAGTAAACATCATTCAAAGGTAGATAATTTGCTTTTAATTTAAGATTTAACTCAGTTATATTAAATGTATTTATCATTTCTTTTTTTTTTAAAAACTACGTGCGATTTGGCGAAATAAAATCGTTAATCTTTCTAAATAAATTTATATACGAGCATATTCTGCCTGCATATATATATACATATATACATACGTTTTTACTTCTTTTACACTTGTATGCATTCATGGATTTGCTGTAAAATGACTTAAATGCTGAGTTTCCATTATGAAAATACTTAAACTGGGAAGATTCCTTATTTCGACTAAATTTGCGATTGGTGTACCATTGTACTTTTCGAGCTTTAACAGTACCCAAAAAAGTACAAATGTATTAATTTTGCCAACCCTGGTTGGAGGGTAAAAAAATATCTAGTGCGTATGAGTAATATTGGAATAATTTTGTTTTATATATACAATTAAACCATAGCATACTTTTGGGAAGTATAATTGTTGAATGTAGTCTGCAAGTAGGTGCGTATGAGCAATACTAATAACTGGCACTATAAAATATTAGTTATACGTCACAAAAGTTCCAAAAAAAAATGTATGTAGCTAATTTGTTATTTTTCATGTTATAATTTAAAAAAAAAATTTTAAGATATTTAAAAATTACTTCTAATCACTAAATTAATAAAATCAAGCAAACAATTTGTTAATTTTGCAACTATTAGCAAAATGATTATATTAATTACTAAAAAATTGTAAAAATTTAAAATTGTGAATTTCTTTTTCAATAAATGTTATTTTTAATTTAAATTAAACAAATGATCTTAAAACTTTGGTATTTCAAACAATGTGTTAATTTATTTAATTAAATATAGCTCATGTTTTAAACATTTCCAGCAACAAATCTACAAGTTTAAGTTATTTTATTTTAAGCGAAAAAATCAATTCAGATTTTTTTTTATTTAATTAATATTTTAATTAAAGTTTTTTTTCCAAACAAGTAAAATTCTAATTAAATCAAGATAATATTTTTAATTTTTTTTTTTTTTGAACAAAAATAATAACATTATGCCGGACACATGGCGTGTTTACATAATTCGGGTACGCTGAATCCAGTGGTGCCCGCGGTTTTTTAAGATTGGCTCTGGTTTTCGAGATATACCGTTATTTTGAAAATGGAGGAGATTGCACTACATATATTAGCGTAACTCAAAAACGGTTTAAAAAACAACAAAAAAAAAACTCAAATTTTTTGTTGTTTTCAATATAAAAAAAATCTAATTTTTTGTTGTTTTCAATATAATTTTCAAAACGAAATTTTTTATTTTAGTTTGAAAAACAGGCAGATAATTACAAGCAACTAAAATTATAATAACGCTGAAAAATTAAAGCACTAGCAACTAAGGCTCTTAAATAAGCAACACTTATTTTTGTTTTATAGTTATATTTCAAGGAGCATAATAAAATGTTAAAGGAAAAAAATCTTTTATAAAAACAGAAATAAAGTCACCATAAAGAAATTTAAGTACAAAATATTATTATTTTACTCACATTTTATTATTTTCGCAACAAATACATATATAAAAAAAAACCTAGAAAAAATAATATTTTAGCAACAAGTTTTTTCTGTAATGCGGCTGTTTGCTTTCGATTTGAAGTTCCTTTTTTTGTAGTGAAAATGATTTGTAGAACACAAAAATTCCTCTTAAACCAACTGAAAATGAAATTTTACTTTTCATTTCACTTTAACGATTTAACGAAACTGACTGGAATTTTCACTTTAAATTTCTTTTGACGAATGTAGAACACAGGCGTATATTTTTTGTTCAACGTATTGATTATTTGCAATTGATTTTTGGTTGAAATTTGGTATTTTAAAATTTAAATAGTAAAATTTTCAAAAAAAAAAAAAATTTTATTTATTTAAATTTTTCATATTTTTAATTTGGCTAAAGGTTATTTCATTTAATTTTCATTAAATTATTTTTATTAAGGAAAGAATTTTACAACATGAAATTAGTAAAAATGTATTGATAATTTTTCAATCTTGACTGACCCACGACTCGAACCCACGTTCACTGACAGGTTGGTCTGACGCGTTTCGATAGTGACCACACTATCTCCTCAGAGGTCTTTGCTGTTTTACCATCACCACCATTAAAGGCTAACATAAAACCTTGGATTAAAAACCACTAAAAGAAATTTGTGGTGAACCATCAGAAAGTCTTACTAAATGTATAAATAAATATAAGTTTATTAATAATCAACTGTTTTTTTTTAATATACATATTTTGACTTAAAAGCGCTAGAAACTTGATACAAATATTGTTGTGCATTTAGTGATAGTTTCAGTTTGAACAAATTTTTTGAAAAAGAGAACAAATAAGTTACTAAAAATTAAATCATATTTTGCCTGATTTTGAATTAAATAACGATGATCTAGAGGCCCAAACCAAAATTTTGATTCTTCAACAGCTTTTTCCATGTACGAACTCGGTGGGTAACTCGGTACCCGGGGATAAGTACAAGCATTAAAGATATTTCAGGGAAATTGTATATTAATATTAATATTTATAAGGATGTTAAAGCTATTTATAGATGGGAGCTTTTGGCAAATGTGAACCGATTCGAAAAAAATTTTATTTGCAGTAAAATAATTTTTCAGCGAATTTGATCTAAATATTAGCAGTATTAGATGGTATACGGCCACAAAAAGTCTAATTTGAAAAGAAGTTTTTATGGTAAATATGTGTAATTATGGACCGATTATCACCAGTTACAAAGACTTCTCTTTAGTACAATTAAAATGTGAACTACTACGTTATTTGCAATTGCATTGGTATACATCTAGGTAAAGTTCTACGTCAGCTCCACAGTAAACATCATTCAAAGGTAGATAATTTGCTTTTAATTTAAGATTTAACTCAGTTATATTAAATGTATTTATCATTTCTTTTTTTTTTAAAAACTACGTGCGATTTGGCGAAATAAAATCGTTAATCTTTCTAAATAAATTTATATACGAGCATATTCTGCCTGCATATATATATACATATATACATACGTTTTTACTTCTTTTACACTTGTATGCATTCATGGATTTGCTGTAAAATGACTTAAATGCTGAGTTTCCATTATGAAAATACTTAAACTGGGAAGATTCCTTATTTCGACTAAATTTGCGATTGGTGTACCATTGTACTTTTCGAGCTTTAACAGTACCCAAAAAAGTACAAATGTATTAATTTTGCCAACCCTGGTTGGAGGGTAAAAAAATATCTAGTGCGTATGAGTAATATTGGAATAATTTTGTTTTATATATACAATTAAACCATAGCATACTTTTGGGAAGTATAATTGTTGAATGTAGTCTGCAAGTAGGTGCGTATGAGCAATACTAATAACTGGCACTATAAAATATTAGTTATACGTCACAAAAGTTCCAAAAAAAAATGTATGTAGCTAATTTGTTATTTTTCATGTTATAATTTAAAAAAAAAATTTTAAGATATTTAAAAATTACTTCTAATCACTAAATTAATAAAATCAAGCAAACAATTTGTTAATTTTGCAACTATTAGCAAAATGATTATATTAATTACTAAAAAATTGTAAAAATTTAAAATTGTGAATTTCTTTTTCAATAAATGTTATTTTTAATTTAAATTAAACAAATGATCTTAAAACTTTGGTATTTCAAACAATGTGTTAATTTATTTAATTAAATATAGCTCATGTTTTAAACATTTCCAGCAACAAATCTACAAGTTTAAGTTATTTTATTTTAAGCGAAAAAATCAATTCAGATTTTTTTTTATTTAATTAATATTTTAATTAAAGTTTTTTTTCCAAACAAGTAAAATTCTAATTAAATCAAGATAATATTTTTAATTTTTTTTTTTTTTGAACAAAAATAATAACATTATGCCGGACACATGGCGTGTTTACATAATTCGGGTACGCTGAATCCAGTGGTGCCCGCGGTTTTTTAAGATTGGCTCTGGTTTTCGAGATATACCGTTATTTTGAAAATGGAGGAGATTGCACTACATATATTAGCGTAACTCAAAAACGGTTTAAAAAACAACAAAAAAAAAACTCAAATTTTTTGTTGTTTTCAATATAAAAAAAATCTAATTTTTTGTTGTTTTCAATATAATTTTCAAAACGAAATTTTTTATTTTAGTTTGAAAAACAGGCAGATAATTACAAGCAACTAAAATTATAATAACGCTGAAAAATTAAAGCACTAGCAACTAAGGCTCTTAAATAAGCAACACTTATTTTTGTTTTATAGTTATATTTCAAGGAGCATAATAAAATGTTAAAGGAAAAAAATCTTTTATAGCAAATTAAAAATATTTTTACCCTTTGCCGAAGGTAAAAAGATTTATATAAGTTTGCCAATCCGTTTATAATTTGTACAATATTGACCTAAGATCGTATAAAGTATATATGTTTTGGGTCCTTATAAGTTGAAAAGTATACTTAACAAGGTCCACCTGTCCGTCTGACTGGCTGTCTGTGAAATGGGTTTTCCGAAACCCCATATAGTATAGGAACTTTGTTGGCATATATCCATGTCACATATGCTCTGTTAAATTTCTACCGGAACAGTTCACAAATGCCTAAGATATAAACAAAAAACCAAGAAGGTTAAACTTAAGAGAAACCTGGCTCCAGAATAGAATAATCTATTGCCCACGTTTGGTGTCAATCGGTGGAGTGGCTCTTAAGTCTTAGGAACACGTAGCCGGCACAAACGTCTTACTGTATGGGTATTTCCAGCCAGAAAGCAAATAAGCCTGTATTTTACTCCCATGTTGTTCAAATGTTATCCATTTTGTCACTAAATGTAGAGTTAGTTGTGCTTTGCACCAAAATATAAAAAAGTAAATTACACATATGTATAAAATTTTTTGAGAAAGAATTTTTACGTTACAAAAATTAGACTTTTCGCTGGAAATGCCCGTAAATACAAGATGACTTATGTTTTCACGGATTTTTTTTTGCATACTTACATACAGTTTGAAGAACTTTCCAAAAAAATTTCTAAGTGTAAGTATACCTATTAACTCTCTCTTATTCAATGTCCTCAATCTACCCTTCCCAGATATCATACTTTTATTTTGATATAAACGCATGAAAAAAAAACTATTTTCATTTTTTACTTATTTTTATTTATGTTTGAGGAAACTTGAAACAAAGTGATTTGAATTGAATAAAGGCAGAAGGGTTAAAAACGTTGAATAGTGACATTCAGGTGCGGTGTCAATAATTTCAAATTCAGTCATCGAAATATTAAAATAATGTTAAATACATTAAGTAGTGTGACAGTTTTTTTTTTAATTTATTGGTATCAAGTGGCGCTTAAATTGGATATTAAAGTGTAAGCAAAGTTTTTATCCAAGTAAAAATTATAACATTAAAAAATACAACAGGTATCGATCGGGTGTGTTTTAGCTGAGTGAGAACATTCGATACCTATAACTATTATTTGATAGCTGAGAATGTCAAACTGTGTTGAATTTTCTTTTCGGTAGGGTTTGGCGCTTCAAAATTGTTGTGATTTACTTTGATCCATTTTTTTTATCGATACGTCAATAAGCAAAATTGCCGTAATTGGAGCGATCGATTAAAATTGACTGTTTGGTGTGGGTTACACGCTCTTTTGAAATGAGCAAAGAACTGCCCAAACGGTGAATATCGAACTCTATAGTGTCATTTTGACTGGATTTTTGCTACCAAAGATTAATCAGCTAAATATCAACGACATTTGGTTCCAACAAGAAGGCTCAACTCACCATACAGCGCACTTAAAAATCGATTCATTGCGAAACTAATTTGGTGACAACTTTATTTCCAGAAGTGGTCCTGTTCACTGGCCCCTCCCGTTCGTGCGATTTAACACCTCTGGATTAGTTTTTATGGGGCCATGTTAAGTCTTTAGTTTATGCCGGCAAACCAGAAACTCTTAAAGCATTAACAACCAATACTGAAGGCACCATTGATGGCCAAATTTATTGGAAAAAAAAGTAGTAAAAAATTGGACTGATCGAATGGATCAGGTAACTCATAGCTGCGGCGGACATATGCCGGAAATCATATTTAAAAAAATAAATGCCACGAAATTATCTGCCAGATTAAAATGAAAAAATCTGATTCCAACAATATTTCTGTCTTGTTTTAAGTTCTCATGCAACTAACAAAATCCCCTTTACATTTATTATTACCAACCATATTATTTCAATATATTCGTATTCGGTGAATATTGAAGCAGATATTCGTATTCGATAATACTTAAAATTGATATTCGTAACATCACTCGTATGTTCTAGTGAATGTGTGTGCAGCTGTATGTTCAACGCTTAATTCAGCAATAGCAATTATAGGTAAATAAACCTCACTCTCCGTATTTGACGACAAATTGTGTTGAAAATTTTTTTTTCACTTCATTAGAAGCAAAAAGGAGACACAAAAATATTAATTTGCAACATCATTACGTTTAATTAACATACAGCTTTCAGTATATACATACACAGCTACATAGACAAACTTATTTACATCTGTACATTAAATGCCGATTGTAATTTATTCTACGTCAACAACTACACACACAAGTGAATGAATGAATGAAAAAAAACCAACCAGATTGCATTAACCCAGTAGGAAAAATACTTAATAATGGCTTAAGGCCAACATAGACATTAAAGAACTTCATAGATTTTTTTACAATCTGAGAAAATAAAACAACACAACTTTAATTTAATGCTTTAAACATTTAGTGCCCCTTGGAATATGAAATATGGCAAAAATAAAATAAAACTAAAGAAAATTACAATCAATCTCTGTCTATAAAGAAGAGTGATTTTGCTATAAAACCCAATGGCAATTTAAGATGCTTTAAAGGGATTATTTTTAGTTTAGCATAAATCGAAATGTAGAACTGAATGTAATAATAGGATTTTCAGTACAAAGATTTTTCACTTAAGATAAATTAGCAAAAAAAAAAGGGTTTGAGAAATAAAGGGGTTAAGGGGATAAAATCACAATAATGAATATTTTGAAACATATGTATATAAAAATTAAATGATCCATGTATGTAGTCGCATCACGTAAGAATGTCTGGAGCGATTTGGCTGATTTTTTTTATTCGATTCGAAATTCAGGAGATGGTTTGTAAAGAAAAAAAAAATTAAAAATTCCTGGTAGAACTCAGAAAATTGAAGTTTTTAGTATATTGCCTCCTTTTTACTTCTCAATTTTCTAAGTATGAAACATTTTTAGAAGCAACTTGAAGAACTTTACACACCGTCTTCTTTTTACCCCTCATTAGTAAATTGCTTCATGCGAAACCGGAGCGGTCAGCTTGTAAAATATAAAGATCTGTATTTTATATAAAATCTTTTTTCTCTTCTGTAATTTTGGTGTTTTCTCTAATTTTATTTTCTTTTAATTTTTCGAGACTTAACATTTTTGTAGTATTATCTTTGGCATTTGTTTTCTCAATAATTTGTTAACTTTTAGCAGATTGCAAAACACTTGGAGTATTCAAGGTCATAAAATCATATGTCTTAAAATAATAAAACGAAAAAATATGACTGCTGTGAGCGACCCACCATAATCAGAATTTCTACTGTGTGGTTATGACAAAACAATAAAAAGTCTTAATATTTTTGGCTTGAAAAACAAAAAAAATTTTTTAAGCTGTTGTAAAATATTAAAAGATATTATGGCAATACGACTTTAGAGCATACAATGTAATTCCTCGAACTGTTTACTTATTGCCTAATTCACAAAAAAAAATTCTTTAGAATTTTGGCTTTGTTTCCAATGTATTTGTGCGAAAGATAGCTGTATAGATGTGTTTGTGAGAAAATAAAAATTTACCCCATTATTTTATGAAATGTTGCCCTAAAAAAAATTAAAATATTATTGTTCTTCATTATAAATAATGACCTTAAGTTGTTTAATATATGTTTACCACAAAACAATTAAAATAAAAAAAAATACATAAAAAAAACAATAAAAGTAAAATTAAAAATTTGGGTTGGGTGGCAGTTAGATGCGCAAGTACTTACCGAATACAACAAAGTCTATAAAAAAATTTGTTTCCCCTAACCCGACCTTACCGCTGACATCTACAAGCCAAGAGTTGCGCAAGAGACTTGCGCAAGTAATTTGCCGAGTCTGAAAGACCCTAATAATTCCAAATTCAATTCAATTTAAAAATGCAGAAATTTACAATCCTGAATTTTAACATCCCGAATAATAATACAGTTTTGGTTTTAAAGATCGCCCGATAGATAGCATGGTTTGGCCTTCGCCCATACGTAACCATTTCTCCCTCTATCGCATAACAAACACCGGCTTCGCTAATTAAAGCATCTTTTGCCAGGCCGTGAGTGAGGATTTTATTATCTATGGTATACAAATTCGGGGGTTTTATATAAAATATTTCGAATTGTAATAAAATTGCAAATTAAGATATCTTTTTTATCAAAAAAGTTGTTTTTGGGAATACATAATTTTTCATTAAAAGATTTGGTTTATTGTGCTTAATTCCCTATTTTATTAATTGATAAAAAATACGGAAATTTATTGTTGGAGGATAAGCTGTTCCTATTCGCATTTCACTAACTGCATAGGCCAGATCATCAGGAGACGTTAAACTAAATAATTTTAGAAAAACCAAAAATATCAGCAAATAAGACTACAGAGGGGATGAGAATTACAAACACTCAAAACGTCTTGTTTGCAACGATATCAAATCATAAACAAAATTCCAACAATAAATCATAGTCTTTATATTTTCTGATATTACCCACTACAATTAGTTGCAATTCTCCCAACATTATTAAGTGGGTTAAGAATAATCAACATTAAGAACAAAAACAATCTGCTTTATTGTTTTCGCAAGAAAATCCAAATAAAGTAATAGCCAGTTCAGTTTTTAATGCACGTGCACTTGCAAATTTATTATGCTGATAGCTTTGGCTTTTCTAAAATTATTTAGGAGAACGTTTCCTGATGATCTGGCCTAGGCACCCAGTGAAATGCGCATAGGAAAAGCTTATCCTCCAACTATAAATTTCAGTATTTTTTTTATCAATTATAAAAATAAAGAATTAAGCAAAAAACAAAATTTTTTAAGTTTTTTTTTTCAAAAAGTAGTTTGCCTTTTAATTAAAAAATAAGAAAAGTTGTACTTCAAAATTATTATTTTATATATTAATTAAAGAGCTGCACAAGCACAAGAAAACTTGCTTACAAACAATTTCATTAAACTTCCCTCTAAGCAATTGGTAGAGTGTTTTTCGATTGTCTACGAATTTTAACTACTTCGTCACATTTGCTAGTTAAACAGTAGATTTTTCGGAATTTAACAACAACAAAATACGGTAGAATCGCATTATGAGTTCTTAAATTATACTTTTTCGTCACTTTAATGAGTTGTTCAGATAATTGTAACAGTTATACAACTGCAACAATGGCACAATTAAATATTTCACATATTATATTGACTTCTTCGCAACGATTTGCTGTTTATTAGTGAATATTACAAAAGCAAAATGCGTAAAAGAGTACAGTTTGTATTTAAGTTGCCATGTGATCGGTGCTACGTGCGTGTAAAATAATATAAATATATAAAATTATGTAAAAAAGAGTGAAATTTTTAATATTTGAAAAATGAAATAGTAGTTAAAATTAGGACTCCGCGGAATCCAAATGTAACCGAAAAAAAAAAATGTTCACGAAAGTTGTATAAATGAGTGCACAAAACAGCCCAAACTTATTCATCGGTTAGATTGGTTAAAGTTTTAATAATTTCTCATGCATATTTTTTTTAGAGCAAATGGAAATGAACTTAAAAATAATAATTTGATAATTATCTTTTTTTAAAGGATATTAGTGATTTTTTTTAAACTGTCTGTTTATTTAATGACTTTAAAAATTTTAGTGTGAAAATTAGTGTTTTTGTTAAATTTTTCTAGTGAAGATCAACAATAACTTTGAGTGAAGAAAGTTTATAAATAAAAATTTGCAATAAAAAGATATGCTAGTTATAATATGATGAAAGTTTACAAAGTTAGTGTTTGAACAAATTTGTGATTTTGTGTAGTTTTCTTTAACAAAATTTGTCCACATTAGGTTCTTAACTTTAAAACATTAACAGCTATTTTGATTAAATGTAACGTAGATTTTTTTATATTTGTTTAACTTTAAGCTCATTTCTTTATATTTTACTTAGATTTCCCTTACAAAATCAAACAAAGATAAACAGTAAAATTACCCACTTTTTTATTATAAAGAACAATAAGAAAAAATGTAACTTCAAAAGAGTACTTTTTGGAGCCAACAGCGATACTACTAAATTTAATTGATATTAAACTTCCTAAGCGCTCTAATTCGTCATATAATATAGACACTAAGAGGATTCTTAAAGTAAATATTACCATAGTGGGACACTTCTTCCCGAACGATGTAACTACATCAATAAGAATTGAATAGCAAAAGCGATAGATTTTTGCTAAATGGGGAAACTATTTAGATTATTTCTCGATCGAAATTGTTTGCAGGGTTAGATTGTGGGTGTATATTACTCTCTCATTACAAAACACATACTTCCAAAAATAATTGTTTTGCTTTACGATAAAAATATAGAAGAATAGCACAGTACTGAACTAGAACAATGCTGCACTAGAATAAAGCTGAATAAGAACAAAGATAAAGTAGATCATTAAAACTGAAATAGAATTTCAAAACATGCTTGAATGTTTTGATTGTAGATAAGAGAAGAAAGACAAAGAGAACATTTATTTCATAGGTACAAAATAAAATATATTTAAAATAAAATATTGTTTAAAACTTAGAAAATATTTCAAAAAATATAAATTCTCTTACATTTACAGCCCAATTATGAATAAAAATTCCCTGGGAGCTTTTTCCCTTTACCAATTTTGACGATTGAACTTACGTAGGAAAAATGGGAGGGGGGAGAAAATTCCAGGGGAATTTTTATTCATAATTGGGCTGTTAATGTATATATTTCTATGCTTAAGATAAAGATCACTGTGAATTTTTTGAATTCATATTTTGAAAATGTTCTAGTGCGCTCGATTCTTTTATCATTATTTACCGTTTCTTTATTTCATTGTCGGTTTTTGTGTTGATATTCTGTTTATTTTGTCAACACAAGCACTATCAAAGCAGTAAAGAAAAGCTGTTCAAGTTGTGCTTGTTTTATTTTGGTGAGAGCCATGTGTTGTTTAGTTTCTTTTGCTATTTATGTCTGCAGGGAAATTCTGTGATTGGAAATAGTGTGAAGTAGAACACAGAATATTTAGAAAACCTTGGGCAGGCCTTTCTATATTGATCGTGAATTGAGATAAAATATTTCATATATTATTTTAAAACAAGATATTTCCCCAAATTTTTACATTGAAATTTTAAAGGACATTTTTAATTTCTTAAAATTTGCATTATATACTAGTAAATAGGAAATAGCCTTAACGTAAGAATAGCGATTTTATGTGGGGTAATTTTTCATTTCACTTGAAATGCAAAATCACCACAAAGAAAAAGTGAAAAACTCCCAAAAAATCCAATAGCCCTCCCAACAAATTGCGTGTTGTTGTGTTTCATGTTAAGCTTGGGGGCCATTCTTCATTCTCTCTTTGGGGCCATAATTCCTAGGGGCATATTGGGCACCGTGTATATAAAAAGCGGCTTTTTATAATTAATACTTTTAACCGGATTGTAAAGTAGAATAAAGAAATTTTAATCGCAAGCCGGCATATCTAAAACGAAGTTGATAACAAGTTCAAATATCATCGAAGATAATAAAATGATTGTAACAAGAAATTTATTTTGAATAACATTAACCCATATCGTCCCAATGTTCGATTTTTCGAACAGTAAATTTAATGCTTTTTTGGATTTTTTTTTCTCATTTTAGGTAAGACTAAGAACTTATTTTTTTAAATGATTATATAGTGTAAGGGGTTAGCTACAAATATAAAAATAAAAGTTCTTGCCCTCGTCAATCCCCCCTTTTATAATAGGGGCGAAGAAAAAACCTTAATTTTAGCATAATTTTAAAAACTGAAAAATATGTATAAAATATAAAAAAATAAAAAAAAAGTAAATGTAGTTAAATTGTAAAACGATTCAACTTCTTACAACAGCAAGCAAATGTTTTTGTTTTTCACTTGTATTTTTGTAATGTGACTTTAAAAAGTAGTGTTCGACTTGTCGAACACTGGGCACTATTTAGCACTTTTGTTATTTTTTTTAGAAAAGGTTGCGTATTACCATTTGTAGCTAATTCACGAATTTGAATTAACAGAAATAAAGTTATCGTGTTTTCATAGTGCTGCCACATTCTTTTTTAAACATGAAAAAAGAAAAATAGACATATGGTGGCATTTTTGTGCTTTTAAATTTTTATAATAAGGGGATTTACATATTACATTATTATGTACGTCTGCATTCAATTCAATATCTCACTTTGTATTGAGACTTGAACGCGTTCAGTGTAAACTTTAGAGTGAAAAAATTTTATTATAAAACTTTTGAATAATGAATAAACAGTCGGGATCAAAACGTGCTCTTACAAAATATGAGCTGGAGGCAATAATTGATACCTGGAGTGATGAGGAGGCAGATCTAGACAAAATTTGCATTATACCTCCTGATAAAGCGGATGAAAATACAGACGAAGAAGATTTTGATGATGACTTGATTCCATATGGTGATGTAAGTAGCTTATAACTGAAATTATATTATATACATATTGCAACAGTTTCGTCAATAGTCAGATGATATATTGGAATGCGCTGGGACTTTTGAGGTGGAAGCCACTAGAAAAGCTTCAGGAGAACCTTATGAGTTCAATGAAATTAGTATTGACGATGATGTCAACATTCTCCCAATGGCTCCCTCAACATCGTCTACTGTTACTCAACCGTCAAAAAGAAGACGAATTGAAACTCAGCTACAAGAAAATAAAAAGTATACAAAATTATCAGATTTTGATAAGCCGAAGTGGACACAAAGGAGAAATCTCGAAGGCAAGTTTGAATATGATATTTCGCCAATAAACGAACCACTCGATGATGTGAAAAAGAAACTGATCGATAGATTAAGCGGAAAAACGCCGCAAGATTTATTTAGTCTATTTTTTGATGATGAGGTTTTAGATATGATAATCAGGGAAACAAATCGCTACGCTCAGCAGCAGAATTCTAATTTTGTTTTAGATAACATTATGTTACAACGCTTTCTAGGCATTTTGGTATTGTCTGGATATCACACTGTGCCTGCAGCACGCGATTATTGGTCAAGTCACCCTACATTAGGCGTTCCTGCTGTAAAGTTATGTATGCCAAGAAACAAGTTCTTGGACATTAAAAAATTTATTCACTTCAGTAATAATTTTAATTTAGGCAAGAACGACAAAATGGCCAAGGTATTGTTCAATTCTCTCGAAATAATTATTTTATATTTATTATATTTATTTATTTCATAAAACACAAGATACGTCCTTTGTACGAGATTATCAACAAAAAGTTTATGCAATTCGGAATTTGGGAGGAAGATTTGTCGGTTGATGAGCAAATGGTACCATATTTTGGACGACATTCCTGCAAAATGTTTGTACGCGGTAAGCCAATTCGTTTCGGTTATAAACTATGGTGCCTATGCTCGGCAAATGGATACCTTTATAACTGCATACCCTATGCTGGATCGGCAGACAACTACAACAAAGAAGTTGGCTTAGGAGCCGATGTGGTTCTTCGGTTGTTAGATAATATAGAATTTGCAGATAGGCATACCGTGTATTTTGACAACTTTTTTACTTCCTACTACCTCATGTGCCTTCTGACTGAAAGAAGATTGTGTGCAACAGGTACTGTGCGGGCAAATAGAATCGGGGGAGCGATGCTTAAAACCGGAAAAAGTTTGGAAAGAGGCGATCATGATTTCCAGTTTGACAACAACAATAAAATTTTAATTTGCCGCTGGCAGGACAATAAAGAAGTAACAGTGGCCACCAATTTTGATCAGCTCTATCCCACTGTGCCAGTAAAAAGATGGAAAAAACAAAAAAAAAATTGTGATGGCAGAACAATAGAACACGGTCGCTTTGTAAATTATAACCAACCTCTACTATTGAAAAACTACAACAAAGGAATGGGAGGAGTGGATTTGCATGACAATGCTGTACAAAATTATAGTGTTGCAATTCGAGCAAAGAAGTGGTATTGGCCTTTATGGATCGCTACTCTAAATTCTTCATTGGTAAATGCTTGGAAACTGGACTGTTTCCGTCGTCGTTACCAAAACAAAAGTATAAAGTCTCAGAAGGAATTTCGAGTAGAACTTGCGTATTCATTAATGGTGAAACAGCAAGATATTGATTCAACGAGTGATGACAATGCTGGTGACTCAGAAAGACCTTCAGTAAAAAGTCTTCCTATAAGAAAAAGTAAGCATCTTATAGTTAAAATAGAGCAAAATAAGAAATGGAGATGTAAACACTGTCATAAACCAAGCTCTTTTTTATGCAAAAAATGCAATATTGCGCTTCATACACATTGTTTTGAAGCATTTCATGAAGGAAAGTAATAAATATTTGTATTCTTAATATATGTCTTGTCCTATTTTTCTCTTAATAAATAATATAAATTAGTTTGAGTTTATCAAAAAATTTGTTTTTCTTTATTTACATTATATGGGAACAAAATAACAAAATGCTAAATAGTGCCCAATGTTCGATTAATCGAACACCATTTTTCTCACAAACAAAAAATCTAAAAAAAAATTGGACTTCAGATTAGTATTTTCTTATCCCAAATTATCAATCAACTACCAAGTTTTATAAAGTTAATCGAAAAAAAAAATCTCTGGGACGATATGGGTTAAGACAAGATTAGACTGTCATCAGTGTAATGCCAACAGCTGAACCCCTTAAAGAGTAAAATCTGAAGTTCTTCTTTTTTCGCTTCTTCTTTAGTTGCTTTATCGACACAATTAAAAAAAATAACGAATGAAAAGTTTTACCGGACCCTTTTACTTTTGACTGCCAGGCATTTCTAATTATTTAAAATTACCTGATTGAAATACGCTTCACAAAATAAATTGCCTTGATATTATTCTGGCCTCAGAAGATGAGATGCTCTTTCTGAAGTTCATATATTACCAGTCATAGCTAAAGAAGGCGATTCTTTCGAATATCGGCATTATTATTTAAATTGATTGTATTTTTTATTGACTTTGGAGATTTTTTGTTATAGCTATTTCTTTGTTAAAAATGCTCACTCTCTCTCTCTCTCACACACTAATTTATTAATTTTTCCCAATTTTATGGAATAATTCTGCTTCTTTTAGGAAAATTACTTTTAACTTTTTCTTACCAAATTTATCAAATAAAAAAGGTAAAAGTTCATTCTAAAGAATAAAAAAAAAAAAAAATATTTAACATCTTAAATGCTTCAAATTACAGCAGATAAAATGTATACCGAAAATATAAAAAGTACTCTATTTTACAAAATATTTATGCTGCATCATACTAAATCAAACTCATTCCTGACAACACACTTATTGTTGAAATGAAACCATTCAAGCAGCACACCGAACCAAACCAGCCAACCATTTATTTCTTCACTTAGTCTTAAATTTTCTTCATCATGCTCATCAGTATTCATTTTTTTCTTTTTTTTATTATTATCAGCTCTTTCTCGTGTTTTTCATTCTTCAATTGTACCAACAACTCTCGTTCCATCCATCTAGTTGGGGTTCTTTTATGTTTTTCTATATACGTATGTTGGGTTTTGAACTGTAACCCTAATTCCTCTTAACTTATCGCTCAAATACTTCAAGTAGAAATTCTTTCTTACACGTCATATTGTAGGGCAGACTAAAAAACACAATCAGAAACAAGTAAGAAAATATAGTCGGTCGAAATGGTTTGTATGATACCCTATACTACTTGCGTATGTAGAAATATTTCTAGTTAAAGGTCGGTTCTATAGTAAATGGGATAGTTTGTAAAATATAAAAACACAATATTGTTAGTCATAATAGGTTATTATGTCTTTAAAATATTTTATGACCACTTTTGTATACGATTTCTTTAAGTAAACTTTAGGGTATTCATTTAAACGGGCTTTTGCTTTAATCGGACAATCGCTCGATTAATAAACCGAGGTTTTGCTTTAATCGTTTAATAATCGGTTAATTTTGTTATTGATCGGTTAACCGTTTAATAAAGTTTTTTTTATAAATTAAGTAAGTTCAATAAATAAAAATGCATAATTTATTTATTATTTGAAGTTCATTAGTAAAAAAAACAATAACTTAACAAACATAACAATTCTTGAAGTTAGTTATTTCAATAGTTAAGGAGAGCTTATAAAATAATATTTTAGACAAATAATTTGATTTGGATGTTAAGATTTAACCGATTCTTTTCTTTATTTCTGATAAAACTTTGCTTGGAAAAAATTCTTTCACTTATAGTAGATGTTGCAGAAATCAAAAGCACCCGTAATACATAGTATCTAATTTCTCAGTCCTTTTCCTGGATTTCTCTAAGCATACAAAATCTTCCATTATGCCATTAGAGTCCTGTTTTAATTTTTGAAGTTTTTAACACTTCTAATGGCTTCAGTTAATTCTGTTAAAAGATTGGTCTGAGAAGATAAGAGAAGAAGCAACCCAGCGGGAAAGCTCAGAAGACCTTTTTACTTCAGGCATTATTGAAGGCCTGCTTAAATTTTTTTATTCAATTACCATTCTGACCTTGCTGTTATATAATGCCTCATAGAATGCATCGGCTCTTCTATATTTAAGATAAGATACACATTCCCTTCTATGAGAAGGGAGAGCATGATTTTTTTTTTTCTTTTTGCCTAAGCCAAAGAATTCAGATCCCGTTATAAAATCATCATTCTCTGGAAAGCCTTCAAAGAGCCATTAATTTGAATGCCTTTCAGAAGTTCTGGCGAAGGAAGCGAGACCAGCAGGCCCACCCCGCAATGACAACATGTGTAAAAAATATATGAGTATGGAATGGAGCTAGCAAGCCTTGTACGTCCAAAAGAAGGAGTGTAGAGGCCTTCGAGAAGGCACCCGTATTCTTTTTCCCGTTGAAAAGTAACTAAACACATGCAAATAAACAGTACGTGAAACAAAAAACTGTTGACAGCGAACATTTATTTTAAATGAAGATCACTGAACACATTCTTTTTATGTATGAAAAATATTTTCTAAGCACATACCTTTTGTATATGAGACGAAACAAATAATTAAAAACATAAACAAATATGTTATAAACTAAAAAAAAAAAATAAAAATATGGTAACAAAGGTAAATCGGTTAATCGACTAAAATTAACCGGTTTAATCGTTAATCGACAAAAGCCAATTTTAAATTAACCGATCAGTTAATCGGGCAGTAATTAATCGGTTAACCGATTGACGATTAACCGAATGAATACCCTAGAAAACAGTACACTAACTTGGGTATTCATTTAATCCGGCTTTTGCTTTAATCGGTTAATCGCTTGATTAATTAACCGAGGTTTTGGTTTAATCGGTTAATTTTGTTCTTGATCGGTCAACCGATTAATAAAGTTTTTTTTTATAATATAAGCAAGTTCAATATACAAAAATGTATAAATTATTTATTATTTGGAGTTTATTAGTAAAAAAAAATCAATAACATAACAAATATAACAGTTCTCGAACTTAAACGAGCAAACAAGAGAATAATTTATAAGTATAATACATAAGTGTGCTATCAAGTCATATCGTCATAATGTCCTTAATAATATTTTACAATTGTTTCAAAAAAATTTGTTGTGTTACAAACAAAATAAAAATTGTAATGCTGTGTTCTTTGATTCGTCATACCTGTACATCAAACTAAATTATAAGCTTGCCCACAGCAGTTATATATATTTCCTGTAGTTATTTTAAGACAAAGGACTTTACAACTTTTTAAACAAATACCTTTTGTATATAAGACGAAACAAATGGATACCTGCCCTAGGGCCAAGTTTATGGTGGTTCTTAACCACTGGGTAACAAACAAAAATGCGTTTTCCAACCGCGTGCCGAGTGTGAGAGCAACGAACACACCCTGTTAGCAATTTGAGTTCATAGTCTGGCAGGATTATGCATTCGCCCATTGCTTAGGTGCTGGAGCTATCTAAACTCCACTGCTTTTGGAAAAATCCTAGCAGTTTCTGTTAAGTAGCAACATAGATCCTTTCTCAGTTGGACCTCCCCACAAGTGGCGAAAAATCAGCCTTTAGAAGGGATTTTCAGATTGTCCCTTCCCGCGACTTTGGGTAGTAAACAACAGCCACCCCGAAATTATTATGTCAACGGAAGAGCGTAAAGAAAGTTTTTCTGAAAGACAGAAAGCATTTCCAAGAAGCATACTAACGGCGGCCTCAACCAATAGTCAGTTCGGTGCTGTGCCACCGGGGCTGCCGACTTCTATGGTACCAGATAGGATTTGTGCTCAGCCCCGATCGCAAGAGATCATTCAATCTGTTTTGGCTAAATTCACTATTGGCTGCATCTGATTTCCCCGGAGGATCTTACACCAGAAGATAAAATATCCTAAAGTGAGCCCTTTAAACCGCCGGGGCGAAAAAACGATCTTAACTCTGTGTAATATTTTTTTTATGTATTGTAAGCCATTAAACTGATATTGTGCTCACTTAAAACGGTTTAAAACATGCCTTAAAAGTAAGAAAATCAAAAATGAGTTAATCCTAAAAAAAAAATTAAAATTCTTTTTAGTGCATATATGAGCCTTTCTGTTTCCTTTTTAAAAAGTATTAATACTTTAAAAAATTTAAAAAAAAAACATTTAAAGTAGAATTATTTTATTTTGTTTCAAATCCAGCGCTTTTTTTCTAATTTGTCACACATTTTCGAAAAGTAAAAGAGACAACCCTTCTCTCGAGAGATATTGGTGCTGCCCATACTCCCAGCTTGTGTGGAGCTTAAAGGCCTATTTTCACTCATCTATTCTGTATCAGTATAAGTCAGAAATAAAATATCGTTGCCTTAAGGCACAACTAAAATATGTTGGCTTTAGCAATTGTGCCAAACCATTTTGAACTTAAAGTAACTTTTTGTTAAATTTTATGAAACAGTAATTTGCTTAAGCAAAGTGCGAAACTGATTGCACATTCCATACGGAATCAAATGTTTTTGAATTTATTTTTGTTTTTTTTACTGGATATGAGAGGCTTTTTGTTAATCGTTGATAGTAGCTTAAGCAAGTTTATGGATATTATAGTTTGGCCTTTAGTTTTAAATGGAGCCGTTTACACACGTCGTTTTTTACCGTCCATGGTGCTTCGTTTTGTTTTTAAATAAGTCGGCAAAAATATTTTTTAATTTTTAGCTGATGCAGTGACGGCCATTTATTTCAAGCTAAAAACTTTTATATATAACTATATGTATTTATTATATTTATATGCCTACATTTCGATAGATGGTACTTTTGTACATTAAAAAGCATAAAAGGTACAATTTTACTAACTTTAACGTCCCTGTTTTCGACCACGTGTTTGCTTTCTTGAATCGAAAATGGAAACAGGTCGTTTCAGTTGTACTCTTGCTACTATTTTGTATATGTATGTGGACACAACTTGTGTTTAAAATGGAGGAAAAATTAATCTAGTTAACATCCGTAAAATAAGTCATCTTCTAGACACTAGTGAAGAGAAATATTTGCGCCCTGCCGAAGGAGCAGAGAAGTTTTAGTTGGCAATATGGGTGTTTTTTATACCATGCAACGATTTTTTCCTTTATGGTACAACAAATACCGGCTTCACTAACTGAAGTTGCTTTGCATAGCCGGCCTTCGGCCGACCGAGAGGAATTTCTATTCTATAAAGCTTCTAAATTCGGGATTTCATATAGGGATCTTAAAAGGTTTACGATCTTGAGATTTAGAATTCAAAAATTTGGAACTTCCTAGCAAACACAAAGTCAAACCTTTGATATGAAATGACTTTATCACCTGACATCAAACACAATTTTCCAAACTTTTTCAACTGTTTGATTTTAACGTTTTAATTTCAATTGATAAAGATTCCAATGTTAACGTTTGACATATCAAAACATTATCAATTTGATATCAAATGGTTATCAAATGTTATTCTCAAACCAAAAAAAGAACTTCACAGCACTGAAGCGAAATATAAATGTATACATTAAAAAATTGCAATTAAAGTTAAATGTGTTCCACAATTAAAGAATAGTTACATATTACGTGAAGTGGATTCGCCTTTTAAAAACCTTAATTTGTTGCTAAAAAATATTAAATATATTTTTGAGTAAAAAATTAATTACAAAGTGTATGAATGTAATGATGAAATTAAAATAAATTTTTTGTACGCTCGCGATTCTACGCCATGACAATCCTCAAAACAAAAAGGTCGCCAAATATTTCGTCTTTGCAAGAATTAGAGGAAAGAAAGAACTATATTTTATCTTTTAGCTATGGTGCCGAATGTAAAGCTCGCAGCTCATTTAAAAAACTAATGAATTTAAATTAAAAAAATAATTATTTTTCATTTATGTTCCACATTGTATTAAAATCCACAATTGAAAACCATTTGAGAATAATGTTCTGCAAGCAATTTGAAAATAAATGCATTTCTCAATTTGAAAATAATTTCCCCTTTTTGTTGAGAATGCTATGATCTTTATCAAACGTTTGTCGTTTGAGAAAAGGTTTGATTTCAAATCATTTTCAAGCCTCCGTGTTTGTTGGGTTTTACATTTAGAGATTTTGAAATTCAAGATTTTGGTACCAGCTCTTTTTCTATATTAACTTTTTTTGGGTAAATATTCTTAAAAAATTTAATAATTACATTAAATGAAAAATTTTTAAATGAAATAAAAAAATTTAAGAATTGCATTAAAGAAAATATGTTTTTTTCAATAGCAATAGCACCATAATGGCTTTATTTCACTTCCTATATGTGATGTGAAAAAAGGCCATATCGCTTTATTACACTACACCTTCACAAGCATGCAATTTTTATGGCGATCATGTTGAAGTATTTTGTTTTTGTGTGTAACGAGTTTAATGCAGGGACCGTCTGGCAAGCAAAGTCACTGGATTCATTTTGCCTACACGGAAGGACAGGCCGAGGCCACATCCTGGTTATATTTTTTATTATTATAGTTCTAAATTCCTATATTTGTTTATTTAAGTTATACTTAAGGCTTTTGAACGAATATTTACTGTAGTTAAGGTCTTCGAATTTTTATTTATTTTTAGATTTAGTCATTTTGAATTAATATTTTGAATTTAACGGTTGAAAACAACGCCATCTGGTTGTGCTAGAACTTACTTTATATAACACACTACAACGCTGGGCTGTACAGCTTTTTGATTAATGTAGAAGTAGGTGTGTGCATATATAGCTGTGTGTGCGCACAAACTATATAAAAGGGCGAGCATCGACTGGTGCGAGTCGGTCAGTGGCAAATTCACAGTCACGGTAGTTATCATATTATTAGATCTCGCTCAGTGGCATATATGGTAGTGTGAGTATTACCTGCTGGCTATTCCGGGCATATTCTCACATCGCCTGTGCCGAAGAGGCGGGTCCTGCACAACACTCGAGGCTTTGGTCAACACCTGAGTGGTAAACCTTATGCTAGACTCTGGTTCTGGTCCCGCGGCCCCAGGTGGCGCTACTGAACAACACTAGTCGTTGAAAGTTTAAAATAAAGTGTTATAACGTTGATAATTAAACTCACTCTGCGAAGACCCTGGCCACCGCTGAGTCTACCCCAGCCATTCAGCGGAAACGAGTTGTTATAACCGTAAGTGACTTGAAAAAGTTTTGTTATAACAGTTTTTTTAAAAAAATTCCTTTTGAAACAGTTATTTCTCAACGCAAGAATAAAAGGACGAATTAAATTCTTAATAATATACTTTTTCGGAGTCGTAAAATACAACTCGTTTGAGGAGTTTTATTTTTTCCGTCATAAAATAAAGCTCATTGTATGTGAATTGCCGCTGGTCAGATCAATAGAATAAAACAAATAAAACTCCTCCAATGCGTTTTATTTTTTGACGGAAAGAATAAAAATCCTAAAATAAGTTTTATTTTAGACAGGAAAAACAAAACTCAACAAAGAGTTTTATTTTATGAAAGCGAAATAAAACTCTCGTTTTAAGAGCTTCATCCGCACTTTTCTTGGAAATAAGTGGAGTTGAGATTGTTTTTTCAATTCTGAAAGCGCATCCACTACGAAGCTATAGGTTTCAGTTGAATCTAATGTGAAGAGTTTTTGGGTTTAAATTTTCTGAATAACTGTTTTTATGGTCCCTGGTTTAATGTAACCATAGGCTGGTTATTTATAATGTATCTTCAGGGATCAAGTGATATCTTTGACTTATACCCAAATCGGAGCTTTGACGCAGACAATCATAAGCAAATTATTCTAAGTTGATCAGTGCGTAGGTGTAGGGTCAAAAAAATGCAACTTATTAATGAGTTCATGAAAATAATTTAAAATTTTGCAAACTAGCTATTAACTAAAATAGAATGTTACACGTCAGTAGTCAAATACTGAGGTACTTTATATGTACTCCTCTAATAGCTGAAGAAATATTTAAAACCTCTTGAATTTCAGGCAAATTAAGTTTTATTGCAAAACTATTGAAATGTAATTATTTTCCACAAGTTTTTCTGGTATTCAAATTCTACAACGCTTAAGTTTTAATGCATTTACCACCCTTCTCGCCATTCAAAATAATTACTTGCGTACTTTGCTTTCGAAGTGTAAACAAAATTTAATTTATTTTCATAAATTGATTTTCATTTCTTTCTCTTCACTCTTTGCTACGTTTTACATCTTCTTCTTCACCGCATAGATAGAAATTTTCTGTGCAACATGTTTAAGGAAAAACTATCGACTGTATCGAAAACGAAAGTAAATCCTTCAAACTATTGAAAACAAGTCATTATCCGTTCACTTAATGATGATGTTGCATGTAATTACTTAAATTTAATCAAACGATACACACAAAGAAAAGTTTGAATTAACGTTATATTTTGCTAGGAAATTAAAGTGCCAGTAAAAATTCATGAGGGCAAACAAGTGGTAATCCGTTATTCGCTTGTTAAAAATTCAAACCAGTGTTCGAAAATAAATATTAAATAACGTTCCCTAGTTTTCGGTTCGGTAGATTTGTGAAAACCAAAAGCGCTAATAGTGGTTGTGTAGTAAATCATTAAAAAAATAACTTCGAACACAAAAATAATACTGTACTTATCTAACTCAACAAAAAGATGAGAACATTTATTTACGTTCTGTTTTTTTAAACCACAAACTTCGTTGTGTTCGGTTCAGCTCTTTAATGTTGGTTCGTTTCAGTTGTGTGTGCTTAGCGCCCTTTTGGCTGGAAAAAAAAAACCAAAAATTTTCTAGAAAAACAAAATACATATACGAAAAAAAGACAGCAAAAAAAAATTTACACAAACAACACACATATACACAATACAAACAAAAGCTATTCGTGCTGTGGTCGTTGCTAAAATTTTTGGTTTGCTCTTTTCCTTATCAATGTAAAAAAACAAACACTATAGAACATTAAGATATAATGTTTGCCTACAGATCCACTACAATTGTTCTGTTTTATAACAAAGAACAGAACACTATATAATATTCTGCTCTTTCTTAAAAATAGTTACGAACGGTACTAAGGGTTGTGTTCGTTTACACAAATACTAAAAAATAGGTATCGTTTGTGGGTGTGTGAACCGAGCTATAAATAAATTTCTGTTTAATTTCGAACACTGATTCACACATTATTATTCGCTCAATTAAATATCTCTATATAAATTCCTGGGAGATGCTTTGAGCCCTCACAAAGTTAGTAGCATCGTTTTTCTTAATAAGAACTTTGTCAGTTCCTGAATTTCAAATCATAATGTCCCAGTTAGAGAGAGATATAATCAAAGATCGACGACGGACTAAAAACGGATCACAGTTTCAATCGTTGTTTTTTTTTGTATATCCACATTATTTATTAGCCAATATTGTGGAATTTCCATAGAAAACTTTTTCAGAAAATTTAATTTTAATATGTATATGGGGGATTTCATGTCAAGTGACCCAACTTTTGAAATCGATGTCTTCCGATTTGGATGAAATTTGGACCAAGGTTGTTCCTATTGGATAGTAGTTTAGACACAAATCTTCAACAAGATCGGTCAAAAATTTTTGGAGTTGAGGGGGTCAAAATTTGACATTTTGGCCAAACCGGTGTTCTTTCTCATCCATGTAACTTATTATCTATTGGTGTTAGCAAAATTTTTCCCAAACAAATTAGATAGCTATTTCTTCAATCTTTCGAATTATTTTTTTTTTTTTTTATATATAAAACTTTTTTTTAAATTTAGCTTAGGAAAGCTTAGGTCTTTTCCTTTAAGGTAGTTCTGGTCTCTTTTTGGGCCGCGAGTGGGTTATGTATAAAAAAAAAATAATTTCTAAGTCAAGGCGAGGATTTTTCAATTTTTAGCACATGCACTATTTTGAATTTTTTCCTATTTGTGTGTAAGTGTTTCTAATGTCTTAAAAATAAAACTTATGCTGAGAAACTAGACAAATTAACCTTTCCGACGTTATATAACATACCTTACTGGCATTTCATACCCTCGATACTGTAATACCCACAATATGTTAATCCCAGGAATAAAATCACTTTTTTTCTATAAAAATGTTGTCAAATTAAATTTTTTTTTATTTATTTGTAATAATAATTAAATTAATATAAAATAATAATAATAAAAACAAAAAGATAAATAATCTAAAAAAATATAAATTTTTTTTTTGTTTTTTCTTAAATTTTTTTTTTTTTTTAATTTAAAACTTTTTTTTATTTTTTTTAAGTGGGTACTTTTTTTCTTTTTTGTTTTTTTTTTTTTTGCTCAAAAGAAAGCTTAGGACTTTTCCTTTAAGGTAGTTCTGGTCGCTTTTTGGGCCGCGAGTGGGTTATTTATAAAAAAAAAAATTATTACAAAAAAAAAAAAAGTACCAGCTTAATAAAAAATAAAAAAAGTTTTAAATTTACAAAAAAGAACTTTAATATTTAACAAAAAACAAAAAACATCCAAATCGAATGCCACCGATTTCAAAAGTTGGGTCACTTAACATGAAATCTCCCATAAACAATTTATTTCATCAAACCCTGCATTCGACTTCTCTAACCAAATTCAGATGCACTGAAAGTTACCATTCAACGAATCGGAATTGCAACGTTCTTCACATCAAGTTTACGGTTCGATTTTATGAAATTTTCCCATATGCTTTGAACTCACATTTCTTAAATTTTAAACCATTTTGAAAAGAACGTGCGAAAAAAATTTTAAAATGGGGAAATTAGCAAAATTTCTTAAAAGTTTCTTTAACCTTCAAATATTTATACATATTTAAGTAGGTATAAGTTCTTGGCTTTCCAAATCTGTTTTAAAAAATGTCTTAGTTTCTAAACTCCTAAAGAATTTTTCTTAATCAATAAATCTGAACTTTTTGGGTTTAATCGAAATTCTAAAAATTACAAAATGATAACAAGGCCTGCGAGTACGCAGTTTTAAGGCTGATCTCAGAAGTGTTGAACATATTTTTATTGATATATTAAATTTTATTTTAAAAACTTCAGCATTAATATTCGTTCCTCCCAGGGGTGTCTTAATGCTGTTTCATCCTCTGAGGAAATCAGGTGCAGCCAATACCTGGAACTCGTCAAGAATTCAAAATTGACTGATCTTTTGAGACCGCTTCTAGCAACATATTCTATCTGATAACACGAGAATCAATAGCTTTGTCCTGGCACTAGACTGACCATTGGTTGAGGCCGCCGGAAGGATACTTTTTGTAAAAGAATGATTTTCGCCACGAAAAGATTGCTTTTGCAAGCAGCGTAGTTTGCTCATAGAAGATTGTTTTTGTATTAGGAGATACTTTTACTCAATAGATACATTTATTAAGGTAGTCCAAATGGCTTATGATGGAGAGAAGGAAAAGGATCCCAAGTATAAAATAAGAACTGGGATATGATGAATAGGGAATGAAGAGAAAGAGAATCGGAAGTATGAAATAAGGACTTGAATTGATACGTGGTGAATAAAGAGGAAGTATATCCGAAGTATGAAAAAAGGACTCGGATATGATGAATGAGGAATGAAGAGGATCTAAAGTATTAAACGAGGACATGGAATGATAAATGTTCAAGGCTGGATGAGGAGTGAAAGTAAGGGAGATGGTGAAGATGACAACTCATATAAATAGTGTATTTTTGCACAGAAAAAATCCTTTTTAATGAAAAATATACTTTTTTCAAGACAGAATGCTTTCAGTGATCACGTGGTGGTTGTGGTTTAAAACCAAGCCGCGGGAGAGGAGATCGTAGAATGAAATCTGCTTTTTCACCACTTGCGGGAAATTTTGCCAGCGGGATGAATCAGTTCTAGAAGCTTCTGCTATACAATAGATGCTGCTAGCATTTTTTCAAAAGCAGTGGAGGCAAAATTGCAAGTTTATAATTCAGTTTATTCACTTAAATTGTGAGCTGTGTGTGCTAAGTGTTCTGACACACAATAGCGGTTGCTGAACATATTGTTTGTCAACCAGTTCTTAAGACCACCTTGATATTTGGCCAACACAAGTAAATCTTTTCTCCTAATGTCCGACATCAATAACGACTCACCATAAAGGGGTAGCTATTTTTTTTCTTTGATTCTATTGGACAGAAAGTATTTGGCCGATAGTCCCTCGATATAGTATTGAGATTTGGTTTCTGGTAAATATTTCGCAAACAACTCTAAGGATGTTTTAATTATATTGAAATCCTAATCCTTTCTAGACAAATGAATACAAAGTTCAACTTCCCGAATTTCGCTTACATGCACGATCATTTGCCTCAGTCCAAAATTATTCTTCTTTCATTTTTAAATTTAAAAATCGAAAACTTTGGGAAGGTAGTTTAGAAAATGTTCTGGGAATTTAAAATAAAGCCGGAGATTTTCATCTTCTATGTGACTGCCGAGTGATAAATACAACACGTCCTGTATTATTTAGGAATTACCTCCTACAAGGACTCTCTGAGATATCGTGGGTAAGACTCGAAAATCTGGTGAAATATCTTAACACAACGGGCTGGTTTTAGCCACCTTAGTATTGCCCTGGGTCAAGCTTAATCCAGGGTTCCTACTCTTGACGAGTTGTGTGGTTTCAAAACGGGGTCACTGTCGACTCTGCTTTAAGCACGCCTAGTTTTGAGCGTGCTGCCACGTTAACCAACCAAGCCGGAGACAAAACAGAATGTATATCCTTTCAATTTTAAATGCGAAGTCGGGACAATATTTCCTTGACTTTTTAAATACAATACAGATTTATGGATAAAAACTTTTTGTTCCACGTAGTCTACTTTGAACTCTATGCACTTTGTTTTACCAACGTTTTTCCAATTTCTATAATGAAATACAATTTTTCAAGCTTATCAAAATACGTATCTATTTCTGACGAGCCATTTTTTTACGCTTAAAAACGGGAAATAGTCATTCGGGGTTAAATCCAGAGAATTCGTAGCAATGAAATGCTTAATAAAAAAACACATGAAACTCAGTTTTTTTAGTTTCTCCCCAAATCACGAGTTAGTCTGCTTTTAATGGATGCCAAATACAAAGAATGGAGTCAACTGAAAGATGTCTGTTGACATGAGCAGTATTGCCCTTTTAGTTAAAAGGCGAGAAATTGAAAAAGTCACGCACTTATTGACCTCGTAGATAACATATTCTCGTGGTGATAAATTCATCTATTACTTGAAAAAGGAAATAGTTCATAGTTAACCATGACTGAAAAATTGAAAAATGTTTATATTCAAATTAAATGCATAAGTTTTACTTATTTCTATGTAGCACAAATGCAATCGTTAAACTGCTCCAGGAAGCTTCGTCTGCAGTAGCTAAGAATTAGTATAAGATCCGTAGCCTGTATTTTTTCTGGATGTACCAGTAAATGACTTATTATGTCAGTCACCATTCTCTACTATTGCAATATATATATTGAAATTTTTACTCATTAAAGAAATGTCTTTTGAATTTCACTCCATAAAACTTTAATATCTGAGTTGAAATCATTAAACTTCTTATTTTAAAAACTCTTCTCAGAGTATTTTTTGTTAACAAATAATCCCTTTTTAATTTAGGAAATATTAATTTTAATAACATTTAGTTTTCATATTTTATAAAAATGTTTGAGAATAAAATTAAAATTTAACAGACACATTAACCTTCTTTTTGTTAAAAATCTTAATTAAACTTTCCCAGCTTGTAATAATATAGCTGGCTATAATGTAATACCATATATGCAACTTTTTTTTAAGGATATTTAAACAGTTTTTTTTTGCAAAGGAAAAACTTTATTTTTGATCACTATATCATAATTCATAAAATTTATGTACGAAAAAACTTTCAATCTGTTTTATAAACACACACATAAACAAACGTGCGTATATAAAGTGTGTACATTGCCTGGATAATACATGTTTGTATATAAACATAAAAGAAAAACTGTTTTTCTTATTACTAAAACAAAATTAACATGATAATTTTATGAATGTCATAATTTAATCCAACAATAACCCGAATACATACATCTACAAAACACAAACATACCTACTCATCTGCACGAGCTAACACACACCCAAAAGAAAGTATACACATATACTTACATAAAACTACTAGCATACAACAAGGACACATGTCAAGCGAAAGTTACTACAAACTTTGGCATGCGAGTGCCAAAGAAGAGTATGGAAAGGCAAAATCAACTTCAAAATCCTCAATTAACAGTAAAAGACAAAACTGAAATTTATTGTTGATGAGGAGCTAACAAAATGATGTTTTTTTATTAAAATACATCATAGCCTTTAAATTAAACATCGTATTTTGCAAAATTTCTTATATCAGATCCATAGAAATGGGGGTACATTTTTGTTTTTGTAGCCCTAGGGGTGGGAGTGTATATCCAGTTTTCCTTCTCATGTATCCACAACAGCATTACTATGTAAAAAAAATATATGGGTTACATGGCGTCGTATAAAATTACTATTTTATTAGCCCATTATTTCCCGGTACCCGAAAATGTGAACCAATTTCATTAAAACTTTGCTCGTCTCTTCTTTAAGGATATTATGTCCGCAGGAAAAGCTCTGATCCCGTTCCAGCTTAAGCTGTTTCTGGCAGCCTCTATTTCTATTTGCCGGCGGCAAGTATGATATGGTCTACCCATTCTACGACAGGCTTGTGGATTCCATTCCATTCTATTGGTCTTTGCAAGGCCTGTCCAATCCAGCGCCACTTTCTTCTTAGAATTTCAACATTTATTGGAGTTTGTCTTCATAGTCTCTCATTTGAAATAGTTTGCGGCCAGAAAATTCTTAAGATTCTGCGCAGGCAGCGGTTAATAAAAGCTTGAAGGGATTTTATGTCAGGTAAGACTGCATTCCAAGATTCGCATCCTTAAAGCAGTACAGACTGGATGCAGGAGTTATATATTTGGATTTTTGTGTTTCTAAAACCTTAAAAATAAAGCTTATGCTAAGAAACAAGATAAATTAACCTTTCCTACGGTATATAACATACCTAACAAGCATTGCATACCCTCGATCCTGTAATACCCACAATATGTTAATGCCAGGAATAAAATCACTTTTTTCTATAGAGATGTTGAAAAATTAAATTTTTTTATTTATTTGTAATAATAATAAAATGAATATAAAATAATAATAATGAAAACATAAAGATAAATAATCTAAAAAAATTTAATCTTAATCACATAAGATCCTTTTATATCATAACTATTTTTACCCTTAATTTATTGTAGCTAATGAAGTGTTTAAGTTTTGCAAATTTTCAAATATCCAGTCTTACCTCCTCTCTATTTATTGCCTTTATTTTCTGCTTTTTTGCCACTCCTTTCTCTTTGCGAAGTCAAACAAAATAACGAATTCCCCAGACTTCAAATGTATCTTCAAATCCTTCTCTTTGACTAAAAAGTCATGGGTTCTTAAATTAATTCTTCCACAAAATCATGCACATTTGAAATGATTGTTTTTAATGTGCATCTTTCAGGAAAAGACATAAGCTATCTTTTAAAGAAAAAAAAGTACCCCTTTAAAAGAAAAATAAAAAAAGTTTTCAAAATTTAAAAAAAAAACAAAAAAAAATTTTATAAAAGGATCTTATGTGATTAATGTGCTGTTTTCACAACACAAGTGATTGAACGTGTAGTAAAATATATGTGAAAAGCACTCAGTTTTTTGAGTATTTTCCATATAAATTTTTCTACACGTTCAATCACATGTGTTCTGTAAGCAGCACATAAGATTAAATTTTTTTTAATTAAAATTTTGATATTTTATTCAGGCTAAAGTTCATTTAATTTAATTTTCATTAATTTATTTTTATAAAGAAAGGAATTTTTACAACATGAAATGAATTAAATTTTATTGATAATTTTTCATTCTTGACTTGAATTGAACCCAGGTTTTCACGGACAGGTTGCCCTGACATGTTTCAATTGTAACCACACAATCTTCTTAAAGCGGTTTGCCGTCTTAAGACTCACCACCATCGACGGCAGCTGCCAGTCAATAGCCAAACATCAATCTTTAAGCCAAATTGGCAGATATAAATTATCTTTTTGAATGATTATCTATTTTAGTTAATTTACATGTTCATCCTTACTTCCGTTTTTGGCACTTTTTGTCAAGAATTCTTCTTGAAGTCCAAAGTACATCATTCTGTTTTTCATGTTTTATTAAAAATTTGGAATAATAATTTATGTATTACAATATATATGTTTACAATAAAGGGCAGCCTCAGCGTCATTCCGACATAATAGAGGCAAGTTGGCAAAAAGAAAATAAGAAATAAAAGAATTTTTTTTTTTTTTAAACACAAACGTTATTTTCGTTGATTTTGTTCTTCACTGTTTGATTTCAAACAGCATATTTATAGACAAGTTTTGTATGCAAATGAAAATAAAGGATGTTTGCAAAAACTTAAGCAAGAGTTATAAACTAAATGAAAAAAAAACATCAACTATATTAAACAGAAAAAAAATTTAAACAATTTTTAAACTATTTTAAACAAAGCAGTATCGCTTTATAATTTTTTTTTATTTAATCACAATATCTAACACGATTAATCAGCAATTTAAGGTAATTATCTTAATGTGCTTGCCTACAACACCAAGTGTGTTCGATCCCTAGCAGAGGGCGAAAAATGTTCATCATGGTTTTCGAGTCATAAAAATTAAGTGGCTCCAAGAAGCCCCCTGACATCCCCACCCCATGAATAAGTGAAAAACATCATGGCATACGCTATATATAAAGCATACTCTCGTAAAATACTTTAGTACGCCTAAGACCGTAACGATCAACCAGTTTATTAAAGCGGATCTTAATATGTAAAATTCATAAAGAAACGAAATAAAGCTAAAATATGGTTTTACTTAAAACTATATTATTACAAATTGTACATGAATCTCAATACACATAATTTTTTTTTTTTTGTTAGAACTCAGGGGATGACCCTCACTAATGCATTGTATTTTGTTTCAACTAGAAAAGTTGGTTATTGGGAAGAAGGATAGAGGTAGTAGTGATTGTGGACATTCGACTTGAACATATTCATGTTGAAAAGAAGAGGGAAGACTTCAGCAGGAACGTTTTCCCCATACTTAAAGTCCGGCCACTATTTTGATTCTACTGAAAATTTTGAGTATATACAACTGCGATATGTTTTTTCCATCGGACATCACATCCTATTTGTATACCCAGAACTTCAAGAGATTGTGCTTCCTTTGTAATTATACTACCCATATATATTCAGATGAGGCACCTGCATTCGCCGCGAGTATATGCGTCAGCATGCAACATTGGGCCTTTCGGGCATTTTACTTGACTCTATTCGATCGACCCCATTCAGAGATTATATCAAGGTCCTGACCAAGCGTATCATTCATGTTTTGCTTTATAGCACCAACATCGGATACGCTTGGTCTATAATCAATTGAATACGAATGGAAAAGGTTGCTGTCATCTGCAAAAGAACAATAAGAAATAGAGTAGACACCCCTGAATGCATCTTGAACTCGTTGGACGAAACCTCGTATGGTGCGATCTCTGAGAAAGCTCAATATAAATCAAGAGAAATAATCACCGACATCATATGGACTTAAAATCGTTTTAAAACGTCTGTATGGGTGCTAGGCTAGAAAAGAGTCCATATGATCATGAATGTTAAGCATATAATTGATAATGACAAGCATAAAATCACTTAGTAACGCCTTGCATTTTGAGAAAGAATTGTATAAATATTTTTAGCCCAAATTAATACTTTACTCCTTTTTACGATGTTTGTTTTTTAACTATTTATTTATTTATTATTTTATTAGCTTATAATTACAAATCACAAGATAATATAAAGATAAGAGCAATAGCAACTTTGGCCTTCAGCTCAATATAATATAAAAGAAAACAATATGTATTAATAATTAATAATTTAATTAATTAATGGCAGAAACAAGGGAATAAAGTAGAAGAAAAAAGAAAATTTTTTTTAGATGTTGATTCCTTAAATATAAGTGTATGTGTTAGATGATTTCAGAAAATTGATAATTTTTCCTATATTTTCGTGGGAGGGAATAGACAGAATTTCGATTGGGTCAGTGCCGTCAAAGATGTTAAGTCTTTCAGTAGCGAATCTGGGGCAGTGAATAAGAATATGTGAGGGATCCGGGATGGGAGATGCACAGTTGCAGATGTTGTTAGTTGGCAGGTTCATTAAATGTCCGTGTGTTAATCTAGTGTGTCCAAGTCGAAGTCGTTCGAATTTCCTTATATCGGTTCTGTTATGGCTAGTTGAGAGGTTTCTTGGAAAGTCACGTTTATCAGTCATTTTGTGACTCAAATCCCTATACCAGATTGAGGTGGCATTGAAAAGTCTTCTCCTGCATTGTTCGGTCAGTTTATGCACGATATAATTATTCCAGTCAGTGGGATTGTAATTAGGTATCGCGATCAAGGGAGAAATATATGCTAGCCTCGCAGATTGGTCCGCGAGCTCATTTCCCTTTATGCCCCAATGGCCCGGTACCCATATTAATTTAATATCCGGTTGTCTATGAATTAATAAGTTCCTAATTTCGGATATATAATAGTTTAAATTACCTATGTTAATTATAGATTGCAATGTAGAAAGAGAATCGGAACATATGGCAAACCTTCCCCTGTTGTGGAATATATGTTTGATTGTCTCCTAGATAGCTATCATTTCCGCAGAATATATTGTACTAAAGTCTGGAATAATGGCCGATTTAATTACTGTATCTTCAGTCGTGACACTAAAAGAAATTGAGGAATTATATTTTGGGTTTTTTAACTAATTTAATTATTACTTTTTTTAAAACTTTATGCTCAATAATCTAATTACAATACAAAATTATAATCATAAGATTTTTATCTTGTTGTATTGGAAATCAATACGTCAAATGCTAAAAAAAATAAAAATCCTCGTCTTGAGTTAGAAATTATTTTTTTTATACATATCCCACTCGCATCCCACTATGCTTGAAGAAATAGCTATCTAATTTGTTTAGGACAAATTTTGCTAACACCAATAGATAATGAGTTGCATGGATGAGAAAGAACACCTGTTTGGCCAAAATGTCAAGTTTTGACCCCCTCTAAATCAGAAACTTTTTGACCGATCTTGTTAAAAATTTGTTTCTAAACTACTATCCAATAAGACTAACCTTTGTGCAATTTCATCCAAATCGGAAGACGTCGATTTCAAAAGTTGGGTCACTGGACATGAAATCCCCCATATAGTTGTAGTGGTCAGGTATGGTGCGGATTCAATTACAATATGATTGCGGTATCCATAATATGGTTGTATTTGACATTATACGAAAGTGATAAACTTGACCTAGAATGATTGACCACTCTATAATAATCAATTATTAATAAGATTTCTCCATGACATGCTAAATTGCCAATACTTATTTTTGATAAAATACTGAAATTAATTGTTGAGGGAAAGCTATTTTCTATGCGCCTTTCACTGATTGCTTAGGCCAGCTCGTCAGGAAACTTTTTCCAATGACTTTAGGAAAGCTAAAAATGTTATACAAACAAGACTGTAAAGCGAGTTAGAATTTTAAATAGTCAAGTCCTACTGGCAACAGTATTAAAGCTTCAAAAAAGCCACAACAATAAACAGTGAGTTTATCTTTTCTTACGGTCCCCTACAATTGGCTGGTTTTTCCGCGGCTCGAATTGTAGTTGTAAGTGGGTAAAAAGACAAAAAATAAAATTAAAAAACAAGTTGCTTAATAAACCAACTTGCCAGTTCAGTTTTTACATCATGATCAAATTATTTTCAAATTAAGTACAAATTCAAATTTTTTTTCGAACTAAATTATTTTGATGCACAAATATTTGACTAAAAACTTTTATTTGTTTTGTGGAAAATTTTAATTTAATTTGTTACAAAGTATTAAAAAATAAAAAGTTTTATTCATTCATATATTCTAACATCATTGTTTAACATTTATTTAATTTTATTTTATATTCTGAATAAACAAAATCTATTCAAAGGAAGAAACAATGTACAGTAAATGTATTACATAAATTTTATAACTATCGAACAAATGTTAGAGAAACACATTATAAAATTGTTTTGTAAAATGTTGTTGTTTAGTTAATTCTAGAAATGCTTTTGTTTAACTTTTTGTTTGTTTAAATTTTTGTGCGGTTTACACAATTCAAGTGATTGAACATGTAGTAAAATTCAGTTTTTTGAGTGTTTTTTTTTTATAGATTTTTCTGCACGTTCAATCACTTGTATTGTGGAAACAGCACGTTATTTAATTTTCCTTTTCACTAAATAAATTGCATATTTCGAATATTGTTCGGAAAAAAAATTTTTAGCATGAGTGAGAAACATTTTATTTTGGAATGAAAATATTTTCGAACCTGCCTTTTAAGAATCGCAGATAACAGTTGCCGGAATCTAAATTAAATTTTTGGCAGACAAATCTTCAAAATTATCCAAAATTTTATAAAAAAAAAAACACAGAAGAGGTTAGCGCAAAATTTGTTTTAATTGTTGATGACTATAATTGAGTTTTTTAATTTTTTGTTTATACAGTTGTGTAATGTTTTTTGGTTAACTTGGAAAAATATTATCCTGTAAGTGGTTTTACCCAGTAAAAACTTACATTGAAAAGTAATGAGTTAAAAAGCTATTATAAGTACTCTTCAATACTTATACATTGGCATTTTAACTCATTATTTTAACACGGTGATGTCATTGGAGGCAAGTACTTACCACCCTCGCTTACAAATAGGGAGTTAAATAAGTCATTACCCCATTCGCTTACAAATAGGGAGTTAAATAAGTCATTACCACGTACGCTTACAAATAGGTACTTAACATTGGTATCAACAAAACTGAATTTGTCACACAAATTGTGCTTTTAAATTTAATTTACTTTCTAATGCAAAATTTTACTATTTTAAATTTTTCATACACAGAAAAAAGTTGTTATCACTAAAAAAAATGGTTCAAAAACTATTTAAATTTAATTAATTGAATCAATTATTTTTTTAGTTGAAAGAAAATTAATAATATACTTTTGATTTAATTAATATTTAAGCTATTTTTAAATAAATTCTTAATTAAAATATTAATTAAATATCAAAAAATATTAATTGACTTTTTCGTTTAAATAAAACAAATAAATTAACATAATGTTTGAAATGGCCCAGTTTTTTGATAATTTTTTTAATTAAAATTAAAAATATCATATATTAAAAAAAATATTCACAATTTTCCATTTTTACAATTTTTAGCAATCGATATAATCATTTTGGTAATAGGTGCCAAATCAACAATTTGTATTAGAATTGAATAAATGAAACCTCAAATGCATTTTATTATGAATTAATTATAAATTTCGTTAATCAGCTAATAAGCAACTGATTATGTATCAGATTATATGTCAGTCATTACTACACTACTTCTATGTAATGCAGATGGTATGAAGTTGTCATTGAAAAGTAAGTTGTTTAGTAATTGCAAGTGATTACCAAGTTTTTGCTGGGTAATTTTCTGCTTTGCATATACCTGCAAATTTTAACATATTTTCCATTATTTTTCGCAAAATTTCGGATGTAATAGCCATGATTTTATTTAAAGTGTTAGCTTTTACTTGGGAGATGGTTCTTAGATTATAAACATACACTCTACCTTTTTAAGATCCCTAAATGAAAACATTTGAGAGTTTTTTAGTCCGGGGTAAGTGGAAGCCAGTTAAAAATGCTTCTGCGCGAAATAATGCATTCGCTGAATATGTCCCTTACCAAAGCCTTTAAAGCGCCTGCAGTATGTGCTGTTAAAACTACACGGTAAGATGATTTTAAACAGCTGACCAAATTTCTAAATGTTAATATACCTTGCCTAGTGGGTGTAGACATAAGGATTAAAGAAAACATGTATTGACATTAATATACAAATTAAAACTGATTTATATTCTACGTTTAAATAATCCTACGTCCATGGCAGTTATAAAATTGTACAAATCCTGTAATCCATTTATGGTTTTCACTCAAAAAGATTCTTTGTGTGTACGTATTTAGTAAACAATAAACCTTTACATCAATTATTTGTGTATTTTTTTATCCTTGTGTCTATCCAAGGTCAACTAAACTTAAGTACAAGTATTTATTTCTCCTCTTTTTATTTGTTTCTTATTCGGACACAATTCTGGATGTCAAGTTGTTGCATGCTCACAATTTACCATCAGCCATAGTACCAAATGCAAAACGTTCGCTAACTTCTACACAGACAAGATGAGTGAACAGTAAAAAGTAAATTGTTCTATTTCTGACATTTATTTATTCAAACAACGTTGTAAATCTTGCGTCTATATGTGTACTTAATGTAGTAAATGTAACGTGTGCAAGTGTGACTTTTGTGATTATTTGGGTAAGTGAAAAACGATGAAAATCCTTGATATATAAACCTAAAGCTTTAGGCTTTTACTGGGGAAAAAAGTGAAAAAAAATATCAAACAAATACAGAATTTAAATTACTTTCACTTTCGCCCTCCAGTTTTATAGATTTTTTTTCATATTGCGTTATTTTTTGCTTAAATTCAAAATTTTTATGTTTCGCTGATTATTCATAGATTTTAATTCGTGATTTTTCTCTCTCTCTCTCCCTCCTTCTCATGTAATATATGCAACATGTTCTATTTGCATAATGAAGATGTAAATAATGTCCCAGTTGCATACGTTCATCACTAAAACGTTACCAGTTTTCTTCATCTAAAAAGAAGCATATGAATAAGTTAAGCAATGAGTAAAAGTACTATCGAATATTTTTTCCCTGTTTTTTTCTTGAATTTAATAAAATCATTTAAATCATAATATTTCTCATTATTCTCTATGTGGGGTATACACCACATAGCAAATTATGGAAAGTTTTATCATTTTATTTAAAAACCATATTTAAATTAAAACTACAATTTGTCTTATTTCCCAGACTAATTCATATAAGCCGGGTAAGTTTTTTAAGCTTTTTGCTTAAACAATAAACTTTTTCATATTTCGCATGTTTAATTTTCTTTATTTAATAAACAAATCTTTTTGTTTACATTTTTCCATGACCGTTCATATTTTGTTTGCATATTTTGAGCCTTTTCCGGGC
Source organism: Pollenia amentaria (assembly GCA_943735925.1). Taxonomy (NCBI): domain Eukaryota; kingdom Metazoa; phylum Arthropoda; class Insecta; order Diptera; family Polleniidae; genus Pollenia; species Pollenia amentaria. The sequence goes on along the minus strand of OX031009.1, from coordinate 144,219,591 downwards.
TGTTTTCTTGTGTACCTTGAAATTTATGTGTGAATATAAAAACTTTCCCTGTGCTTAAATAAATTGTATATGGTTAGAACTTTTTACAGCTTTAAAAAAAATTTTTAATTTAAACAAAGTGTTTTAAAAAATGTTTACATACGAAATAGTTTTTAAATTGAAAAGGAGAACTAAATGAGAACCCTTAAAACCACGTAAAAGAAAACAGGAGGCCTTCTTCATAATTTCTGATCTAGACATCTTATATTATAAGCCGTTTAATTACAAACCGTGTAAGTATCAAGGTCGTTGTTGGTGGCCTTATGATAGAAGTACTTCCAGAATTTACATTTGTATGAAAGCATCTTAGGATCCGACTTAAAAATTCCAAGCAGTGTTCTGGAAATGCTCAATTGGCGGAATTGGCCAGAATGTAGACGAGTAGAGGCAGATGGATAATTTTCAATAATCTGCCGCAAAACTTCCAAGTTGCTTCCAGTGCAAATATTTTTTATTTTTTTTATTAGGATTAAAATACTTTTAATAACAGCTGTGATTTTTAATTGAACTTTTGTTTTTTAATTGAAATTTTTGATATTTTAATTAGGCTTAAGTTCATCAAATTTAATTTTCAATTAATTATTTTTATTGAAGGAAGGAATTTAGAACATGAAACGATTTTTAAAATTTTTTTGATAATTCTTGACTGAACACGGGACGTTCTACCGTTTGCGGTCTAACAGTGAATTAAAATATTGACGATTTTATCGCTTCGTCACACTGAGAAATGAATTAATACATTTTTGTGAAAAAAATGTAGGGAGTGGTCCTAGATCCTTTTAAGTTGGCACCGATATTCGTATTGACTAAATGAAGAAAAAGTTAAATTTCATTAAAATCGTCCACTGCCCACCAACACCCACCACCCATGCAATCCAAATCGATGTTTTCGCACAAAATGTTTTCTTTCTGGAAAAAGAGTTTCAATCAAAAGTCTAAAAATTTGGTACAAACACTTTCTGCAATAGAAAAAAACGCATGCTGAGTTTTAATCAAATCGGTCGCGCCCACCGCTCATGAAAACCATTTACATTATTTTTTTAATTTTTATTTAATTTGTTCTTTATCTATCATTACCTTGACAACATCGTCACATTCCCAATTCGGTTTGGATGGCTTAAGCTTGCTATAAAGAGGTCTACCGAAAGCAGTAAGTGACGAAAAATGTCAGTGTTTCTTGAAAATGTAATGAATTTCCTAGAAAATATTAACTCGTGCTTTCTTATTTCTTGCTTCTTTCGCTCGATCACTTAGCATACCGATAGGAAGCCAACATAATCATAATTTTCTGATATTTGTTTATCATCTAGATAAAAATTTTGCTTAGTCATCGTCCAGACTTGCAATTTTTTAAAATTCTGCTTTAAAATAGCATTAGTGTCCCGATTATGAAATTATAATTTTGTAATTTGAGTATTTTTTTCTTGTCTTAATATATAAATACTAGAGCGACTCAAGTTGTATGAAAGCGAAATTCGTGCAAGGTGTCCCCCCCTCAAAATGAACCTTGGACTTTTTTAAGATGACATTTAAAATATTTGGGCTCCAGATTTGACCTCTCGTGAGCTGGACCATTTTGAAAAAGGGTCTAAAAGTCTTGGATCATTTCTTTTTTCTTTCTTTAGTGCTATTTTCATCCATACATGATCTAGAAACTAAATCCGCTATCATATTAGAGTTTCCAGAAAATTGCATTTATATATTTTCCAGAGCACCGTGTAAAATGCATCTAATTTGCAAAAATCATAATTATTTTCATACAAAGATGTTGTAATTGGCAAAAGAAACAATTTTATACTCATATTGCCCTATTTAAAACGAAGGGTTACTACCCCCTTGCCTTTTTGTCAAAACGCGACCTAGCACGAATTTCAAAAAAAGCTGAGACCCGTATTTAATTAAATCGACTAAAGATTTAAATATGTTAATTTGACATTTTTATTCCAAACAACCGTTCGGTTTTACAGAATATCCTTAAAAAAAAAAGGACAAGGCTGATCATCCTTGGACAAATTGTATACACAGTTGGACGCACCTTAAAAAACCTTTCTTATGATACCCATATTGTATATGTTGGTAAGGAAACAGATTCTCAAATTAGCAAAACATGCAAAAATAGACCCTTTTTCAAAATGGTCCAGCTCACGAGAGGTCAAAGCTGGAGCCGAAATATTTTAAATGTCATCTTAAAAAAGTCCAAGGTTAATTTTTAGGAGGGTACATCGAGCACTTTTTTTGGTAAGTCGCTCTAATAAATACAAATGCACCTACAGCAAACTTCAAGTTAATAAGAATGAGTGTTGAAACATTACTTCGTCGGCTGATAATTTAATTGTCGTATGTGGATTCCGATAGTTTCGAGTAAATTGAGTTTGAAGTTTGAACTCTTATAAAATTCACATACGACATTTAAATAATAAATTAACTTTTTGGTCGTTTTATATGGAAATTTGTCGTATGTGGCAGTTACATACGACATTTAATTTGAAAATTGCTTCAGCAAATTCCACATACGACAAACTCAACACTCCATATCTCGAAACCCGAGATATCGAAAAACTGATTACGCCAAATGAAAGATCAGGTCGAAAAACCTAAGGAATCGATCTTAACTCAAAACCGCAAAAAATCCACATACGACATTTAAATTATCAACCGACGACTTAATAACAAAACAAAACAAAATTGCAGAGTACATGTATTAGTACCCCATCTCATCCCTCTCACCACTAGACTCAAGAATTAATGCAACATAAATTGCAAGTCTGGACGATTACTTATTTACTTGACACATTCGGCATCTACCGTTAAAGTGATTAAGGGAGTGCTTTGAAATGACTTTTTTAACATCTTCAACTTAATCTTAAGTAAGTTTTTGAAATTTTGGGCTTTTATAAAAGTGTTAAGTAATTAAATTTTAACCATTGCAATTAATTATTTCTTTACTCAGCTCTTCGCATGAAACAGAAAACTATAAAATGTTAAGAATTAATTAAAAACATTTTAAAAACTTTTGTAATTCAAATAGCAGATGTTGTTATTCTTCCTTTCGTCAGCTGCAAAATTATAAAAATAATCATTTGTTAATCCTAAAAATCTTACGGTTTTATTTTTTATTATCTCTATGCACTTTTTCGCTCCAATTGTCAATAAATTTGTGTTATAATCAGTGCCCATGTTCTGTAACTCCCGCAGCGAGAAACTTTTCGATTGAAATGTGAGAAATGAAACAAAAATGTGGCGAGTAACTGCTGTCACGTAAGGAAATTACTCGCCAATATACTGAAAAAGTGTGTCTGTAAAATTTTTGTGAGAATGTTCCCGCTTTGAACTGTCAAATAAACTCACTCGTAAAAACGGGGTAAGATAAATTTTTAACCCTAAAAAATAAATTAAAAATGCAAAATGCAATGAATATTAACACGGAAGAGATAAGTATTATGTTCTTGGCAGATTTTTTCATTGTTAAGGCCCTAATTATGTACAACGCAGCGCAACGCCAAAGAATAACATTGAAAGCACAAACAATGTCATAAATATTTTGTAATTTTGTTGTTGCTTTCAACAGAAATTCATGTACCGTTTTAAAATTTTCAACGACACAAGCAATGGAGCGTTTGAAATTTTAAAACGCAATGTGAATTTCTGTAGAAAGCAACAACAAAATATTTCTGACATTGTTTGTGCTTTCAATTTTATTGTTTGGCGTTGCGTTAGTTCTGTGGCGTTGCGCTGCGTTGTACATGATTAGGGCCTTAAAGTAATGCATCGTAAAATGTTCCACATGAAACGAGCGAATTAGAACAAAAACAGTGCAAAATGAAACAAAAAATAATTTTTTCGACATAAGTGTTTCTAAATCTTTACTTTGCAAGAATTATCTGTCATTGTAATAATTTGCCAGCGTTTATTAGAAGGATGTGAGAAACAGCGTTTCTGTAACAATATTTTCCGATAAGTTTCTTACAAGAATTGGTGCGATAAAAAACTAATTTTAAAAAAAAATCTAGATATTTTAAATAAAAAATGTGTTTGTCAACCATTTTTTCATTTCAATAAGAAATATAAAGAATTTAAATGATGAATGAATAATTAAAATGATGAAACTAAATAAAAAACAATTGCTATATATTGATACTTTAATTTTTTTGCTTTCAATTTGTTTTGGTTTCATAATTTATTTCTTTCGTAGATGTTTCACTTATATTTGACACTAAATTACTGGAAATATTCCAGTAAAAACAGAATCAGTGTTGCCTTTTTCTATATTTAAATACAGTAACACTTTTTCATAAATCGAGAAACGATGGAATTTTTTGTTGTACACTTCATGTGAGAAATTGTATGATGCGAGAAATACAGAAGTGAGTTACTGTTCCGAAAATTTTGGTGATTTTTTTTTCTTAAATTATTTCACTTTATTGAAAGAACAGCTTGTGGAAATATTTTTGTTCCACGGAAAATCAAAAATAAGTTAATTGTTAGAGGCTTATAGATTTGGCCATATCTTTTTAATATCGAAAAAAAATTGTCTTTAATTTATGGATAAATGATATATTTTTAAAAATATTTAAAGTTAGATGGTTAAATTTTAAATTTAAAGTTAACTGACTGTGTGTTAATATAAGTAAATTTTTGCTTAGCTCCCTTGCATGGACTTAACTAAAATACAATTTTTCGTAAAAAACTATAAATGCATATTTCATCTTAAAATATTTCACTACAAAACGGTGTTATTGGTTTTTTGAAATTCAGTTGTCGAGTAATAGGACTTTGACACTAAAATCCCTCTGTGTGCTGTATCGTCCGTAAGCACTATTGGTCCCTGTATTTTTTATTTTTTTTTTTTAAATAACAGACATGTTTCAATTTCTATTAACGGTTGTGAATATCGGTTGATTTGGAAATTTACCTAACCTTGTGGTTTTAACATCATGGAGCAATGGCACATACTGCAGGTGCCTCAATGACCTTGGTAAGGGAACTATTTGGCGATGGCGTTATTTCGCGCATCAGTTTTTTTGACCTACCACTACATTCACCAGGCTTTTACAACTCATAATTGTCTTCTTTAGGAATATGTTAAATCAAGAGTATATTTTAACAAGCCAAGACATATTACCCAACTAAAAACCGACTTCGATATGCAATCATGGCCATTTTATCATAATTTTTCGATAACTTATGAAAAATATTTTAAAAAGAGCTCGTGTGCAAAGAAGAAAATGGTCACCTAAAACATACAGCACATTCTGCGCCACCCTGTACTTGCTTTAAACAAATAATGCCAGATGTTACGTTTCAATAATAAACAATGAATTAAAAGAATTAATGTTATATTAACAGTTGTTCGAGGGATATTTCAGACTCATTTGCTAATGTAGATATAGCTTTTTCTTATCAAAATTTTATAAAAATAAAATGAAAAATGAAACCAGAAATAGGCTTATGGTACGTATATGTAGGAAGCTTAGAATATAGTATATTAATAATTTTTCCCAGCACATTTTACTTATTTGTTTTTGCAAAATGTTTTTATTTTTCACAAACTAAAAATTTTAAAATAAATTTTTTTGACACAAATTTTTTTCTGTTCTTAATATTATTAACGCCAGCAGAGTAGTATTTTGTGGTATGAAAAACTATTTCAAATCTTAAATTATTGAAATATTTTCGGATATTGCAGAATAAAAATGAAGCAAACATTGTTTTTAAAAGTTTATAAATGCAGACAGCATTAAATCGAATTAAAAAAATTTTATTTTAGAAAATTTGTTTTGCCACATTCTATACGACTTAATTCAACTATGTTTAGGGGTGAAAATAGTTTTAAGCACCAAAACATTTAAAAGAAAGTCTTACTAATACAAACATATACTAGGTACTTGATATTTGAGTTAGGTACCTGTCAAAGAGTCGGCATACTAGTTGTATACTATGGTTCTAACTATAGTTAAGCTTGTCTCTCAGCACTTATTGAAGGTGTTAAAATAAACCACCAGTGGGATGTTTTCCCTTATGAGCGTAGACACTTAAAATTTGCCTCAAAGACTTAATTGAATCGCTATGTTTAATGATACGTAAGTGATGATTATTATAAAAATTTTCCCTTTATTGGAAGCCAATTTTCCCCCGTTAATCCCCACCTTATCATTCTTGCAATTGTGGGTAATTGGATCTTTACTCCTCTTTACTTCTCTAAATGCCAAAATCCTCGTCAACTGTTATGCACCAAACAATGAAATATTCAAGACTTTAAATTACTACAATACACCAAGAATTTCTCACTCACACAAATTCGTTACAATAGAAATTCCAAACTTACCAATTGAATTCCAAAATAGAATTCCCCGGAAAATTAAAGGAATGAATATTTTCGAAATCTACTTACAATTGTTCGCAATTTAATAAAATTAAACTGAATTTATTTTTTTTTTTTTGTCTTTATTTTCGACTGACTCACTTAGAAATAATTTTCCAATAAGAAAATTTTCAAATAGAATAACAAATTTAAAAATCAAAGCCTATCACTAATTAAATTTTACAGTAGGAAAATCTGGAAATGATTAAGAATTTTCTACACCCGAAACGAAATGTTAGTAAAATATTATCAAAATGTAAACTGAACTTCCGTAAATTATTAATAAAACAAGTCGCCATTACAAATGACAGCAACATTTTCACTTGGTGTTCGCAATAAAGCAACACTTTTTTTGCAACCACTCATTTTAAATTAAAAAACGTTTGAAAATTTTGTATTTGTATGTATTTTTTATTATTTTTTAAAAAATTTTGTTAAAGTTTTCATTCAAAACTAAAAAAAACATATTAACGTCATTTATAATTTCATACAAATTGTTGTTGTAGACTCAACTTTTAAAAAACCTCTCTTAAAATATTTCGAACTAGAGATATTGGGTGGAATTTAAGCCTTTTTAAATATTTAAATTGATTAAAAGATTTTGTTTGTTGTGCTTAATTCCCTTTTTAAATAATTGATAAAAAATACTGAAATTTATTGTTGGAGGATAAGCTGTTCCTATGCGCATTTCACTGGTTGCTTAGGCCAGATCATCAGGAAACGTTCTCCTAAATTATTTTAGAAAAGCCAAAGCTATCAGCAAACAAAACTACAGAGGGAATGAGAATTACCTACAAACACTCAAAAAGTCTTGTTTGCAACGATATCAAAGCTTAAACAAAATACCAAACAATAAATCAGTGTTGAGTTTTTATCTTTTTTACATTTCCCGCTACAATTAGTTAGAATTCTCCCAACATTAATTGTAGTTGTAAATGGGTAAAGAAAAAACATATTAAAAACAAAAACAAAGTGCTTTTATTGTTTTCGCAAGAAATCAAAATAAAAACAATTTGCCAGTTCAGTTTTTTATGCACGTGCACTTGCTAAAATTTATTATCAAAGTTGTTTGTGGGAATACTATTATTTATTAAAAGATTTTGTTTATTGTGCTTAATTCCCTTTTTAAATAATTGATAAAAAATACTGAAATTTATTGTTGGAGGATAAGCTGTTCCTATGCGCATTTCACTGGTTGCTTAGGCCAGATCATCAGGAAACGTTCTCCTAAATTATTTTAGAAAAGCCAAAGCTATCAGCAAACAAAACTACAGAGGGAATGAGAATTACCTACAAACACTCAAAAAGTCTTGTTTGCAACGATATCAAAGCTTAAACAAAATACCAAACAATAAATCAGTGTTGAGTTTTTATCTTTTTTACATTTCCCGCTACAATTAGTTAGAATTCTCCCAACATTAATTGTAGTTGTAAATGGGTAAAGAAAAAACATATTAAAAACAAAAACAAAGTGCTTTTATTGTTTTCGCAAGAAATCAAAATAAAAACAATTTGCCAGTTCAGTTTTTTATGCACGTGCACTTGCTAAAATTTATTATCAAAGTTGTTTGTGGGAATACTATTATTTATTAAAAGATTTTGTTTGTTGTGCTTAATTCCCTTTTTAAATAATTGATAAAAAATACTGAAATTTATTGTTGGAGGATAAGCTGTTCCTATGCGCATTTCACTGGTTGCTTAATAAATAATAGTATTCCCACAAACAACTTTGATAATAAAATTTAAATTGAAGTTAAATTATTTTCTATAAAATTTGTATTTTGCAATATGAGGAATTATTTCACATGTCTCCCGTATTCCAATTAATAAATATTACTCATACGCTCAGTATTATTTATTTCATCAAATTATTTTTTTATCTACAATAATTTATTGCTTTTTTTATTGGAACCTTCAACATTATGATAATAACTGCCTGGCTAGACTTCTGATCATTGTGTAGATGTTTTAGTGCAGGAGAGAAGTAATAATTTCCACAATGATTAAACAATCTCCTTTACGTTGTAAAAACATATTTAATGGCTCAATTTGATGTCTATAGATTTCATCTAAACACTCTAGTCAATCCCTAATCTTTCATTATATCAAGTTCAAAGGAACAGAATATAAGCGCAGCATATTTATTGACAATATATTTTCCTTTAAATTTAATATTTCCTAAAATATTTAAGAAAATTTCGGTTTTTTTCTTATTTAAAAGAAGCAAAAATAAAATTCAACACAAGAGTGAATGACTTGAAAAATATGTACTCAATACAACAAAAAAAAAAAAAAATATTATAGAAAAATATAAAACGTAGAGCATAAAACAAAATTTAAAAAAAAGTAGAACAAACACTTTCCCATTCATAAACAGTCATTGAAATTTATGCCATCTTCAGTTACACAGTGCGCTAGTAAAAATATATTTTTACTTTTTCCAACTCTGTCTGTGTGGGAGCGCGTTTTAAAAGTGGGGATGTATGTATATGTCTGGCTGTTCTCAACAGTTGTATTATTTGTAACAGTGATGGGATTTCTGGCACAATTGGGCATTTTTTGGCACTACTGAATGTCGCTTGGCCATATGGCCCATTCTTTTTTTTGTGCCCTTTTTAGATTTGCATACACTTATAAATTTAAGAAAGTATATTTATTGTATACTTCTTCAAGTCCGAAGTCAAAGCAAATAACTAAAGAAAATACCAGTAATAAAAAGTGTAATAATCAGGAAACACGTTAATATGTAGTTGCTTGTTTTTTCTTCTGTGATCAATGAAGGCAGAAAGATTATTTCTTTTTGAGAGCTTTTTATGAAATTTGACATCAATTTATTACTGCATATTTTTGCATATTAACACCCCTTTGCAGCATTTTTTGCATAATTTAGTTAATAAATCATTTTTGCAGCATTTTTTTAACGCTAGAAAGATAATCATATCATCACGTACGTAAAAGATAATCATGCGTAAAATTTACGCATTATTTTACCTTGCTATATGACTGTATTATTTGATTTATTAAGAACGAACTAATGTGGATTATATTTCTATATTAAATAAAAATTAAAATTAAAATATTTAGTGTAGCCCAGAAAAATCTTCGCTTAATTTTTGAAAATCAATAGTTTCTTTCACTCATTAATTAGTAGTTTTGTTTTATAACTATTTCTATAAATACTTTTTCCAGATGTATAAAGGTAAAAAATAATGACTTACTTTTTAATGCGCTCATTTTGGGACATCCCCTGTTAAATTCATTGGTTTTTTTAGTAGAATTGTAAGTAGTATTTTTACTTTTTTTGATAACTCAACACATTATTTTGGAGGCGAAGTTTTTACTGGGATATATTTAATATGAAAAAGAAATAAAACAAAAAAAAAACTTCTTAATTCTTCAGCAATCAACGTAAAAATTGTATTCCTTTGAAACTAATCTACGTTATTTTGACTCACTTAGACTTAGGAACTCGCTATATTTCAAAAATTGCAATACCTACGCAGCGACGTGTATTACTTACAATAGGTCTACGTAACGGCTGGGATGTTTGAAGTGTACAGTATCGGATTCATGCTAATTAAAAAGAATTCATAATATTTCATAATATAAGTGCATGCGTAACATTTACGTAGATTATCTCTCTAGGGTTAAGCTTACAGCGCATATTTCATATTTTTGTAGCAAATTTAGGCACATGCTAATTTTTTTTTTTAATGCCAATAAGTGATTCTGCAGCGGATCAAAAAATAATTGTGTTAAACTCCTTTCTGTTTTAAATATCTATCTGTGTATAATGAAATCTAGACCTATTTTTTAGTATACTTATCTTATCAGAATAATTTTTTAAAGTGATCTAACAATGTCCATCCGTTTGTCTGGCAGGTTGTCTCATAGACTTTTTGTGTCCATAGACCATTATGTTTTGTAATTATGTAATTATGTTTTATAAATTCCTTTAAGACAAAAACATATCATATAAATGGTGTATCAAGATACTCACCCTTATTACGAAAGACGTTGTCGTGGTCGAAGTCGTTTCAAATGTTTATCGTTATTATTAAAATTTCTCGACAACGACAATGTAAAACACATAAAAAGTTCGTCATATTAACCCAGTAAAAACTTCGCTTACTTTTTCAAAATGAATAACTTCTTTCGCTCATTATTTAGTAGCTTTCTTCTATAACTACAGCTTAAATACTTCTTTATCTACTTATTTTCCAGAAGCATGTACACAGAAAAAAGTGTTTTATCAATTAAAAAAATGGTTTTTAAAAGTATTTAAATTTAATTAATGTGATAATTGAATCAATTATTTTTTGAGTTGAAAGAAAATTAAAAATTAAATATTGATTTAATTAACATTTTAGTTGTTTTGAAATAAATTTTTCAATTAAAATTTTAATTAAATAACAAAAAATCTTAATTGACCTATTTCGTTTAAAATAAAATAATTTAAACATGTAGAATTGTTGTTGGGAATTGTCAATATTTATTTAAATAAATTGACACATTGCTTGAAATGGCAAAGTTTTTTGATCACTTTTTTAATTAAAATTAAAAATATCCTTTATTGAAAATATATTTTCAATATATTAAAATTTTTAGTAATCAATATAATCATTTTGGTAATAGATGCAAAATCAACAACTTGTTTGCTTTATATTATGAATTTGGAATAAATTTGGTGATTGGAGAAATTTAATAATTTTTTCTTATAAAATTGATTGGTTCTTTCAGTAGAATTGTAAGTAGTATTTTAGCTTTTTCCTGCTTACTTAACACATTATTTTGTAGGCGCAGTTTTTAGTGGTTAATGTCGCTTACGACAATAATTATAAAATTTTTTAAAATCGACTGATTTTCGATCATGACAACGCCACTCATACTTACGCCGAATATTTTGCACAAGCAAAATCTAAAAACATTTCAACTTAACAGAAAAACTTTATTTTGATGAGATCAGACTGCCCATCGGTTCCATATAAGATATAATCTCGAAAGATCGTCTGCAAATACTATGGGCTTAACCGATTATAATTCTTGGCTTATTTTTTTTAATGCATTAAATTTTTGTAATTTTTTTTTTTGAAGTAAGACCCTTTTGTTTTTTTGGGGATAATTTTTACATGTTTTAGGGCATATTTTGAAGATTTTACTGCATATTCAATGCGCATAAAACACTATTCGTAAAATCGCATTTTCATTTTCCCTGGAAATAATAATATGCAAGTATGTATATGCAAGTATGTATTGGATTTAATAAAAAATAAATGCACAATCAAAATGCATTTAAATCATTTTTACGTTAAAAGCACATATTAATTATAATATTCCATGAAAAAGGCAAAATTTAAATTAACCCTAGTTAGATAAGGTACTTCTGCGAGCCGTACGCTTTTTCAATTTTGTGCTCCTACTCTCACATTTGTTAACATACAACTTTCTCGCGCTCAATTACCTCAGTCGTTAGCATCAGCTTGTTGGTGGTGGCTTTTTTTGTGCGTTAAGTTATGTTTTCTTTGAGAAATTAGCACAAATAAACACAACATACGTCTGAGAGACGTATCGTTATCTTTAGTGTAACTTTTGAAAGCAAAAATAACTTTTTATTTTGGTTGAATTTTAAGGGATTTGTTATTTAAATTAGCTGTAAAAATGTCTTGTAAGCGCTGCCTGGACGACGCAGAAATTGCTGCTCTTGAAAAGCGTGTTAGACGACTTAGATTCACTGGAAAATGTGAGAAAATCGGAAGCTGAATAAATGGAGGATAAGGTTCAACGTGATTTATAAAACAAGCTTGTTGACATCCTTGATGCTGATCAGAATATACCACCGACTTAAGAAAATCCTTAAGAACCTGATAATTTTACTACTTCTGCATATAGCGAATTATAACTCTATATTATCCCACTATAAGAGGTAAAAGTAAGCACTGCTGGACTACACCAGAAGGTCAAAGCGCTAGCCGAATTTCTTCAATGAATATAGTTCGAACGGCAAGAGGACTAATTTGGGAATGTAAATCATTGTACGACCCAATTTCATGTTTCGTTATTTTTTTAAATTCCACCTTTATCGAAAACTTTGCGCGGCAACATTAAAAATTATTTTCCAGATCAAGTAAACAATAATTACAGAAGCAGTGGAGAACAGCCTGAATAACAAAAAAAGAAAATAATGTGGTTTCTGTTCATCAAAAATACGACGTACGTCCAAAATGGTATGTTTAAAATGCAATGCAGCTGTGTGTTGCGACCACAAATATTTAGTTTGTAAATCTTGCATATAATGCTATTTGAATTTATTATTTTTTTTTTGTAGAGATATTAATATCGAAGCAAAGTACAACTAAAGGATTTATTTCAGTTTTAAGAGCCGAACTAAAATCCTTTATAAATAAATCTTTAAGTTGTGATATTTTTTACGACTTATTGCATTTTATTTTTATTATTGTTTCCTGTTTAAAAATTACTTTATTTTAAAAGAAATTGAATAAATAAATGATTTTAACAAAAAAATTTATCAATATTATTTTCCGTGATGTCCTTTAATGGATATAAACTAGCACACGTCTTTCAGGCGTACCGTTGTCTTTTCATTACAAAAAAATAACGTTATCTAACTAGGGTTAAACTTGCAACGTTTAATTTTTATTATTAAGTTATTTGGCCCCTTTTTGTTAAAATTTTGGCAAAAAATGAACATTTTCAAATCCCATCACTGATTTATAAACGTACTTTAAAAAATATATTTATATATATATTGCTATACGAAGATACTAACGTACTTTAAATGTACCATACAACATCCACATGCATGTGCATATATATTTTTAGACATTTTATAGTCTTGAATTTTTATATACTCAAACACGCAAATAGATATGTATGTATACACAATTAAAGAGAATGAGTATATATATTTTTTTAATGCATAATTCTAGGCTTTATACATAACATGACATACTAAATACATACGGACAAGACCAAGTTTATGTAAACCAAAATCAGAACAAAAAATTGGTATTCTACCTTTAAGCAAGCAGCAGTTTTATGGCTTATATACAAACATTTACCTACTACATATGCACATTTATGGCTAAATACAATGGTCTGCAAAATGTTAAATTGTTTGCCTCCTTTAAATAAATATGATGAATATGTAGAGTTGAGTATGCGGAACAGAAGTATATCTCTAGTTTTCTCTGATTACGTACACATCCCTTTTGAAGGACATTTCTTATTTAACCCCCTTTAAAAAGAGAAGTTTCTTCACAATTTTCACTAATTATACTGTCCTAGTTGAAAAAACTGACAAGAGGGGCACTTGACGTTTTAACCTAATTCGGGGACGCTCTCCTCAATCTTCTTACCTCTCTCACCAATAAAAGGGAGTATTGCTGCAACAAGAATTGCAAGTCTGGACGATTGAAAAGGCGAGATGATATGCGAAGCTTTAACATCTCTTTGTTAAGCTCAAAAAGCACACGAAAAATATTGAACTGCCGGAGACAGTATATTCTGATATCGATCGAAATAATTAATTCAATTTAAAAAAGTTATAAGAAATTACCGTTTGAATAAAGAGGATTTTTAAATGCTGTTGCACATCTCACATTCACTTGTGTCCTTTAAGGATTTACTGCGCTAGTCAGGTCCAAGAAATATTGCACTCATAAAATTATTATAGTAACTGATTGTGGGTTATTAACTTCGTTTTTCGTACTGTTAAAATTGAATAAAACTAGTGTTATTTTACGAATAACTCAATTTGTAACATTTATATTTGTTATTCAAAAAAACAAACTATCAAAAAATAATGTTTTCCGTACTTATTCTGTTATGTTGATTGATTTTTTGTCTGTTAAAATATATTTTTTAAAACAAAAACTGTTAAATTTTACGAAATATGCCGTTTTATAAAAAGAAATTCAAAAATTTATGCAAAATCCATTTATTTTAAATTATATGTTTATGTTCCGTTTTTAAAGAAATATTTAGTTGCTTAAAATTAATTGTCAGTTGAATTGAGCACCATATTATTTTGAATGTGCTTTTTTTGATGGAAGGGTCTATACAAAAGACCCCTGGAAATAATTAAACCGTTAGTTTAGTACAACGTCAATTGTCTTCCGCAATGTTTTTTTTTTTTTTTTTTGGTTGCATTGATGAAACTCGAATTAAGTCCATAAACTTCAAAAGTTCCATTTTGTGTGTGATTTTTATGTTTTCTCCTACTTTTGTAAAAAAGTAAAAAGTAGTAATAAAACACAGAAAAAAGTTTTTTATTTATTAAAAAATTGGTTTAAAAAGTATTTAAATTTAATTAATGTGATAATTGAATCAATAATTTTTTTAGTTAAAATAAAATTAAAAATATAATTTTGATCTAATTAATATCTAAGTTGTTTTGAAATAAATTTTTATTTAAAATATTAATTACGGCCCTAATCATGTAAAACGCAACGCAACGCAAAAGAATAACATTTAAAGGACAAACAACGTCATAAATATTTTGTAATTTTGTTGTTACTTTCTGCAGAAATTCATGTACCGTTTTAAAATTTTCAACGCCACAAGATATGCAACGTTTGAAATTTTAAAACACAATGTGAACTTCTGTAGGAAGTAACAACAAAATTACAAAATATTTATGACATTGTTTGTGTTTTCAATGCAATTCTTTGGCTTTAGGTTGCGTTGTACATGATAAGGGCCTAAATATCTAAAATTATTAATTGATTTTTTCGTTTAAAATAAAATAATTTAAACTTGTAGAATTGTTGTTGGGAATTGTCAATGACCCCTATTATGTACGTCGCTGTCGACGTCGACATTAATATTTAATTGTTGTCATATCACTTTGACGTTGATTTCGTATATTAAAAGAAAGTTGTGTCGACTTTGACTAGTTATAATTTGACAAAAAAATCCCATTTTCATTATTTTTCTATTATTTTTGTTTTCGCTATTTCGGCAAACTCTTCCAAATTTCGCAATTTTGCCTAGTTTTGTTGCACTTTGAGGCTATTTTAGCAAACTTTTCCGAATTTTCGCGTTTAATTTACTAATAACATTTGTGCTCATAACTTCTTTTAAATAAAATTTTTTTTTTTTTGTTTTAACGTATTTAATAAATATATTTACATTCTACCCAAAATTCTTTAACCTTCATTTGAGTCGTCGCAAAATTTTCTGTCGACTTAAACAGAAACAATTCTACTCGACTTCGACCTAAAAGCACCTAAGAAAATATCAAGGGACTGTCAATAGAAATCGATTATTGTTAATAACGAATCAGAAAATACAATAACTGTTCCGGTGCCGTCGACTTTCATAATAGGGGTCACTATTTAATTAAATAAACTAACACATTGTTTGAAGTGGCAAAGTCTTTTGATCATTTTTTTTAATTAAAATTAAAAATATCATTTATTAAAAAAAAAAAAAAATTCATAATTTTACAATTTTTAGTAATCAATATAATCATTTTGGTAATAGGTGCAAAATCAACAACTTGTTTGCTTGATATTATGAATTTGGTATAAATTTGGGGATTAGAGACAATTTTTAATTTTTTCTGTGAATATTTATTTGTTTTTAAAAATATAAATATAATTTAGATTCATTTATGCGCCAATATGTACCAGTATAAACCAAAATACATTGGCAAAAAGCAAAAAGGAACTTTAATTTTGACACATAAAAACTGATCAAATTAATTTTGAAAAAAATCGTTACAAATAGATTCTATTACACCAAATTCTGATAACAATTCTGATTCAAACATAAAATCAATAAGATCTGTTTCCTTGACAGCCAAATACATTTTTTGGTCATTTATAATTCTGATTCGGCTAACAATCAAATTCCACAACAATACGATTTATATTCTACTAATTTTGCATTTATATTTATAATTACATTTTAGAGTTATTAGTCCATAACTGACCATCCGACTAACATATACAGGGTTCACTTTTGCAAGTTGGTTTTTCTCGAGAATCTCGCGTATAGATTGTTTTTCATAGAGGTACAGAACTTTGAAATGGAATAAAACAAAGACAAATTTTTTAAATTGACATGAAATATACTTTATTCGAAAGATAATCTGCTGGCATTATAATTTAAATATGACTTCTGGCATATGACCGCCACCGCTGGCTAGGACGTAGTCTTATTTGGAGGTCCAATTTTCGCTGACTTTTTTCAAAATGTTTGGCCATATATGGGCAATAACGCGGCGAACGTTGTCCTTCAAGTGGTCAATCGTTTCGGGATTATCGGCGTAAACTAGAGACTTCACATTTCCCCACAGAAATCGCTCGATCTTAGAGGCCAATTCACGGGTCCGAAATGTGAAACTTTTGCGGTTACCAAACGTTTCGTTCAATAAATCAATCGTCTTGCTGAAACCACAGCTCCTGCACATCATGGTTGTTCAATTGATGAGCGATAAATTCAGTAATCATGGCTCTATAACGGTAACCATTGACTATAACGTTCGAACAAGCATGATTCCACCAGCCCATAAAGCACATCAAATCGTCAGTTTTTCTGAATGTAACGGTGTCTCAACTTATACTTGAGGATTATCATCACTCCAAATACGGCAATTTAGGTTTATTGAAGTATCCATTCAACCAAAAGTGGGCTCCATCGCTAAACAAAATTCACGCAATACGTATTTCGAAGAGAACCATGAATTTCAAAATAAATTTGCACAATTTGGAAGCGTTATTCAGGCGTCAGTATATACATGTTGTAATAGAGCCAAACTTAATATGAATCGCTTGACAGCTGACAAAATGGCCGCCAAATAAACAAGGCTTGGCAACTTAAAGTTGTATACCTCTATAAAAACACCCTTTGTATACCATAAATTTGCCACGAATAATTCTTACTTAAACGTACACCTCGGTAGATAAATTATTGACCATAGATATCATTCGGGGTCCACACAAAACTACTTTCTTAATTGTATAATAATATTTTACATATCTCTATCTATATACATACATATTTGCAAGTGGATCTCGATCAGAAAACATTTTTCTTTTAAAATATAAGCCGTTCGTTAATTAAAAATCATTTTTAATCACTGTCTTAAAATGATTTTTTTTTTTTTAAATTTTATCTTAATATTTAAAATTGAATACTTAAAGTATTTTCACCTCTATTTTCCTTAATATTCTAAACGAATACTTGCCCAAGTATTTTACTCTGTTAGTACAGCAAAATTTTGTACACGTTATTTTTTTAACTCTTCTTTTTTTAAGTTAGAACTACAATCCAAATCGTGCATAATTATGCGCTGAGTGCAGTTTTCTATGCACATGAATTTTGCAAAAAAAAAAAAAAAAAAAAAAAGAGGAGATTTAAAGAAAATGAAAAAATGAGTGGCCATAATAAAAGTTTGGAACGTATAGAAAGTTTTGATAAAATACAAGTGAATTCATGGCCTAAAGCAAGAAAAAAGGGTAAGATATAATTTATTTCTTTGTAAAACATTGCGATGTTAGCCTAATTTGTTAAAGGTCAACACAACGCTAAGTAAAATGTGTGTGTTGCTTTCTGTGCTCTTTCCACATTGAGTGCTTTTTAGGCTTATGTATGAGTTTCAATTGCTAAAGAGACGACAGAGCTCATATTGAAAAGATATACCTTTCTCTTAATCAGGCATGTTTTTAAAGATTTGACAATGTATCACGGTGGCAGTATATTACATATTACAACCAAAATTTTTGAAAAAGTTACCAAATATAAAAAATTATTATCAAATTTAAAGTGCCTTCTGTTAATTAAAAAATAACATTAAAATATATCTTATGTTGCATTTTAATACAAAGGTTATTTCCAATTTATAGCTTAATAATAATTGCAAATGTTATTCTTAAATATACTATTAAAAACATTCTTACTAATAAATGAAATAATGACGAGAAACTTAAACTAAAAGTTTTAATTTATTGCAGCCTGTTTCATAAAACATAATTTTGTTTTGTAAGAGTAAAACCCGTAAAATTTTCATTACAAAATTAATTTTATTAAACGTTTATAAATTGAATTTTTCTGAATATGGCCTTCACAATAAACGAAATTTGTACTTCATTGTTATAAAAAACAAAAAAGGAAACATTAAATTGTTTTCCGCTTTAAAATTGATGAGATTTTTCAATCCTTTTGGTGATGGAAATTTTTGTTTTTTTTTTTGTAAATATCTTCTAATTTAAATGTATCTTAAGTTTTACAAAATTGGATATAACATTTTTTCTCTTCTTTGTAGATTTTATTTTAAATATATAATTGTTATTATTACTGTTTCAAAATTGTTCCATTTGAATTTTTTCGTGAAATATTGGCGAATATAAATACAAAGTACATTCATACGCGAAAATATGACTGACAGTCAAACGTTTTTTTTTTTTTATTATAAATTAAAAATATTGCCAAATTATTATCTTAAAAACACAAAACAAATAGACATACCCTAAAGTTATAACAAGAAAACAAATTTTTAATCTTTACATAAATCAGCAAAGGCAAAACGGCTAAGAACACTTTCCTTCTCTGTTTGTCAATCGCTTTGATAAATACACCATTTGAAGTGCAGAAGTACACAATATATATTTTATTAAAATCTGAGAAGGCAAATTCAGTTATCTCATATCTCCAAAACTAAAAGAGATACGAAAAAAATTAATACTTATCGTTTTGGACTAGAAAAATAAGCGGACATGTAATGGTACTTTTTGGAAATTCGGACCTTTGTATTGAGTAAACGGGTATTACCTGTATTTTGGAACTTCTTTGACTTTCCATCCATCTTTTAAGGCAACATACATAGAAATAAAGATTATACCAAATTCGTAATTTATCTAAAAAAAAAATACAACTATTACTGTGGTTCTTTTCTTACAAAACAGTTTTGACATAAACGTATTAAATTATGGCTCCCACTACAATATTGAAATTTTTGATACTCCAATGGAGAGAGAAACAAGTACTAAAATGTGGAAAAACGGGAAATAAAATTTCTTTGTTTTACTTTTCCGTGGTGTATGTTATAATTTTTGAATTTTCCATTGAATGTAGAAGTATAAAATTATATGTAAAGGGTCCTGAGTGAATGAGAACGGGTACTTTATGAATTCGTTATATGTATTGGACTTAGAAACATGAATTTACTAATGCATGATCCTGAGTGAATAGGAAGCTGTGAGGGGACCTTTATGGTACTTTTTCGTTCCACAGCTGGTACTTTTTAAATTTTTGTTAATATTGGACCTATTGTTTGTTCGTCAACTGGTACTATTTGAATTTTCGTTATATATATTGGACTTTGAAACATGAAATTAAGAATGCATGATCCTGAGTGAATAGGAAGCTGTAAGGGGGACTTTATGGTACTTATTCGTTCCACACCTGGTAATTTTTAAATTTTTGTTAATATTGGACCTATCAACATAAAATTAATCAAATAATGTATGTATGTAATAAATTTATGTATCATCCTTCACCTGGCCACCTTAATTTGATTATTGACATCTACATTTCTATAAGGAATTTCTTGTCTTTTCTGTCTGTTTGTACATCAAAGTTAAAGTTTATCTATTTTTGCACGTTTTAACATTTATAAAAGTGCGATAACTCCACATCACTTCACATTTTCCTCCAATTTTTTTTTTAAACGTTTTCTCTGAAGAGCTGGCAAAACTAACAGTCTAAAAATGAGCTAAAGAAGAAAAAAATCTAAAACAACGAAATAAAAAAGGAGCGTTTCTGATGGTGTTGGTTAGTGGTTGGTGGTATTCATCGCATCAGTTTGATTAAGAAACATGATGAAAATATGTCAGTGAAGGCAACTTAAATACTGAAAAATTCAACATAAATTATAACAGAAAAATCTAAAGGAATTTTTTTAATTTTGTTTTAACTTTAAAGGCTGTTAAGGCTATCCTTAGTCTTAAGTTTGCAGGTAGAAACATTTAAATATCATGACAATAAAAGGAAATCATATTGTAAGGAAGTCATAAAACCGGATGTAAAAAAGTGCAAAAAAATTTTGTATTATGAAGTTTTTTTTAGAAAATGTATTGAAGGTTCCATTATCCCTTCACACAAGGATTTAAGTATTTAGGTTTATCACACATGCTGAAATTTACTTCAAAGTAGACCGGCATTTTGACATATAATATTTATTTATATAATATAACAACTGGCAAACACAAATTTTATATATTTTAATTAATGAAAATATTTTTACGAAAGTAACTTTAGTTAAGAATTAGTTTAATTTATTTGTTATCTTGTATTTATTAGTTATTTTGTATATGTTAGTAATTTTATTAGTTTAAATTGTTATTGTATAAATTATGCACATTTCTAATGTAAAAATCACTGTTTAGGATTTCTAGTACAAATGTAACGTTAAAATTGTTATGCATAATTGTACTTCAACCCCACTGTAATTTTCTCGAATATTCGATAATAATCTTGACATTATTGTTAATCCTTAAAGTATGCATAAGTTTATTGATGTTTAAAAGCTCAATTTAAATTCAGCCATTGTGTTAATGTACAAAGTTAACGCAGATAACTATAGATGCATCAGTTAATTAACATATTGGCCGTTAAGGGTCGACATAAACGTATTAAATTGTGGCTCCCACTACAATATTGAAATTTTTGAAGTTTTTAGATTTAGTATTAATAAAAATTCAAAAAGTACCAAGGTACTAAAACGATCTCTCTTACAGATACTCATTCACTCAGGATCTTGCATGTTTAATTTTATGTTTTTAGGTCCAATGCTAACGGAATTTCCAAAAGTTAAACTTTAAGAACAAAAAGTACCAAAAAGTTCCTTCTTATAGATTCTCACCCACTCAAAATAATGCATGTTTCGCTCTATGTTTCTAGGTCCAATAGTAACGAAAATTAGAAAATGTACCAGTTGTAGAACGAAAAAGTACCAAAAAGCTCTCCCTTACGGATTCTTATTTACTCAGACCCATACACGTTTAATTTTCCAAAAACAACAAATGAGAAACAAAAAAGTACCTACACAGAAAAAAGTGTTATCAATTAAAAAAATGGTTAACAAAGTATTTAAATTTAATTAATATGATTATTCAGTCAAATATTTTTTTTTCGTTGAAATAAAATTAAAAATGTAATTTTGATTTAATTAACATAGTAGTTGTTTTGAAATAAATTTTCAATTAAAATTTTAATTAAATAACAAAAAATCTTAATTGACTTTTTTCGTTTTGTTGTTGGGAATTGTCAATATTTATTTAAATAAATTAACACATTGTTTGAAATGGCAAAGTTTTTTGATAATTTTTTTAATAAAAATTAAAAATATCACTTATTGAAAAAAAAAAAATATTCACAAATTTACAATTAATTAATATAATTATTTTGGTAATAGGTGCAAAATCCACAAATTGTTTGCTTGATATTATGAATTTGGTGATTGGATAAAATTAATAATTTTTTTCTGTGTACATTTTTCATCGCATAGGTTCTCATTTACTCAGGACCCTGCACCTATCATTTTATGTTTCTAAGTTCAATGTTATAGAAAATTTAAAAATTACCAAATGCAACATGGAAAAGTTAGCAAAATTCAATTTTGCATATTTTCCCTATTTGATACTTTTTTTCTCCCCATTGAAATATAAAAAATTTCAATATTTTAGTGGGAGCCCTTAACTTAATGCATTGTTATTAACTTATGGAGAAAAATGTTTTGTAAGAAAATACCAAAAATAGCTACGATAGTCACCCCTTAAACTTTAGAATTTCGAAAAAGTACCAAATTTATAACTGTATTTTTAGATAAGTTAAGCATTTGGTACAATCTTTATTTTTATGAATATTGGCGTAAGAGATAGATTGGATACAAAAAAAATTCCAAAATACAGGTTATATCCGCTTAATACTCAAAAGGGCCGTATATAAAAAAAGTACCAGACACCTTATTTTTCAATGAACAACGATAAGTTTTTTTGTATCCCTTTTAGTTTAGGAGATATGAGCTTAGCGAATTTATCCGTTTTTACTTTTTTTATCCCCTCAGATTGAGCACATCTGTAAGTAATTAGCTTTCAAATGGTGAATGTTTTGTTCAAATGGGTTGACAAACAAAGGAGGAAAGTGTTCTTAACTGTCAACTGTTTTGCCTTTGCCGACTTATATTTATTTATATATCTGCAAAATAATTGAAAACAATTTTTTTTATTTGAAACGCTAAGATTTAAAAAGTACTAAAAGAGAAAGAAGTTTTGGTCATTTGCAGTTTGGTAAGACAATAAAATATTAGATCTCGTAATATTGATGAAATATTAGGCCCAAAAATTTATAAATCAATAACTTATGTTCGTGGGTTTTCGGAAATTGGAAAACTCGAAGATATATATACATACATATCGCACTTAATCAGTAAGCGGGTATTAACTAAAAATGTAAAAATTTTCAGTAGAAGCAAAAAAAATTTTAATTAATCATTGAAGGCATATAAAAAACAATTTTAAAACTAATCGTTTCATTACCAAAAAGTATGCATATTTGTACGGCGGGTAAATATGAATATAACATTTAAATTTTTTCAAAAAATTAAAACAAAAAATTTTTTTGAGTTAATACCCTCTTTTTGATTACGTGCGATATGACAAAAAGAAATACGGAATGGCACATAATGTGAATACTAACGTTGGGAGATTATTCACAAAAACTAAGAATATATTAGAAAAAATCGGATATGTCGAATTTAGTTTAAATATTACCATGCGGTGACAATGATAACGAAACATTTGGGAAAATGTATGTATGAGGAACAGGCAGGCGCGGATTCAGGTGGGGTGAAAAAATGAAATTCCCCCCCCCCCCCTAAATTATAACAATATGTTTTGCTTATTTCGATAATACACGAATTTTCGAATGTACAAAATTTTTGGAAATCCCATCAAGTTTTTTTTTTGTTTTTTATTGAATCTCTAATCAAATTTTCAATAAGTATCCAAGTATTTATCCTAGTAGTTATTTATTATATATTTCTAATGAAACATCTGGTTTACTGTATTTAAATAAATATTATTCTACATGCAATCCCAGCAAGTGCCATCTATATCCGAAAAATAGACGTTTGGGTTGAAAATGCGAGCGGTTGAATTATTAATAAGCCTTAGTATATGCATTCTACCTTCCCATATATACACATGAAAATATGTATGGGTCTAGTAAGAGTTCACCAAGGAAGAATTAAATAACTGTCAAATTTCAAGTGCATTAATAAGAAAAGTTCTTTGATATACAAAAATACATAAAAATGAGTGAAACAATGGTGAGTCCGTAATTTTTTTTTTTTTTTTAATATAATGTACCTTTATAAGTTATATCATTACCTTCAGTCGAAAAGGATGTAGTCCAATGTATAAATTTTATATGAGAGAGAAAAAACTTTCTAAGTTCTTTAGTTATGAATATATTTTAAGTCTGTAAATCCAGTTTTGCTTCATTGCCGACTCTTTATTGGCTTGCAAACCAACTGAAAATAATACATTTATGTTTCACGTAGCTTTTTATGATTTATCACCTTTTCTATTATATATTTTATACTTTTAATGTACATTTTAGTATGTCAATTTGCAAAAAATAAAATATACTATAAAATTATTTTATTTATTTCAATGTTGACTATTAACAAATATTAACAAATTTTTTTTGAAAATTTCAAATTTAATGGGCCCTAGCGCTTTTTCTTTAGCATTTTTGGACTTAGAACTTTTACATATCGTTGCAAAACAAGAACTAGAAAAAAAAAATATTTCTATTTTTTCCGCAAACGATGTATTTTTGTTTACTCTATTGAACTGCATCAAAAACTTAATTTTCAAAAATTGTGGTATTAGCGCATTTACGACTGAAGGTACATATGTATGTATGCATGTGCAGCCAAAATTATTTTTGTCTTTCCATTGTTATAAACTTTAAAATTCCTTTCTAAATAAAAATAATTTAAATATAAAATTTAGCTGTAATCAACTTAAACCAGAATAATTATATATGTATCTTTAGATTAAAACCCAAACAGTTCGACTAAAATTCATAACTTAATTTTAAAATTAGTGAAGCATATGCCTTCTTCCAAAATTTTGTTAACAATTGCATATGAATTTTTTTGGTCTAAAAATTGGTCAAACAATTTAGTATGATGTAGTCAAGTAAATTGTTCCAATTAAAAAAAAAACATTAAAAATAAATAAAATTATTTTTAAAGCCAAAACGTTATTTAAAAAGATTAATTTATTTTAATTTATATTGAACTGATCTTATATTCTATTTTACTTTATTGTTAATTTTAATAAACTTTTAAAAACAAATTTTTTACTTGTTTTGTACCATAAAAAATTCCCCCCCCCCCCCCCTATGGCTCAAGCTGGATCCGCGTCTGGCAAGAGGGAATAAACTAAAAACTAGAATAGCAGGACATGAACATGAGTGAACATAAAGGAGTTATAATTTCGAACAAGGAACAGCGTTGTCAACACATTGTATGGATTTTTATCAATATCCAGATTTCTTTTTTGAAAAAGGAAGTTTATACAAAGCGTAGATAAATGTTAGAAATATAACAGGCCAATAATGTTTCATTTGAGAAAAGAACCTATTTTAAAAACAGATACAGATGGCATAGCTCAGATTTATAGATTTGTATACATACCGCACTGGTTCCTCTAAAGGGGGTTAACACAAAATTTATAAATTTTCAGTAGGGACAAAAAACTGTTTTCTGTTTATGTGTACTCTTATATCACAAAGGGGGATACAATTGTTTTTTTTTTCTTTTTTTTTTTTTGACAAAATATCTACTAGAGAAAATGATGTAGGATTTTTGCAGTGGGTAGATATGACCACTGTACATAAATTTCTTGCATAAAATGAAAATTGAAAAATTTTGAGTTGACTCTTTAAGAGGAACCAGTGCGATATGTATGTTGAATAAAAATATATATATTTATTGACGGAAAGGGAAATTAAAAATATCTTTAGAAATTTTAAATTTTTTTCATATCCCATTTTTAATTTTCTGTTAAGTATTATTGAATGAAATGTTTAATATCGTTAGCTGAAATGCAAAAAGGCGTAACTAGCAAAAATATAATTTTGCAGGAGAAGCAAAAACCTTTGTTTACTGAAAACTATAAAAATTTCTTACGAAGTTTTTGCTCACGCCAGAAAAACATGCATTGATAAGTCGTCCATGAAATTCTTCAAACAATTTCAAAGAAAGCAATTTCATTTTATTTTGTAAGAAAAAAATGTGGGATTACGGCGTTTTGCATTTATCAAATAAAACACTTGTTGTTACGTCCCATTGTTTTTTGTTAATAAAAGCTTCATTTTTGATCGCAGAAGTGTAAAATTTTGTCAAGACATTCTTAATGTCATTTATAATTACCAATCAAAAACTCGATTTTTATTTTTTTTTTTTTGTTAATAACGCCTTTTTGCATTTTAGCTAACGATATAGACTTTCTATCAATTGTCAAAATATAATTTAATATGAAATTTTCATTGGTATTAAGAATAAAGAAAAAAAATATTAAAGTGCTCTTCTAGAGTGGTCTTTATATAGGGCCTATGGTAAATTACGGACCGATCTCCAAGATTTTTTGTGGTATATTTTTAGTCACACAGAACGAATTTTTGTAAAACTTCTTATCAGTCCGTGTTTTGTGCCACTATTTATGTCATCAGTTTTTTATTGTGGTGGTTCTACATTATTCAAATGTCTTATGCTGCTGAGCCGATTTTGCTGAATTTCGCAAACTGCTCAAGAGAACATGAAACAATTTTTTTAAGTCGTTCGAAAGCATAATTTCAACAGACGGACATGACAAATGAACTTAAAATGACTCAACCACCCAGAATATATATATTTTTTGGTGTTTAAGATACATATTCAAAAATTTTCATACGGAATGACAAACTAAGTACACACTCAATCACCACTAGCGGTGGAGGGTATAGACAAACCTAAAACTTTACAAATGGTAGCGCTACTTTCAAAACAAATGCCATTTTGTCAGTGATGCCACAATAATAATAATAATATGACTTATTGCAACTTTTCTAGTGGAGGAACTAAAATAAATGAAAGATGTAGTATGGAATGAAATTAGATATGAACATCTTGTAAAGATGTAACTCTTTAGCCCCATGTATTGCTTATAGGAAGATGCTAACTTCACCTCTTCGCAAATTGATGGTAGGTGTTTGTGTATTCGTATTGCGTACGTTGCTCGGGAGCCTATTGTGAACTAAATTCGATTTTAGACTGCGGCGAAAAAGCTGATAGAACGACTTTTATGTTGGTGTTATGCCGGACCTGATTTGGTTTGTTCACAATAGTACATTTCTATCAGTTCAATTAAAAAACTTTTGTTTGCAAATTTAAAAAATGAAAATTCTTGTTAGGGATTTTAAGAAAAATTCTTCACAACGGAAAAAACCGAAGTAAGGAAAAAATATATATAAAGAAAATTAAAAAAAAAATGGATAATTAGTAACAGCAAATTTCGATCCACAAAAAATACCATTGGTTTAAAGATTGAGGTTAGACTGCCAGCAGTCGCGACGCAGTGGTGGAAAAGGTAAAACTGCTATGAATTCCAATTATGAGTACGGGGTTGTTCTCGTATCATGTAAATTCGACCCGAGTTCAAGTCCCGGTTCAGTCAAGAAAAATTATTGATAAATTTAGTTAACCAGGGAGAACAAGATAATCAGCACGACGTTGATACTTACAATATTAAAATGATAACGCTAAATGTGCGTCTTCCGACTCTTGTTTTAAGTGTTGCCACAATACTCTAAATCAGCTATGGGCACCACTACATTGAAAGCTTTGCATGTGTGGCATTGTATTCGTTTGTTTATGTTTGCATTTGTTGGTTTTTGTACATTTGTACGCTTTGTTTTTTTCTCATTTCATGACATGCGACGCACGTCTGCTTCGTTCGAAATTTTCTGCTAGACTAAGCACAATTTATTTTCTCTGCTTCGCTCATCAATTTTGTATATGTACACATCGTTCGCTCTTTTTGCATTTGCCCATAGCTGCTCTAAATTTAAATTTACAATATTGGATTCACGAATTTACAACGCAGTCACAACATTTAAATGATAACGCCATATAACCGTCTTCCGACTATTGTTTTCAATATTGTCGCAAAACCGTAAATTTAAATTTACAACATTGGATCAATAAACATAAAATGTAAATATTAATTTAATGATGAAATAATAGATATTACTCTTTTACATAAATAATTACATGTAATGTGCCTACGGATTTAACTACATAAATTCGTTAAATCAACAAGCAAAATTTTGCAGTAAATTTGTATATTTTTTCTTACCAAAAATAGTTTTTTGTTTAAATTTTAATACGACACTAAATAGTAAATTAAGACTTTATTTTCGTTTATACAGCCTTGTAGCGGTATAGAATTATTAAAAACTCGGTTGTAATTCTGTATCTAAGAGTCCACACAGAACTATAAACAATCTTCTTGTTTTAGGGTGCAGAACTGCAGGGCTCTAAAAGATGTGGGATGATCTTTTAAAGAAGATTGTCATTATAACCACTCATATGAGCGATTATAATGTTAGAAATTTGGAGAACAAAGAAATAAAAAGAGAGGGTATGGAATTATTTCCTTTCTCGCTATTAAGTTAGGGGTAATAAATGTCTAAACATTAGTTTAGACATCGGCATTAGGAAGTTATGGCTTAGGTCTTGTATATGCAGTATTGGAGCGATATAGTTTTATTGTAAATACGACATTGCGAAACTAAAGTATATTTGTATTAAGTGTGTTGTACCGGTGTAGTTTTTGTAAAAACAGTATTAAAAAACTAAGGTTCAATAAGGTACAATATTTTTGGAATAGTCAACATTTTGTATATACAGGGTCGCGGCGGTACATAATATTTAGAAGAGTCGTAATTTCTGCCTGGGTAATTTCAAGTTGTAAAATTCCTTTCCTTGATTGAAATAATTTAATGAAAAAAGCCTAATTTAAAATAAAAAAAATCAAATTTGGATTACAAATCATAAATAGTTGGAATAAGCACAAGAAACTATTTACTAAAAAAATTAATATATAGTAGAATTTAATAAAAAGTATTCCAATATTATTTTCCAATATCTAAAATTTGTTCATAAGTTTTTAAATTTCCTTAAACATTTTACACGTAGAATGACAAAAATATGGGTTTCGTAAATATTTTATACAAAAAGTTTCGTACCTTAAAAATTATATACATTTATCATAAAATTTTAATTTGCCCATTAAAATTGTTAGTTACGATAAACATCTCTTACAAGAATTTTATAT
Source organism: Pollenia amentaria (assembly GCA_943735925.1). Classification (NCBI taxonomy): domain Eukaryota; kingdom Metazoa; phylum Arthropoda; class Insecta; order Diptera; family Polleniidae; genus Pollenia; species Pollenia amentaria. The sequence continues at coordinate 144,190,776 of OX031009.1, read as the reverse complement.
AAAGTACAAACTAAAATAATAATGAGGAATTCATCACAATTACAGTATTAAATGTTTGTATTTAAAATAGTTAACTTTTAACAAAAATTAAATGTAAAGTAAAATTTCTTTCATATTCTCATTTTTTTCGTCCATTTAGTTCTCACAATTATCTCGTTGGTTTGGTTACTTAAACAATTTGAATTGCAAGAAAATGTTGTGAAAAGAAATGGATATCCTGCTGCATTTGAACCCTTAATTGCGGCATAGATTTACATGGTTTTTTCCATTTAACTTGAAATACCAATTAAAAATGCCCTCCAATGAAAGGAAAATGTTAAATGTAGAACAAAGACAATACGAGTGCGTATATAATAGTGGCTGAATTGCCAACAATAAGACGCAGATACAATTAAACTTTTCTTTTTTACAATTAACATAAATTTTATTGGCTTAAAAGTCCTTTTTTATGTACAATGTATATTAAGAAAAGGTGCATTACGACATAAATAACTTTTAGGAAAATTAACATTTAATTCAGTCGTTAAAATAAAACTAAAATACTCGTAAAATTCATTTAAAACTTTTATTTTCATTTTAAATTTTAAAACATATCGTAAATATTATCGGAATAGTATTTACATAATTAATTTAAATGTTGTAAATATTTTCTAAAAAATATATTAATATAGTATGAGGGAGTTTACACGGTGTCTATTCAGACATGTCTGACAAACACGTCTGTTTTGTTTGTTGGCGATCGGGGTAGAGAAGAAAGAGGGGTTGCCAAACAAACACGAAATGAGTTTTCATGTTTGTTTTTATGAATGTTCATGTATTTTGATTTGTATGTATATGTATATTAGACAATTAGACATGAAAACAGACATGTTTGGATAGACATCGTGAAAAGACAAAAGGTTTTTGGTAGCATGTTCAAAAGAAAATGTCAAAAAAAGACATGTCTGAAAAGACTCCGTGTAAACTATGGCTAAATGTTTTGAGAAAAATATTAAAATATCGTAAATATTTTCTAATAATTATTGTAATATCGTCAATATTTTCTATAGAATATTTCGATAGCGGTATAGATTGTTCAAAAAATATTAATATCGTAATTATTTTCAAAAATATATTTCAGTAGGGTAAATATTTTTTCGAAAATATTTCAGTTTCGTTAATATTTTCTAGAAAATATTTTGATATCAAAAATATTTTGGTTTAATTTGGTCGTAAATACAATTTACTAAAAAGTATTTTCCTTACTTTAAAATATTAAAATATTTGCTTAAACATTTTTTGATATTGTAAATATTTTTAGAAAACATTTAAACTTCGTAAATGTTTCAATATCGTAAAAATTTTCTTAAAATATTGTAAAATCGTAAATTTTAAAGAAACTATTTTAATATCGTTAATATTTTCTATGTCGTAAATACTTTATTTCGAAATATTTCAATATACATATCGCACTATTAAGTCAAAATTTTTATTTTTTCCACTTTTTAAGTATGTAAGATAAAAATAAGTTTAGTTAAAAAAGTTATTATATGTTATAGGAATTTTCTTTAGTTAAACTATTTGTTTATTATTGTAAATATACGAGTAGTTTTTGAATTATGTTTATAGATAGGAAATTTTTTCAGTTTATATGAATTGTTATACTTTAGTTATATATTATTGTTTTGTTATTATGTTTTTAAAAATTTTTTTTATGTAAAATAGGTTTTTGAATTTAATTTATGACAAACAATTTGTTCATAATTTTGTAATTGTTTGTTTGTTACACGCGGTTCAGACGATGATTTTTTCCATGTTTTTTAAGACATGATTTTGGTGTTTGTCGGCGAACGATGTAGAGAAGCAAGCGGGGTAGAGAAAAAAACACGTTTTCTGATCTATGCGTCTCTTTTTATATTTTTCTTTGCACCCATTCGTATTTTTGTTATGTTGCTTCATTTTAATTTTTATTTTAATGTGGCAACATCTCTTAACAATACAAAACATGGAGCGCATTAAAATTGCTTGTTTTTTTTATAAATAAGCAAGTAAAGAAAAATTACCGATAATGGGGAAAAATCAATCCTAAAATCATGGGGAAAAGATCTTCGTTTGAATCTGTTGTGTTTTTGGAAGCAACTTTCAAAAGGAATTAAAAAAAGACATGATTTTTAAATCATGGTCTGAATCTAGTGTTAGTTAAATAAAATTTTGTTAATTTCCTGAAGATGCTAACCAAAGGTTAGTGAAATATTGATAAAAATATATAAATAAAATATTTTATAAATAAAAAGAACTCAAGCTTAAATAATTCAAAATAATTATAAAAAAAGAAAGGTCAAATAAGACTAATGCCCGTAATTTCTACTAACAGATATCTGGTCGGGTTCGTACCTAACATTTATCTTTACTTATCCGGTAACACTATTTTGTCAATTTCAACGTTAAATTGGCCCACGCGAATTAATTACCGAAAATCGATGGTGTAAAATACACTACACTTTAACCCGTAGGTAAGAAAGTGGTTTTAAAATTCTTTACACCATATATTTCTATACACAGCTAGATATCTATTTGTAGAAATTACGGGAATAAGTAGTTTAAAATATTTTAAAATTTAACAGTTTTTTTCTTATATCTTTCATATTTTTTATAAAGTATTGTAATTCATTTACGATATTATGATGTATTATTTTAAGAAAATTTTATTATCGTAAATATTTTTAGAAAATTTTCTTAGATTGTAAATATTTTCTAGAAAATATTTTAATATCCAATATTTCTTCAAAATATTTTAATAGCGTTCAAATTTTGTAGAAAATATTTCATTATCGGAAAACTAAATTAAGATATCATAATTTTTAATATAATTTTTTTTAGCAAAATTTTCAACATCGTTAAATTTCCAAATTTTTTTTTTAATTCAACTGTCCTTGTATCGTAAAATTTCTTTTGAAAATATTAAAACTAATATTGAAAAACATGAAAAACAGAAAAATGTACTTTGGACTTCAAGATGAATTCTTGACAAAAATTACGAAAAACAGAAGTAACGAAGAACATGTATGTTAATCAATTAAAATAGATAATCATTCAAAACAAATTTCGATCTACCAAAATTGAAATACAATTTGGTTTAAAGATTGATGTTTGACTAGTAACTGCCATCCGTCGTCAATGGCGGTGATTTTAAACGGCAAACCCCTCTGAGGAGTTCGTGTGGTTACAATCGAAACATGTCAGGGTAACCTGTCCGTGAAAACCTGGGTTCAATTCCCAGCTCAGTCAAGAATGAAAAAATGTCAATAAATTTTAATTCGCTTCATGTTGTAAAATTCCTTTCTTCATAAAAATATTTAAATGAAAACAAAATTTAATGAACTTTATTTAGCCTGATTAAAATATCAAAATTTGGATTAAAAATCATTAACAGTTCTATAAAATAACCACAATACTAAATAATTATAATTAATATTTTAATTATAAAATTTTTTTTATTTCCAGATTTAACTAGCGGCGGTGTTTCAGGGCCCTTTGATGCTTTTAATAATTTTGATGAATTATCAACGACAACAACCACAACATTTCCGCCTTATACACACCCCCAATGGATTGAGCCATATTTTGATCCCACAACGCCGCGTAATGTAACGGCCCTTATGGGAAAATCGGCATATCTGAGTTGTCGGGTTAAAAATTTAGGAAATAAAACTGTAAGTAGCAATTTAAATTATAGAATTTGTAAAATGGTATTTACATTTAACAGTTTTTAAAAACAATGTGATTAAACAGAAAAAGTTTAATATCCTTAGAAATACGATTCAGTTTAATGAGCTCATTAATACAATAACAAACATTTTAACAATTATTTTAACTTATTACCATATTGTGTAAGATGTATATATTATTATTATTAAGTATGTGTCTGTGTTTTTGTTATTTACAAATTTAATAGAATACACACAGATGTCGTCACCATTAATGCAAATGGTTGCAGATAATCAAAAATTAGAAATATAGATTTAGTTTAACTAGTGTTTTCCTAGTGGTCGACATTCGACCATAATTATTCATGCAAATATGAAGAAAACATTAAAATAAGTATACATAATACATTTACATGTTTCGAGCATTTGTTTTTTTTTTTTTCTTATTAGTGGATTGATTTGTCGAACGACCAACCTCCCTTAATATATTATATTCAAAGCCTTGAATGGTTAGTTCAGTTTTGTAACTTCTATAATATAAAAAAAATCAGAAAGTGCTAACTGCATATCAAAAATTTACAAGAAATCTATCTGGATTTTGCTTGTTTAATTTTATGTTTCTACGTCAAATACTAAAGGAAATTCAAAAAGTACAATTTGAAGAACAAAGTTTTGATCATATATGTTCTCATTCACTCAGGACCCTGCACCTATAATTTAATGTTTCTAAGTTCAATATTATAGAAACTTCTAAAGCTACCACATGCAGTACCACAGAAGTAAAAGAAAGAAATTTAATTTCCCTTTTTTCTTTTTCCTTTTTTGTGCTTTTTTTCTTGCCATTGAAGTATTAAAAAAATTCCAATATTATAGTTAGAGAAAATTGAAAAAGTACCAAATTATTATTTTATATAATCGTTATTTCTAGCATTATTGGTTTAAAAGAAAGATGGGGTGAAAAAAAGTCCCAAAAGGGCCAAATTTTAATAAAGGACCAGACACTCGTCCACTTATTTTTCTATTGAAGAGCGATTAGTATTAAATTTTTTTGTATCTCTTTAAGTTTTGAATATGAGGTCACCGAATTTAACCTTTTTTAACCAGATTTTAATTAAATATATATTGTGCACTTCCGTAAGTACATCCCTTTAAAATTTATTTGTCTTTGCCGATTTATACCAAGATCATAAAACTACATGTTTACGAAAATTTAGCCCCTGCGATAATAAATTCTTCATTATTATTGATTTTGTAACTTTTTTCGCTTCACCTGAAAAAAAAACAAAAGTGTAGTTGCGTCCGTTTGCATTTAAGGTGACGATGGTAATAATGGGTACACATACAGTGTATCTTATAAGTTTGAAGATGTTGTTAGTAATCTCAAATGTTTACTGGTCCATTTATTAAGATTACAGAATAAAAAATTTAATGTTTTTATGTCAGTTATAAAATAACTAATTTCAAGAATTCGTGAAAAATTCATCACACTTAAAACTGTAATTGCAAATCCACCAACTGTTTTAGGCATTTTTTGCAAACAATTTATACAAAATCTTAAATTTTGTTTTTGCAATTTTTTAATTTTCATAAGACATAATAAAATTCAAAAACTTTTGTAAAATACTGTTTACGTAAATATCTTATTATGTTAATACAAATCGTCATTAAAAACCAGTGTTGCCGATTTAGCCATTTAGTTGCTAGATTTAGCCACTTTTCAACTTGTTTAGCCATTTCAAAATGAGTTTAGCCATTAGTCATTTTTTCTAGCCATTTTCCAAATTGTTTAGCCATAAAACTTTTTTCCGTTTTTTCTTTGAAAATAATAATTTTTATTTTCTTATAAAAATTTATAAAATTGCTAAAAGTAAAACAAATATTTTTACAATGAAAACGCATTTAATTTAAATCTCAACTTTTTTAGATGTTGAAAATTGCTATAAACGATCAGTTTATAAAGAAACAAAGCAACATCTCTTAGCCTCAAAAAAAAAAAAAAAACGCAACAGTGTGCAGGTGGCAACAAATTTTTTTTAGAAATTTCGGACTCTACTTTAAAGTTGTTCTCACTTCCATGGTCTTATGCTGAAGTAGAGATGGTATTTAGCCAATTAAATATCGTTAAAAGTAATTTGATTTTATCAATTAAGGAAATATTTTTATCATAACAATAAAATATTTATTCTGTTAATTAAATTAAATTTAAATTTTTTATTTTTTTGGAAATTTGGACTCAAAAGGTTGTCGTGATTATGATTTGCCTTCAAAATATTTCAATCTAATAGGGACAAGTGATTCCTATGAGATGACGATTTATCAAGGATTTAATTTTTATAAATGCTAAAAAAATATTTAATATTCGTGGGTTTCTAGGTTACAAAATGATCAATTTACAATTTCATTTTAAAAAACTTTTAATTAATTACTTTTGTTTTGTTATTAAATTTCAATGTATTTTTACTTAAAAAAAATCTAGCCATTTTTTAGCCATTGTTTCTAAAAATTTTGCCATTTTTGAACACCAAGTTTTGGCAACACTGTCAAAAGCCCTCGTGATTTAGTTCTTGATTGAATACTATTTGTTTTATTATAATACATAAATAGATCCACGAAAGTTTAAGCTTCTCATATCAACAATAACTAAGTTATAACCCAAATTTAAGCTTTGATATCACTGCAAACAAGACGCGTTGAGTGTAGGTTATTCTCATTCCCTCTGTGGTCTTGTTTGCTGATAGCTTTGGCTTTTCTAAAATTATTTAGGGGACCGTTTCCTGATTATCTGGCCTAAGCAACCGGTGAAATGCGCATAGGCACAGCTTATCCTCCGACAATAAATTTCATTATTTTTTTATCAATTATAAAAAAGGGAATTAAACACAATAAATAAAAAGTTTTTAAAATATTTTTTAAGAAATTCTAATCTATATTTTTTGTTTACTGCTTTGCTTGTTTTTTCTTTACTACTTTGTTTTCTATTCTGCATTGTTTGCAGCACAGAGTTCTATTTGTATGGCTTAATTTATATGTTTTGTCGCTTTTTATTTTCAAACTAGCGTTTTATTTGTGGAATTGCTGATGTGGCAATAGAGTCATTTGACAATACATAAATGAATTACGTTAGAAACGTAAAACCTGTCGAGCAACAAGCCAATAGTTAGTGGGCCGCTTAAGAGAACGATAATGAGTGACTTGTTGTCGATCGCTTAAGTTGTCGATCGACATCGGGGGACAAGTTTTAAGTTTTTGAATTGAAGGTAGTTGAATAATCATATTCAATAAATGACAAGAATGCCTAAAGAGAAAACATATAGGATGATATTGTTGTACGTTACGGTCAGCCTTCTCATATCGTTTGTATTACAACCGGTAAAAATTTCAGACGAGTATAACTTCGCAACATGCCATATACTTTCCCAAAAACCTGTGTTGTGTAATTCCATCAAGTAAAAATGATGTTAAATATTACTCCTAAGCTTCGTGCCGAATCTACAATATCGATTTTCGAACCAACAAGAAAAATATTTATCTCAAAATCAAAATCCATTTAGATTTACTAGGATTGAATCTCAAACCATAAGCCGCCGCCATGATTTAGTTCTTGCATTTGTATATTAACTGACCCTTTAGGACTACCAAGATACAAAATCGGAGAGTCGTTTAGCAAGATCCTAGGCATATAGCGAGTTTAGCAGGGGCCCAAGAATGGATCTTCGTGGGACTATTCTAGTCGCTTGTAAAGGCTGCGATTAAGATTCGCCATTTGTAACTAACAGGAATCTTCTTGAATGTTATGACATTAAATTCGCATCAAATGTGGAAAAATTATATAATTTTACAACTTTATGCAGAAGATTGAATGGTGCACTGAATCAAAAGCCTTTGAGTGGTCTAAAATTACCAAAAATATTTTTTTCTAGGTTACTACGAATATCCTCTAACACATCGGTTAGAGCTACAGCTACGTTGAGGTCTGAATCCAGATTGCCAAATAAAGGTACATGAAATTTTTTAGTCTCAGGGCTCGATTTTCATAATCTTATGTATAATAAAATTCATTGAAACGAGTATAGAAAAAGCTTTTAAATTTTTTTATTTATGTTACATACTATCGAAGTATATTTGAACTGCCTGGCCCACAATGTCGACAAAAACATTTCTTTCGTATATCTATATTAACAAAAAAACAAATTTAAGTGTTTACTATTGTTTTCACTACGAGTATAAAAATTCGAAAAAAGTATTCTTTTCCCCATAGGGGGCCCGGCAGGAAGTTTTGCACTCCACTCCCTATAAAACACTTTAGAGACTTAATGCTTCTATATTAAAATTTTAAATAATCCAACGGTTTTTTACCAGTTTCTAACCTGTATACCCTTCACCGAAGGTAAAAGAGTATATATAAGTATATCATTCCGTTTGTTATTTCTACAATAGTGACCTTAGACCCCATTAAGTTGTTGTTGTGTTTTTATACCCAAGGTATATGTATAAGTTGAATAAGCTGGTTTTTTTAATGTCTAGACTTTTTTGCTTTTTTACACTTAACAAATACATTAATGTATAGCGTACTTGATGTAACGATGTCCATATGTTTTTTTTTATTTTTGTATATCTGCAGAACGGCAAGAGCCAAAGTTCTCCAATAAGATAAAAGCATCTTGGTTATCAATATACAACATGCGATAAAATATGGTCGGCATTGGAGAAGTTGGCGTAGCAGGAAATAGATTTACCCTGGCTTTACATATGCAAGTAATTACTTCCAACGAATATATTGAAGAAATAGCCGAAAGTCTTGCAAGTTGCTTGAGTGCTTACACAGTCAGTTGCAAGTTTATTATTCAAATGTTTTCGTAGCGAAACAAGCTTTATTTTTGGGCTTTAAAGACATAAGCATGTTAACGTTATCACGAAATTGATTTAATAATTTATTCTTTTTTTTATTTTTGGTCCATCTTGATGAACAAATTTTGTTTATTTTTAAAGTATGTGAATCCAGTATTGCCATAGTTACCGATATCATAAAAATTCTTTGAAAATATTTTGTTAACAATTTTTGCTAACAAAATTATTGCAATTTATATTTAAAAATACCATGAAGATGTGCTGCTGTATAGTAGTGTTTTTGTTTTGTTTTTTTATTTGTATAAATACACAGCAAATCAGCTATAAACATAATTTTTATTTTACTAAGTACTTGTAAATTGATACAAAAGGCATCCACCGTTTCTTTATTTTTAATTTTACTTGCTGCAAGTGTCAAAAATTTACTTGCAAGCTAATTCTCTTGCAAGTTGGGCTGCAAGTACGAAAAATATGATGGGATTAGTAAAAATGTGTGAGTGTTTTGAGTTTTTCGAACTTACACTTGCATGTGAAAACCCCGGGTTGCTTATACTCAAAGAAAGGTTTTTATATAACTTTTTGTTTTTATTGCACCATTGTGAAGGGTATATGAGATTCGGCATAGCCGAATATAGCACTTTTGATTTGTTTTTATTTCAAGTAAATATTAGCAGTATCCTTTCCACAGTGTCGCACCATAATTTGAATATTTTACACAAAATATTTGTTGCAACAAAAAGTGTAAATTTTTTTTTTTGCTTATTTAGAAGTCCCTGCAGCTACAGACAAGAAACTTCTAAATAAAGAGAAATGAGTATATTGATGAATTTTTCTCTGCTCTACAATTAAATTTGTTCCCCCTAAAAATTCTTAATATTCAAGACCACTTAATTCCTTATACAATCATTATTTTAGAATACTCATCTTTAGAATTTTATCATGTCTGACATATTTGCTGCAAGGAATTTGTTCAATTGAATCTGATTAAAATAATGTTTAATAAATTAAAGTTACAAATAAGAAATTAATTCTTTTAATATGACGAAAACAAAAAAACACTATTTAATTTTCCACTTTTCTTATATAATGAGCTGGGAAAATTAGGAAAATGGTTTGCTTAGCTAACAAATAAAAAACTAATAAATCAAGCACTATAAATAATTTTGTGCAATTAAATATGCTGGCAAAACAGTTAAACGTTTAGGAAACAATAAGTGAGGAAAAAACCCCAGACTTATTTACACTCATTAAAAGTACCTGACAAGAAGAAGAAGAAAAAAGAAAAAATGGTTGAATAATTCTTATTTGAACAAAAAGAGTTTGTAGCAAGAAATAGTTCACCCTTATCGGGAATAAAATATCCCTCGAAATTTGTTCCCTAAAAATTGTATGGGGAAAATCAAAATTTCGGGGGGAAAAAACTGTTCACTTTTTAGTCACGAGAGGCGTGATTAAGAAAAGTTTTTTCATTAATTTTTAAAATGCGATTATTATTCACAGAAAAAAGTGTTTTATCAATTAAATAACTGGTTTAAAAAGTATTTAAATTTAATTAATGTGATTATTGAATCAATTATTTTTTTAGTTGAAAGAAAATTAAAAATTTTATTTTGATTTAATTAAAATTTTAGTTGTTTTGAAATAAATTTTTAATTAAAATACTAATTAAATAAAAAATTGTAATTGACTTTTTTCGTTTTAAATAAAATATTTCAAACATGTAGAATTCTTGTTGGGAATTGTCAATATTTAGTTAAATATATTAACACATTGCTTGAAATGTCGAAGTTTTTTGGTAATTTTTTTTATTAAAATTAAAAATATAATTTATTGAAAAAAATATTTACAATTTTACAATTTTTAGTAATCAATATAATCATTTTGGTAATAGGTGCAAAATCTACAAATTGTTTGCTTGATATTATGAATTTGGTATAACTTCGGTGATTAGAGAAAATTATTATTTTTTTTCTTTGTTAAAGGATGCGATTGCCCTTATACTGCAAATTTTTCATAAAAAAAAGTTAAATCTCTTTACAATAATTTTTTATAGAAAATTACTACATACAAAAATGTTCTATTAAAAAGAAATGTTGCCAATCCATGTATTATTACATATATTGTGTGTAATTTCTACTTACATGTGTAACCCATGTACAATTAGTATCATGCACAGAAAAAAGTGTTTTATCAATTAAAAAATGGTTTAAATGGTATTTAAATTTAATTAATGTGATAATTGAATCAATTATTTTTTGAGTTGAAAGAAAATTAAAAATTAAATATTGATTTAATTAACATTTTAGTTGTTTTAAAATAAATTTTCAATTAAAATTTTAATTAAAAAACAAAAAATCTTAATTGACTTTTATCGTTTAAAATAAAATAATTTAAACATGTAGAATTGTTGTTGGGAATTGTCAATATTTATTTAAATAAATTGACACATTGTTTGAAATGGCAAAGTTTTTTGATCACTTTTTTAATTTAAATTAAAAATATCCTTTATTGAAAATATTTTTTCAATATATTAAAATTTTTAGTAATCAATATAATCATTTTGGTAATAGGTGCAAAATCAACAACTTGTTTGCTTGAAATAATGAATTTGGAATAAATTTGGTGATTGGAGAAATTTAATAATTTTTTCTGTGTGTTATTATAATTTGAGTTCTGTTTTTCTTTACCTTTTTCATTTTCAAAAACTAATTAAATAAAAGATAAGATTTCAAACAAAGTATTAGAATAAAAGCTGCAAAATCAAATATTAATGCCAATTTATTTTTTATGCGTATTTTCCAATCTTGGAGATCATGTAAGAATAAATTTCTTAGGTATTCGTATTTTCAACCCCGCGTAAAAATTTTCTAAAATTACAAATATCAGGCATATAACGTTCACTATTAAATTTGAAAGAACGAAAACATGTCTGTAGTGTAATACCATGCAATAAGTATAGAAATACATAATTTATTCATCAGTATATTAAACATCTTCAATGCTAACGGACGCAACTACTCAAAAATTAAAAAAAAATTTTGATTGATTATAATTTGTTTCCATAAACTAAATATTCACGTAGTTTTTAGACCCCTGCGATCACAAACGACGACTTTATATAAGAAATTTAAACGCCAAGAATACATAATTACTGTAAAAAAATTAAAGTTTAGTTACGTCCGGTTGCATTTAAGGTGCTGATATATATGTGTATAATTGAACCGAAACAAGAGATGCATTTTTTTCAAACATGAAAATTCCATTGCCAACACATTTTTAATAAAACAAACCGACCTAGCGATCTTTAAAAAAAAGAATTTACAGCTCGATGGAGCTCAATTCTAAAGGCTTGTTTCGTATAAACTGTTAGAAAATGCGAAGTCTTGACATAAAGAAAAAGCTAGCCGCTCTTATTTAGGTAGCTCAGCTAAAACCTATTTGTTTCTTTTAATATTTTCTGCCGTATTCATAAAAAATAATTAAAAATTTCAAATGATTTTTTTTTTAACTAAATTTCTAAACAAATTTCTCTTACATTATTTATGTTAATATTAAATTCAATTTACTTTTTATGTTATTTATGTTAAGCTTAGTTAAAGAAAATTTATGTGTAATATTTCTTCAAATTTGTAATTTGGTGTGTAATTTTTGAATTCTTCATTAGCAACACTGATTAAAAAAAACTCTTCAATAGATATGAAAGTTGCTCTTATACGAAAATGTTTAATTGAATGTTACGTTTATAAAAAAATGTTTAACAGAAAGTAACTCCTATGCGAAAATTTTTTTAATAAAATTACTATTATAACAAATAGATATTGGGAATTATTTCTTTTTCATAAGCAACTTTATTATATTCAACATTTTTTATTTTTTCGAATTTATTCTATGAATTTATACTATTATATGAAAAATTTCTACGGAATATTTCTTTAATATTAAAATTTTTCCTATTCCAAAATTGCCCATAGAAAATCTTCAAAAAAAAATGTTCATTGAAAATTACTATTATACTAAAATGTTCTACAGTAAAGCCATTCAATACTAAAATTTTCTAGAAATAATTACTCTTATATGACAATATAAAATTTTTTTAAACAATATTTTTTTTACAGAAAACTACACTTATATGGAAATTTTATATAAAATATGATTTTCTTAGGAAAAATAAATTCCATATAATAAATTTTTATCGAAAAGAAATCTTTTTACGCAAAATTTTGTTAATGATACAAATGACTCTTATACAAATACTTTCCTTGTTTATCCTAAAATTTTGTCTTCCACCAAAAAAAAAATAATCCAAGCCTTTTACAATTTTCTATAGAAAACCTCTTTTCTACACCAAAAATTCTATAAAAAATATTCTGTATCTGAGTCCTTAAAGAATTTCTTGTTCAATTCATTAAATTTCCAAACCTCTCAATTGTATGTCTTGTTACATGAACAATCACTTGAAAACCTCCTCACTATAAATCGCTTCAATATTTTTCTTTAACAATCTCAAACTTTGTCTGATACTTCTGGTACGAATCCTTAAATTGCCGGTGAAGAACTGAAATTTTTGGAGGGTGCATTTATGCAAATGAAAATATCACATCTCTTATTTAAATTTCAACATTTCTTTTATTTAAACAATGAATGAATAAATAAATGAATGAAGAAATTAATGCGCGACTTAATGTACGAAGGAGGGGTGTGTGAATAAAGAATTGAAGAATTAAATAAAAATGTGAAATGGGAAATTAAGATGGCGCAATGATAAGTCGTGAAAAAAATCACCAGGTGCGTTTACCTTCTTTAAAAATAATTACGTTTTTAAGACTTAATGCAAATAAATCCCATTTATTGTTGTTAATTAAAAAAAGCAACACAAAACATAAAAAATGAAATAAATAATAAAGAAATTAAACGAAAAAGAATAAAATTAAAATAATAAAAGAATTGGCGAATGGAAAAAAAGTCGCCGTAATAATTTAAATATTCACATTTTTAATGTTTGTATAAAAATTATATTTGAAGAATATTTAAGTCTTAACAGTTGTGAGTTCCTTTTTAGCAGGAGATCAAGAACATGGCTTGAGCTAGTCTATCAGTGCCGGGCTTAGAGCTTCGCGAGATTAGCATAGGAAAAAACGACGTTTCACGAACTGATTTTAAGCAGTCACGTGAACTTTTAAATGGAATATCTGCCACAAATATATTTAGTCAATTCACAAGGTATCCTAACATGTCATATTGTCAAAATGTCCTAATATTTCACAATGGTTTAAAAATATTGTTGTACGGCTCAGCCGCTCAGCGCTGGACTTTTCTGATTAATTACGACAGCACAATAAACACAGCAAGCAACGTTCTATTTATTTAAGACACTTTTTGTTAACAAACCAACAACAATATTTTTAAACCATTGTGAAATATTAGGACATTTTGACAATATGACATGTTAGGATATCTTGTGAATTGACTAATTTTATTTAACCATTCCAAGAAGTTTATGGTAGAAACCAAGGCGAATTCATGTATATGGTGGTGTCGACACTACATCAAGTAACAACACCAAAAACAGAACAATGTATTTTTTTGCTGCTTTCGTTGATCGATATGTCAAAAACATAAGCAACTTTTGACATTTCTCTCTCTAAGAAACACAAAAAAGTAGAACAGCTGAGCTTTCCTTTAACGCCACCTGAAAAATTAATTCGTATTGGTAGAAACTTACTTTTAAGGGTTCCGTGCACGGCCAAGCTTTTCTCATCAAGCGCTATGGAAGTATTTGTTAAAATGTGTTTGTATGGTGACACCGAAAATGCTGGATGGAAAATTAAAAATTTTGATATGACGGCGAATATTACTTCCAGCACACGTACACGAGTAAATTCGCCTGCATGACAAGCATTTTGACCGTGTACAGACCCCTTTAAGCGCTCTGGAGACAATCAAATAAACATATCAATCACATAGTTGTGTGCGTGCAGTCGGTTTATTTCGGCTACACTTACGTATTGTTTGAAATGATTGATGAAAATCAAAAAGTTTTTATTTTTTTATTTAATGGATGATTTTTTAATAGTCGCCTGTTGTGACTAACAAACAAATTTCAATTGCTTTGTGTTTGTCAGTGTTACCGCCAGTGAACAAAAAAGTTCGTTGACTGTTCGGCTTAAGTTGCTGAAAATAATATAAAAGCAACCAAACAAAATGTTTCGGGAAATTTTTGTATCCTGCGTTATGATGGATCGATGGTTTCATTTTACTTATGGGAATTGTACGATATTATTTTGCTAAGCATTATTTAAACAAGGTACGTACAAATGCATAAAGCCTCGCTTTTAAGCAGTCAGTACGATAGAAGTATGTAGAAGAAGCCTAATTTTGATAAAGGAAAAATAACGGAAGATTTGAACAAAAATTGGACATATGCATGATAAAATTCTACAATAAGTAAAACTTACAAAAATTATTGGTTAAAAAAACGTTAATAAAAATTCATTAACTGTATAGTTTAAGAATAATTAATTCGAATGTGGTAAAACTGCCAATAACAATAAATCATCGGCAATTAAAAATTAAACTGCTGTTTGACGAGTTAATTTGTAGGTCTTCGTAATACGTCAAATCAACGACACTAACACATAAACATGATACGCCTGTTTTTCTACAAAAAAAAAAAAAAAAAAAAAAAAAAAAAAAATACCAATTTAACTATTTTATTCCATAATCATATCTATGTTATAGATTGTTGGTAATATACTATCATTATCATGGCGTTTCTTCCTTAACCACGTAAACGCAATTTTTTCTAAATTGACTTTTTTAATGGCAAAAAACAACATTTTCCACCCGATTTCATTCTCATTTTTAAAAACTTTGTATGAAAAAAAAAAAAATCCATTTGGAAACCTCTTAAGCGCCATACATTTGCATGCAAAAAGGAATTGGTTTTTCTTTTAAAACTGAAAATTTCAAAGTCTCACCCAATAGTTTTTTTTTGGCTTGAGATTAAAAAAAATGTGGAAAGTTTAGACCAATCGGAGCATTTTGGCGTGGCGTCAGACCCTGAAAGTCAATAACTTCGGTAAAAACTACAGCTTTCGTCGAGTAACTAAAAAATTGTATATCCTATACAGCTCAAATATTTCTCGAGGTCTTATTATTTGTATAATATGCAACTTTTTTTTGCATGCTAAAGCTCTACCTCGATATCTATGTATACATGGCTCCCTTACAAAAGAACATCTAAGAAGACCGACCCTAACTATTTTTATATAGCCAAAATTTATTGTAAATGATTCAAAGCTTCTAATAGTAGCTCCCATACAAACCATAAATTGTATGGAAAGAAGATGAAATTGGTCGAATTTGAGTTATTTTTTCGAAAACGAACATTTTCACGGTGGGATTCATAAAACATATTTTTTTTGAAGCTAAGAGCCATAAAATCTTAGAGATAGAGAAATTGGGGTAACTGTTTTAATTTTTTTTTAACAAAATTAGAAAAAATTAAAATAAATCAAAAATTTATTTTAATTTACAAATTGTCGCTTACGGCAAAATCACGTAGGCGACTACTTTGGCTGCAGTTACTTGTAAGTAAAAACTTTTTTCAAAAAATATTTCTACACACTTCACAGAATCGCAAAGTCATGTTTTGTAAAAAAAAAATTTGTTCTAAAGCCCATATTTTAAAAATATATTGATT
This sequence comes from Pollenia amentaria, assembly GCA_943735925.1. Classification (NCBI taxonomy): domain Eukaryota; kingdom Metazoa; phylum Arthropoda; class Insecta; order Diptera; family Polleniidae; genus Pollenia; species Pollenia amentaria. The sequence goes on along the minus strand of OX031009.1, from coordinate 144,174,540 downwards.
GTCAGTTTTCTGCTTTGCGCACAAGGATTACGTGGACATGCAGTCCATCAGACGGACGGACAGACATTCTCAGATTGCTTTAGAAAGTAAGTCTGAGTCAATGGGTAATAGGTCTAGGACCAACATTTTTATAGGTTGCCTTATGGTGCAATGGGCTTTTTGTATATAAAAAGGATGCATTGATGTTTTCTGAAATGCGTGAACCAATTTTATTTCTGGAAATAAAAGGTGACGTCGATACAGAGAAAAAATTTAAAATTGTCTCTATTCACCAAATGTATACCAAATTCATAATATGAAGCAAACAAGTTATTGATTTTGCACCTATAAGTGATTATATTGATTACTAAAAATTGTAAAACTGTGAATATTTTTTTTTTTTTTCAATAAATTATATTTTTATTAAAATTAAAAAATTATCACAAAAAACTTTGCCATTTTAAACAATGTGTTAATTTATTTAATTAAATATTGACAACTCCCAACAACAATTCTATAAGTTTAAATTATTTTAATTAGTATTGTGGTTATTTTATTGAACTGTTAATGGTTTTTCATCCAATTTTTGATATTTTAATCAGGCTTAAATTCATTGAATTTAATTTTCTTTAAATTATTTTTATGGAGAAAGGAATTTTACAACATGAAATTAATTAAAATTTATTGATAATTTTTTATTCTTGACTGAGCTGGTAATTGAACCCAGGTTGCCCAGACTAGTTTCGACTGTAACCACACAATCTCTTCAGTGGGGCTTGCCGTTTTATCTTTCACCGCCATTGACGACGGATGACGTCATAAATTCAAACATCAATCTTTAAACCAAATGGTATTTACCTTGATAGATCGAAATTTACTTTTAAATGAATGATTACCTATTTTAATTGACTTACATGTTCTTCCTTACTTCTTGTTTTTTGTACTTTTTGTCAAGAATTCTTATTGAAAAAGACAAAAACATGAAAAACAAAAAATGTATTTTGGATTTCAAGAAGAATTCTTGACAAAAAGTACGAAAAACAAGAAGTAAGGAAGAACATGTAAGTCAATTAAAATAGGTAATCTTCAAATTTGAAATTGTGAACTTTTTTTTCAATAAATGATATTTTTATTTTAATTAAAAAATATATGAAAAAACCTTGCAATATCAAAGACTGTGTTAATTGATTTAATTAGCTCAGGTTTTGAAAATTCCCAACAACAATTCTTCAAGTTTAAATTATATTATTTTAAGAGAAAACAATTAATGAAGATTTCTTGTTATTTAATTAAAAATTTATTTCAAAACAACTAAAATGTTAATTAAACCAAATTATATGTTTAGTTTTTTTTTTTAACTAAAAAAATAATTGATTCAATTATCACATTACCTAAATTTAAATACTTTTTAAACAATTTTTTAATTGATAAAAACTACTGAAATTTTTTTCTGTATACTGGCTCTCATATTGGTTGATAAAAGACAACTTATAAGACAATGTCGTTCATACTGTCTTACACAACGATATCCTCTAATTGTCTTCTAGAAAATATAGTGAACAAGTCGTTCAGATATCATTGACAACGATGTCGTCAAAGCCAATATGGCCAACTGGGCATGGGCATTTTAATGTAAATACCTGTATATGTACGTGTTTGGAAGATAACAATAAATATTAAAATTTTTATTTTTTTATTTTTCGAATTTATTCTATGAGTTAAATTTCAGTTATGTATTAAATAATTCCCAATATCTTTTTGTTAATAAATATTTAAGATATCACACCCAAACAGCTGAGCCGATATTAATGAAAGTTTTTATCACATAGAATATTGTATTGAAATTATTATAGGCTGTATTATTTTTCGGAGGTTTGGGCCAGAAAGAGATACAACATCTAAAAACAGGGTAAAACTGTACCGATTTTTTTGTTGGTGGCATTTTCACATACTAATATTAGGAGTTTAGATTTGTTGGTGGGCGAAAAGGGTAAAATTATACACTTTATTTACTTCTTGTTACAATTTTTTTATAGGCAAAATTACACTCATAAAATTATAACAATAACTGATTGTAGGTCATTTACTTAATTAGTTTTCCGTACTATTAAAATTTAATGAAAATAGTGTTATTTTACGAATCAATTTATTTTTTAACATTTATGTTTGTTATTCAAAAACACACTACAAAAAAATATTGTCTTTCCGTACTAATATTGTTTTGTAGTTTGAATTTTTTGTCATTTATATTATATTTTTTAAAGCAACAAGTTAACTTTTACGGAATATACTGTTAAATAAAAAAATGTAAATGATCAGTTTTTTAAATCATTCTTTAGTTGTTTAAAACGAATTTTCTGTGGAATTTACCTACATAATATTGTGAGTTTTAAATAATAATGCAAATGGCATGCCAATTGCAAACAAGATACAATATATGTATCTTAATCCTAGATCATGCCGAATTGTATGCCTACTTCACAAAGTTTATTTCGGCATGCGAAACATAACTTGATATGAGCTTGGATTCTTTCAGTTTACGTGTGTAAAAATATTTTGTTTTAATAAAATTGACGCAGAAAGAGAAGTGGCTGTAGATCTGCGATCGGTAAAATCAGGGGGACGCGTTTTCTCTTCTCTCTTTAATTATCTTTTGTTACGTACATGTGCACACACATTGTAGAGAACTAAAATTTATTTTCTTATTAGAAATCGGTATGTATGAGCACCAAAAAAAACTTCCTTTAAAGAAATATGTACAAAGAAATATGTGTTTAGAATCGAATAGACATTACACTTTAGAATAGAATAGCTCTGTTATATATATTTTTTGTTAAGCCAAAAGCAAAATGTACATTAAAAAGATTTGTAAGTGGAATTCATTGAGTTCACTTTTCGTTTGCAATGGAGGGCATTAAAGTCAAAAAATGTTCGAGCTAAACTGTGGAATAAAAAAACGACTTTTACCTGTTTCACTTACAACAAGTGCCAAAAACTCATTTCTCAATGCATTCTTTAGTAGTTTTGTTAACCACTGTAAGAACAAAAAAGGAAATTATTGTTGGTAAATAACATTACTGACAAATATCTTTGTGTTATCGTGAAGTTTGAGAATTTTTTATTGGAACTCTACGAAATTTCGTATGCTTGGTAGAGTATAATAAAATAATTTTTCAGAGTAACTAATTTTTTTTTTATTTAAGTTTTTAATACTCTTTGGAGTGCTTTGAAAAAAGGATATATGCAGGGGGCAAATTCTAGCAGTCCTGATCGAATACTTTTTTGATTCGAAAGAAATTTTAGTTCTAATTCTTTCAATCGATACTGAACGAATCGAAATTATTTTTTCAGTGTTGTAACGCATTCAGTTGGGTTTCAACAATACTAAAAAAAAACAATTTCGATTCGTCCAGTATCGACTGAAATAAAATTGCGTTCGAATTGAAAAAGTATTCGATCACGACTGCCGGAATTAGCCACTTGGTAAGCATATTAATTTTTCTAAAACATAAAATTGTTCTTAACTCAGACAAAAAGTATCGGTATAGGCAATTTCATATTTCTACGATAACTACTCTAGTTTGGCCGAATCGCTATGGGGATAAAGCACTGTGCGCCGGGACCGAACAGCTAGTAATGTACGGCGCACAGTGGCTGAAAATCGTTTTTCATCGGCCAAAAATCTGTAACTTTTGAACCGATAGAGATAATTTTGCAATTTTTTTGCAGGAGAGAAGACTTCTTGAACTTTTTTGCAGTGTTAATTTTGTTAAAATCGGTTCAGTAGTTGTTGAGAAATTTAAGGTCAAAGTTGAACTTTTGATGTTTTTTAGCATTTAGTATGAAAATGCTAATGATTGAGATTGAGAATTATGGTATTTTTTATTCAAAAAGTGGGATGTTTTTCTGCCCACTGTTTTAAGAACTTTTTAATCTACATAACTGACAAATTTCATTAATATATCTTTGTTCATGTCAGATTTATAGAATGTCAAACCTTAAAATTATTATTTTTTGCTCATGTTGAAAGCCCTTTTATTCATTTACACTATATAAATAATAATTTTAATGTTTGACATTCTATAAATCTAACATGAATAAAGGTATCATAATGAATTTTGGCAGTTATGTAGATTAAAAAGTTTTTAAAACAGTGGACTGAAAAACATCCCCATTTTTGATTAAGAAATACCCAAATTCCCAATCCCGGAAAACGGCTTGTTCAAAAAAGGCAATACAATTTAACACTCGATATTGATCAGAATTTTCTAGAAAATAATGGACATATTAGAAAACATTACTGTTCTAATTGTATAAAAATCGGTGTGTTGAATTATTAGAATTTTTTACTCAAATTATTTTTTTTTTTTGTTTGAAAAATTTGATTTGGAATAGGGCATATGTCCCAATTTCCACAATGCAAGTCTTATTGATCAGCTTGCTACTTTGTAGGCGAGAGTGACGAGGGGAAAAGAAACGAGTACTCAGCTTGCTGTACTCGCCATATACGTTTTGTTTTCTCATTCGCAATGTAAAAAACGCACACATACGTGTGTACTGCATACATAAAACAGTAATATTTTAGCAATAAGATAAGCATTGTGAAAACGCCGAGGCTGATTCAAAGAAGAAAATGTGATAAGTTTATCAATAAGACTTGCATTGTGGAAATTGGGACTATGGGAGTAAAGATGTTAAACTGACTAAAAATTGCTTCTACAAGCATACTCATAATGTTTTCTTTCGAAAAATATAAACATTTTTATTTATTTCTGGAGAAAATATTTTTTTATCAGCGAAAGAACAAATGAGTATTCGTATTACCTTTATATGAATAAACATTCGCCTTGTATATACCATTATACCTTTAAAAAAAATGCATAGGCATGTAATAATTCCTATGATCATTTTGTGAATAGGTTTCTACATTATCAACTCTACAACAGGTTCAACTGGAACCAGTTCCACTGGAATACTTTTTAGATTAAAAAAATAAATAAGTGTAAATTACTAAATGTTTATTTTCTTTTTTATTTAAATAACAATAAGGACAAAAAACATATTTTTTGCTTAAATAACAAAAAAAGTTAATTATATCTACTATTCATTCGGTTGGAAAATTGCCTCCAAATATTCCATATTTGGTTTTGTATTACGTCTGTCCTGTAGCAGCCCTTTTGCTTCTTCATCTAAGTCCCGATGTTCTAAGTCCCTTGGTGGCAAACATTCCTTCTTAGCAGCAGTTATGTGATGATAAGCAGGATACAGATTTGAACCTTTTTCAATTGCACGTACTCTTAGCTGAATATATTGCTCTTTTGTTAACTTAAAATCTAAAAATAATGCTAATGCCTCTTCATTTGAAAACTGTTTTTCATCGCTTGGCGTTGGAACACTCTTAAGAATCCGTTTTGTTCTCTTGGGACTAGCGATAATCACTTTTTCAATAATATCGACTTTTGTGAGTTCTTTTTGTGATCGCAGTTGATATAGCAAAGCTTCTTGAATATTTTTATCCCCGATTTCTACGTTGATATCCTTAAGCTTCCGCCTTTTAGATCTATCGCTACAGTTTTCAATTGATTTCTTTGGTCTCGCAAGGTTCTTTTAATTTGTACCTTCTGAAGATATCTGGACACTGAGTTCGCCACCTAACCAGTTTGCAAAACTGTTGTAAAATCTAGGTTTACTCCATCCAACTTGTTTAAAGCGCTTTTTTAAGTTTTTGACGAAATCGGTTATTTTATTTTGCAGTTCCGATCGCATTTTAGCAGAAATATATATTGAGTTTTCCTTCAATGTAACTTAAAACATCTTCCTCCCTTTTATTTTTAAAATACTCTTCTTTTGCTTCTTCATCTAAGTCCCGATGTTCTAAGTCCCTTGGTGGCAAACATTCCTTCTTAGCAGCAGTTATGTGATGATAAGCAGGATACAGATTTGAACCTTTTTCAATTGCACGTACTCTTAGCTGAATATATTGCTCTTTTGTTAACTAAAAATCTAAAAATAATGCTAATGCCTCTTCATTTGAAAACTGTTTTTCATCGATTGGCGTTGGAACACTCTTAAGAATCCGTTTTGTTCTCTTGGGACTAGCGATAATCACTTTTTCAATAATATCGACTTTTGTGAGTTCTTTTTGTGATCGCAGTTGATATAGCAAAGCTTCTTGAATATTTTTATCCCCGATTTCTTCGTTGATATCCTTAAGCTTCCGCCTTTTAGATCTATCGCTACAGTTTTCAATTGATTTCTTTGGTCTCGCAAGGTTCTTTTAATTTGTACCTTCTGAAGATATCTGGACACTGAGTTCGCCACCTAACCAGTTTGCAAAACTGTTGTAAAATCTAGGTTTACTCCATCCAACTTGTTTAAAGCGCTTTTTTAAGTTTTTGACGAAATCGGTTATTTTATTTTGCAGTTCCGATCGCATTTTAGCAGAAATATATATTGAGTTTTCCTTCAATATAACTTAAAACATCTTCCTCCCTTTTATTTTTAAAATACTCTTCTTTTGCTTCTTCATCTAAGTCCCGATGTTCTAAGTCCCTTGGTGGCAAACATTCCTTCTTAGCAGCAGTTATGTGATGATAAGCAGGATACAGATTTGAACCTTTTTCAATTGCACGTACTCTTAGCTGAATATATTGCTCTTTTGTTAACTAAAAATCTAAAAATAATGCTAATGCCTCTTCATTTGAAAACTGTTTTTCATCGATTGGCGTTGGAACACTCTTAAGAATCCGTTTTGTTCTCTTGGGACTAGCGATAATCACTTTTTCAATAATATCGACTTTTGTGAGTTCTTTTTGTGATCGCAGTTGATATAGCAAAGCTTCTTGAATATTTTTATCCCCGATTTCTTCGTTGATATCCTTAAGCTTCCGCCTTTTAGATCTATCGCTACAGTTTTCAATTGATTTCTTTGGTCTCGCAAGGTTCTTTTAATTTGTACCTTCTGAAGATATCTGGACACTGAGTTCGCCACCTAACCAGTTTGCAAAACTGTTGTAAAATCTAGGTTTACTCCATCCAACTTGTTTAAAGCGCTTTTTTAAGTTTTTGACGAAATCGGTTATTTTATTTTGCAGTTCCGATCGCATTTTAGCAGAAATATATATTGAGTTTTCCTTCAATGTAACTTAAAACATCTTCCTCCCTTTTATTTTTAAAATACTCTTCTTTTGCTTCTTCATCTAAGTCCCGATGTTCTAAGTCCCTTGGTGGCAAACATTCCTTCTTAGCAGCAGTTATGTGATGATAAGCAGGATACAGATTTGAACCTTTTTCAATTGCACGTACTCTTAGCTGAATATATTGCTCTTTTGTTAACTAAAAATCTAAAAATAATGCTAATGCCTCTTCATTTGAAAACTGTTTTTCATCGATTGGCGTTGGAACACTCTTAAGAATCCGTTTTGTTCTCTTGGGACTAGCGATAATCACTTTTTCAATAATATCGACTTTTGTGAGTTCTTTTTGTGATCGCAGTTGATATAGCAAAGCTGCTTGAATATTTTTATCCCCGATTTCTTCGTTGATATCCTTAAGCTTCCGCCTTTTAGATCTATCGCTACAGTTTTCAATTGATTTCTTTGGTCTCGCAAGGTTCTTTTAATTTGTACCTTCTGAAGATATCTGGACACTGAGTTCGCCACCTAACCAGTTTGCAAAACTGTTGTAAAATCTATGTTTACTCCATCCAACTTGTTTAAAGCGCTTTTTTAAGTTTTTGACGAAATCGGTTATTTTATTTTGCAGTTCCGATCGCATTTTAGCAGAAATATATATTGAGTTTTCCTTCAATGTAACTTAAAACATCTTCCTCCCTTTTATTTTTAAAATACTCTTCTTTTGCTTCTTCATCTAAGTCCCGATGTTCTAAGTCCCTTGGTGGCAAACATTCCTTCTTAGCAGCAGTTATGTGATGATAAGCAGGATACAGATTTGAACCTTTTTCAATTGCACGTACTCTTAGCTGAATATATTGCTCTTTTGTTAACTAAAAATCTAAAAATAATGCTAATGCCTCTTCATTTGAAAACTGTTTTTCATCGATTGGCGTTGGAACACTCTTAAGAATCCGTTTTGTTCTCTTGGGACTAGCGATAATCACTTTTTCAATAATATCGACTTTTGTGAGTTCTTTTTGTGATCGCAGTTGATATAGCAAAGCTTCTTGAATATTTTTATCCCCGATTTCTTCGTTGATATCCTTAAGCTTCCGCCTTTTAGATCTATCGCTACAGTTTTCAATTGATTTCTTTGGTCTCGCAAGGTTCTTTTAATTTGTACCTTCTGAAGATATCTGGACACTGAGTTCGCCACCTAACCAGTTTGCAAAACTGTTGTAAAATCTAGGTTTACTCCATCCAACTTGTTTAAAGCGCTTTTTTAAGTTTTTGACGAAATCGGTTATTTTATTTTGCAGTTCCGATCGCATTTTAGCAGAAATATATATTGAGTTTTCCTTCAATGTAACTTAAAACATCTTCCTCCCTTTTATTTTTAAAATACTCTTCTTTTGCTTCTTCATCTAAGTCCCGATGTTCTAAGTCCCTTGGTGGCAAACATTCCTTCTTAGCAGCAGTTATGTGATGATAAGCAGGATACAGATTTGAACCTTTTTCAATTGCACGTACTCTTAGCTGAATATATTGCTCTTTTGTTAACTAAAAATCTAAAAATAATGCTAATGCCTCTTCATTTGAAAACTGTTTTTCATCGACTGGCGTTGGAACACTCTTAAGAATCCGTTTTGTTCTCTTGGGACTAGCGATAATCACTTTTTCAATAATATCGACTTTTGTGAGTTCTTTTTGTGATCGCAGTTGATATAGCAAAGCTTCTTGAATATTTTTATCCCCGATTTCTTCGTTGATATCCTTAAGCTTCCGCCTTTTAGATCTATCGCTACAGTTTTCAATTGATTTCTTTGGTCTCGCAAGGTTCTTTTAATTTGTACCTTCTGAAGATATCTGGACACTGAGTTCGCCACCTAACCAGTTTGCAAAACTGTTGTAAAATCTAGGTTTACTCCATCCAACTTGTTTGAAGCGCTTTTTTAAGTTTTTGACGAAATCGGTTATTTTATTTTGCAGTTCCGATCGCATTTTAGCAGAAATATATATTGAGTTTTCCTTCAATGTAACTTAAAACATCTTCCTCCCTTTTATTTTTAAAATACTCTTCTTTTGCTTCTTCATCTAAGTCCCGATGTTCTAAGTCCCTTGGTGGCAAACATTCCTTCTTAGCAGCAGTTATGTGATGATAAGCAGGATACAGATTTGAACCTTTTTCAATTGCACGTACTCTTAGCTGAATATATTGCTCTTTTGTTAACTAAAAATCTAAAAATAATGCTAATGCCTCTTCATTTGAAAACTGTTTTTCATCGATTGGCGTTGGAACACTCTTAAGAATCCGTTTTGTTCTCTTGGGACTAGCGATAATCACTTTTTCAATAATATCGACTTTTGTGAGTTCTTTTTGTGATCGCAGTTGATATAGCAAAGCTTCTTGAATATTTTTATCCCCGATTTCTTCGTTGATATCCTTAAGCTTCCGCCTTTTAGATCTATCGCTACAGTTTTCAATTGATTTCTTTGGTCTCGCAAGGTTCTTTTAATTTGTACCTTCTGAAGATATCTGGACACTGAGTTCGCCACCTAACCAGTTTGCAAAACTGTTGTAAAATCTAGGTTTACTCCATCCAACTTGTTTGAAGCGCTTTTTTAAGTTTTTGACGAAATCGGTTATTTTATTTTGCAGTTCCGATCGCATTTCAGCAGAAATATATATTGAGTTTTCCTTCAATGTAACTTAAAACATCTTCCTCCCTTTTATTTTTAAAATACTCTTCGGATAACTCTTTATAGCTGAAGCTCTCCATTTTTTTAGATATTAAAAAATTAGATTGTTATTGCTTAGATATATTTTAACAACTGAGATTTTATTCGAATACCACTGGCTTTTATATATAGCTTGCGTTATACTGTGTTCCTAGGTAGCAAAATAAGGTAGAATAAAGAACTAAAATGGGCTTAAGTAGGATACGCTTAAAATCCCACAGGTATTGGTAATTATATAATATAAAATACTTGGCTTGGTACACTTATATTTCAGTCATATGAATAGGTAAAATTAAAAGAGCAAAAGAAATGTTGCGAATAATTTTACACAAACTTAAAAAGTGTTCTATAGGCTGGTCCAAACAGGTACAAAAGTGCATTTGGGTTTAAAGTGGATACTTTGACCTACCTACAGCTAGTAAAATTTCTTTAACCCCTTTTGACCTCATAAATTCTATTCTTCTGAACTTCAATTTGACTAAAATATAGAACCTGAAAAAATATTTAATAACACAGCAGGTATAATCGGTACAGTAATACAACATAACATTGTTTAAAGACTGCTTTACTACCAATATAAAAAATGTTGAACCCACTATTGATAACAGTTTGACATAAAACATAATAAAGATCAAGCCAAAAAATTCGTTTTATCCGAATATCTCCAACAGCAAAGGAGATAACCTAAACATTTAAACATATTTTTTGTAACTCAGCTTAAGTTAAATTTTTTTTTTTGCAATCCATAAATATATTTTTGGTGAATTTTTTAAAAGTTTGAATTTCCGAGGTTACCAATTTTAGAGGTCCGCAAGTCTCTCTCCCGACCCTCCATGGACCCGTGTTCTTCCAATTCAACACAAAAGCTACCCGGCCATGACAGTTTAAAATTTAATTCAAATATGTTCAGCCGTTCATAAGAAGCAAAATTATTTTTCAAAACAAAACGCTCGTAAACCATTGTGTTATATTTCAGTCATATGAGCAGCTTAAATAAAAAGAGCAAAAAAAAATGTTGCGAATAATTTCATTAAAATGAAAAAAGTGTTCAACAGACAGTTCCAAACAGTTGCACAAGTATATATGGGGTTAAAGAGGACACCTTCAGCTTTCTGATGGTACTAAAATCTCTTTGACCCCTTTTGACCCTAACAAGTTCTACTCCTCTAAAATTCGGATTTAACTAAAATATAGAACCTGGGGAAACATTTAATAACACATCAGGTATAAATGATACATTGATGAAATGATCCATTTCTTAAAGACTACTATTCCATTAATATAACAAAAAAAATTTCGACCAATTATTGATAACGGTTTGCGAGAAATCATAATTTAGTTCTGATCAAATTTACAAAAATTAATTTTTTTCTAAAACAAAATAAAATATTTGTTTCCAGCAGCATGCCACAGCCACAATTACGAATATTTTAATCTAGTTTTTTTGATACTTAGTTCTAATATGTTTGCTATCGAATGGCATTAAAATTTTTGAAATCAGCGATGACAAAAAATTGGACTTTTGGCCGATGAAATTCAATTTTCAGCCACAGTGCGGCGTGCCGCATAAAATACGATATGATTTCATCAGTGAATACATTTTTTGTTTACGTGTCCAATTTTATTTTGAAAGTCAGCATTGGATTATTAAGGCACAAAGATCACATTGAATATTAAGCGATGAGACCCATTTTTAGCAAAATTTCAAAATTTTTGTTTGTTAAAAACTCATTAAAAATTGGAGAATGCAGCTACCCGTCTGGGAGCATCATTCGATCTGCAGGGGCCAAATTTAAGAATTTAAACCATACAAATATGGCGGCTTAATGAAATTCTTAAATTTGACCCCGCAGCGCGTACGACGACCAACCCACTTTATTTTTTATCTTCATCGTTTATGTCTAACATACCTACCCGCTATCACCATTCCTTAAGGGGACTCTTATACATAATTTTCAATACAGACTAGAAATATACTGAAGGAAAAGTCCCATAACTGCCCAGGAGTCGCCCCTACAGGTATAAAATGAATGACCGACCTCAATTAGTTTTTCGTCCTTAGAATCTTCCCAAAATATACTTGCCCTTTGTCTCAACTTCTTAGAGGGGCACTCATACAAATAAAGCCCCAATAAAAAATGGAGCTTCCAACGAAGAATTTTCCCAAAATATACTTGCCCTTTATTTAAATTTATGAGAGGGGCACCCATACAAATATAGCCCCAATAAAAAATGGAGCTTCCAACGAAGCAGGTTTGTAAGGGAGAAACGTAAAAGTTTCGCTTACGGAAGACATAAATTTTATATGGCGCGTTCCCACTTCGAAGCAATAAATTTTTGACACAGAAAGCGCTTTATTAAGGAATATAAAAATTGATAAATGTAACGATCAGCTTTGCACACTGAATTCTTTTATATACCCCCTTACAAACCTGCTTCGTAATAAGGGAATGTCGTGGCTTTTAAAATTTAATATTTTTATTTTTTCTTAATATATTTAGAATTCGTTCACTTGCCTTGCTGCATTTCTGTATGTCTTATTGCATTAGTGCTTCGCAAAACAAGAAAATTTTTTATTGGGGCGTTTTATGAAATTATTAAGTTTAATTAAAATATTTCATCTTATGGAAATAAAATCAAAAGTTTATTATCAAAGTTGTTTTTGGGAATACAAGTATTTATTAAAAGGTTTTGTTTGTTGTGCTTAATCCCCTATTTTTATAATTAAATGTAAGAAAAGGTAAACTAACTATTTTATTGTTGGTATTTTGTTAAAGCTTTGAGTGTATGTAAGTAATTCTCATTCCCTCTGTAGTCTTGTTTCCTGATAGCTTTGGCTTTTCTAAAATTATTTAGGTGAACGTTTCCTGATGATCTGGCCTAAGCAACCAGTGAAAAAGTTTAAGCTTGCTTAAAGGAAATTTTATTGCGAAATTTCGTCTTTATTAGTTAATTCAATAAACTATAACTTTTTTGAGTTACGCGAATATATGTTGTGCAACATCCTCCATTTTCGACTTAACGGTATATCTCGAAAACTGGAGCTAAGTTAAAAAAAAAACGGTTAGTACCACTGGATTCAGCGTACCCGAATTAGGTTAAAACGCCAGGTCACCCGCTTGCCTCAAAAAAAATTGTCAAATACTAGCACAGTGTAATTGTTAAAGATCAAATGCACCCACTTAGATGCAGACAACTACAGAAAAGATCATTGGACTGTGAATGGCACTGGATACCGGGCAATGATTGAAAATTTGTTAAGGCTGGATGTAGAGAAATATCCAGAATTGTGGTTCCAACATGATGAAGCCACAGCTCAAACTGCTTAACTAACTATGGCTCTTGCTTTGGCGATCATAAGGCAGCTTTTGCGCCACCCTATAAATGAAGACAGATATTTTCTATAACGAAGTTTTGTTACACTCTTATACATACTTTTTGTATAAAACATTTCTCTGAAAAAGAAATTTTGTATAAAACATTTCTCTTTTGCACAAATTTTTAAAACTAATATTTCTGCCCTTATGCTATATTCGCATGTCATGTTGAATTACGTTCTTCGCTCTTTGAATTACGAATGCGAACTATGCTGTTCGCACGGCATATTCATAATTCAACAACTCTTCTTCTTACATTTATGAACATTGTTTTGCTTTAAAAGTGAATACAAAATCAAGTAAAAATTTAAAATGTCTCATTATTTTATCCATTCCAGTTTTGCAAATTTATTCGTTGTTTTAAATTTCACAAAACGTTTTACAATTTTATAATTTTTTTTCTTATTTTTGTTTTAACAGCCTTCGATAAAAATTAGTGATGACAATGATTTGCTTGTAATTAGCATAGTAATTCAAAATGAATTAAGTACAAATGAGATAATTCGCTCTAAAAATTTTGTATGCCGAATTATGTAATTTGGTTCATAATTGGGCTGTGAATTACGAATGAGAGAGCGGACATAGCATTAGGTCTGTTTTTAAACTAAATTATTTTATAGAAGCACCTTATACTTGATTCTAATGTTATCTAAGTAAACTAACTTGCCTCTTCCGCTTAAATTACCTGACCTGGAGTTTCTTTTTTCTGATATGTATACAGAATGGTCATTCATAAACAGTTTCCGCACATTTCTAATGAAATTATTTTTAATGTTTTATTTTAAATTGCAAAAATAAGTTTAATTAAATAAATTTGTTGGTCGTGTTAAGATTAAGGTAATAAATAGCTAACCCTAAGAATTATATAACAGCTTCGTTCCCTAGATTCTGATACTCATTCCAATATATTCTTTTAATATTAAGTTGGTTCTCCCTCTCATTTTAACTGAAGTTTAAGAGCCATATGACAATTACATCAATTATAGTCAACCAAATACTCATGCAATTAACCCCCTTTACTTAATGCTATTTTTTTCACCATAACTGCTTTAAGTACCTTTGAGTTCACAGTAATATAAAAGGGATTTGTCTACTTATTCTGTTTATATTTATCTTTCCATCTCTGGCCCCTTAAATTACTACTTTTGTATTCCACTTTACACAGTGCGGATTATAAAAACGTTGACAAAATGTAACTCAAAGTAAATAATAATAAAACATTCATGAAAGCTGGCGGAAAAAATGCAACAGCAAAAACAAAACTTAAACAATAAAGAATTGAAATTGTTGAATAAGAAGACACAAAAAAACTTAAATAATTATAATACCTGACCTGTATTCTTTTGGAATTAATTTACAAAATGGATTAAAAGTGTTAACAAAGATAAATTCTTCTACTATTAATTTTTTTTTTTGTTTTAGACAATTACATAATAATATTTTTATTAAAAATACTAAGTAAATACATAATACTTTCTGAACTAGTAAACGAAAAAATATTTTAGGTCAATCTTTGTGATACTAATTGCATTTTTGTTTAAATGAAAAGGAAAGAAAAACATTTGTTTAGCAAAAAATTAAAGGGCTTTAGGTGCATAAAATGAAAGTAATATAATAGAATTCCATTGATTGATTTTAAATTTTGATTTTAATATAAAATCGATAAAAAGGAATGCTCTAGTTTTCCTGGGACTCCCGTTCAAGAATTTTCCGGTATATAAAATTATTTTCTACTCCCGCTTTCGCGAGAATTTAATACGAGATTCCCGAAAAATGTGTACACAAAATAAGGGAAAATTCCTGTATCTCACTTTTATTCCTGAGAAAAGTTGCTTAGTCGCATTTTTGCTAAGATTTGCAATTTACCACTAAGGGGATTTTATACAACAACTTTGCTTCTCAAACCTGGGCAAATGACAATAACATGAAACTTAGTCATCGTCCCGACTCGCAATTTTTGCTGCAGCAATTCTTGGGGTTAGGGTGCCTCATCTGTATATATGGGTGGTATAATTATTGAAGAATCAGAATCTCTTGGTGGGTGTATTGCGCATGAAGATACAGTGTGGTGTTCGATGGACAAAACATATATTGAAGGTATCGAAAGAAGCATTCAGGTGCCTCCGTTTTTTAAAACGGTGTAAGATATACTTTAGGCCACCTTATCTTCTTACAATTTATACCACCTATATCCGTCCAGGAAGGGAATACAACTTCCATGTGTGGACCGGGTGCTTCAAAGTCTATTTCAAAGCTTCTCGACCGCGTATAGGAGAGGGCAAAGGTTCTCATTGGACATTAGGCTATTAAATTATATTGAATCCCCTGAAAACCATAGCAATGTGGGTTGTATTTGCCTATTTTATCGTTACTAAAATGGGGTGTGTTCTGATGAAATTAGGGATCTGGTTCCTGAAACCCATACGTCCGTTCATAATACACGTAATACACCTTTTGTGGTTGTTTGGCCGAAGAATCGTACAGGCATTACAGGGAAAATTCGTTTTTGGCCGGACTGTTCGTATGTGGAATAACCTTCCTGCTGAAATCTTCCCTCTCAATTTCGACATGAATAAATTCAATATTACGACTGACAAAGTGTTCCTTGATTCCCTTACCAAATTAAAATTATTTTATGAAACGTGTAGCATAAAATGTATTTGAAGTCCATGGCTGATTGAGAAAATATGGCTTAGTAACCAAAATTAGATATATAAGATTCCAAAATGGTTTTGGTCAACTTTCTTCGGACAATTTTGTTAACAAATGTAGACACAACACAAACAAATCAAAAGCAACAAAAGCAAGACAGTGTCTGCCTTTATAAACGCAGTGTTGCAGTGCAACACTCAAAGGCATAAAATTCATAGACTAGACAACTTTTATGTAAACAGCTCCTTGAGTTTCTTATTGTATGTTAACCCTATTCACTGTACAGCGTTTGCGAAATTTTTGCATTGTTTTTGTTTTTGATGCTGTGTCAACGCATTTATTTTTAGGCATATTTTGCAGCACTACAAAAATATATCTTTGGTACAGTGTAAGATTTGCGTAATTCAAAAAATTAGTTCTTAAGATTTTTCGAAATAGCTTTATAAAGCAAAGAAACGCGAATATCTCGAAAAGGCTTCTTAAGAAAAAATAATTAATGCCATATTCTTGTTTAGCAGCCCCAATTTAGCTTAAAAAACATTTCATTTTTAAGGTTATTTTTTTTTTGGTGGCATAGTGTTAGTGTTATATTTAATAGGAAAAATTGTATGCAGACCGCGAGAATAAAAACACTTGTTTTTATTAAACAAATTTTGAATAATTTGGATCACATTTAGGGCCCTAAAAACCTCCCACAAGAAAAAGTTCGCTAAGTGCACCTCAAGGTCTGGCTGGTTACTTTTTCTAATCATTGCTTTTGCACTGACCAATTTTCTTTGCTAATTCTGTTAAAGTGTCTTTCGCTCGAGAGAGCTGTTCTTACTGTTGGATTGTTATTGTTTTCAAACACTTTTTGGCTTTGCCACCGTATTTGCGGTGGTATCAGCCTACTTCATTTGATTCGGCGTCACGAGAACTGGATCTGCTTCGTGGACATTGAGAAAACTTTGTTTTACTCAGTTATAGCTTTGACAAATAAGCTGATCTGTTGTTGTAGTGCGGATTGTGCTGAATATACGTTTAGTGGCACAGAAACTGGATTGAAATGTGGTGAATTGCTTGCTTTAAATATTATGTCAGCGAGTATAGCTAATTTGTTAAGCGGTTCACTATTTATTGAAATTACGTTACGCAGATTTGGTGGTAGCCGGCTCATCCAGACAGATTTAAGAATGTTATCATTTATTTCGTTGCCGGCTTAATCTCGCTAAGCAATTGTGTTGGACGCATATCGCTAAGTTACAAGTCCTGTAAAAGCTTTTCTATGAGTTTCTGCTCTGAGACAGCATAATATCCTAGGAGCCGCGATATTACTGTGTCGTACATGTTCTGCACAGGTGGACTTAGCACAATATCACTGTTTTGTAGCAGGACTCTACTTTCGATGGCTGCTACTACTGTATGGTATTTCGTTTTGTCGTTAGTTATACCAGCGGCAGTAAACTGAGATTTTATTTGTGCGATCCATAGAGCGCACAGAGAATGAATGAACTGACACTTTCGCGATTTGCGCAGCTTCATTATTGGCAACATGTGGATCTGTGTTGGTGTCGGCGGTAGCCTCTGCGGCAGCACCCAAAATTTCGTCGTCACCGACCACATTAATTTATGTTTTTTACAAACTGGTTATGATCGTCTATTTAATTGTTCTGCATTCTAAGAACCGTTTCTTTTTAGAATCACGTCGGGGTCACCATTCATGGAATATGATGTTACGCGGTTTTACTAAAACTAACTTTATTTACAAAACGAAACAAAAATTGTGCATGTTATATTTCGGGGTTGCACTGTCATATAAAATCCTATCTCGCAATCCGAGCATGTGCAAGCGGTGCCGTACCCGTCAAGCTCAGCTAATCACCGTCTGTTGTGCGTTATTTGTATAACTATAACCAAAACTCAGAGAAAAACTCGGTTTTGCTGCGGAAACTGCAACAAAGCTAAGCGCCTTCCCAGTGGCAGAGAGACAAAAACGTATACTTGCAATAATTGAAGCACAGCCGTGAATAACGTTGTAATTTACAAAATTATTATTTTTCAGGAGAGCAAAAAAAAACGTTTTTAACAGGCATGATTATTTATTTTTAAATTATTTTTTTAGATTATCAAAAATAATGATAACAAAAACTTTTATGCAAATATATCAAGAAATTTTTATTTTTAATTATATGCCAAATTTACAGTTGATATTTTTTTTAGTGGAAACACAATCGCGATGTAATTTAAAACGTTTTTCCACTAAACAATCGGCTTTTAAAACGTTATTCCACGCTGCAAAACCAGATCGCTTGTATAATTTTGTTGATAGCTTACATCGTTCTTCCACTGACTGGCTCTTTGTATCAAACTTTGACGGCGTAAATGTGCATCATTTTGGGTGAGACTCATGTTAACGGTAATCTGCCAAAAAAGAGTTTTTGCAAACAGTGGCTTTTACAACGTTATTCGCGGCTTTGCTTTAATAGTTTAACAGAATTGTTTTAATATTTTACAATTATATTCAACATTTTTTATTTTTTCGAATTTATTCCCAGATTTTATTTTACAATTATATTAAAATGGTTGAATGGCTTCAATTCAAGCACCAAATGTACCTTGTAGGGCTTTACCGCCAAGTCCTTTAGCAAATTTTTCCATGTGGTCGTCATAGTTGGCCCAAACATCGAGGAACTGAAAAATTCATAACTTTTTTAAATACCGCGGGGTATTGCTCTGATGTTAAACTCGTACGAAGAGTAGCTTTTAAAGATCCACCATTTGCACGGTAGATTTTTCTAAAGCGATTTCAATTCATTGTCATAATTTTCCAAACTTCTAAGTCATCGTCCAGACTTGCAATTTTTTGTTTTTCCTCTTCTTTCTTTTATATTTATATATAAACACAAATTCACCTACAGCCAACTTCAAGTTAAAAAGTGTGAGAATAACAAAACGGAATTGCAGCCCTCCCTCCAAGCAATTGGTGGAGTGTTTTTCGATTGTCTACGAGTTTTAACTATTTCGGAACATTTGGTAGTTAAACAGTAGATTTTTCGGAATTTAACAACAATAAAATACGTTAGAATCGAATTATGTGTTCTTAAATTATACTTTTTCGACACTTCAAAGAGTTGTTCAGATTATTGTAACAGTTATGTAATTACAACAATAGCACTATTGAACATTTCCCATATTATATTGACATCTTCGCAACGATTTGATGTTAAATAGTGAATACTACGAAAGAAAAATGCATAAAAGAGGACAGACAGTTTATATTTAAATTGCAATGTGATCGGTGGTACGTGCGTGTGAAATAATATAAATTTATAAAATAAAGTGAAATTTTAAATATTTGAAAAATGTAAAAGTTATAATTTTGTACTTAAAATTAGGACCCCGCGAAATCCAAATGTTACCGAAAAGTGTTCTAGTACTCGAAAGTTGCATAAATGAGTGTACAAAACAGGCTAAACGTATTCTTCTGTTAGATTGGGTAAATTTTTAATAATTTCTCATACATTTATTTTTTAGAGCCAGTGAAAGTGAAATTAAAAAATAAATTGATAGTTGTCTTTTTTTAAAGGAATTAACATGGAGGCCACACGATCAATTTTCGTCTTTCAATTCCTTTCAATTTACTCTCACTCTCATTTTTTTTTACTAACACACTCACACTTTTTAAATTGATGAAGAGATTGCTCTCAATTTTAACTATCCATTTGTTTGGAAATTTTACGTTAAATTTAACAGCTGATTAGAAGTTTAGTGAGCAAATTTTTCGTTTGTCAGTATAAGTTGTTTTCTTGATGACATCTTGAAAGTAAATTGCTTAAAAATTGCGTGCAGCCTACGTCACAGCTTTCAATTTATGTAAATTTTGACAAACAGTATATGTAAAAGGCTATCAATAAAAAGTTGATCGTGTGGCCGCAGGGTAAGTGATTTTGTGAAAATGTTTGTTTATTAATTTTTTTATTGAAGATCTATGTTATTTATTAGTGAAGAAAATTTGTAAAATAAACTTTGTAAAGAATTAAAAAATATGGTAACTTTTATAAGGTTAGTGTTTGAACAAATTTGTGACTTTCTGTAAATTCATTTGAAAGCATTTTTCCGCATTAGGTTTTTAACTTTAAAACATTAACAATTATTTTGATTAAATAAATGAACTGTAGTTTTTTTGATATACGTAAAACATTTACCTCTTTTATTTTTTATTTTATTCAAACTAACCTAACAAAACGAACAAAGATAAACAGTTAAACGGCCCACTTTTTATTATAAAGAACAATAAGAAAACGTTAAACTTCAAATGAGTACTTTTTGGAGCCAAAAGCGATACTACTAAATTAAATTGATATTAAACTACCAAAGCGCTCTAATTCGTCATAAAATATAAACACTAAGTGGATTCTTAATGTAAATATTACCATAGTGGGACACTTCTTCCCGAACGAAGTAACCACATCAATAAGAATTGAATAGCAAAAGCGATAGATTTTTGCTAAATGGGGAAACTATTTAGAGAATTTCTAGATCGAAATTGTTTGCAGGGCTCTGACCAATAAACTCAAAAATTGCTCCAAGTAAAATTTAAAGTATGGACGCTGACCTTACGATAACACTGCGGAACAAAATTGAACTTTTTTTGTGCGGCCGGGAACTTTGTTGAACTAAATGCTTTTAGACCCAAACTGTGACTTTTGTTGCACATTTATTTTTTATGAATTTTTAAAGATTCTTAAATTTTTATTTGTTTTTTTAAAAACTTCAACGATATCTCTGAAATTACTGGCCAAATTTAAAACAATCTTAGTACGACTTAAAGATAATATTGTTAGCGAATTTCGGTTTTTTTTCTTAAGGGAAAGTGCCTTAATTTTGGACATAACGGTATATATCTAAAACTGGAGCTGATAGAGAAAAATGAAGGTTAGATTTGGAATCAGCGACCTCAAATTAGTAAAAAAATTACACAAAGTTCCAGGCCGCAAAATGGCTGTTCCGCAGTGTAATTATAAAAATTAAAATGATGTCACTGTTGTGCCCTATACTTATTGCATTTCGCGTTATTTAAGTTATAACAATCTTGTATGGCTTCGTTGAATTTTTTTCTCTCTCAGTATTTATTTATTAAATCTTCATATATTAACTATGAACTAACCATAATTAATCAAATCTAATCATCTATCAATTTATTTTATGTCCTGCCAGTGCCAGACAAAAAATTCGTTATGGCGGTTTCGTGTAAATTCAGAAATTTGGGATCTATATGTAAAGCACTCACAAAACTACACAATCAATCGCCCGTCATTTAGAAACAAACTCATCCAATAGTAAATGTCATAAGAAAAGCCTTTGAAAAAAAAAATACTGCTCCGCACTCTTCATCGATGCTTTTGCTAAAGTCTGGCATGAAGGATTATTACTGAAATTGCAGCAAAACTTACCAGCAAACACACACAAGCTGTTAGAAAGCTACTTAGTCGGTCGTCAATTTATTATTAAAGAAGGCGAATTTTTAAGTTCTCCTCAGCCAATTAACGCTGGAGTCCCACAAGGCAGCATCCTGGACCCTCTATTATACTTAATCTATACTTCGGACATGCCAACAAACAGCTACACACAAACCTCAATATTTGCGGACGACACAGCTTTTCTAACCGTACACGCCAACTGTCAAGAAGCATCTCGTTACTTACGGGATCATATATTTGAACTGGAAAGGTGGTTAAAACAATGGAGGATAAAGATCAATGAGCAAAAATGCGCACATATAACATTCACATTGCGTCGGGAAACATGCCCCCCTCTTTAAATCAATAATCAAATAATACCCCAACACTCGCATGTAAAATACCTGATATTCATCTAGATCGGCGTTTAACTTGGAAAAGGCATATAGAAATTAACACAAATGAAACTAAAACCAATTAAAATTAATTGGCTTATTGGAAGAAATTCTGTTCTTAGCCTCGATTGCAAACTTCTACTCTACAACTCTATATTAAAGCCATTCTGGTGCTACGGCCTCAAATATCGAAAAAATTCAAAGGCGCCAAAATAAACTTCTTCGAATAATCACAGTCGCTCCCTGGTATGTTAAAAACTCAAATATTCACAAGGATCTAAATGTGCCATTAGTAAAAACTATGATAACAAAATATGCAGTAAAATATATTAAAAGGCTGGAACTACATCCAAATCCATTAGCTCGAAATATTTTAAATTATGGCGGCCACACTCGCTTAAGAAGAAGAGACACTGCAGCACTCATCCAATCAGTTGAGCGATAAACAACTACAAATGTGAATAGAAGCCGTAAAGACTAAATCTTTTTTGTCTGGCACTGGCAGGACATAAAGTAAATATTAGGATTAGATTTGATTAATTATTATTAGTTCATATTTAATATATGAAGATTTAATAAATGAATACTGAAAAACAAAAATTAGAAACAGCACATTAAAGTTTGAAACTACTTTTCATATCGTCGGCTGATAATTTAATTGTCGTATGTGGATTCCGATAGTTTCGAGTAAATTGCGTTTGAACACATTTAATTGGAAAATTGCTTTAGCAAATACCACATTCGACAAACTCAACACTCCATATCTCGAAAACCGTATGAGGCATCGAAAAACTGACTACGCCAAATGAAAGATCAGGTCGGAAAACCTAAGGAATCGATCTTAACTCAAAACCACAAAAAATCCACATACGACATTTAAATTATCAACCGACGATATGTTTTGTAAATACAAGCCCCGTATTGATTCACACCCACCCAACAAAAATACTTCTTATAATTAACAACTAAATTCAATTTGTTACAGCTTGTATGTTTTTTTTTTTTAATATGTTTAATAAATAGCATTTCAACTGAAAACAGTTTGTTTTATATTGCAACATATTAACAATTTTAATAGCATTCATATATTTCCCTTTATTCATCTTGTTTACTATATTCTGTATAATTTTAGGTCTCATGGATACGACATCGTGATATTCATATTTTAACCGTTGGCTCATATACATACACATCAGATTTACGTTTTCAGGCAACACATCATCACGATTCGGATGATTGGACATTGCAAATCAAATGGACACAAAAACGTGATGCTGGCATGTATGAATGTCAAATATCCACCCAGCCTGTTAGAAGTTATTTTGTGAATCTTAATGTTGTGGGTGAGTAGTAGATACACGCAGGCATAAGTTCGCACACAAAAATAAACACTTGTAAATACTCACACAATTGGAAAACCCTGCACATACATCCATATAATGACTGACAGTGAAGGATTTTTGGTTGAAAATTTTATCAGTACGAAAATTAATAGTTTCAACATGTATTAAGTATTCAATAATTCTTTTTCGTTACATTTATAGCGACTAATCAAATGGGTGTGAAGGTTTATTAAGTTTCTCATGTCATGTGAAAAATGCTACCCAAAATTAAGCGATGAAGTTCGAATAGTTTTTAATTATTTTCTTTTCAAGGCAATTAAATTTTGTTTTCTTTTTTTTTTTTTTTGTATTGGGAATTTTATTAACTAAGACGTGAAATATAACGTTGCGTAAGTGCCGCCCATTCTCAACTTGGCATAGTTGCGTTCTTCTTAACAAAAGAACACATAAATACGCAATATCACGCCAATACAAAACCAGTAGACCGTTTCTGTATTTCTCGCATCGTAAAATTTTTAGCATGAAACAAGTGAATTATTACAAAAACAGTGCAATATGAAACAAAAAAATGGGTTTTCTCACATAAGTGTTTCTGTATTTTTACTTTGCGAAAATTATCTGTCATTTAAATAATTTTCCAGCAATTATTGGAAGGATGTGAGAAAAAGTGTTTCTGTAACAATATTTTGCAAAAAGTTTTTCGCAAGAACTGTCAAAATAAGTCATATTTGAAATTGATGCGAGAAAAAAAAATTTTAAAAAATGGAACCCAAGTTATGTATGTATGTACAAAAGAATGTGTATTATTTTTTTTTTTATTTGAAAAGAAAGAATTTAACTGATAAAAATAAGTATATAAAACACAATTGTTATATTTTGTTATTTTAATTTTTTTAGCTTTTCATTGTTTTTGTTTTATGCAGGGCTGCCATATAAATTTGTGAAAAAAACGTTAATATCCTAAGAAAAAATAAAAAAAATCGTCTATTTTGTTCGGACAATTTAAAATAAATTTTGACAAATTTTGTTCGAATTTTATCATATAATCACAAATTTTTATCATATAAACACATAATCAGAAAAAGAAAAAAAAACATTAAGTTCATGGGTAAAATACATATTTTATACATACATAAGCTTGAGGTCTATTTAAATAAAATTATTTATATTATTTTTCCTTAATCCGATAACAATTTAAAATTTCAGATTGTTATTTTTCCCTGCAGAAATCGCACAAAGGAGTGACAAAATATCATATTGAACTAAAATAAACACTTTTGGACAAAATAAAAGTGCATTGACTGAAAAATGGGGTAATAGTTTAATGATTTGATCAGATAAACAAATGTATAAAATAATCTAAGAAAATAAAAATTAAACAGTTTTCCTTCGAAATTTTGAATTCGCCGATAAATTTTTTAACCTGCCTTGTTTTTAACGATATCGTTTTTCTGTGGTGCCTAATATACAAACATATTAAACTATTTAAAGTTATTTTATTTCGAAGACTGAATAATATTGTCACTAGAAAAAATCAGCAATTCGGCACTTTGCCAATTTTGGAACAAAAATCGTCAAAATGACGATAAATCGTCAAATCTGGCAGCCCAATTTTTATTATATCTATTTCTTTCGTTGACGTTTCGGATTGCATTTGACACTTAATTACTGGAAGTATTCCAGTTAAAACAGAATCTGTGTTGTCTGTTCTCTCATTAAAATACAGAAATATTTTTTTCTCACAAATCGAGAAACGATGGAATTTTTTGTTTCACACTTAATGTGAGAAATTTTGGGATGCAAGAAATACAGAAACGAGCTACGGGTACACATTAAGGTGGTTCGAAAAAAATGGAATCCAGTCATCCCCTAGGATTAAAGATTAGTTGAAAAGGATTCCAGAAAAAATTATTTTAAATTTTTGCCACGCCTCTGGATACCGCCCTTTTAGTTTTTTTGTATACTACGCCGCCATTTAAAGTCCGATCATAACATATTGCACATAGATATTCAAGGATTGTCTAATGCTTCATTTTTGCCTTGAGGACTTTTTAATCCGACATCAAATTCTCATGCCACCTCGCCACTGATGTCATCTCGTTTCGTGCCCCCTAATGTCCAATTTTTTGCACGTAGACATACTTAGTATGTCTAGGTTTTAATATGTTCACTTTAATGCCACTCCTCAAAAGTAAGCCCCATTTGTCTTTTACACATACATATAACATTAAAACGGTAGATCAACATACAAAACAAAGAAAATTGCATTATTCAGAATGAAATTTTATATGAATGAAATATCTAGAATTTAAAAAAAATTTAATAAATTTAGAAAAGAAATTTATATTATGCATATCTCCACACAAATACCTTTAAAACGATATATGTTTCATTAAAATCGGTGGACGATTAGATACTTAAAAATCAATTTCCCGAATTTATATATAAGATATGCTCTTTGTTACCCAAAAATACCCATAAGTTACTGCGAAATTATTTATTAGAGCGTTCAATTTTAGGAAAGTATAAAGACCACATATCAGGCCCAAGAAAAATCGCCGCAGGAGTTTCCCAAGACAGTATACTTGGTCCTCTCATGTATAGACTTTATACCTCATATATGCCCACCAACAACCTGATACATACGTCAACCTTTGCGTTTATAAGCATGCATACAAATCCAGTAATTGCTTCTAGTTGTCTGCAGTCTCATATTAATTGAAAAATGGCGTAACAAATGGAAAACAAAAGTAAATCCAGCAAAGTGCACACATGTTACTTTCACCTTGAAAAAGGAAAACTGTGCCAAATGGAAGATATATCCATCCCCGAGCAAAATCATATAAAATATCTTGCTATACGCCAAGATCGTCGCCTTAGCTGGTCTCAACATATTGAACGCTAGTCCACCTAACACAAACTTACAACACTACAGCTTCAGTGGCCCCTTTGTCCCCATTCTGGTCTCAACCTAAACAACCAGGTGCCACTCTACAGAGCTCCAACAAAACATACACATTTTAAGGCGCTAAAGAGACCGAAACAAGTTTAAGGAAATAAAATAAACTATAAACAAAGTAAACACTACTTCGGTTGAACAGACTGTTTAATGATCTGAAAGCCAAAGTTTGTAAATAATATATTATTCCTGAAAATCAAGTAAAATTGAAATCAATTGAGATTCTCAGTAAATTTTTTTTAAATCTCCGTATTTTCCTGATTTCAAGAGAAATTTTGGTTAAGATAAGAACTCAAAGTATGAAAAAACTTTTTTAACAGGATCCTTAACAAAGTTTGTTCGATTTCCCTTTCACTCATATGTAATCGATTTACCGAACATGGCTGCTAACTTTATTTTTCTTAATTTAAAAGCTCTACTCTAAAGGTTTAGCTTATTTGTTTCTTTAACGTATTACTATTTTGCGCCAACAATCCGTGAATTCTTTTTCATCTACCTATCTTATGACACTTCTTAAGACGACCTAAAATGTCCAGCCGTTTGGATGGTGAGAGGTAATAAAGACGTTAAAAGTCGGGTAAAAACATATTTATAAATTCTGATGAATTTTTTACAATGAAAGTCAAACTCAATATGAAAAAGGGCTATTTTTGTACGAAAATTTATACGTATGGAAATAGTAGTTAATTGTTTATTACATGATTTGTCTCACACACACCCACTTCTAAAAAGGGACTAAATTATGTTCAAAATATATACAGAATATAACAACATGTTATTTAGTCGTTATGTATTTTATTAGTTAAAAAACGAAAAAAAAAAAATATTTTTATATTAAAAAAGTAGAATTTTGTAAGAAATTAATTTTATAATCGATTAAAATTAATTTAATTGACATAAATTGTTCGAGTTATTCGTTATTTGAAATTGACTATTTTATTTATTCGATCAAATAATGGCGAACAATTTCTTTGATTAATCAAACAACGATTAACTAAGTGGATACTCTAGTAAACATACATACAAAATGTGGCCAAACTTTAATGGTTTCTCTATTTTTTAACGAAATTTTAAAAATTTGATTTATTTCAGTGACGCATGTTATATTAATATCAACTATAATCTGTTTATCGCCACTGCAGAGAATATGTAAAAGTTGTCGTGCAATGCTTTAATTGTGTTCTCTGCGTGCATATTACGCTAAGTGTCGTCTTAATGCGGAAAAGTTTTCTTTAACAAAAATTGAATATTTCCACTGGTAAATATTTAAAGTTCAAGTATATCTTATGTTCTTATAGGTTGAATATCGAATCGCGAAGCTAAAAATACAGTTCCCACAACTTTCGTTGATAAGAAATTAATTACATTTTCAGGTTTTATTTTACAAATGTGTTCAATATTCTTTTGTAAAGTTAGTCAGTTGGTTCTATTGAAAGTTTCGTTCATTCCCTAGCATTTAAGGAAGGATAAAAGAACTCCCCCCAAAAACCCGACTATAATAGAAGACTGGAGAAAAAAAATGACAATTCATGAATACATAAAACGCTTGCCAGAGTTGGGCGAAAAGTATTTAACATATAAATTACCCGTTATACATCAACAACTTCTTGTCAATACAATTCCTGACGGCCATTGTCTGGTTCTCTGTGGCCGTGTACATCTGCCTGTGTATGTTTTTGAATCAGTTTATGTCAGCTTAATTCATCCATAAATTTTGTGATTGCTGAAATTATTGTCGCTGCCCTGGTTGTTAGATTTTTTTATTAGTACATGTCTGACCATATTTGGAAAACAAAATGTTCTCCAACATCCAACACTTTTTCTCTTTTTTTGGAATTTGCTTCTCCTTTTTTGTATATATTTTAGCGTTTGTTGCCATATCAAAATAAGCCAGTCAGAGTTTGTTTTACATACATTTTTGTTCAGGCACTATATTTTTTATTTCTTTGCATACAAGTATTATTAACTTTTTGCCAAACAAAACTCTTTTCGTAGTATTTTTATTCAATCTCTTTTGTTCTATTTTTTTTATATCTGGTTATTTAACATGGCTCATCTTGCTGTTGCTGTTCCTGCTGCTGTGGTTGGAATGTGTCTACACAAACGGATGGATAACGATGTAAAAAACATGGCAACAAAACCATCAACAAATACACATACAAACATGTATATACTTAAACAATAAAATTGCCATTTATGTGTCAACAGTGCCAACGGCAACCATCCTTGGTGGACCTGACCTTCATGTCGACAAAGGCAGCACAATAAATCTAACATGCACAGTTAAATTTAGCCCGGAACCACCGGCCTATATATTTTGGTATCATCACGAGGAGGTAATTTAAATTTACTATACATTTCAGTAGAGTTTTTATTATTGTTATTAAGTTTTTTTGTTTTTAATTTATTTTCAAGCTGCTTTTATTTTAATTTTTAGTTTGATGTCCTTTTTTATAGTAATTTATGCATAGCTTAATTTCAGGATACAAAAAAATTAAATAACACAAAACGATTATAAATTTAGTAATAAATTTGCAAAACCAAAAGTTAAAAACACAGAATATTTGAAAACAACTACAACTTTTGTTAGTTTTCGAATTTTTTCACTATTTAAACAAGATGAAAAAATATCCAAGCACCCTACACATTTACCCTTAATAGATTTGTGTGACTTATCTGTCACAAAAGAAAATTGCAAAATCACATATTTACAGGATAACGAAAAAACTGATTTATTTTCGATAAGTGTAAGAGTAATGACAAAACGGTTTTTTACCATGTCATTTAAAAGTAACGTCTAAATCATACATATGTTAATATTTTTTTTAGTTCCTGATATTCGCGCTTATATGTCTGATAGCACTATTTAAAAATTTAAATTTTATCGATTTGAACATGGAAATAAGCAGATAACACTATTTAAACAAAAATAAAAATGAGCTGTAATAAAAACTATTTGACACATTAATTTAAGTAACACGAATTTTTATTAAGATAAAAAGTCTTTTTAGACAAAATAATATATAATTACTAGGGTATTCATTCGGTTAACCGTTAATCGGTGAACCGATTAAGTACTACCCGATTAACTGACCGGTTAATTTAAAATTGTTTATTTTCGACTAACGATTAAACCGAATAATTTCAGTCGATTAACCGATTAACCGAATTAACAAAAATTTTAATTTTTTGTAGTACCATAACATATTTTTTTGTATTTTTAATTATTTGTTTCGTGTCATATACAAAAGGTATGTGTTTAAAAAATATTGTTTGATACAAAAAAAGAAGAGATCTTCTTTGATGTCAACAGCTTTTTGTTTCACGTTCTTTCTATATGGGCCTCTTCATTGTGACGTGACGTGATATTTGTACGACAATATGTAAAAAAATTAAATGAAGAAGTCAAATTTGTAAAAAGTTTTTTCTCTATTACAAAGTAATAGAGCAGCACTATATTCAGAAAAAAATGTACAACAATCAACCGTAAGGATTTTAAGATATAAGCAAAAATATGCGCCTTCGTGACGTTACAAAACACAGAAGTGAATTTTGACTTGCAATACTTTTTGTATAAAACCTTTTTTAATAAGCTTTGGACTCATAAAGAATTATTTTCCAAGTTATCAAATGTAAATATCTTTTCTCGTTTTAAAAACATATGAGAATTTCCAGCGAAGTTTACTTTTTGTAATACAACGCCAAAAAGCAAATAAGCTTGTATTTTAGGACCATGTTGTTCAAAAGTTATCTTTTTTGGAACTTAATGTAGAGCTTGTTGCGCTTTACACAACATATAAAAAAGGAAAGTATACATATATAATTTTCAATAAACGATTTAAATTACTTCTGCCGTTACGTTACAAAAAGGAAACTTTTCACTGGAATTTCCCATATGTATGTATGTGTTTAGTTATTCGTTTCTGCTCATATTTTCTGATATCAATCTTTTAACAGAATTAACCGAAACAATTATAAGAGTTTAAAATTTAAAAAAATTAAAACAGGACTGTAAAGACATAATGAAAGATTTTATACCTTTAGAGAAATCCAGGAAAAGAACTGATAAATTAGATATTCTGTATTATGGATAAACTAAACTAAAGAAAAGAATCGCTTAAATCCTAAAAAGTTTTCTAAAAGATTATTTTTAAAGTCTCCTTAAACTATTGAAATAACTAATAAAATTATCAAACAGTTTATTTTTTAACCCTCCGATGAGTGAGAAGGTCCCTAGGG
This sequence comes from Pollenia amentaria, assembly GCA_943735925.1. Lineage (NCBI taxonomy): Eukaryota > Metazoa > Arthropoda > Insecta > Diptera > Polleniidae > Pollenia > Pollenia amentaria. The sequence goes on along the minus strand of OX031009.1, from coordinate 144,144,304 downwards.
ACCTTTTTGCCTTTTCAAACTGAAATTACTCCTACTTCGGCCACTACAACAACCCCCCCCCCCCCCCCAAAGTTACTCAAGCCGATCGGATCATTAATTTAGGAGTTATTGAGGTTTAAGTGTGAATAGGTCCGTATGTACCTTGTACTGAATTTCACTTATAAATGCATGTTTTTGGGCATCATTATAATTTTTTTATTGTTTCAACACATAATTTACTTGTTCTGAATACAAAGACCTAAACTCAAAGACATTAGGGAAGTTGATAAAAACAAAAAATTCTAAGAACAAAAATACTAAGAACAAAAAATTCTAAGAACTGGTTTATTGCTAGTAGTATAAAATTAAAAAAAAAAATTAAAAAAATTGAAAAAATTATTTTTGTATGTAGAATTTAGTTATAAACAATAAAAACAAAATAAAAAAAATCAAAAAAAAAATTTTTATATGAAAAAAAACATGATTTACAAAAAAGGTCCGTAAGGACCTTTTCACACGGCCGTGAAGTTCAGAACTGTCACTCATCGGAGAGTTAATTACTACATAATATTTACGTATTAATTAAAAAATATGTATTAAATATTTATGAATTCTTTTTTTGTTTGCTCGTATTAGTTTAAGAACTGTTATGTTTGTTATGTTATTGCTTTTTTGAAACAATAAACTCCAAAAAAAAAATAGTTTATGCATTTTTATGTACTGAAATTACTTAATTTATAAAAAAAACGTATTAATCGGTTAACCGATCAATTACAAAATTAACCGATGAATCCAAAACATCGGTTAATTAATCCAGCGATTAACCGATTAAAGCAAAAGCCCGCTTAAATGAATACCCTAATAATTACCTATACTCATAGTCAAAATAAAATATACTTTAAACTTTAACCGGCTTCAAATGCATGTGAACACCATTGCACTAAAGTATACTTTAGAAAAAGTAAATTTTATTTTGGCTATAATTATGGGCCAATATAACTTGGAAAAGCAAAATATTACGAAACGAGTTATCATATTAATAGAATAGAAATTAAGTTATAATAGCTGCACAGTGTTGGAAATTTGGAAAAAATTACATAATTCTGTTTTTCGTAAACGGTTGGTCTAATTGGTATGCAATTTGAGGTGACAATTAAAGAGCTGTAGTCGGGTTTTAATTTTGGATTTCAAGTCTATGGACTTATCAGGAGAAGCGCCACATGTTCGCAAAGTAGGACCCGTCGGGAAGTTAAAAACTATTTTTATGTGAAATGCGTTTGTCGAGTTCTTCATAATTTATCTCGCAAAGTTTAAGAAATATCCGACTTTAAAAATTAAATATTTTTGACCAACCTTGTTCCAGTATTTTGCAAATATAAGACTCAAATGTATCATAATTATTTTGAAATGTGAGTATTTGTTATGTAAATAAACAGCAAATGAATAATATTCCACATTTTGCAAATAGTAAAAAATCTTTTTAATTAACCCTCCGGCGGGTGATAAGGTCCCTGGGGACCTTTTTCATTATAAAACTGAAATTACTCCTTGATGGTCCATGGGAAGTATACCCGACCCCCACATGTATTCCAAGGAAATTTTATCTAGAATCGTTTCTATTGAGATTTAAATGTGTTTAGTTTCTAAAAATGGGTATTCCCATGTTCCTTTCACTGTGGCTGGAAAACGAGTTATTCTTACTGAAGTCACGCAGATTGATATTTTCCCACTAAGGCCTTCACAAAAAAATTGGCAGTTTAAACAAAAAAAAAAATTTGAAATCTATTAAATGTATTTATTCTGTTTAAAAAAAAAGTGGGGATATAACGATACGCATTTTTGCCGATACGATAGCGATACAGATATTCAAACAGAAATATCGCCGATACCGATACGAATATTCAATTTAAATTCAAGGTAAAATTAACAAAACTCAAGTAGAGTAATTTCATTATTATGCAAAATTACAGTGTAAGAGTTATTAATATTTACGATCTTAAAAACAACGCAATTTATTTAGATTGGTAAAATAATTTTATTTTTAAACAAAACAACAGTGTAAGAGATTATTTACATTCAAAATTAATATTAATAAGATTTTTGTTAAAAAAAACAAAGTATTCTCAACTTTTGCGGAGATAATTTCGCAACTCCATTTGAAGCAGACCTGCAGTAAAAAATCACTTCTCAGATGTAATTGAACTCAGTATTTCTGCGCCATGGTCTTTAATTTTGAGTATAATATTTAAAAGCGCTAGTAAACAAACGGATCTGATTCTCTAGAAAAATTAGAAGATCTAAGGTATATCTAGACTTCTTATTAAGCTGAACCACAGCATTGAATGGATAGAAGATCATTCTTCTCCAGATTATCTTTTAAGATTTTCACAAACTTTTACTTGGTGTAGGTGTGACCGTGTCTTCAACACTTTCGGAATGCAGAGTCATGTTGAGTAGCTCAAAATAAGATGTTTTTTTCGATCTATTGTCCTTGAAATTTTCCAGCTTTGTATCGAAGGTAGAGAATTGTAGATAAAGAATAGATTACCGATATATCGGCAAACGTGAAGTATCGCCGATATATCGGTATCGGTATTCGTTACATCCCTAAAAAAGGCCAATTAATGTAATGACTAATCACTAAAATAGGCAACACTTCTTAAACAGTTTTTTTGGCAGCATTTAAAGTATCAGCAAAATAAAAAAAATTATTTTTTTAGCAAAATTTTGTTTAGGTAATCCTAATACAAATTCGTTGTTACAATCCGCTGAAAGCTTTTTCTATTGTTTATTCTTCGAAAAAATAAAGTGACTTAAGTATTTTCTTTTTAATCGTTAAACGAATACTGAATACAAAATACGTTAATTTTGCAAAGACACGTCAGCAGTTTATAAAGAATTGCATATGTAACTCAAATAAATTAGATTTAGTAAAAAAGATTTCTTAAAGCTTTTTTGCTTTTCCTATTTATAATTTATTTTTCATTCTATGTTTTTTATTGTACTAACAAATGTAATACAAACTCTTTATTCACTTAATTACATCGAGGTTTACTTTTTATTGTTATTATATCAAGGTTTACATTTATCTGTTTATAATTTCTATAATAATTCACATTTAACCTGAATATTCGCAAAGAATTATGGAGCTCAAGCAATTAATTCATTGTTCAAAATAATTCAAATTGAAAACTCATTTGTAATATTCATTTAGCTTTGTAAAGTAATTTAACAAAATGTTAATTCTTAGTTGTCATGATTTTATCTATATTCGTGATAATTACGAACAATATAATTTCTATGTATTAAATATAATGTACTAGCTTAACCCAGTGCGCTTCGCTACCCTCATTAAAATAAAATATGTAATAAGTATTTGCAATACAGATATTTTGCATTGCTTAATTAGTTATTTGTGCCAAGTTTGAATACTCTTACTGTTACCATTCACCAGTTGCACAGAAATCTGTATGGTATTTTTGTTGAAGTTATCCCGTCTATATCTACAATAAGGCAATGGGCCAAATTTTTAAATTGTAGCTGTTGCCATTCTCTAGATATACAGAAATCTAGCTTGATTCACGCCCATTTCTCCAATACCGCACATTACTTAAAGATGCTGTCTGTATCTTATCGCGCCGCGCCTACTTTTTGATTGATGTTGCGTATTGAGCACCAAGTTATTTGTACAAGCTTTGGAAACTTTAGTTATACCGTTCTCTAGCTTTTAAGACATCTCTTTTGCATTTGTATGTAAGGAACAGAGCTGCCGTTTTTGGTTATTTCTAACCAAATTTGGTATTTTTTTTTTCTCAATGTGGAGATGCGAATATTGTTTTCATTTTGGTTACTTTTATTCTGAAATATAAAATACGTATAAATATGTTTTCCTTGAAGCAATTACATCGCGTATTTCGATTCGAAGGGAATTATTTACAACTTCGAATAATGTGTACTTTGCACTTCGATTTTCTCCTTATTTGTTTTAAATGAACTGAAGGAAGTTTTTATATTTTATCGAAAACAAAAAATCCCTTTCATAACATCTACCAAATATTTTTTTTTAAGATTTTTCGATGGAGATTTTTAATGATTTTTTGTTTAAATGAGGGTAGTTTTTCCTGATTTTAATAAAGATAAGTGGTACTTAAAGCAGAAATTGCATAATATCACGCGGAATCAATTTCAAAACATGACTGAAAAAGTTCACAAAAGTAGTTTTATTGTTTCCTAAATCTTGAATATAAGTCAAATGTTCTAAATTTACATATTTCTAGTAGTATATTTAAATATATTGAAATACACATAGGCATTTTAAAGGTTTTTGAAAAATAAATCGATATATAATATATAATTTTACATTTTATTAAATTTACTGTAAAAAATGGCGTGAATTTAAGAAATTTTAAATTCAACTTTCTAGAACCTGTCGTAATAGATAAATGTCGTTAAGCATATTTATTTAATGTTTTTTAAATAAGGATTTGGCAAAATTTTTAATTTAAAAAAAACCTTTGACTGTCAGTTATATACTTGTTGCCCATTAAATGTACGTTCTAAAATACGAATTTGTTTATGTTCGCCATAATATTTAACAATGATTCACAAAATATTTTAAAAAGTACAATTTTGAAGCGGTTTTAATAAAAATTATATATTTTCCAAAACGAAATCACTTTCGATCGAAATAGATTTCTGTGACAGGCCTGATAAATTAAAACTACAATTCACAAAAAATGCATTCCGCGTATCGCCAACAGTTTCAATCGCCATATCTCCAAACGTAAATGTCAACCGCCAAAAGGTTTAAAAAATCGTCATATTTTACAGTCCTACCACTGACAGTTGAAAACAGGAAAACAATTTAATTTTTTCTTTTCTGTTATTTATAACTGTGAAGTACAAATTTCGTTTATTGTAAAGGACATATTAAAAAAACTCAACTTATTTGCTTTTAATATACTGAATTTTTTATAGAAATTTGACGGGCTTAACTCTTATACAATAAAAGTATTTTTTATGAAAAAGTCTCAAATACATTAAAACTTTTAATCTAAGTTTCTTGTTATTAATTTGATATGTATTAAGTGCAAATAACCTTTGTCTTACAATGCAACTTAAAATCAATTTTAATGTTTTTCTCAATTAACAAAAGGCATTTCTAATTTGGTTATATTTTTTCACATTTGGTAACTTTTTAAAAAATTTTGGTTGTAAAAATTATATTAGTCGTGGCAGCACTGGTAAGGAACCACGCTCACTTATCCACTCCTACCTTTTTTTGACAGATGTTGCATGTCGATAACCCCGCCATGTGTACCAAATTTGGACAACTTTTGTCTTACTGTTCTCTAGATATTAATAAATCTATTTCAAGCCACGCCCACTTCTCCAATCCCGCAAAGATTTTGTCAGACGTTGTGTATTACTTACCAAGATTCTTGTACCGAATTTGGAAACTTTGGCTCTTGTCGTTCTCCACATATAAATATATCTACACTCTGTATGGGAGATCCCACTCCCACTTTTCCAATACCGCCCACACTTTGTCGGATGATCTGTATTGATAACTAAGATGTTTTTACCTAATATGGAAACCTTGGCTCTAACCCTTCTCCAGATATACAGAAATCTATAATAATTTTCTATTTGGATGTACCACGCCCACTTTTCCAATACTGCCCATTTTGTAGATAGTCTGTGAAGTGATAACCCAAATATGTTTATTAAATTTTGACAATTTTCTCTTGCCGTTCTTTAGATATAAATAAAGCTATTTTGCGCCACGCCCACTTATCCAAAATCGTCAGATGTTGTGTACAGATAACCAATATGCTTTTACCAAATTTGGAAGCTTTAGACCTTTCCGTTCTCTATATATACAGAAATTTATATTGTATTAGTATGAGAGGTTCCACGCCCACTCAAAATTTTAAGAAAATATATAGCCTTTAGCTCCTTTCAGATCGTCAGTAATATATTGTGAAAGTTTAATGAAGATCGGCTCAGCGGTTTAGGCGGCTATACGGTACAAACATACAAACAAACAAACAAAGCAACAGATAAACATTACTTGCATTTATTTTTATATATGTATAAAGCTAAAGGTATACCCAACAAACACGAAGTCAAACTTTTGAAATGGAATGACTTTATTATTTGATAAGCTCAATTCTCAAACCCCAATTGAAAATGTTTGATTTTTACATTTGAATTCAAATTGATAATGATTTGAATAAAAAGATTTGGCATAAAATGTTTCATCAGTTTAATATAAAATTGTTAGCAAATGAAAATCAAAATTAACTTGGCAACACCAAAGCGAAAAATTAATTTAAGCATTAAAAAATGAGGATTTAAGTTTAAGTGTTTTACTTTTAAAAAAAAATTGCCTTTAGAAACCTTAATTTCTTGCTATAGAACAGAAAAGTGAAAACATTATAAGTTGGTTGTACGGATGAAGTGCTACGCAGAACCATGGAAATAAAAAGGAGCCAAGTATTTCTTCCTTCCAAGAATTTAAGGATGAAAAGAACGCTTATTCATCCTTTAGCGGCAGCTATGGCGCCGAATGTTTAGCTGACAGTTCATTTGAAAAAATAATGAATTTAAATAAAATAAATTTTTATTTATGTTCCACATGGCAGTAAAATCCACATTTAAAAATAGCGTTTGAAAGCAAATTGAAAATAAATGAATTTTTCAATTTGAAAATGTTTTCCCCGTTTTGTTTTCTTTCAAATCATTACCAAATGTTTATCGTTTGATAAAAGGTTTGATTTCAAATCATTTTTTAATTTCAAATTTAACCTCCGTGTTTGTTGGGTAGTCATAAGGATTGGTTCCACAAGTATTGTTCATTCAATATGAATACGAAAATGTATGTGCGTATATGTTAAATTATTTGTTTGAGAGGCAAATGATTTTCGTTAGTATGTGTTTGCTTCTGAGCTTAAGTGTGTGCTGGATAGGTTAAATTGTTTGAAGCTTTTCAATGACGTAGTTTCAATATACTTATAAATAGATCTATGCAATTAAAAATGTTCTTATGCAATTAAAAATGTGTATGACGAATTTAAGGGTGTTCCATTAAAAATAAATAAAATTCATGTAGAATAAACAGAAATTACGAATGCAATTCCAGTTTGACACTTGCTCTAATAGCACAGCACAACAAAATGGAGCTTTTTTTTAATTTTCTCAAATAAAAAAAAGCTGGTCCCAAATAGGAACCAATCACATTTTTAAATTTCATTAAAATCGTTAGTTAGTAATCGATAGTTTTGGATAGACAGAAATCGCCCCTTATTTATGTTTTAATATTCATAAAAATTGGTTTGATAGTGGGCACACAGATTATATCCAGGAAAGCACCTTGTATGGGGGCTATATGAAATTATGGGCACCGATTCACCTCATTTTCAATAGGCTTGGCCCTTCAAATAATTATAAACTCTGTCTCAAATTTAATTAAAGTATCTTCAAAATTATGACCTGTACATTGTTCGCAAAGGTTACATGGACAGCCAGCCGGACGGTTATTGTTAGATCGAATCGGAAAGTGATTCTCAGTTGATCGGTATACTTTAAGGTGGGCCAAGAACCAATATTTTAAGCTGTTACATACTTTAGCTCAAATGAATAATACCATCTCCACTATTGTGGTGTGGGTATAACTAGATTAAATGCGAAGGTATTTTTGTTAATATTTCAGGATCCTTTTCATGGATTTAAAATTTTTTCAATAAAAAAAGTTCGTTAGAACAACTAGTTTGTGCATGCGTTCAAAAAATGGGGAGAAAAAAGTATATTTTTAAAAATTTTAAGGACTTCTGAACATCATGAAGCTAAGAAAACATAATTTTGCGCAATAAAAATTAGACATTCTGCTATACTCACCAATGTTCCTATACTGAAATGAAATAAATGTTTGTGCAGATTAATAATACAGATAATATTTCAAAGCACCCTAAAAGCCTTCCTGAAATTATTAAGGTAACAATACAAAAAATGTTAATGCCCCTCAACATCTTTCAAACTAGAACTGCAATGAAATGCAATGATACTATCGTAAAAGGCACGCTGAATTTAACTAAAAACAACAGGGACCGTAAATAACAGTTGTCCGGAAAATTTAAACATAAAACTCTTCATGTTAGAGCCAACGGAGACCTACAGTGGCATATATCAATAGATTCGTACTGACGAGCTCTTTCAGAATCTGTGGTGATCTTAAATAAAAGAGTTTTATTTTTTCCGTCTAAAAAAGAACTCATTTTAGGAGTTATATTTTTTCCTTCTAAAATAAAACTCATTTGAAGAGTTTTTGTATTGTTGCATTGTTGAATATTTATTTGCTTCGAAATATTTTTAAATGTCAAAAATGTTAAAAATTAACTAATTATCAAAATTATTTGTTGAAAAAATCGGTTTTTTGCAATAAACTTAGTGCAAAATAAATTGATTTAATATTCAAATTTGTTTCTGATGGAAAAAAATAAAACTCAAACGAGTTTAATTTTCTGACGGAAAACATAAAACTCCCCAAATTAGTTTTTCTTTAGACGGAAAAGATAAAACTCCTAAAATGAGTTTTATTTTATATTGAAAATATAAAACTCCTAAAATGAGTTTTACTTTAGACGGATAAAATAAAACTCCTAAAATGAGTTTTACTTTAGACGGAAAAAATAAAACTCCTTAAATGAGTTTTACTTTAGACGGAAAAAATAAAACTCGTAAAATTAGTTTTATTTTGTGATGGCGAAATAAAACTCCTCAAATCAGTTTTATTTTATGAAGGCAAAATAAAACTCTATTTTTAAGAGTTTGTTTCGAACTTTTATTTTCACGGATGGAGTTTTTTTTTAAATTCATAAAATAACTGTTATTAAATAACTTTTTTGATATCACTTATAACCGTTACGGTCCCTGAAAAACAATGAACAGAAAACAGTAAAATTTTAGTATGCTGCCCTGTAAAGAAGGCATTATGCAATAAAAAATTTTTTAATTATTTACTATCGTTAGAACTCTATTAAGGAGCACCCTTTTATTCTATAGTAATTTTATAAAATTAGCAAGTAATCAGGTGAAAATGACCTCCAAGTTACGTACACAGCTCACTGGTATTGAAATCCGTTTCTATTATTAACTGTATTTTAATACCCCACAGCTCTATTAAGTTAAGAGGATGTTATACATTTCTAAGTAAAATTTAATCAATTATACGTAATTTTGCAAATACAATTTGCATTGCGATGGAATTTCTTTCAATGCAAATAAAACTGTGACGTATTTGGGAGATAACATATTCTAAGGAACAAACAACTTAATTGGTTGCGGTTATAACAATAGTTAAAATCGTATTTTGTGGTAAAGAAAAAAGTTTATATGCTATATTTGGTACCACCGAATTCTAGCTAATTTTCTTATTTCATAAAGATTATTCTATCAGACTTCGAAGCGGGGGTGGTTTTATGTTATACACGATTGTATGGGTAATGCTTAGATCTAATTAAAACAAAACATGGATGGACATTTTGGTAAAATTTGACTTTTTTTAAATGTGGTACAACCACGACTTATCTCGTAAATTTTAAAGTTCTTAAGTCCTTTACTATCTTTTTAACCCTCTGGGATTGACGTGGATGTCTAACAGACACCAATGAAAGAAAAAAGGGATTTTCTCCATTCTTTTTCAAACATCGGCTCTCACGCATTCAGTACATTCTTAATACGTTTTCATGTGTGCGCTGGCGTGAAGAATACGATCAAATAGAGCGTACGCGTCGTGCTGAGCAGAAAAGTGTCTTCAAGACAACCACGTCAATATTAAGATGGGTGTCTGAGAAACAACCAACCATCTCAATATTTTTGTTATATTTTTGTAGTGTCTCCTAAGCAACACGTCAACGAAATTGTTTCGATATTTTTTACTTCTTATTATTTTTGCTTTGATGGGTTGCTCTAATACAAAGCAAATTATTTACGGTTCTAAGAGAACATCATCTGAAACTTTTAAAAGCCGCAGGTCAGATTCTGAGCTTAATTCAAATAATTTGGCATATCCATGATAGAATGTCTGGTTCCATGCACTAGATAAATTAAGTTGTATATTTCTATTAAACAATTAAAATTATATAATTTTTTCTATACTGGTTATTAGCTTTGATGTGAACTAAACCCAGTTCAAAACTTGTAAAAACATATAGATAATTTAAAATTTTTTTTTTTGGTTTTTTATAGATGTAAGTTCTTTAGGGCCATTTTGTGCCATGCCATAAAACATTGTTTGAAATTAATTGTCGGTTTGTTCTCAAAAATAAATTGCAGCAAATAACATGCTATAAAATTAGTCTAAAATTTTAAAAGGTTTACAAAATAGAACATGGGAAATATAAGCCATAAAAATGGTGTCTAGCATACTACCACGTCATTGGAACTGTTATTACAAAGTCACGTCATTCGCGGAGGGTTACAATTTCAGAAAATTCTTACTATTAACCCCTTAGTGCATATCTGGGCCAGGCATGTTTTAACTTTTTCCAGTTTTTTTTCATATAAGTATTAAATTAAATTAATTAGGGCTTAATTTTGTAAAACGCAACGCCAAAACTTTCATTAAAGGCAAAAACAAATTCAGAAATATTTTATAACTATGCAGCTGCTTTCTACAAAAATTCATATTGTTTTTTTAACATTTTAAACGCCACAAAATATTAAATGTTTGAAATTTAAAAATTCAATATGAATTCCTGTATACAGCAGCAACAAAATTATAAAATATTTTTGAATTTGTTTTTGCTTTCAATGAAAATTGTTGCGTTGCGTTTTACACAATAAGGCACTAAATTAGAATGAAACTTTATGAATTCGTCAAAGAATACAATTTAAGCACAGTGGACGTGACCATTGGCTTAATGAACATTTTGTGCACATTGTATCTACCTGTTCCCGACCAGGCCTGCCCTATTGTATTTGTACTGTAGTAAATAAAATAAAAACGAGACGTATCAAAAAGCACAGAACAATTCTTTCTTTACTTTTATTTCGAAGAAATCTCAATTAGAAACATCCACAGAAAGAAGTGTTTTAATAATTTAAAAAAAGGATTAAAAAGTATTTAAATTTAATACATGTGATAATAGCATCAATTATTTTTTTAGTTGAAAGAAACTTAAAAATTAAATTTTGATTTAATTAACATTTTAGTTGTTTTGAAATAAATTTTCAATTACAATTTTAATTAAATAACAAAAAATCTTAATTGACTTTTTTCGTTTAAAAATAAAATAATTTAAACATGTAGAATTGTTGTTGGGAATTGTCAATATTTATTTAAATAAATTAACACATTGTTTGAATTGGCAAAAATTTTTGATTATTTTTTTAATTAAAATTAAAAATATCATTTATTGAAAAAAAATATTTACAATTTTACAATTTTTAGTAATCAATATAAAAATTTTTGTAATAAGTACAAAATCAACAAATTGTTTGCTTGATATTATGAAGTTGGTATAAATTCGGTGATTGGAAAAATATAATAATTTTTTCTGTGTCAGCATAATGACCCGATATAGTTTTCGTGATCATTATAATTCCGAAATTTGCTGTATTTAATTAAACAATTTTAAAAAATAGAATACGGGATTTTTTCATTCTTTTTTATCAACTTTGAAACCAATCAAGAATTGCTGTTTATTTGTATAGTGCTGCTGTTGTTTCGGCACAGCCATTGAATCGTTTTTATCTAATTTTGTTGTTTTTTTAACAACAAACTTCGCCACGCTTTTTTTTATCACCATTATTATTGTTGTACTTCTATAATTCGTACAAAAAAGACTGTCTATTGCTTTTGTTGTTTTTCATGTTTTTCACATAAAATAGTGTTGCTAACGATCAAAAAAAAAAAAAAAAAAACAAAAATTGCGAAGAACGACTTCGTTAAAGAGCTCTAAATATTTTATACAAAATTATTAAAACTTGAAACCAATAACGCGTTTATCATTTTTTTATAGTTGCCAAAATTGTTGTTGCTAAAATAAAAATCAAACCAAAATATTAATAGAAACAGCAAAAAAATTTTTTGAAATTGAAAAAATTGGAACAAGCGTTTGTATGAAAACATTTTAGCAATACTTTTTGCTGTGCATCAGAAAACTATACTATTTTCATATGTTTGTGTACCGTTTGTGTTTTATTTGGCCTTTTAGATTATTTCAAAGCAACTCTCTAACAATTTTGTCGAAAAAAATTTATTATAAACGAACAAAACAATAATATAAAATCGCTTGATTTTCCGCTAATAGCACAATTTTTCCCGCAGAGTTTAATTAAAAATAGCTACATTTGACGAGAAAATAACTGAATTGGCAACAATGATCTGTGTATTACTGCAACATGAGGAATTTAGAACAGGTGTATTATCCTACACACATAGTTTGTGTATTTAATAGAGTCATGAAACAAAGAAATCAAGATAGTGCATTTAAATTTAAAAAACATTATTTGTCTGCGTATGTACGTCATAGTAGTAAATCAGCAAATCATGAATACACAAACACGTGTATGAGGTATGCTGAATGTTTGTTTAAATTAAAATCTTTTTGCTACAGTGATGTACAAATTATGTCAAAATGAGAGTAAAAAGTTAACAGGCCTGCGCAATGCGCTATCTTGTTTTCTTTGTTTCGTATAATAGAGTGTATTTCATTTTAGAGGAAAAATCTGCCATTAAATCTTACTTGGACTTGAATGATATAGTAGAAATTGGCTTGTATAAATTGGCTTTATCTCAAAATATGAGCCGATCTTTTGGATCGGAATCCAAGTGTTGACAAAAAAATTTAAAAAAAATAATAGGTAATATATATATACCTTCCTAAGGTCCCATTAGGTATGAAAAGGTATGATAACTCAGCTGGAGCTGAATGCTACCGAATGCGCCACATGTTGCGGATAGAGATACGGTTCATAGCTATATGGTGTAGCTACCAACGGCAGTCGCTGATAGTCAGCAGTTACATGGGGAGAGTCTCAGGGGGTCTCTCAATTTCCTGTTAAGTTTGCCTATTATCCTTGTAACGTCAGTGGCTTCAGCTGGTAGTCCCAGCACTGGTTGCTATTGACTAATCACTCCTCTTCATCCCTAAATTTATATGATTACCGAAACAAAAAGGGACAATACTTTGAAAAAAATCGAATTGCACTACTTATTTCTCGCATTTTTAAGTTCATTTAATGCAAATCGGGATAGTACAGTGTGGCAAAAAAAAACCTACCAATACTAAGCACGCATAACTTTTTTTCATATACATAATTCTGTATTTCTTTTTGCAGGATATAACTGAATTTTTCTATTTTTGCCAACGATCAATTGCTATGATGCAAGAAGTCACAAAAATTTATCTTTTAAATAATGTTTTGATGCCAGATAAAGCGCATTTCCATTTAATAGGTTATTTCAACAAGTAAAACTGTTGATTACTGAGTTCGGAAAATCTATAGGCAGCCCATCATCATCAATGTCACCCATTGAGAAGGACTGGTAGGTGCGGTGTTATGACCGGAAAAGTCATCCGCCATATTTCTTCGAGAATGAGGATGAAATACCACAAACGTTTGCCGGGGTTTGTTACATACTATGGGCCATATAGTTGTAGAGCAATACCCAAATTTATGTTAAAAGACAGAGCGACTTGCACACTGCTACGGTAAACTATGGACAACCTGCTGCGTGACATTTTAAGCGAACGTTTACATTAAAATATTCAGATTTTCGTTGGCCGCCTCGTTCACTAGATTCAACTGCGGCTGACTTCTTTTTATGAGGACATTTAAAAGACAAAGTAAATGCTCCTAAACCAGAGACTATTAGACTACTGAAGTAAAATATTCGAGATAAAAGACGGAGCCTGCAATCAAAAACTTTGGTAGGTATTTTTTGGGCCATCCTGTACTTTGAAATATTGATATATTGTTTTTCTTTTTTTTCATTTTACGTCACTGTACTATCGGTAACTGTATATTTTGTTTGTGAAAGAATGCAAACTGATGTGAACGCAGCATGATACAACTTGTTCCTGCTTGTATCAACAGAATATGGAAATACAAAAATCATTGTCAATTAAGATCAAAAATTTTAAAAGATTTAATTGTTGAAATTGTTGTTGCTGTAGTTTTAGGAAGTATTACACCAACAAAAAGAACAGGAAAATGTTTCTGTGAGGCCATTTGCATTAGAATATTGATTTTGTATTGGATGCAGGCAAACAAACAATTTACATAAAAATTAGAATATTTGTTGCTAAAAAAAAACATAAGAAAAGACTTGTTTCTTGAGCTTAAAAGGAACAAATAATATAAAGTAATAGATATTTATGTATAAAGTAGAAATACAATAACATTTAGCTCTAATATAAGGCAAACTAAATAAAAATTACAGCTACAGTGTCTTGGCAAAATTGTAATGGTAGGTCAAGAATTGAAGATACGTTCCATATAAACACCCTCTACAAAATTGCTTTAAGACGAACAAATCTCACAAAGATATTGATATTAGATAATATTTGGCTCAAAGAACTCTTTATATAATTCTTGACTTCATCTTTTAATTTTGGTTTTCGGAGTTCATGATTGGACACTAGTCCCAAATAGGGTATACTCTCGAAAATTTGTCTTTATACACTATGCACGCAAAGAAAAAACTTGGTTGTGGAAAACATATTCTAAGAGCAACATATTATGACAAGATTCATGATTGTAGTCAATATATTACGATTATTATTGAATCATATTATGACCAAATATATTCGTAATATTACATAATAATTTTTTTCCGTTAAAAATAATTTGTTTTTATTACCTTATATTATAAATTAATGTAATCATATTATTATCATGTTAATCATAATAAGCTTAAAAGTAATCATATTATTATCATGTTAATCATAATTATATGTAGATTTAATCTTAAACCGAAAAATATTTTTAATATACATATATTTATGCTTATTTACTTCTGGCAACCTTAACGTAAAACTGTTACAGATATTTCACATCATAATATGATGCAACTTTAAACATAATATTTCTAACCAATTTTTGTCGCAGGTCGCAATTATCCATAAATAATTTTAAAGTACTTTCATTATATTTCTCTAAAACAATACAATACAATGGTCAATATTTTTGCACCATTTTTAAACAATATTAATTTTTTTTTAGCATTGATATTTTATTGTGTGCCAATTTACAATTTTTTTTTTATGTACCTACAATTTCTTTATTTTTTAATTTTTTTAAACTTGGTTTATTTAATGGGTATTTTTTTTTTAATTGTTTAATCACTGAATAACAAATAATTCGATAGGCATATGTAAAACAAACGACAAAACTGATGCAAAATTATTTTACAAATGGCGATAACAAAATATTATTAGAATAAAGATATTTTGCTTGCATATTAAACATATTATGAGCACAAGTATAGAACGTTATCATGTTATGGCTATTAAATATCACTGAATGGTTGTGAGGAATATAATATGTTTTCAAAGTTATCATTGTTTAATTGTTATAAAAATGATTATTTTTCAGTGAACCATACTTAAATTTATAGTTGCGATAAACATTGACATGTTAAAAGTAACTATAATGTTGTTGATATTAAATAAAAATAACAATATTTTGTGTACGACAACAACATATTGTAACCATGCCGTAACCATGCTAAACCACATATTTTCTCTGCCTGTGGTGGGGGGTAGCAAATATATATATATAAATTCCTGGGATTCCTAGTTGGAACAAAGGGCCAGTACAAAAGCTTTCCATTGAATTCTATCTTCGGCTAGTCTTTTTGCTTCTCTCCATGAAGTTCTGGCTGAAAGCAGTTCATTTTCTATTTGGCGCCTCCATGTATTTGCGGGTCTTCCTCTACGTCGGCTGCCCTGGGGATGGTAATCAAGAGCTTTTCTTGTGACGTCGTCATGGCTTTTTCTAAAGGTATGACCCAGCCAGTTAAACTTTTTCAAACGGATATCTACCTTGATTTGATTTTGTTGGGTTTTTCGCCATAGATCATTATTTGAAATTGTTGTAGGCCAAAAAACACGTAAAATTCTTCGCAAACAACTGTTAACAAAAACCTGGAGTGCATTTGAGTCTTCACTTGTTATGTTCCATGTTTCACATCCATATAGTAAAACTGATTTTACATTTGAATTAAAAAGTTTTATTTTCGTGCGAAGAGTTATACGATTGGACTTCCACACTTTAATTAGTGAGCCAAATGATTGATTTGCTTTAACAATGCGGTAAGCTGTATCTTCTTTGCTACCACCGGATGTAGTTATTATACTAATGAGATAGCAAAACTTGTCTACATCAAGTAGCGGGTGATCTAAAATTTTTAAAGGCTCGGTGTTGTTGGTGTTAATACGCAATGTTTTTGTCTTAGATATGTTTACCTTAAGACCAGCTCTGGATGCATTTTCAACAAGTATGTTAAGTTTGGTTTGCATGTTATTGAAGTAATGTGACAGAAGACATATGTCGTCAGCATAATCTTAATCATCCAGTCTACCCTGCAGCCCAAAAGCTATACCACGATCACCTTTCATCGATTGTAACATTACAACATCTAGAACGATGCTAAAAAGAAGTGGGGAGAGGACGCAACCTTGTCGTACTCCTCTTCCAACTGGAAATTTATTGCTTACAAGTCCATCATGTAGTACACGACAGGATGCGTTATCGTATAAACATTTGGTTAGTTGGATCATGTGTTCTGGAATTCCTTTACATCTTAAAGCATGCCATATGGCCGGTTGGTGTAACGTGTCAAATGCCCTTTCAAAATCTATAAAAAGCAAATATAATGCAGACCTCCACTCGACTGATTCGACTGGGGTAGCAAATGCTTGTTTTTAAAACTTGTTATTTCGACTCGTAATTGATTTGTGAGTTTAATTGTTAATTTTAATCCGATCTTTATGGTTATATATCTCCTAAAAGTACATCGATGGAATGTAATATTTCGTAATTACCTGAAATAATAAGATTTTCAAACGTTTTACATATAAATCCGTCAATAAAAAAGTTAAAGAATGAGGATTAAAAAAAATTTATATATTTCTTAAAACTCATTTTCTAAACACCAAATCTTTCATTGATTTTATTAAAAAAAAAAAGACCAATAACTATAATAACTTTAGGATTTGTACCGAATTAAAAAAAAGTTCGAATTTCGATTATTTCGGTATTGCAAACCCTAATGTGGGTGTTATCATTAACCATTTAAAATAAGATTCTTTTGTTCAATAAACTTTATATATATACATTTGTGCAAATATGGGAACTTTTATTTATTTCATCATATATAAAATAGTCTTTCAATCTGTTATCTGTTTTTTCCCCTCATAATACTGTTCTCAACATACAGTATTGGATTATTTAGGGTATTGCCTCTTGCTTTCTTGTTAGATCCACTTAAAAATATAGCAACATTTAATCCCTGTCTACAAACTTATATCGTTCAATATGTTCGCATGAAAAATGGAAAAATATAGGAAAAAATTATAGCGAATGCTGCTTGTATTTGTTTTTTTTTTTTTTTTAAATAAACATAACTTAATATATGAATGAAACATATGAGCAGACATGTTGTATGTATTGTTGTTAACTTAAGGTGGCTCACATTTGTCTGAGAGTTATAAAACTTGTTACGATTTCGTATTAATCTGTATACTTGCGATTTTGAAAAAAAGGCGAAACTGATCTTTTTGTATTAAAATTCCTTTTTTAATAGGGTATCTAACAAAGTTAGTGTGGTGTAACCAAAATAAAATAAATAGGGGACAAAATAGCAAAAAACAAAATTTAAGGCTTGATAGCATCTCCATCCCAACCCAACTAATAATAAATAATAAAAGAGAATCGCTGTTAATTCGTTTTTTTAGGTTTTCATTTTCTACCGCTTCTTTTAAATCAGGGCTGTGGAGTCGGAGTCGAAGTTGAAGAGGCGGAGTTGAGGTTTTTGTACCGGAGTCGGAGTCGAAGTACCCACAAAAACTCGCGACGCCGACTCCAGAAATTTTCGCCATTCCGTACTGCATTAAAAAAAAGAGTTTAAAGTTAAATAACGATCATATACATTTAGTATCAATGTAAGATTAGGAGTCGGAGTTGGCGTCTAAAAAAATTTCAGCGGCTGGAGTCAGAGTCGGAGTTAGAACTATTTTTTGACGACTCCACAGCCCTGACTGAAACAGTAAATTCCTTTATTTTTTTGATATAAAAAATAAAAAATTTTGCTTATGCTTAATTTTTCACTTACATTATTCACGTAAATCATGTCAGATTTTAAAGAGTGAAATAAGCTTATTTCGGATCTCTAAAGCAGAGCTTTGACGCGTGCAACTCCAAACAATAATCATGTAATATTTTTTATAAGTGTAAGCGCTCCACTCCGAATTCTCCTTTACATCACTGCTTCCGAGGAAGCATTCGTTTTGGTTTGGGAACTTATACAAACTGCTACTAATTACCAAAGTTGGGGGTAGTGCACTTAATGTTGTTTAAAATCAACAATGCCCTCTCACTATATAAAACTGCAAAAAAATTAGTTTGCACTATTTTTTACCAGCTTAAGTGATGATTGGTATTTTTTTTCACTAGCACTAAAAAAATTGAGTGGTTTTGCAAATTTGTTCACTATCACTAACGGTGATTGAATGCATAAAATCTGCACTCAATTCAAATAGTGCAAAATTTTAACTTGCAAACAAAATAGATGCATATAAATATACTCTCACTAAAATTTAAAAAATGTAATTTTGTATGCGCATGGTTTTCGATTTTTGTGATGAAATGCATTAGCAAAGGAATTTAATACAAAATGAAATTTTGTCAATAACAAAATAATTCTTGGCTTTAATCCTGAAAAAAACAAGTTTTTGATTTTAAATTTAGTGCAAAATTTTTAAAAGTTGCAATAAACTGATGATTGATTTTTTTAATCAAACTATTTTTCTTTTTTTTTTTTGAGTGCAAAATTTTTTAACATCACTATCAGAGTCTCCTGGTTAGGGGTTTTCCCCCAGATTTAGGGATAAAATTTCATTTAGCGGCAACATCAACAAAATGATTGCAATAATTTTGCACTATCACTAAGTGTGAGTTGAAACTGCAAAATTAATTTACTACCTAAATTGATGTTCATTATAAGGACTTTGGTACAATTGTGCTTAAAATTGTTGTGCGTATCGCTATTAATATATAATCCATGCTGCTACCATCACCAAGTGGAAACAATAGAAAGGGTCCACCAAATAACTTTTTTTTAAAAATGCTATAAAAAAAAAACTACTGAATATTGTCTCAAATTTCTTTTTTTATTTGAAAGTACAATCCTTCCGGTTATAATAGAAAATAATTTCATTCAAATGGCGCGGCTGGCCATGCAGCAGCCTACACGATCGGTCAAATTTTTAAGCACATTATCGATTGTGTGCAGCTGTATTTCACCAATGGATTCACGAATATTGTCCTTTAAAGCGTCAATTGTCTCTGGCTTGTCGGCGTAACACTAATCTTTGACGGCACCCCACAAATAATAGTCCAACGGTGTCAAATCGCAGCTCCGAGGTGGCCAAACGCTCTGCGGCTGATAATGCGATCTTCAAAAACAGGGCGCAAAACATCGAATGTAGCTTCGGCTGTGTGGCACGTAGCGCCGTCCTGTTGAAACCAAATGTTGCCAATATCCTCCTGTTCAATTCGTTCAACATGGCCCGATAACGATCGCCATTGACTGTAACGGCTACTCCTTGCTCATTTTCGAAGAAAAATGGCTTAATTATGCCTCTGGACCAAAATCCGCACCAAACAGTGACTCGTTTTGGGTGTATCGGCTTTTAAATGTATGCGTGCGGGTTTTCTGTGCCCCAAATGCGACAATTTTGCTTGTTTACATACCCGCCAAGATCAAAATGAGCTTCATCTGAAAAGATGATTTTTTTTTTTGGCAAAATCGGCATCTTTTGTAAGTCGATCGCAGGCCCACTTAGCGAAGCGAAAACGCATTGGATGGTCAGTTGGCTTCAACTCCTGAACCAATTGGACTTTGTATGACGTCATACCAAGGTCTTTATGCAAAATTCGTCTCAATGATGTCTCCGAAATGTTCAATTGTTGAGAACGACGGTGAATTGATGTTGATGGCGCTTCACGCACACTTTCTGCCACAGCTGCAATATTCTCGGGTGTACGCACTGTTTATGTCTTTTCACGCTTTGGTTTATCGATGAGGATACCAGTTTCTTTCACTTTTTTCACAAGATAACGAAAAAAAACTTGTTAAAAATTAATTTTTTCCTTGGAAAATTGCTAAATATCAATATTGATCAATATGCCCGGTGCTTCAATAATTGCAGCAATGATACACAGAAAAATTATTAATTTTCTCCAATCAACAAATTTATACCAAATTCATAATATCAAGCAAACAATTTGTTGATTTTGCACCTATTACCAAAATGATTAGTTTGATAACTAAAAATTTTGAAAATTTTTTTTCAATAAATGATATTGTTAATTTTAATTAATAAAGTGATCAAAAAACTATGCCATTTCAAAAAATTTGTTAATTTATTTAATTAAATATTGACAATTCCCAACAACAATTCTACATGTTTAAATTATTTTATTTTAAACGAAAAAAGTCAATTAAGATTTTTTGTTATTTAATTAAAATTTTAATTGAAAATTAATTTCAAAGCAACTAAAATGCTAATTAAATCAAAATTAAATCTTAAATTTTCTTTCAACTAAAAAAATAATTGATTCAATTATCACATTAATTAAATTTAAATGCTTTTTAAACCATTTTTTTAATTGATAAATTACTTTTTTCTGTGTAGAAAACAGAAAAGAACAAAAAAAAAAAAAAGTCAATGCTTTTTTTTGTTTATATTCAATTTTTTTCTTGTTAAGTTTGTAAACTGTAAGAAATATAAAAAAATTTGTTATCTTAACAGGTTTTGCCTATTTTCAAGACACAACTTAAGAAACAACAGGAACATATCTTTTAAGTTAGTGCTCTCAAATTAGTAATTACACCTCACTATTTTGAAACGAATTTAAAACGAAAAAAATATTTTTTAGAGAAGGTAAAAACATTTTCATTTTCACTTTCGTACGAATTTGGTTTCTGTGACACACGTGTATATTTAAATATACTTTTTCATATAACATTATTTCTATTTGAAATGAAAAACGAATTTTAAACATTAATGGATATTTAAATAGAAGTGGAGAAATTGGCCATAAGAAATATTCACTTAAGATTCCAAAAGCCATACTTAAGTAGTCTATTCTGGGTCCGTTAGTAATTCTAAGTATATTTAGCCTTGTCCGTTTGTCCATCCGTCTGTTGAAAACAGTATTTCTTCTTACTCGCT
Source organism: Pollenia amentaria (assembly GCA_943735925.1). Classification (NCBI taxonomy): domain Eukaryota; kingdom Metazoa; phylum Arthropoda; class Insecta; order Diptera; family Polleniidae; genus Pollenia; species Pollenia amentaria. The sequence goes on along the minus strand of OX031009.1, from coordinate 144,122,858 downwards.
CAACCAAAATAAAACCATTTATTGCCAAGTTGTTTCCTTGCGAGCATTTTGTGATAGAAACGAATCACAATCGGCTCTGCTTACACAATCTTAACTTTTTAAAAACAATATAAGATTATTTTATTAAAAAGCAATTGTTACTCAACCAACGGACTAACTGGTCTCTGGGTGACTGCGTAAAGTTTAACTTCACACCAGCTTTTCTACCTACCTACCCGCTCACTTATTTGGACCCAACTTTACAAAAATATATTATTTTATGTATTTATTCAAAATTTACCAAAAATTAACATAACATCTGAGGCGGAATGTAAATGTTGTAAAAAAATTTGGTATTATTTCTTTCTATATGCCTTGAAATTGTATTCAAAAGTTTCATAATGAGGGGTTGAATATTTAGATAAAAAAAATACTTTCGTATACCTTGAATTGAACCAAATAATGGCGCTGTAATGAAATTAGGCCCAAAGGAGTTTTCTATGACTAGAAATAAGACTCCATAATTTACCATAATCTTCATGTAAAGCCGTAAACTTTTGATTTAATAAGCGAATATATTTTTGTATATATTTTTATCTGTGAAAAACTCAGAACAAAGAACCAAAGTTGTTCAATTTTACTTTGAAAGTCAGCATTCGATTATTCAGACACAACGATCATTTCGATTAATGGACGATGAAGCCCATTTTTACCTCACTGCTCACGAGAATAAACAAAATTGCCTAATATGGGTTACCCCAAATCCAAGAAAAGTTGTTGAACATCCGATGCCCCCATTTAGGTGTACCGTATGGCATGTAATAGCTTCAGAAAAGGTAATTTTTTCGATAATGAAGAAAAAGTTGAAATTCATGTGAATAGCATTCAATATCGGGCAATGTTTGAAATTTTGTTTAGCCCCAAGCTAAAGAACAGTCCTAAATTGTGGTTTCAACAAGATGGAGCGAAAGCTTACAGCTATTATACACATAACACCAAAGTCGAGAAGGTATTATGCTTTTGTCCTGATGTGTGTAACACCTAGAAATATTGATACTTAATCGTTATATTAAAGCCCCCTTATTACATAGGATGCATAGCATATAGTCCTAACAATGGAGCATAGCCTGAAGTAGGCGGATCTTAGATTTTTGGACTATGAGTGGAGAACTGGAGAGTGGAGAAGAGGAGAAGGAGCGTGACAAAACTGTCTTCTTTAACATTTCTGCTAATTTTGAAGCCTCGTAAAGACCAATGGAGCTAATAATTGTCAAGCATATGGTACTGACGTTGGGGATTGATTTAAAGTGGTTAGTAGGGTATTAAATTAATCGATATTTTGTTTTAATCGATTAAGCTCCCAAATAATTTTTCTAGTTAAACATTTAATCGAATAATAATTGAACAATATAATATTATTCGCTTAGTTAAGAAGCTTAAAAATAGGACCTAAAATTATATTTTTTAACATTAAAAAGTTTTATTAAAATAGAAACAAACATTTAAGAAAAGGTACTTCATGTAATTAAAGAGGAAAATTTTTAATAAAAAATAGTATCAACATTTTAGCAAATCTGAAATAATCTTAAATGTTTTGTTGGTTTTTCACAGTTGGTTTTTGGGAAATGATAACCTGGCCTAAGCAACCAGTGAAATGCGCATAGGAACAGCTTATCCTCCAACAATAAATTTCAGTATTTTTATCAATTATAAAAAAAGGAATAAAGCACAACAAACAAAATCTTTTAATAAATAATTGTATTCCCAAAAATAACTTTGATAATAAAATTTTTGCAAGTGCACGTGCATAAAAAACTGAATTGGCAAATTGTTTTTATTTTGATTTCTGGCGAAAACAATAAAAGCAATTTGTTTTCGTTTTTTCTTTACCCACTTACAACTATAATTAGTGTTGTGAGAATTCCAACTAATTGTAGTGGGGAATGTAAGAAAAGATAAGCTCACTGTTATATTGTTGGTATTTGGTTTAAGCTTTGATATCGTTGCAAACAAGACGTTTTGAGTGTAGGTAATTCTCATTGCCTCTGTAGTCTTGTTTGCTGATAGCTTCGACTTTTCTTAAATTATTTAGGAGAACGTTTCCTGATGATCTGGCCTAGGCAACCAGTGAAATGCGCATAGGAACAGCTTATCCTCCAACAATAAATTTCAGTATTTTTATCAATAGAGAAAAAGGGAATTAAGCACAATAAATAACATCTTTTAATGAAAAAAAATATGTATTCCCAAAAACAACTTTTTGATAATAATATCTGTTAGTGCAACTTTCTTCTAAAAAATTGGCGACAATAACTTTCGCGATAACTATATTTTGGCCAAATGTATTTATCCACAAAATCAGTTTAAAACCAATCTCATTAAGACGTAGATATTTAGATAATATTCGGCACAAAAAACTTTTATATGGGTCTTAATCTCATAATAAAATTTTGTGTTGCCGGGTCTTTGATTGCCCATGAGTTGCAATTAGGTACACTCTCGAACATTTTCTTTAAATAATGTGGTGTAAGGTATCAAATCTGCAGGCTTAACCGAAGATTCTACTTTCACAGAAAAAAGTTTATTATCAAATAAAAAAATGGTTTAAAAAGTATATAAATTTAATAAATGTGATAATTGAGTCAATAATTTTTTTAGTTGAAAGAAAATTAAAAACTAAATATTGATTCAATTAACATTTTAATTTTTTTGATTAAAATATTAATTAAATAACAAAAATTCTTTATTGACTTTTTCCGTTTAAAATAAAATGATTTACTGCCTGGCCCACTATGTCGACAACAACATTTCTTTCTTATATTTATATTGAAAACAAAAACAAATTTAAATTTGTTATTATTGTTTTCAATATAAAAATGCGAAAGAAATGTTCTTGTCGACATTGTGGGCCTGGCAGTTAAACTTGTAGAATTGTTGTTGGGAATTGTCAATATTTAATTAAATAAATTAACACATTGTTTGGAATGGCAAAGTATTTTTGATCATTTTTTTAATTAAAATAAAAATATCATTTATTGAAAAAAAATATTCACAATTTTACAATTTTTTGTAATCAATATAATCATTTCGGTAATAGGTGCAAAATCAAGAAATTGTTTGCTTGATATTATGAATTTGTTATAAATTAGGTGATTAGAGACTATTTTTAATTTTTTCTGTGTTCTTACTCTTTATTTTAACAGATATGTTGTTTGTAAAGTGAGCTACACACTATCGAACCAGAGGTGTCTATCTTTTTTTTATTTATATGAAATATTAATGAGTACGGGTAGAGTTTTTCTTTGCATTTTTAATAATATTTATAATCACAATACGTATGTGAATATTTAAAATTATAAATTTAAAGTATTGCCTGATAGTTGGCTTGAAAACACTATTATATAATAGCTAAAGAAGTTTGAATAACGTTATCTTTTGTTTAAGTATTTAAATATACACACGTTATGGAGTGTTTCGAGTTAATATAATTTTATTATCAATCATCGGCGCTTTATTTTGGAAAACATATTCTAAAAACTGAATCGTTTTCGATTGCATGTGAAATTTTCAAAATGTTAAAATATTAATGTATAGTGGGAAGTATGCAGAAATAGTTAAATTATAGACAGACCCCAGATGTCGATCGACAACTTAAGCGAGCGACAACAAGTCTCTCATTACCGTTCTCTTTAGCGGCTCACTAACTATCGACTTGTCGGTCGGCAGGTTTTACGTGTCTAACGGAATTTATTTATTTATTGTCAAATGACTGCATTGACACATCATCAATTCCATAAATAAAACGCTTGTTTGGAATTACAAATCGGCAAGACAAATAAATTAAGCAAAAAAAAAAAATAGAACTCTGGCTACAAACAAATCAGAATAGAAAACAAAAGAGAAAACAAACAAAACATTAAACAAAAAATATAGAATAGAATTTTATGAAAAATATTTTAAAAGACTATATAACTTTATAAGTGGCAGTTTTTTAAAAAAAATATAATAATAATAAAAAATATTTAGTGTTTGTGTATAAGAAAAATTTTTTTTAAATATTTTTACATAATGCCTATGTCGACAACTATGTCGACAACTACAGCACAAGTGACTGATTATGACATTTGTGGTTGCACAATATTTTTTAGTGTGCCTCAAATTTGTATGAAAACTGTTACGTTATCGGCAGCTTGCATTGTCGATTGACTTGTCGTGCTGAAAATTGTTAAAGGGCCGGAAATCAGTTGTTTGTCGTTGAAAATGTAATCGGCCAGGCTGTTAATATTGAAAGTATATCACTTTTTAAAATAATTTTGAATTGATATCAGGTTCTTTAAAATGATATCAAGCGTATTTTTCAATGCTGTGTGCATAACGAAAAAAGTTAAAGTTTTGTATACGTTTTAATTTGATTTTTAAAGAAAAAAAATCAATTTGTTTTTATTAATATTTCTTAAGGTACGTTCAGACTGATGAAATATTTGAAAGCAAACATCAAATATTTCATTTACATAGTCTGAACACAAAATATTGTTGAGTATCAAATAAAATTACAGCTGATTTTGAGCAAATAAAAGTATTTGCCGGCAAACAAATATTTGTCCAATGTGAACATAGTGTGAACACAAAAAATGAAATATTTTAGTCATTTTTGAGCAAACATTTATTTAATATTACAAAAAAATTGTAAGAGCAAACAACGACAAATAATTTTAGCCATGTTCCGGATAGAAGCAATTTTTCCTGTAAGTTTTCGGATTCTTTACAATTTTAAAGATTTTTTATAATTATTAGACTTTGCTATCGTACAGCTATTAGCAAATTTTTGCGAATTACCGCTAATATAGCAAATTTTTATAGAATTTTTGCCATGCCTTATAGTTTTTGGGCACTTTTACTAAATTTTATGACTTGTTTTAAATATTAAAATGGTTCGCGAATTTTCGCTATTTTTGCAACATTTTTTTTTTTTTTGTTTTTCCGCTACATTTTGTTTTTTAACCGATTTAGCAATTTCAAACATATTTTAGGGTTTGTTTCCAAGTTTGCAATTTTTCGCAAATTTTAGACATGTTCCCGCTACCCATTGTCTTCCAGTTTTTTTATCTTTTACATTCTCCTTTTCTAACACTATAAAAGATGCTGCTCCACAGAATAAAAAAAATAAATTAGCTTTTGAGCTCATTTTTACTATTTGTGAAATATATTATTATTTTTGAACAATTTTATTAAATAATTATTTGATGCAAATATTTATTTTAGTCTGAACGCATGGCAAACATGATTTAATTTATTTTATTTGAAACTATTTGCCAACTGTTTCAACAAACAAAAATTGTCAAATATTTGAGCTTAGTTTGAACATTAAACAAAATATTTTTTTGTTTCACACAGTTTGAAGCAAATATCAGAACAAATATTTTCGTCAAATATTTCATTAGTCTGAACGTAGCTTTAGATAATAAAAAAAAAATATTCACTTTAAATTTATGAAAACACTGAATGAAAAACGAATCTGGGGAAGAAGCTACTTTTTAAAAATAATTCATGTAATGAAATTGTTTAGACTGGGGTGACTTCAAATATTGGGTATTTTCTCGGAAGTCTAATTAATTGCCGATTATGTTTCGATTGAAAACGAAATTTTTTTTACCAAAGAAAATCACGCTTATAAAAACTGATTTTCTTTGACTTAAATTCTACTTTATTTGCATACTGCTAAAAAATAATATTTTTGCAACATTTAATTTAACGATTTCACAAATTCTTAGTTTTAAGATATTAATCTTAAAACGTTTATAATAATACAATATTAAGTCACTACTAGAATAACTATAAATATAGAAAATTGTAATAAAGCTAAATTTAGTCTTGTTTATTTTTTTTTATATAAAACTCGCATTTGTCGATTTTTGCCGAATTTTTTTCACCAAAAATCTAAAAAAGTTTAATTTTGGCGAATTTTTGGCGATTTTCGATATACTCTTGGTGATGGAGGTGAAAAAAATCTGACAACCCTGTATCTAACATGAATATCAGTTTTGATCACTGTTGACTGATTTGATAGTAGTGTCTGATAATTTTTGTCCGCCAACAGTCAACCAAAAATTATTTAGTTGGCATTTTTGACTGTCCCTCAAGTTTAATAGTGCGTACCCCACTTAAGATGTCAGTAATCTTGCTTGGTATTTATAAATAGTTACAAAAACTGCCCTAATTACTTTCCCCAAATGTTATGAAACGCCCTTAATTTTCTAAAAAAAAAAAAAAAAAAAAAACAATACAGCAAAATAAAAAACAATATGTACTTCTATTAGCACATAAATAAGGCTCAAGCATATGCTACCAACTTCGTTAGTTTAAAGAGACTGTGGTGGGGAAGGCTGTGGATGGAGAGAGAGTGTGTGATAATGTGTGTGAATACTTACTAAAATAACAAAAGTAACTAGTAGAAGGGCAATAACAGTTCCTAACATTTATGTAGCACAATACACATACAAACGCATTTATGTTCCTACACAAAGTACTTAAGTACATAAATGTTGTTTTTGTATGCTGAACTAACTAAATGTCTATTAACGTGGATTATATTCAATATAATTTGTTAAATAAAAGCAACATCTTGTACAATTTAATAATACTTAGGTTCATATATCTGCTAAATAAAATACCAACAAAATAAAAAACAACAGCAATATTAACATAAAACAAAAAAAAAATTACAAATTACAAGATTATGAAACTTGTTTTTGTATTATTTTTACATTAACGAGCAGAAGGGAAAAAAGAAGCGTTAATATATTTTAAAAGAATTTATTGAAATAATTATTTTGGAAATACAAAGTTTTCAAGTCCCTTACTATTTTAACATTACATTGCTAAATTCCAAATAATTTTAAATATCGTAAGACTTTTGACTGAAAACTTTGCTACACACAATAAAACTAATTTGTTTGCCTAAATTGGCCTTCGATATAATATTCTAAACTAATTAACAAAGTTTGTAAAGCAAAATTAACTTAATTTTTAGAAGCTGTTGGTTTTATTTTAAAAGAAAATATTGTGGATAATACACTTATAGTTTTAAAAGCAATTAAGGTTTTGAAAAGTTGTGCTTTATATTTATTTTCACCGAGTATAGATTTTTATATTAGCGGGATTCAAACGGTAGTCATATGTCTTAAAAAATAACATACAAAAATATGACTGTTATGAGAAATTCTGCAAATGAACCCTCTGCGACTGACGTGACTTTGTTATAACAATTTCATCGACGTGGTAGTACATTAGACACCATTTTGATGGCTTATATTTTCCAAATTCTGTTTTGTAAACCTTCTGAAATATTACAGCTTGTTATTTGTTGTAATTTATTTTTGAGAAGAAACCGACAATTAATTTTAAAGAATATTTAATGGCCTGGCACAAAATCGCCCTAAAGAACTTACTATATCTATACAAAAGCAAAAAAAAACAAAAAAAAAAAAAATTTCCTATTTGTTTTGTACAAGTTTAGCACTACGTTGAGTTCACATCTGAGCTAACCAGTTTAGAGAAAATTAGATAATTTTAATGGTTTAATAAAAAGATACAACGGATTTTATCTGGTGTTTTGAACCAAACATTCTATCATGGATATGCCAATTTATTTGATACAAAGCTCAGAATGTGCTCTTCGCGGCTTTTAAAAATTCCAGATGATGTCCTCTTAAATCCGTAACGAATTTTTTTTGTAAAATAAAACAATACAGCGACCCATCAGAACAAAAATAATAAGAAGTATAAAATATCGAAACAATTTCACTGACGTGTTGCTTAGGAGACACTACAAAAATATAACAAAAATAAGATGGTTGGTTGTTAATCAGATACCCACCTTAATATTGACGTGGTTGTCTTGATGACACTTTTCTGCTCAGCATAACACGTGCGCTCTCTTTGATCTCGTTCGTCACGCCAACGTTTACATGAAAACGTATAAAGAAGGTACTGAATGAGTGAGAGCCGAAGTCTGCAAAGGAACAGAGATTATACCGATTTTCATTGGTGTCTGTTAGACAAGCACGCCAATCGCAGAGGGTTAGATTTATACTACGTAGATATAACAGAACAAAGAAAAATTACATATAAAGTCTTATTGCAGGAAATGTTTTATCTGAAACTCAACAATTAGCCAACTCACAAACTGTTCTAAAGTGCTAAGTACTAAAGTACTGTTTCAGGCTAAATATCACAGTCATGAACAGCTTGTTGTATTGTCATGCGATAAATAAGTGTAAATGTCAAAATCAAATGATAAACTTTTTTTGTATTACGGGAATAAATAAAAAATTAAAGAAAATTATTATATAAATTGACTCTTATTCGACCTTTAACAATTTTTAATTAATCCTCTTATTTAAGCTTGAGGTCTTATTTTTTATAATTTATTTTATTTAAACTGTAATAGATTAGGTTTAAATTGGAAAACCTTCTTGTATTTAATTAAAAATATGACATTTTGTTAAATTTATTAATTTTGCTACTAAATTTATTATGGTTAATTTTTTGAAAAAATCCCTGAAGAAGGCACACAACGGAGTGCCGAAATATGGATTAAATAAATTTAATCTTCTATATATGTAAAAGAAAGTGGCGTTAGTTACTAAGTTTATAACTAAAGAACGGCTGGATCGATTTCGATGATTCGTACCAATTCGGAATGGTCTCTGACCAAGTAAGAAGAATAGCATATAATAAAAAGAAAAAATAATAGAATAAAAATCTAAAATAGGTTGCGCCATTGCAAATTACTCAGTATGAATTAAATCGTAAACTCTGCATTTGACAATGCTATGATATTTAGCAAAGTTGTTGAGCATGAGCCGGCGAAGGTTTATAAGTTGATATGACCAATTTCAGACAGGTGGCGCCACTGAAAATGACTCGAAATGAGTTAAATCATAAACTGAGCATTTAATCATGCTATGATCTGTAGCACAGCTGTTGAGCATTAGCATGCAAAGGTTTCTAGGTTGGTATGACCAATTTCCGATAGGCGGCACCATTGAAAATTACTCAAAATAAATTATATCATTTGACCATGCTATGGTCATAAAGATAAATTATCTGCACCGAATATTACCTGTACCTAATTCTGTATCTGTATTTTAAATATACACAAAAACAATACTTTTCTAGGCAAAACAACGTTTGCCGGGTCAGCTAGTATTTTTTATAAAAAAAGAAATAAGACCTCAAGCTTAAATAAGAGGATTAATTAGAAAATAATTATTTTATAATGTAAACAAAAAAACCAGCTCAACAAAATTTCATACCGAAAATTCATGGGGATAAAAAATTTTTAATTACATATTTTTTATGACAATCATAAAATAATAGCAAATACAACAAATATTGAATTGAATTGTCTGTATAATTCTGTATATAAGAATGTTATGACAATATAACTTGGTACCATACCTTTTAACGGGTTATCCATTTTGTGGCTTCACAACCTCCGATCTGGCAAGGCTGTCTGCTGTTAAATATCTGTTATATGAAGTGTCATTTATTAAGTGAAAGGTTTGTCATTTAAGAGTATTAATCGTTTAACATTCAAAGAACGTCTAAGAGTAGTTAAAATTTACTACAAAAGTGCCGGTTCATACGTGGCACATTTTTCAAGCATTACGGCCTGATTATGGTCGACCTACTGTGCAAGAAATTGGCAAGATTATAAAGAAATTTTAGAGTCTGGAAGCGTTACAGATGTCTTCAGGCCAATGGATCATCGCAATGGGCCCAGTGCCGAAAATATCGCTTCTGTTACTGGAAGTATAGCGGATAATATGAATTGGTCGATTCCACGGCCTTCAATTAAATATTATGAACTCGACGATATGTGGTTTGAGCAAGACGGTGCCACGAGCAACACGAAATGGCCGAATTCGGCACTATTGCATGGGATGTTTATAGAATGTGTAATTTCATGTCTTGGCGACTTTTATTGGCCATCAAGATAATACGATTGGTCGCAGTATGACTTTTTTTTTGGGGCTACGACAAAGACCATATCGATGCGGTTAATTCTCTGACGCTGAAGCATTTGAAAATCAATATTCGTTCGGAAAAGTGGTCGAAAACTTCCATAAAAAGGATCGACTGCTAAGACCAGTCTAGAGGCGGACATATTAACGACATTGCATTTCGTAAATTATGGCCGGTGAAAACATTATAATGAAGTAATAGTTTCATCGCAATTATAGCCTTATAATGTGTTTTTTTATTTACCTTTGCTTTTGAAACCGAAAAATGTATAACCTTATACCCAAATTATAAAAAAAATTTTTCTAATGAAAGAAAAATCCAAATGGAAGCCAAAAATCGAAATTTTTTATAAAAAAAAAATTTTAATTTGAGAGTTGCATTTAACCGATTAATTAAAGATCTCGATTTATCCGAATTGTGGTCATTCAATTATTCGAATAATGAGAAATTTAATTAATAAAATTCTCGACTAATCGATTAATAAAAAATCTAAATACCTTCATTAAATAAGTAAAACATTAATAATAATTGTTGGTGTTTTTGATTTAACGCGATTTTTAAGTCCCAAACTTAAATTTTTTTTGTATCTGCTGTTTCGTTTTACGCAAGATGTAAAATGTAGGGTTTAAAAAAATAAAAAAAGATATTGTACTAGTCCTTGACTTTATTTAATGCGAATTCGATTAACAATACTTTTTTCGGTTCCAATTCTGGCAGTCATGCTCGAATACTTTTTCGATTCGAAAGCAATTTTATGTCTAATTCTTTTAGTCAATAATAAAATAATCGATATTATTTTTTTGTAAAAACTAAATAAATGCTTTACAACACTGGAAAAATAATTTCGATTCGAATCGAGTGAAACAATTAGAAATTAAGTTGCTTTCGAATCAAAAAACTGCTAGAACTAGCCCCTTATTTATAAAAAATGTTGACTATTTGAATAATAAACATTCTTAATAAGCCATATTTTACTTAACCGAACATCCTTAGCTTAAATTTTAAAAATAAGAAGTTGATAAATATATTATAAAGTTCATAGCTGATGTGCTACTTGATTTAATTATTTTATTTTATTTAAACTTAAAGATTTCGGATAAATAAAAGATTTAAATTTTTTTTTAGTGAAGGAGAATTTAAAACTTCAGAAAACAGACTTGATTTTTTTTTCAATATAATGCCGCTTGTTAGATATAAATATAGTAAGATTATCTGTATTTTATTTGTTTCAAACTAGTTAAGATTTAAAAAGTTTTTATGTTAAAAAAATACCTGCGAAAAGTATTTATTTTTGTTGTTAAAGTTTTTAAATAAATAATGAAATTAGTTCAAGTGCAGGAGTCCGAAATAAATAAATATAAATTTCAGAAATCAGAATCTATATATCCCGAATTAGAAAATTCTAATTTTTAAAATCCCGAACCTAAATTAAAAGCTTTAGATTACGAAGCCGGTGTTTATTATTCTATAAAGAAGACAACCTTTATGCGCCTGGCAAAATACCGGCTTCTAAATTCGGCCTTGTGCCCGACTAAAATCCAGTTACGTAGGGAAGCTTTAGATTACGAAGCCGGCAGAAAGCCGGCTATGCAGATGTGATTTAGTAAGCGAAGCTGGTATTTGCTGTACCAGAGAACAGAAAATCCTTGCCACAGCCCACAGCCCTGCATATAGGCTTTAGTAAGCAAAGCCGGTATTTATTACACCAAATAGGTGAAAGTCCTTGCGCCCAGCTGAAGGGCGGTGCAGAGCCCCTTTAGTTTGCGAAGCTGTTGTTTGTTATACCATATATGGGCTATATATTGCGCAATTTTTAAACCAAAACTGTACAACTAAATGTATTATACTGGGGTCTTATTTCATTTAAGAAATTGGTGTTTTATTTCATATCAACGAAGTCATTAAAAATTGGGATATTATTTCATTTCATTACGTTGAGGTTTTATTTCATTTTTAACATTGGATTTTTATTTCATATGAGATAAGACCCCGAAAATTTGGGACTTATGTAATTTTGTTTTTGGGGACTTATTTCGTGGGTACTTATTTCATGGAGCCATTTTTTATTAGTATAAAAATTGCTTTGAACCGATTATCACAAATAAAGAAAACGCAGTAGAATTAATTTTAAGCGAATTTAAACTCAATTAAAAATATATTAATCATACGCCTAGTTCAACATCTTGCAATATTATATCCTCGAAAAGTATGCTATAGTTTTATTAAGAAATTAAATAATAAATGGGTTTCCATGCGTATTAGTAATAAATATTACTCATACATCCAGTACGGAGTTTTTTAAGTTTATTGAAACAAAAAAGATTATCCCCATTTTCATAAAAAATATTTTTGATTAGTAAAAGTTTTATTTAACAAATTTTCATAGAAAATTCGTTTCATTAACCTGCCATAAGCCTAAAATATTTTATGAATATAAACATACAAATAGTAGAAATATAAGTTAGTTTTTATACACAGTCCCATAAACGGGCTCTCAATTTCTATATAGTACAACATATTTTTTAATAATATATATTAATTAATAATGATACGCTTTATGTATGTATTTCTATATAAATTAATGTCGTGAAAATTTTAAAAAAAAGTCATACTTATATTTCAAGTGATTTAAAGCTACTTCATCCAGTACGTAGTTTCAATATATATAACAGCGATTTTTACCCATGATAGTAAAGTCCCTTGTAGACCTTGTTCATCTTTTTAATTTAGTTATTAGTTTTTAAGTGTAAGCACATAACACTTACAACATTGCAATAACAAAATGTAATATACTAAAATTGACTATGCTGTGGTTGAAAAATCCACCAAAAAGCTGTACTAAATACGTATATTAATTTTGCGGACTTAACAGTTGACGAAACTATATCTGTCTCTTTCTCTCACTAAGCAAATTCATTAATTTTCAATACATATGTAAAATTCACTCACGCTTTGTAGTTTAAAATCGTATTAAAAAAAGCAGAGTTGTACGCTTAGCACAGAGGGTGAAAAACGCTATTAATATGTTCTACTTTCGCCCGGTGGCCGAAATTATACCACTTTACATTTACTGAAGATAGAACCAGTGCGTTATACAACAAAAACGTACACATTTTAAGAAAACAACAAACTTCACTCTTTCTTTTTACAACAAAAAAAAAACAAACAAAACCATTTTTAAACAACAAAAAGCATTCAATTTTTCATCCACCGTTTATACATGTGTGTGTGTGTGTATGCAAAGTAAATTGAAACTTTAAATTTAAAAACAAGAACCTTTAAAACGATATATGTTTCATTAAAAACGTTGGATAATTAAAAATCAACTACAAAAATACTGTTCCTAAAAAATACTAGTTTTGATAAGTGTATACCAAGTTTATTATTCCATGTAAAACGTTTTTAATATTCATCTAGGACCCAATAAAGTGTATAAGTTATGGGTCCTTGAGCAATTCTCAGTCAATTTATCCATGTCCGCCTGTCTGTCCGTCTGATGAAAACACGCTCACTTTCGAAAAACGTAAAAGAATAGAACAAACTTGGTCTCAAATTGCTTTTAGTTATCCTAAGCAGTTTGGGATTGAAATCCAGCAACATCGGTTCAGTAGGATCAGAAGTATGAATCAAAATGTGGAACCACCACTTAAATTCACTTAAATTCACGCTCACTTTCGAACAACTTAAAATAAAAGACCAATATTAGTGTCAACTACCTTCCAGTTCTTCTAAGCAGTTTGGGAGTAAAAGCCATCAAAATCGGGTAGGAAAAGAGTTATCGATTAAAATGTGGAACAACCACCCTAAATAGCAACTTGCATAAATAATGGCGAAATGCACATATTGATATAAGATTGTGAACAAATTCGTTTTATATGACTAGCAATCATACCTTAATTTCGTGAAGATCAGTCCTTAATTTACCATAGGCCCAATATAAAGACCACTCTCGAAAAATACTTTATTACGCTTTAAACCTTAACGAGTTATGCTATTGTAATAAATTTTTATCTGTCACAGTTTTATAAAATTATAAATTACTATGTCAGACTTTGTAAAGATCGGCTCCTATTTTATCATAGGCCCCATGTAAAGCTTACTCTCGGAAAAAACTTTAGTACTCGTAAAACAGAAACAAATCATTCTATTATTATAAAATTTCGTAAGTCATAGTTTTATCAAATTATAAATTACTTTGTCCAATTTCGTAAAGATCGGCTCATAATTTACCATATTTCCTCTCATACTTGTCTTATTTTAAAAAGATTTTAAATGTGTTTTTATTAGACAAGTCCGATTTATCGGCTTGTCAATATTTTGATTAATCAATTAACATTTTAAATTCTGATTAATTGGCTACTTTAGATTTCAATTAAATAATTTTGAATAATTTTATTCAAAAATGCATTAACTAAAAAATGCATAACATAAAAAAAATTATACAAAATTAGCCTATTGTAGTGAACTATATAATCAATCAATATATCCACACTGCGATAATCATCTAAGCTAAGTGCATTAATTAATGACGTGCCTTATTCACAATTTTTATTATTGATGAAAACTCTGAAATTTATTATTATGGGAAAAGTAGTTTCTATGCGCATTTCGCTGGTTGCTTAGGCCAGCTCGTCAGGAAACTTTTCCAAAGGCTTAAAATAGTATACAAATAACAGCATAAATTGAATTAGAATTTTAAACACTCTGGTCTTACTTGTGACAATATCAAAACATAAACAAAGCCACAACAATAAGCAGTGAATTTATCTTTTCTTACATTCCCCTACAATTGGCGAGTTTTTTTCCAACTCGAATTGTAGTTGTAAAAGTGTAAAAAGAAAAAAACAAAATTTTGCTTAATAAAGCAACTTGCCATTCCAGTTTTTTGTTTGCCGTTGAAAACAATTCAACAATAATCTGGCTCCTTGAATAATTCCAAGTCGATTAAGCTATGTCTGTCCGTCAGTTAAAAAATTTCTCGCTATCGAAAAATCCAAAACAAATTTTGCTGTTAAATTGTACCGGGTCTTAGGGATTAAAATCTAGCACAATCAGCTCAGTATGAAATGAGTTATGGACCCAAATATAGAGCCACCAGCCTAAAAAATGTATGTATATAAACAAACACTAATTGATGATGGAAACTACACTACACTGATTAGAAACTACACTCCTAAATCTTGTAAAGATTGGTCTATAATTTACTCCAAGTCCCATGAAAAACCACTCCTGGAAAACACTTTAGTTCAACTAAAACAATAACGCATAATGATTTTGTAGTAAAAAAATAATACTATGACGGACTTATAAGACTTTAATAGAGATCCGTCTATTAGTTTGAATACACATGAATACATTTAAAACCGCAACGAATGTTCAATAATTAAAAGATCCCATATTAAGCCCACTCTTCAAATATTCGTCCTCTCGGTGGAGGGTGTCAAAGATTCGGCATAGCCAAATATAGCAATTTTACTTGTCCAAATTGAAATTTAAAAAGATTTTTCTTAAGTCCTTTTACCCAGATAGTGTACATACTTTTGCTTAAGATAACCCTTTAAAAACTTTTTATGATAATAAAATCTTTTTTTTTTTTTTTTTTTTTTTGAAAACAAAAAAAAAGTAATTCCATTTGTAAAACTTCTAATATTTAAAGTTTGCAATATAAATAAGTAAAATGTGTGCAGTTGGAAATTTCTCTCTTACTTTTTCTATAAACATTATGTCAATAATTAATGTTTAAAAAAAGAAACATAATTTTAATGGCTTTAATCCATTTTGTCATAATTTTCAATTATAAATTCTCTTGCAATTAGTTCGACTTTCTTGTCATAACAATTTCAATACTGGATTTTATTGTTTGTAGCAAAAGTATTATTTTTTCAAAGCATATTTTATACAATTCGTGTGGCGGAAATAAAGGAAAGAGTATAAAATTTGTTGATTATTTAATGGATATTGAAAGTTTAGCAACACAAGAATTTCGAAATGGAAATGGAATTTCTTTCAGAGTTAAAAAAATAATTAGTAATAAATTTAACTTTAAAAAATTTTATAAAAAAAGACAAGGATATACAGTAGAGCGACTCAAAAAAAAAAGTGATTTTGTTACCCCTCTGAAAATAAAGGTTGATATGTTTTATGATGATTCCAAAAATATTTTGGTTCTAGCGTTGACCATCCGTGAGCTGGACCATTTTTAAAAAAGTTATTTTTTCAGTTTTTCGAATTTTTTTTTGTACTTTGCTCCAAGACGACATAAATAAAATTTGTTATCATCGAAATGGGTTTTTGAAGCAGCATCCAATGGTATATAAAACTTTACCACTTGCGACCTACTTAATGAGATATTTAACTAAATACATATTTTCGTTTCGGGTTTTCATACAAATTAATAATAAAGTAATAATCGTCAGAAGATTCTTTTAGGAATTGTATATTGAACATAATCGTCTAACAAACAGCCTATGCCAGCTGGGTGGGTACAGTATGACAGCTGAAACTTTCGTTAATTCTTTTTGGCTAAAACCCCAATTGTTGTTTTATGGATTTTAAAGAATTGTGAATTAAAATTTGTTAGGATTTATCCCCTTGTTTTAAAAAATTGTCTATGAAAGATATCTTAATGCACACTGAAGGGATTTATAAAATAAGCCCATTTAAATCTATTCTAATATTATTAGAATTATTTACTTTTTAATTTCCTTTTAGTTATATGTTTTATCAAAGTTGTATTTTTATTTAAATTATTCTTTTTGTTAACACACATGGCTATAACGATGATAATTATCATAATCATTATCATCATCATTTTGATGTTTTTATGTAACTATCAGACTGATTTTCATTTTAATTTGCAGGTCATTAATTATGATTCATCGAGAGGTGGTGTTTCAGTTATAACGGAGAAGGGTGATGTTACAACATCATTTCTGCTGATACAAAATGCCGACTTAGCTGATTCTGGTAAATATTCGTGTGCACCTTCAAATGCAGATGTTGCCAGTGTACGTGTTCATGTACTTAATGGTAAGTATCCGTTTATTTCCATGTTTTATTTTCTTGTTGATTTGCGCGGAATAATTACAAAAAAAAATTAAAGGGGCACCAACACCAAAACTTGTTAGGGTAAACCAATTAATATTTTTGAAATATAAAAATTATTATCTGTTTTTTGTAATTAGCTATTAAAATATTTTGTGTTAACCTAAAAGATTTTTTTTAAGATTTCCTTAAAAGAAAAACTTCTCTACAATTTAATGGATACCCTTATTGCATTGTTTTATAATTATTGTTTTCCAATTCACTGTCCCAACATGTTTAACATTTATACTGTACTTACATTTATAGTAAATCTCCATGTCTACATTATACAAGTGTTGTGCAACACCATGTGGTATTAACCCCTTAACTTAGACGTTACCCACGATTGGGAAATATGGTCTTCTTTTTTATTTTAATTAAGCAAATACCAAGTGGAAATGTTTGATGTGTGCAGTTTATTTGGCTCAAATAAAAACTTATAAGAAATTCAGAAACTAGTGATTTTAAAGGCAAATACATGTCGCTAGAAAAATTTCATGAAAATTATATTGAAACCATATTTTAAATTAATCTTAAACAATTGATATAAAATTGTAGAAATTATTCTAAGATGCTAGTTTTTAATTTTCAAAAAATGGGCAACGTGTAAAGGCTTTCTTATTCCGATTTATTTTCTGAGAAATATGTTGCATAAATGTAACATTTGTATATTTGTAATGTTACGTTTGTAAAAAAAATACAACTGTGGAATATATTCAAGTTCTTTTGTGAATATGTTCATCAAAAACATGCAAACCAAGTTGCATATTTCATGCTCACTTTTATCTAAGGTGTTCATACTGCTCTGTTTTACAACTTTGGTATTTACTATTTCGTGTTTACGACCAATGTTTTATTTTCCTTGCCATAATTCATTCCGCTCATAATACTGTAGAGAAATTGTACATTAGAATGTGTTACATGAATATATATATACTGTAACATTTTTGACTCAGATAATGAATCGCCATAACTTATAGGAAATAGACGGATTCTTCACCATAAGGGGTCAATAAGAAGGGAGGCGATTATGCAGCCTGCCCCTTTCAAATGTCAACCTTTCCTCCTTATCTTTCAAGCATCTTGTGTCCACTGTTAACGCAAACGAGGCTCTGATGACCGACCTTAGGCGGTCCAACCTTTACATCCGCATGGAAGAAATTCTGACACACTATGCCGGCCTGTAGGTTAGCTGGGAACCCCACCTCCAGAATCAGATGCGCCAGCCCAATCAGTTGTTCAACTTAAACAATTACGATAACTTAAAATCACAACAAGCAACAATAACATTCGAACCGATACCGACGTAGGGAATAGAATTAAGGATACAATTCATGCGTCCCTATGTTCCCAACAGGATTTACCAGAAACAAAATAAATATACACCATTAGGAGCGCCCTCGATGCCAGAAATAATATAAGCTTTAAAGCTTATTATTTTAAACAAGAATATATTACTCTGCTTTTCGCTAGATATTCAATTTTTGTTCTTATTTCGCTAATTGTATCAGCTTTTAGCATATTGAATTGTATTTTAAATTACAGTATTTCACAGATAATTACCAAACCAAAAATGCCATTATTTTTGGGTGATTATGCGGCGTAAGCATTTAAACGAATACGTTTAGCTTCCTCATTAAGTTAAATTACCGTGTTTTTTTTAAACATGAAAATAAGTTAACTCATATGAAACATTGGAATTTTTACATATAGCGGCTAGATCTTAAAGAAATGGCAGTTTAAAATAATGGGATTTGATGACTTTAACTTTATCTGTAATGCTTTTTGAGATCTCCTGTCATATCCTACTAACAAAAGCGTAAGCATACATACAAACTTATGATCACGGATAACGTATATATGCAATTGCATGATTTTTCTTGTACGACCAATGAAGGCAGAAACAATAGCTTTTTATGAATTTTGTCATCGATTTGTTAGTGAATAATTTACATATTTTAGCCATGGCTGCATTTTTGTTGCACACATTTTTTTTTTTTTTTTTATTAAAAAAATAAAACATTTTTAAAGTTTGTAGCGCATATTTCACGTTTTTGCAGCATATTTTAATACTTTAATTTCATTTTCACTCTACAATTGTAAGCCATAGAAAGTTTTCGTTGAAGATAAATGTTATCCCAAACTGTAAAATTGTATAAATAAGCAAAAATTAAGGAAAAAGCAATTATATAAATTTGTGCTGATTTGTGCAATACATAAAAAGCTAGACGAATCTTTTAGTATACCGATCGACCATTAACACTTTTTAAAGTGATCTTTTCATATCCGTCCATCCATCTGGCTAATTGTCTGTCCATGAACAATTTACAATGTTTAGATAATTTGATTTAATCTATGTAAATTGTGAGAATCGGTCAATAATATCACATTGTATCCATGCAAACTTCTTTATATCCACGAACCATTTTGCCATGATCGTTTTAAGATTAAATTTGGCTCAAAAAATTTTATAGCAAATTAAATTTTATTGAATCGGTTCACATCTAAATAAACAGATTCAATTCAAATATAAATCCCGAAAATATTTAAGCTATTTAGTCTTTTAAATGCTAATATTAATATAAAATTAAGCGACCTTCCCTTTAATCCCTGTAAGACAAAATATATCATATCTTTGGTGGGATTAAATAATATTTGGCACAAATAACTATAATATGAATCTTAACCTCATAACATAACTTCATTCTGGTGGGCCAATTAGAGCTCATCGGTTACAAATATGGTACAATCTCGAGAACTTCTCTGTGAAAATTTTTTTCCTTGTTTATTTTTTTTTTTTAATTAAATTGTTGAATATTTGTCTTTCAAATAAGACATATTTAGTTTTTTGGGACATAGTTTTTAAAAAACAAATTTAGTGCATATTTAAGAAAACACTTTCTTAGATCATGTTTCCGATTTAAAATCAATGGTTATATATTATATGATACCAAGGACTTTCGAGATAGAGATTATGGAGGCTCCGCTATTTTGATAAAAGCCCGAATCAAACACTACTTAATGTGTGATCATTATGAAAATTATCTGCAAGCAACGAACATTTGTGTTGAAGAGCTAAATCGAAACTCAGTACTTTCATCTTTATACTGTCCACCTAGATATTCAATATCAGAAAGCCAATATTATAAATATTACAAATCATTAGGACCCTGGTTCTTGGCCGCTGGCGATTATAACGCTAAACATACCTTATGGGGTCACGACTTTAACATCAAAATTGTCGTATTTTGTTTAATACAATCTCTTAAATGGCTTTAAATGTGGTCGCGAGCGGAAAACCAACATATTGGCCTACTGACCATCAAAAAATTCCAGATGTGACCGATTTTGGCGGGGTTAAAAACATTCCGAGAGAAACGATTCATGTGGAAGCGTCCTTAGAATTATCTTCCGATCAGACACCTACAATTGTTACTTTTATTAGTCCAAATATAATTGTATATCCGTCTGGTTACTTATCGACATCAGCCACACAAATAAATTGGTTAAAATATAAAAAATATCTAAGTGTAATAATAACATATATTTCACAGATGTCGAGAGCCTGTTGACTGAGAAAAGGAGAGTTCGAACAGAGTGGCAATTGCTTAGATCCCCGCAACTTAAGACTTTATTAAAAGAGTGCACACAAAGGCTAAGAAAGTTTTTGCAGTCTCAGAAAATGGCTTCCCTGGAAAAATATCTTTAGGAACTTAATGCAACCCAACAATCAGACTACTCATTATGGCGTGCAGCTAGAAATCTCAATAGAAAAGTTATCTCAAGCGCTTGTTAATTTTAGAGCAGCTATTCACCTAAGAAATCGAAAAAGATTTGTGATTTAAACACCAAGAAGGCATCCGGTATTGATAAGATTAGTAACAAACTGCTTTTGGAAGTACCACGCATAGCAAAGAAAATTATTCTTTTTATTTTTAGTGCTATTTTACGCCTTGAATACTACCCTTAATAATGGAAGGTTTCCTTAGTAGCCATAATACCAAAGCCAGAAAAAGATCACACAAAAGTTGAGTCAAACAGTCCTATTAGCTTATTATCTAATATTTTAAAGCTATTTACAAAACTACTAATGTTAAAATAAACGCCGATTTTAAATGAAAATAGATGTATTCCCAACCATCAATTCAGTTTTAAAAGAAAGCACAATTGAACAAACTCATCGAATAGTAAATGTCATAAGAAAAGCCTTTGAAGACTCTTCATCGATGTCTCGCAAGCTTTTTATAAAGTCTGGCATGAAGGCCAGATTGAAGCAAAACTTACCAGCAAACACATACAAGCTATTAGAAAGCTACTTAGTCGGTCGTAAATTTATTATTAAAGAAGGGAATTTTTTAAGTTCTCCTGAGCAATTTGACGCTAGAGTCCAACAAGGCAGCATCCTGGGCCCTCTATTATACTTTATATATACTTTGCACATGCCAACAAACGTATACACCAAAACTTCAACATTTGCGGATGATACAGCTTTCCTAAGCGTACACGAAAATTGCCATAAAGCATCTCGTTTCTTACAGGATCATATATTTGAACTGGAAAGGTGGTTAAAACATTGGAGGATAAAGGTCAACAAGTAAAAATGCGTACATATAACATTCACATTGCGTCGGGAAACATGGCCCCCTATTAAAATCAGTAATCAAATAATACCTCAACACTCGCATTGAAAATACCTCGGCATACATCTAGATAGGCGTTTGACGTGAAAATGGCATATTCAAACAAAATTAACTCAAATGAAACTAATAGCTATTCAAATTAATTGGCTTATTGGAAGAAATTCTGTTCTTGAGAAGAGACACTGCAGCACTCACCCAATCAAAAGCGCGATAAACACCTTCATATGTGAACAAAAACCGTGATGACGAAATTTTTTTGTTTGGAGCTGGCAGGACATAAAATAAAGTATTAGGATAAGATTTGATTAATTATTGCTAGTTCATATTTAATATATGAAGATTCAATAAATAAATACTGAAAAAAAAGGTTTCCGGCTCCCATGCTTATTATTAAGACGTAAACTTGGTTGCATTTCTTGCTGTGTTGTTGTCAAATAGTACTGAGGCAATCAAGGAAAAGAAATTTAGGTGGCACTTTGTTTTGGGAGTTTAATTTTTAAGGCAATTGCCGCCATTGGGTAATTAAGCGTATGCCAATAAAACGTGGATTTTTGTTTAAAAAATGGAAGAAAAAAACGGCGATTTAAAACTCAAGGGAAATAAGCGTAGGAGGCATGTAAGCGCTGGGTAATTAACCGGACTATTCTGTCACACCCTTAATAATTCCGCAACTTTATTTTTACATTTAGAACAAATCTTTTATCGGGAACTTCTTGAATTCTTATTCTTCTGTTTCCGTATGATATTTTTCATTAAAATCAAATACACAATCTACGAGTATAAACTGTCGAAATAATAGTTTTACCCAAACCACAGTGATGGAGACGCTGCTGATGTCTATATTACATAAAAAAATTGGTTCTAGACCCCGCTTTTAGTATACCGATCATCACAAAATCACTTTCTGAGTCAATTCAATGAAGTCCGTCTGTCCGGCAGGCTGGACAGGTACAGTAGGGATGGGCAAATTGAAAATATATCGATATATATCGTATCGATATTTTTTAAAAGTATCGATATTTATTAATTAAAAATATCGATATATCGATGTATCGAACGTATTCAGCTGAAATTATTATCAAATTTAAAAACTTAATATACCTACATACATGTATTTTCATATTTACATATGTACAAGCACTTTACATGTTATTCCATTTAAACTTCCTGTTTGTAGAACGCGAGCGCAAAAGTGACTCACTTACCTTACATATAAAACAAATACAAAATTTCAAAATTTGTTTTTTTTTTAAATTTTTTACTTATTCGCTCGCGTTCTACAAACAAGCAGTTACTTTTTATTGTTTCTCTTTATTTCAAATTTACTGAACGTGCCTTGATTACAAACGAATCTTTCATTAGCTTAACTTCCACTTAAAACAAAAACAAATATTAAAATTTACTGCCAGCTCATCGATTTCGAACGTTAACGTTCGCATAGAAAATAACATTTAAAACAGCAACAAAATTTTAAAATTTGTTTTTGTTTTAAATATTATTTTCTATGCGAACGTTAACGTTCGAAATCGTTGAACAGACAGTTAGCTTTTAATGTTAGTTATGCGAACGAAGTTTTCGTTCGAAATCGAGGTACAGGCAGTTAATTCTACAATAAAATAAAATTCAATTAAAATAAAAAACGTGAATTTATTCCCAAGACCACATTTTTTTAATTCGCCATATGAATTCTAAAAAAACTATATTACGAAAAATTTAATATATAATGCCGGTAAACGAAATTTGTGACACATACTATACATGTAAACTGTGCGATATTTTATTTTGAATATATAAGCGAAGAACATTTTCAAATAAAAATAAAAAACAAAATATTGCTTTCTTTTTTATCAACATTTCAACTTTTATTAGTTTTTTGCTGCTTTTGATAAGGCGATTCTTTGCATAATTCTAAGAAGCTTGTCCGGAATATTTTTCCGCGTTTATTATTTTGTTGTCAGCTCTTAAAAAACTATGAATATGTGCAATGGAAAAGCGCTAGTTTCTTTCTTAATATTAGTAAAAAATTTCTTTAAAAACAACAATATTGTAAGCAGTTGAACGATTAAAATGTTGAATTGTCTTATAAAGAGTTCTTAAAAATATCGAATTCGATAGTAGTAAATAAATATCGATGTATCGATATATGGGTATTTTAAAAATCGACTATTATTTTTTTTAAATATCGATATATTGATATATCGATATATATTGCCCATCCCTAAGGTACAGGTCGCAATTTTGCAGATACTTTAATGAAATTTGGTGCATATGTCTAAGTGCATAAGGATGAATCCTGCTGAAAATGGGAAAAATTGGTCCTTAATTTTACATTGCGCCATATAAACTTCTTTCCAGAATAGAGTCTTTGTGCTCATTAACCATATTATTATGATGGTATTAAAATCAACTTTGGATTAAAAATAATTTATTAGATGGTTTACATCTAACAAAATTTGATTGAAATTGGTCCATATCTGACCGTAATTCTCATATAAATATCATCTCTATAAATAGCTTTTAATGCCATAACTTTCTAATAAATGTTTGTAGTTATACAAAATATTACAACGAAAACTGTTATAATAGCTACTGTTAAATGGGAAAATTGTGTACTGGTAAGTCAAGAAATTATAACAGGTCCTCTCACTAAAATCGCTTTAAGACAAACAAATCTTTTTTGAATATAGATATTAAGATAATATTCGACACACAGAACTTTTGTGTGAATCTTAACCTCATAACGTAATTTTGTTTTGCCAGATCAGTGATTGCCCATGGTTCCCATATGTGGTACACTTTAGAACTTTTGTGTGAATCTTAACCTCATAACGTAATTTTGTTTTGCCAGATCAGTGATTGCCCATGGTTCCCATATGTGGTACACTTTCGAAAAATTATCTATATATAGTGTACTGAGGTGTACGATACCAAAGGTTCGTCTTTAATCGACTATACTTCCTTAGTTGTTAAAATTGTTAAATACCTAATTTTCATTTTAAGTCATTAGTTTCACAGAGAATATACATACACAGAAAAAATTAAAAATTGGTTTTAATCACCAAATTCGTAGAATCAAACAAACAATTTGTTGTTGTTGCACCTAATACCAAAATGTTTACATTGATTACTTATTATTGTAAAAAATTTTAAATTGTAATTTTTTTCAATAGATGATGTTTTTAATTTTAATTAAAAAAAAAATGAGGAAAAAACTTTGCCATTTCAAACAATGTGTAAATTGATTTAATTAAATACAACAACAATTCTACAAGTTAAAATTATTTTATTTTAAGGGAAAAAATCAACTAAAATTTTTGGATATTTAATTAATATTTTAATTAAATTATTATTTAATTTAGATATTTTTAATTAGGCTTAAGTTCATTGAATTTAACTTTCATTAAATTATTTTTATGAAGACAGGAATTTTACAACATGAAATCAATTAAAATTTTTTTTATGAACTTAAGCCTAATTAAAAATATCAAAATTTGAATTTAAAACCATTAACAGTTCAATAAAATAACCACAATACTAATTATTATTATTTAATATATTTCAAATCAACTAAAATGTTAATTAAACCAAAATTATATATTTTTTTCAATTAAAAAAATTTATTGATTCAATTATCACATTAATTTAATTGAAATACTTCTCAAACAATTTTTTTAATTGATAAAAAGCACTGAAAATTTTTCTGTGTATTTTTGCATTTATTGTGTTTAAAACAGGCTTTTTTCTTTTTCAATATTTATTTATTTATTTCTTTAATTTACAATAAATTAAATTAGAATTAATATACATATATTGAATGATTATCTTGTGAAGGTATTAAGGATTGGCTGCAGGTAAAAAAAAAAGTTAAATTAGAAGTTAAATTTTTTTAGAGCATTCATTGCTGATTAATTGAAAATTTAGTTAATTTTTTTTCTTTTGATTGTAAGTAAAACTTATAGTTAAATTTAAAGTTTTACAGCATTCATTGCTGATTAATAAAACAGTGTTTAAATGTTTTATTTCCATTATTGTAATTGGCTGCATGATGAATTTCATGGGCAGTTTGTTTAATATTGTTGGTAGCACTACTACCAGAGTAATTTTCCCATAGTTGGTTTTGTGTCTTTGTATACAGTATCTACCCTCAACATTCAAACTAGTCTGATGATTGTGTTCTATTCTTTTTAGTAATCTGGAGTGATTATAAAATTCGGTTGCTATTGTAGTAAAAAAGTTGCTTTTGACTTTCAATATGTTCAGATCCTTAGGAATGTTGATATTTTTTGCTTGTTGTTGGTATTTGCAGAGTTGTAGAAAGATGTGGGTTTGCTTTTGGCAGTTCTAGAGATGTTTTAAGTAAATGTTGTTCAATTTGTGTTGAATATTTGATCATAAACGTTGGGACAAGTTGTTGTAAGGTTGATTGTGATGACATTTTGTGTGTAGTTGATGTTGTTTGTTGGGTTGTTAATATTGTTAATGGCAAGACCTATATTGCTTGCAGTGGTGTTTGGGAATTGTTTGTATAGCGATTTTTTTTAGAATTTTTAGCAGTTGGTTTTGAGTTGTTGTAGCTTATTACAAAAAGTTGAGTTTCCCAAAGCTGTAAAGCCATGTCGAAGATTTGATTCCACTAATGAAAAATATGCTTTTCTTAGCACCATATTGTTGAAGTTGTAACTTAAATGATGTAGCATAAATGATGCGTTTCTTAGTTTTCTTCGGAGTTCTTTTACATGAACCATCCATTTAAAATTATGGTCTACGTAAATGCGTAGGTAGTTGTATATGTTGACAATTCCAATTGTAGTAGAACTTAAGTCATCACTGTAGTTAAAATCTGCCATTTTTCTACTATGCAGACATTCTGTGGAACCTTATAATAATTTCCCTATTAAGTATCGGCTTAGTATTCATTAGTTTGGTTTTTGATGTATTGATAAAAACTAATTTCAATTAAAAAGTGTGTGATATTAATTAAAAAATTAATTTAATTTGCACCAGTAAACAAATTAATAGTATCAATTAAACGTTTAATTCACTCTATTAAACATTTAATTCACTTGATTAAACGTTTAATTTAATTGATTAAATTTTTAATTCCCTAAATTACATTTTTAATTAAAAATGATTTTATTTTTGAATAATGCTTTAATTGGTGAAAAAGTTTAGAGAATTTTTTCCATGAGCGTGACATCATCGTGCAGCCGTATCGAGCTGGTGTTGCATTATTGTTGTTGCGGTATGTTTTTATGGACCACTAGTATAGCATTATATTTAATAGTTTGATTATGTTTGCTGTCGTTACTTTTATGGTCTGATTTCATCGTAACCCGCACTTTTTTTGGTGTTAAGAGAAACTAAAATATTAAAGATTTCCTCTTCATTTGTATAGGACAGGTATAATTAATTTTGATGTAATTGGGTTAAACGATTTATTGTTTGAATATCATAGTGTGTAAACTATTTGTGATATTTTGCTTAAAGTTTGTTGCAAAGTTGTTGCAAATATCGGTATTGTTCATGTTTTTGAAATTGTTTAGTATTACTCGTATTTCATCAAAATGATTTGATTTTCTGCCAATTATTCCATTTATAATTTGCCTTGATACACGAATATTGTATCTATTTTCAAAACATGGTTCCCATATGTGGTACACTTTAGAACTTTTGTGTGAATCTTAACCTCATAACGTAATTTTGTTTTGCCAGATCAGTGATTGCCCATGGTTCCCATATGTGGTACACTTTCGAAAAATTATCTATATATAGTGTACTGAGGTGTACGATACCAAAGGTTCGTCTTTAATCGACTATACTTCCTTAGTTGTTAAAATTGTTAAATACCTAATTTTCATTTTAAGTCATTAGTTTCACAGAGAATATACATACACAGAAAAAATTAAAAATTGGTTTTAATCACCAAATTCGTAGAATCAAACAAACAATTTGTTGTTGTTGCACCTAATACCAAAATGTTTACATTGATTACTTATTATTGTAAAAAATTTTAAATTGTAATTTTTTTCAATAGATGATGTTTTTAATTTTAATTAAAAAAAAAATGAGGAAAAAACTTTGCCATTTCAAACAATGTGTAAATTGATTTAATTAAATACAACAACAATTCTACAAGTTAAAATTATTTTATTTTAAGGGAAAAAATCAACTAAAATTTTTGGATATTTAATTAATATTTTAATTAAATTATTATTTAATTTAGATATTTTTAATTAGGCTTAAGTTCATTGAATTTAACTTTCATTAAATTATTTTTATGAAGACAGGAATTTTACAACATGAAATCAATTAAAATTTTTTTTATGAACTTAAGCCTAATTAAAAATATCAAAATTTGAATTTAAAACCATTAACAGTTCAATAAAATAACCACAATACTAATTATTATTATTTAATATATTTCAAATCAACTAAAATGTTAATTAAACCAAAATTATATATTTTTTTCAATTAAAAAAATTTATTGATTCAATTATCACATTAATTTAATTGAAATACTTCTCAAACAATTTTTTTAATTGATAAAAAGCACTGAAAATTTTTCTGTGTATTTTTGCATTTATTGTGTTTAAAACAGGCTTTTTTCTTTTTCAATATTTATTTATTTATTTCTTTAATTTACAATAAATTAAATTAGAATTAATATACATATATTGAATGATTATCTTGTGAAGGTATTAAGGATTGGCTGCAGGTAAAAAAAAAAGTTAAATTAGAAGTTAAATTTTTTTAGAGCATTCATTGCTGATTAATTGAAAATTTAGTTAATTTTTTTTCTTTTGATTGTAAGTAAAACTTATAGTTAAATTTAAAGTTTTACAGCATTCATTGCTGATTAATAAAACAGTGTTTAAATGTTTTATTTCCATTATTGTAATTGGCTGCATGATGAATTTCATGGGCAGTTTGTTTAATATTGTTGGTAGCACTACTACCAGAGTAATTTTCCCATAGTTGGTTTTGTGTCTTTGTATACAGTATCTACCCTCAACATTCAAACTAGTCTGATGATTGTGTTCTATTCTTTTTAGTAATCTGGAGTGATTATAAAATTCGGTTGCTATTGTAGTAAAAAAGTTGCTTTTGACTTTCAATATGTTCAGATCCTTAGGAATGTTGATATTTTTTGCTTGTTGTTGGTATTTGCAGAGTTGTAGAAAGATGTGGGTTTGCTTTTGGCAGTTCTAGAGATGTTTTAAGTAAATGTTGTTCAATTTGTGTTGAATATTTGATCATAAACGTTGGGACAAGTTGTTGTAAGGTTGATTGTGATGACATTTTGTGTGTAGTTGATGTTGTTTGTTGGGTTGTTAATATTGTTAATGGCAAGACCTATATTGCTTGCAGTGGTGTTTGGGAATTGTTTGTATAGCGATTTTTTTTAGAATTTTTAGCAGTTGGTTTTGAGTTGTTGTAGCTTATTACAAAAAGTTGAGTTTCCCAAAGCTGTAAAGCCATGTCGAAGATTTGATTCCACTAATGAAAAATATGCTTTTCTTAGCACCATATTGTTGAAGTTGTAACTTAAATGATGTAGCATAAATGATGCGTTTCTTAGTTTTCTTCGGAGTTCTTTTACATGAACCATCCATTTAAAATTATGGTCTACGTAAATGCGTAGGTAGTTGTATATGTTGACAATTCCAATTGTAGTAGAACTTAAGTCATCACTGTAGTTAAAATCTGCCATTTTTCTACTATGCAGACATTCTGTGGAACCTTATAATAATTTCCCTATTAAGTATCGGCTTAGTATTCATTAGTTTGGTTTTTGATGTATTGATAAAAACTAATTTCAATTAAAAAGTGTGTGATATTAATTAAAAAATTAATTTAATTTGCACCAGTAAACAAATTAATAGTATCAATTAAACGTTTAATTCACTCTATTAAACATTTAATTCACTTGATTAAACGTTTAATTTAATTGATTAAATTTTTAATTCCCTAAATTACATTTTTAATTAAAAATGATTTTATTTTTGAATAATGCTTTAATTGGTGAAAAAGTTTAGAGAATTTTTTCCATGAGCGTGACATCATCGTGCAGCCGTATCGAGCTGGTGTTGCATTATTGTTGTTGCGGTATGTTTTTATGGACCACTAGTATAGCATTATATTTAATAGTTTGATTATGTTTGCTGTCGTTACTTTTATGGTCTGATTTCATCGTAACCCGCACTTTTTTTGGTGTTAAGAGAAACTAAAATATTAAAGATTTCCTCTTCATTTGTATAGGACAGGTATAATTAATTTTGATGTAATTGGGTTAAACGATTTATTGTTTGAATATCATAGTGTGTAAACTATTTGTGATATTTTGCTTAAAGTTTGTTGCAAAGTTGTTGCAAATATCGGTATTGTTCATGTTTTTGAAATTGTTTAGTATTACTCGTATTTCATCAAAATGATTTGATTTTCTGCCAATTATTCCATTTATAATTTGCCTTGATACACGAATATTGTATCTATTTTCAAAACATGGTTCCCATATGTGGTACACTTTAGAACTTTTGTGTGAATCTTAACCTCATAACGTAATTTTGTTTTGCCAGATCAGTGATTGCCCATGGTTCCCATATGTGGTACACTTTCGAAAAATTATCTATATATAGTGTACTGAGGTGTACGATACCAAAGGTTCGTCTTTAATCGACTATACTTCCTTAGTTGTTAAAATTGTTAAATACCTAATTTTCATTTTAAGTCATTAGTTTCACAGAGAATATACATACACAGAAAAAATTAAAAATTGGTTTTAATCACCAAATTCGTAGAATCAAACAAACAATTTGTTGTTGTTGCACCTAATACCAAAATGTTTACATTGATTACTTATTATTGTAAAAAATTTTAAATTGTAATTTTTTTCAATAGATGATGTTTTTAATTTTAATTAAAAAAAAAATGAGGAAAAAACTTTGCCATTTCAAACAATGTGTAAATTGATTTAATTAAATACAACAACAATTCTACAAGTTAAAATTATTTTATTTTAAGGGAAAAAATCAACTAAAATTTTTGGATATTTAATTAATATTTTAATTAAATTATTATTTAATTTAGATATTTTTAATTAGGCTTAAGTTCATTGAATTTAACTTTCATTAAATTATTTTTATGAAGACAGGAATTTTACAACATGAAATCAATTAAAATTTTTTTTATGAACTTAAGCCTAATTAAAAATATCAAAATTTGAATTTAAAACCATTAACAGTTCAATAAAATAACCACAATACTAATTATTATTATTTAATATATTTCAAATCAACTAAAATGTTAATTAAACCAAAATTATATATTTTTTTCAATTAAAAAAATTTATTGATTCAATTATCACATTAATTTAATTGAAATACTTCTCAAACAATTTTTTTAATTGATAAAAAGCACTGAAAATTTTTCTGTGTATTTTTGCATTTATTGTGTTTAAAACAGGCTTTTTTCTTTTTCAATATTTATTTATTTATTTCTTTAATTTACAATAAATTAAATTAGAATTAATATACATATATTGAATGATTATCTTGTGAAGGTATTAAGGATTGGCTGCAGGTAAAAAAAAAAGTTAAATTAGAAGTTAAATTTTTTTAGAGCATTCATTGCTGATTAATTGAAAATTTAGTTAATTTTTTTTCTTTTGATTGTAAGTAAAACTTATAGTTAAATTTAAAGTTTTACAGCATTCATTGCTGATTAATAAAACAGTGTTTAAATGTTTTATTTCCATTATTGTAATTGGCTGCATGATGAATTTCATGGGCAGTTTGTTTAATATTGTTGGTAGCACTACTACCAGAGTAATTTTCCCATAGTTGGTTTTGTGTCTTTGTATACAGTATCTACCCTCAACATTCAAACTAGTCTGATGATTGTGTTCTATTCTTTTTAGTAATCTGGAGTGATTATAAAATTCGGTTGCTATTGTAGTAAAAAAGTTGCTTTTGACTTTCAATATGTTCAGATCCTTAGGAATGTTGATATTTTTTGCTTGTTGTTGGTATTTGCAGAGTTGTAGAAAGATGTGGGTTTGCTTTTGGCAGTTCTAGAGATGTTTTAAGTAAATGTTGTTCAATTTGTGTTGAATATTTGATCATAAACGTTGGGACAAGTTGTTGTAAGGTTGATTGTGATGACATTTTGTGTGTAGTTGATGTTGTTTGTTGGGTTGTTAATATTGTTAATGGCAAGACCTATATTGCTTGCAGTGGTGTTTGGGAATTGTTTGTATAGCGATTTTTTTTAGAATTTTTAGCAGTTGGTTTTGAGTTGTTGTAGCTTATTACAAAAAGTTGAGTTTCCCAAAGCTGTAAAGCCATGTCGAAGATTTGATTCCACTAATGAAAAATATGCTTTTCTTAGCACCATATTGTTGAAGTTGTAACTTAAATGATGTAGCATAAATGATGCGTTTCTTAGTTTTCTTCGGAGTTCTTTTACATGAACCATCCATTTAAAATTATGGTCTACGTAAATGCGTAGGTAGTTGTATATGTTGACAATTCCAATTGTAGTAGAACTTAAGTCATCACTGTAGTTAAAATCTGCCATTTTTCTACTATGCAGACATTCTGTGGAACCTTATAATAATTTCCCTATTAAGTATCGGCTTAGTATTCATTAGTTTGGTTTTTGATGTATTGATAAAAACTAATTTCAATTAAAAAGTGTGTGATATTAATTAAAAAATTAATTTAATTTGCACCAGTAAACAAATTAATAGTATCAATTAAACGTTTAATTCACTCTATTAAACATTTAATTCACTTGATTAAACGTTTAATTTAATTGATTAAATTTTTAATTCCCTAAATTACATTTTTAATTAAAAATGATTTTATTTTTGAATAATGCTTTAATTGGTGAAAAAGTTTAGAGAATTTTTTCCATGAGCGTGACATCATCGTGCAGCCGTATCGAGCTGGTGTTGCATTATTGTTGTTGCGGTATGTTTTTATGGACCACTAGTATAGCATTATATTTAATAGTTTGATTATGTTTGCTGTCGTTACTTTTATGGTCTGATTTCATCGTAACCCGCACTTTTTTTGGTGTTAAGAGAAACTAAAATATTAAAGATTTCCTCTTCATTTGTATAGGACAGGTATAATTAATTTTGATGTAATTGGGTTAAACGATTTATTGTTTGAATATCATAGTGTGTAAACTATTTGTGATATTTTGCTTAAAGTTTGTTGCAAAGTTGTTGCAAATATCGGTATTGTTCATGTTTTTGAAATTGTTTAGTATTACTCGTATTTCATCAAAATGATTTGATTTTCTGCCAATTATTCCATTTATAATTTGCCTTGATACACGAATATTGTATCTATTTTCAAAACATGGTTCCCATATGTGGTACACTTTAGAACTTTTGTGTGAATCTTAACCTCATAACGTAATTTTGTTTTGCCAGATCAGTGATTGCCCATGGTTCCCATATGTGGTACACTTTCGAAAAATTATCTATATATAGTGTACTGAGGTGTACGATACCAAAGGTTCGTCTTTAATCGACTATACTTCCTTAGTTGTTAAAATTGTTAAATACCTAATTTTCATTTTAAGTCATTAGTTTCACAGAGAATATACATACACAGAAAAAATTAAAAATTGGTTTTAATCACCAAATTCGTAGAATCAAACAAACAATTTGTTGTTGTTGCACCTAATACCAAAATGTTTACATTGATTACTTATTATTGTAAAAAATTTTAAATTGTAATTTTTTTCAATAGATGATGTTTTTAATTTTAATTAAAAAAAAAATGAGGAAAAAACTTTGCCATTTCAAACAATGTGTAAATTGATTTAATTAAATACAACAACAATTCTACAAGTTAAAATTATTTTATTTTAAGGGAAAAAATCAACTAAAATTTTTGGATATTTAATTAATATTTTAATTAAATTATTATTTAATTTAGATATTTTTAATTAGGCTTAAGTTCATTGAATTTAACTTTCATTAAATTATTTTTATGAAGACAGGAATTTTACAACATGAAATCAATTAAAATTTTTTTTATGAACTTAAGCCTAATTAAAAATATCAAAATTTGAATTTAAAACCATTAACAGTTCAATAAAATAACCACAATACTAATTATTATTATTTAATATATTTCAAATCAACTAAAATGTTAATTAAACCAAAATTATATATTTTTTTCAATTAAAAAAATTTATTGATTCAATTATCACATTAATTTAATTGAAATACTTCTCAAACAATTTTTTTAATTGATAAAAAGCACTGAAAATTTTTCTGTGTATTTTTGCATTTATTGTGTTTAAAACAGGCTTTTTTCTTTTTCAATATTTATTTATTTATTTCTTTAATTTACAATAAATTAAATTAGAATTAATATACATATATTGAATGATTATCTTGTGAAGGTATTAAGGATTGGCTGCAGGTAAAAAAAAAAGTTAAATTAGAAGTTAAATTTTTTTAGAGCATTCATTGCTGATTAATTGAAAATTTAGTTAATTTTTTTTCTTTTGATTGTAAGTAAAACTTATAGTTAAATTTAAAGTTTTACAGCATTCATTGCTGATTAATAAAACAGTGTTTAAATGTTTTATTTCCATTATTGTAATTGGCTGCATGATGAATTTCATGGGCAGTTTGTTTAATATTGTTGGTAGCACTACTACCAGAGTAATTTTCCCATAGTTGGTTTTGTGTCTTTGTATACAGTATCTACCCTCAACATTCAAACTAGTCTGATGATTGTGTTCTATTCTTTTTAGTAATCTGGAGTGATTATAAAATTCGGTTGCTATTGTAGTAAAAAAGTTGCTTTTGACTTTCAATATGTTCAGATCCTTAGGAATGTTGATATTTTTTGCTTGTTGTTGGTATTTGCAGAGTTGTAGAAAGATGTGGGTTTGCTTTTGGCAGTTCTAGAGATGTTTTAAGTAAATGTTGTTCAATTTGTGTTGAATATTTGATCATAAACGTTGGGACAAGTTGTTGTAAGGTTGATTGTGATGACATTTTGTGTGTAGTTGATGTTGTTTGTTGGGTTGTTAATATTGTTAATGGCAAGACCTATATTGCTTGCAGTGGTGTTTGGGAATTGTTTGTATAGCGATTTTTTTTAGAATTTTTAGCAGTTGGTTTTGAGTTGTTGTAGCTTATTACAAAAAGTTGAGTTTCCCAAAGCTGTAAAGCCATGTCGAAGATTTGATTCCACTAATGAAAAATATGCTTTTCTTAGCACCATATTGTTGAAGTTGTAACTTAAATGATGTAGCATAAATGATGCGTTTCTTAGTTTTCTTCGGAGTTCTTTTACATGAACCATCCATTTAAAATTATGGTCTACGTAAATGCGTAGGTAGTTGTATATGTTGACAATTCCAATTGTAGTAGAACTTAAGTCATCACTGTAGTTAAAATCTGCCATTTTTCTACTATGCAGACATTCTGTGGAACCTTATAATAATTTCCCTATTAAGTATCGGCTTAGTATTCATTAGTTTGGTTTTTGATGTATTGATAAAAACTAATTTCAATTAAAAAGTGTGTGATATTAATTAAAAAATTAATTTAATTTGCACCAGTAAACAAATTAATAGTATCAATTAAACGTTTAATTCACTCTATTAAACATTTAATTCACTTGATTAAACGTTTAATTTAATTGATTAAATTTTTAATTCCCTAAATTACATTTTTAATTAAAAATGATTTTATTTTTGAATAATGCTTTAATTGGTGAAAAAGTTTAGAGAATTTTTTCCATGAGCGTGACATCATCGTGCAGCCGTATCGAGCTGGTGTTGCATTATTGTTGTTGCGGTATGTTTTTATGGACCACTAGTATAGCATTATATTTAATAGTTTGATTATGTTTGCTGTCGTTACTTTTATGGTCTGATTTCATCGTAACCCGCACTTTTTTTGGTGTTAAGAGAAACTAAAATATTAAAGATTTCCTCTTCATTTGTATAGGACAGGTATAATTAATTTTGATGTAATTGGGTTAAACGATTTATTGTTTGAATATCATAGTGTGTAAACTATTTGTGATATTTTGCTTAAAGTTTGTTGCAAAGTTGTTGCAAATATCGGTATTGTTCATGTTTTTGAAATTGTTTAGTATTACTCGTATTTCATCAAAATGATTTGATTTTCTGCCAATTATTCCATTTATAATTTGCCTTGATACACGAATATTGTATCTATTTTCAAAACACTTATTTTATAATTATGTTTTATTTAACGTGTTTTTGTATTTTTTATATTCAGTTTTATTATTTTTATTGTTTTTATTTGATATCCATTTTTTTATAAAGTTTATCCCTAATTTTACAGCTTTTTATTAAATTTTCATTCATCCAAGGATTTGTAACTCAATTTTTTTTTTTTTTTTGTTATTATTTTTGACTTTTCGCAGATTTGATTAAATATTTCATATTTTGAGTTAAACATCGTATCCGCATTAGAATGATGTCCTACTTCGTGCTAGTTGGGTGTGCAGATTTCGTGATTGACTTTGTATTGACACATTTTTGTATATTGACTCAATATTATTGAGTATCACTTATTATCTCTTCATTAACAGCTTCTTTATCTTTGAGACAACATATTAAAGAATAACATGGTTAGAGATGTTTGTTTTGATTACACAAAGGAACAAAATCGAACTTTTTTTGTGTTGATTTGAAGTTTGATGTAATTTTTTTTTTTTATTTTTACTAGTTTGAGGTCGCTGACTCTAGTCTTCGTTTTTCTCTATCAGCTCGCACTTTAAAGTTACAGGCACTAATCGTGCTTTTGACTTTTTTCGAAACATTAAAAGTGTAAATAATCATAACTTTACTCTTCATTAAGCGATTTCCTAAATGTTTCTTTTTTTCAATTTAAATTTTTTTTAAAATGACCAAAAATGGCAAAGTAATGGTTGTGTACTTAAAAAAAAATTATGTATTTTAAAAACCATGAAAAATCCAAAACAGGGAAAAAATAAAAGTCTTATTACTTTCACGTAAA
Source organism: Pollenia amentaria (assembly GCA_943735925.1). Taxonomy (NCBI): domain Eukaryota; kingdom Metazoa; phylum Arthropoda; class Insecta; order Diptera; family Polleniidae; genus Pollenia; species Pollenia amentaria. Next base: position 144,086,099 of record OX031009.1, on the reverse strand, counting down.
GCCTATGAACAAAATGAGACATAAATCTTCCCTTTTTATTCACAGTTTTTAAGTGAAGGAAAAAACGTTCATAAATGGAACTGCAACAAACACACACACATGCACAATATTAAATTTTTGTATGGAAATCGCAATTTTTTTATTAATTCAGTATTCTCAGTAAATTGTGAATAAAATCAAAAGTTGTACACCGATAACAATCAAATAAAGCTCATTTGATTCGAAATATATTTAACTAAATGTTTTTATACCAAAACTGCAATTCTTTTGCAATTTTATTTTTTATGAATTTTTAAAAAGCAAACATCCATTTTTTTTTAAATTGTTCTTTTTTTCAAAATTTCAGCGATACCTTAGAAAATATTTGGTAAATTTAAAACAAATGTAAACACTAGCGATGTTACGAATATCAATTTTTAATTTTCGCGAATGCGAATATCTGATGTAATATTCGTTTAATACGAATATCCAATTTGAAATTTAGTGCCACACAATATTCAAAATTTTACTGAAAAAAAACCCCATTCTCGTCCATAACAATAAACAAGAAAAAAAACTGGACGCAATTAAATAAAGTTACAAGGTTCGCACCTGAATGCCACTACTGAACATTTTTAAATTTTTGTACTAACATTATTATTATTATTATTATTAAATGAAAGCCATAAGAACCGCGGCCCAAAGGGTCTATTGTGGAGCCCAAGTGTTTACTGAAGTATATTAAGGCCACAAATAAAGCAAATTATTCTACACGGTGAGAGATTTTATACTTTAAGTCATTAAGATAACTCCAAGGAACAGTTTGAATACTTAAAAGTGCGACCAGATTTTAAAATTGGTTACAGCTAAATCTGAAATTTTTTCAAGATTTTTGCTAACAATTTATTTACAGTATTTCATTTTACTAAAAGCTAGATCAATTTTGGGAACTTACTTTTAACAAAATTTAAAAAAGTGGAAATATTTTAATAAATTTAGACGGCCTGCAATACCCTTGATGTATGCAAAATACAAGAGATTTTATTTCTATGCGTTGCTCTGATTTAAACGATTCTATAAAAAGACATTTTAGACCAGTTTATTTCTTAAAGTTTAAGAAAAGCTAAAATTTCAAAATTATAATTTTTTAGCAGTTAAGAGCAAAAATTTCTTTGAGATATTTCGTTGGATTAACATGAAATGCCCAAACATTTACACTATAGAATTTTTATCTTGGGATCATTTAATTCAATTTTTCAAAATATTTATAATCAACATGATTATGGCATTTCTTAGATTCCTTGAATAAATTTTTTTTTAATATGAAATTTTTTTTTGAGTGCAACTGTATATAGCCAAAATTTAAAAAAGTTTATAAAAAAAAGTTCAGTTAAAGCTAAAAAAGCAGAAATGATTTTATAAAAATCCTAAATGAAATACCGAAATGCTAAAAGAAAATTTTGCAGCGAAATCAAGATTTTTAATGCTTAATTTAATTGCTAAAATGTTAAAATTGTCACACTGATACTCATACTTAAATACTTTTAAATTTAATTTGTTTGCGCTTTTGCTTAGTACTTAGCCGACCTATTTCACGTATTTAATTTATTTTGCTTAAAATTGTTTCTCACAGTGTTTCGTAATGGATATCAAACTGTTGAGCACAGATAACACATGGATATGTAAAAAGTGACGTGTGAAAAAGGCCCAAATCAGTTGCGAGGGTAGCTTTCGAAGAAAGAGACAAAAAATCTTCCGTCTCGTGACATATCTGTGTGTAATCTGTGCTTTTTTTATTATTGTATAATAAGCAGAACGAAAAGATCCCTTTAATTTTCCTTAAATGTTAAATGTCAATCAACCGCAGTAAACGCATTTCTAAATTATGTAATAATTTCGATCCTAAAATTATCTTGATATTTCATTTAGCCATTCCAGTTGTCGATAATTTTCGTGCGGTTATAAGACAATTGGTGCATATTATAATTTATCTAAGAATCACTAAAATAAACTTGATTAATTTTCATAAATTCTTTTTCTACAACATTGCTTGCTTTTTACTTTACTAAAAGAAGAATTTATTTTGTGTTAAAGACAAAAAGTTTTTTTTTAATAAAAATTATTAAAAATTTATATTTTTGGTTTCAGTTTATGTATTTTTACATTTTTTTTTTTTTTTCTTTTGGAATGTATTAACAAATATTCGTGAAATATTCTCTTGAACTTGGCGAATACGAATATCGTAAAATAGGCGAATATTTGGTGTTTCGAATACGAATACGAATATTCGTAACATCACTAGTAAGCACGGCTTAAAGATAATATTGTTGGCGAAATTCAGAATTTTTCAACTGAATATGGGGAACCGTTTTCAAGTTATTCTAAAGGTAGAGTTAGCCGAACGTTCACGTCCCCTAACGAAACGTCTGGACCGTTTTGGTTTTTGCTTACAATGTAAATGCTTACCGAATTTAAATGTCACGTTGACGGAACGTCTCAATCTGTATAAATTAGAATTTCTTGCCGTCGTTACGTGACAGTTGTAAAGCAGTGATGGCCTGCTTGTATATTAAATTGAATGCGGGTATTTTCGCTCTTTTTTTTTTATTAATGTTTTTTTACTTACACTAAATACTGTTTTAATACCATTTTAATCACTTGGTACTTTTTCTGCACAGCGGTAAACATTTAAACCTTTTAATTTCCCATCACTGTGTGTGTTGTTTTATGTATACTATTGCTTTTTTGTTTATGTATGTGAAAAACATATGACACGTTTTTAGATGTTCTATAAGTGCACCAACGTGCAAGCAGTCCGTTACAGTTAGCTACGGGAACAGCAACGTTCGCTTAACTCAGCCTTAGTATATGTAGCGGAAGTGCCTTAATTTTGGACATAACACGAAAAGTCGAGCTCAAAGAAAAACATCATTCAGTTCTTAATCAACAAAAACCTTGTTCCCTGGTGTTATCGATGCAAAGATGTGTATATTTAAATGGGTGTGTCTTACAAAGAGATGATCAATGCATGATCTTGTATTTCTATTTAGGTCTCTTCTTGTACATTCGTTAACCCTACATCATAAACCATTGGATGAAACGATATCGAGATAAAGAGAAATTTTCATTTCATCTTTAAAGAGATTTATATTCATGTCCCCAACAACGATATTTGTTTGTTATTTATTTACTATGTCTATTAAATTATCTAGTTCAGTGGTAAAAGATCGGGTGATGTGGTGCATGGTGGACGACAAATTGCAAAGACTGAATATAAGACGTGTATGTAAGTTTAGGTGTAGGCAGTCAAACAATATTGATTTTACTTGCATATGCATGTAATAGATGTGCATTTTGATGTACACTGCAACACCTCCCCCACCTCTGACTGATCTGTTAATAAATATTGAGTGATAACCTTTTATACCGTAAAAGGAAACTACTACGTTTGTTATTTAAGTTTCAATAACCACTATTATTTTAACTTGGTGTATAGTTTAAATAGTTAACAACAAATTCAAGTTTCAAATTGCTATAAATCGTATTAAAGCACCCTTAACTACAGAATTATATACAAAAGTAATTACTTCTCAGAAAATATTACGAAATTTCACTTGTTTAAAATAATTAACGTACTTAAACACAAATATCTACAATAGTTTCCATTTATATGCTCCAAAATTAAGTAAAAATATTTACTTTGTGAAGAAGAAGAAGAAAACAAGATAACATGTTAATAATCATGTACTTAGATTAGGGTGAACACAAAAACGAGTTTGATAATTAGGCAGATAAAATGAAGAAATTTATTTAAATACAGAGGTACATAAATATTTTGATTATAATTGTACTTTTTGCTAAAATTACAGGATTCATAAAACAGTCATGGAAAATTTTAAAAAACTAGAAAACTAGCAACATAAAAGTAAGGAAAGAGATGATAAATAAATTAAATCTTATAGGAAGTGAAAGCGTATGGGCGATTTAGTTTTGGGTAAATAAAGTATGTTTGACAAATATAATCTGGGAATTTTAGTTCTCATGTTGAGTTAAATTTTTATTATAAATTTTTATATTAATTCGATTGTGTATTCTATGTCAAATTACAATTTAAGAAGCCTTTTTACTTACATAGTCTTATTCCTTCAATATTTTCAGGAATATTTTCTAACACAATTTTGTTTGTTTGTATGTTTCTATTACGAGGTTTACTTTAGCTATCCTTTGGCTAGCAATGAAGTAAATTGTATTAAAAATTTTAGCAACTATTAGATACCAGCAGAATGTAATGCATTTTCTGGCCCGCTACAGCGAGAAAAAAAAGAAAAAGCTTTTCAAATTGTTATTTTACTTAGAATACACATTCGAATTAATATAAAATCTATAAAGTATTTTTGGATAGAACAAATTGTAGACATTGCTTTTTTGTTTAACCTGTCTCTATTAATTGGGTCAATATGACCCAATTTTACCCTTCATCTAGATTTTTTTTAGGTTGCTGATATGAGGAGTCGCAGAACAAAACTTTCCTCTGTGATGTCTTTAAATTATTCTTGTTAAGTTCTATTGAAAAAATCTTGAATAATTTTTGTGCTCTTCTCATAGCAAAATTTGATCTTAAAAAAATTTATGTAGAACAAAATGTGCTTTTTGGGTCTAGGGCCAATATTTTAAGGTGCTACAAAGCACAAACGCATAATACGCTCTCTAATATTGTGGGGTGGGTATATTGTAAAAAAGTACATTTTGGTATGGTAACCAAAACGTTCGTTTTATATTTTTTTTTTCTTTAACCAAAAGGTTATTTTTTAATTTAATTTTAACAAAAATGCTTTTTTCAATTTTAGATATTTTTAAATAGGCTTTAGTTCATTGAATTTAATTTTCATTAAATTATTTTTATGAAGACAGGAATTTTACAACATGAGATTAATTAAAATTTTATTGATAATTTTTCACTCTTGACTGCGCTGAGATTTGAATCCAGGCTTTCACGGACAGGTTGCCCAGACTAGTTTCGATTGTAACCACACAATCTTTTCAGTGGGGTTTGACGTCTTTACTCACTCGGCTATTAAAGCCGGATGACGTCAATAGTTAAACATCAATCTTTAGACCAAATCGTATTTCACCCTGGTAGATCGAAATTTGCTTTTGAATGAATGATTATCTATTTTAATTGATTTACATGTTCTTCCTAACTTCTGTTTTTTTTTCAGTTTATTTCATGTTGTAAAACTCCTATCTTCCTAAAAATAATTTAATGAAAATTAAATTCAACGAACTTAAGCCTAATTAAAAATATCTAAATTTGGATTAAGAACAATTAACAGTTCAATAAAATAACCACAATACTAATTATGCTTTTTTCAAATTAAAAGTCCTTTAATTGTACACATCTTTAACATTTGTGGCTGTGAGTTTTTGTGGTTTGGTGCATGATAAGCAAGGAACTTGTGATATTTCCTGTCTGAAAAAAATAATCGTGTATTACCCAACATTTTGAACAAATCAAAATGCAGGTTTTATTCAGCGGCTATTCATATGGTATCGACCTAAAATTTTATTTTATCCTTAAAAGGAAGTAACTATTAAAAATAAAATACAATAATGCATCAAAATTACAAAAGTAGAAAATCATTTAAAATCGTAAACGGACTACAACAAGAAACTGTAAACTCTCCCATTCTTTCTTATATATATGTTCTCGAGCTTTAAACTAAACTCGAGAATTATATCTCTTTTGCAGATGACATAAATTTTTATCACGCAGAAAGCACAATTGAAAAAATCAATCAAAATCTTCAAGACTTGTTTAATACCGTTGAAAAGTTTACAAATGATTGGAATATGACAATTAATACAAAAAAATGCAAGACAAAGTCTTTTTAGACCTCCTGTTGATAAATGCAATAGTAATATAAAGAAAAAATGGAAAGAACTTGGAATCAAATCTAATCCATCCAATATTGATATACCCAACAAAAAGTAGTTAAATATTTAGGTATCTATTTAGACAATTTCTTATATTATAATTACTATGTAAATAAAATACTAAACAAAGCTAGAAAGGCATTTTTTGTTTATAAATCGTTATTCTATTGAAGATACATAAAATCTAGAGTCAAAATAATTATGTATCAATCTGTAATTAGACCAGTCATAACATACGGGAGTCCAATATGGTTTATTGTTTCACCTTCTTAAATGGAAAAGATACGGGTTTTTGAAAGAAAATGTTTAAGAACTTGCACTTCGTTATATAGATCTCAAAACAGCAATTATATAAAGTATGTATCAAATAAAAAATTATGTAATACCTAAAATATAATTAGAATAGATAGATAACTTTATTATAAACTTAATAAGAAATAATATTTTAAGATGTATTTCGTGTAAAGAAATAATCTGATAATGGCACGGTACTATACAAATTATTTTTTTTTTTTATTCCTACACTAAATCCCGCGAAGCTTTTTGCTTGTCTGCAGGAGACCAGAGTCTCTGGCGGGAATCGAACCCGCAACCCTGGTACTGATAGGCTAGCTCACTACCAGCTAACCTACCGGGGCTAGCTGGTAGTGACCTTGCAAAAAGGTTTTGTTCCACCTGAAGCATTTCGTATACCTCGATAAAATAGATGTTATTCAAAACCAAAATGGCACACCATAAGTATAGACGGCTCAATATTAAAGCTGTAAATTGCAATGAGACAAATAATTTTAATATACGTCACGACACAAGAATCTCCAATAGAGATGATCGTAGATCACAATGTTCTAAAACAAAAAAAATTTGGTGGCTAGATAAATAATCTGTTATATCTTTGCCTTTTTTTACTTTTCGACTATAGTTTTTATCAATAGCCCTATAAATGTAATGTTTTTTAACAACTTTTTCATTACAATCTAAAATTAATGAAAATATATGTACATCTTCATCATTTGAAGTACAAAATCTACACCTTTTTGAAAATCAAACTCTAATTCTTATTAATAATACTAGAGAGCTCGTTTTTGGGACTGCGTATAAATGTGTAAAAATTAATATTTTTAACTAGTGTTTATTATAGTTTAAGCTTGTGCAATATAACATTGTTGAAGCAATAAACGTTAAAATAAAAATAAAAAAAAATTAAAGTTAAATAAAATAAAAGAGTTTTTTGTTTCTTTCTCGTTGAAATTAAAAAATATAGTCTTGTGGGATCACTGTGAAGCAGCGGAATTTTAGGACTTAATGTTTAGACTACAACAAAAAGTTTGTCGTTTTTTTTTCTTATTTTGCTATTGTGTTCATATGGTAACCTCAAATTATGTAATATTGATGTGGCAATATCAATTATAGTAGAATATACTGTAAAATAAAAGTGTGAATTCACAGTTGGTAAATGACAGATTCATAAAAATGAAAAAAAAGTTTAATTAAGTTCAATATGGCTTGACACATATTATTTACATGTAGTCGCAGTGTTGCTTAAGCCAACTTAAGCATATTATAGATAGGCCTTAAATCTGGTAGTCGTGATCGAAATTGTTTTCCATTCGAAAGCAATTTCGATAGTGGTCTTATTTATAATTCTATCAGTTGATACTGAAGGATCTGAAAGTATCTTTTCAGTGTTGTTAAAATACAAATAACTGTTTTCCTGAAAAAATTTGAAGAAATTGTAAACAAACATGTTTTTACACTATTCAACAATTCAAAAACGTAAAAAGTAATTAAGTTAAAAAATTAAAAATGGATCCCGCTATCTTTTATTACTCGCCTTCTTGGGAATGCGACGAGGATGAGAACCTGAACATTATCCGGAAAAATAAGATGTATCATGGTTTTCTTAAGTTTGGTTGGAGTTGTTCTAAGTTTCATGTATGTATCTACTTGTTAAAATTTAATTGTTTTTGTTTTTTTACATTTAGTTAGCTTTTATTCCTGGATTTTTAGGTAAAATGTTTTTTAAATTCGAAATTTCATGTTAAACTTGTTTGAAATTTATTGTCTTTATTGAGTTTCCTTAGTTTTGAAATTATTAAATGAAATTTTATTTGTAGGTAAATTGTTATTTAAATATAGAAAATTTTATATTAGGTGTGTTCATTTACTTTACTAGCAGAACGAGAGAGTAAATTAAAAATTTATAAAATTTTTCTCACAATTACTCAACAAAATGAAAAATTAAATGAACACTTTACCAGCAAAAACTAGCACGTTAGGCATATTGACACTATGTAGCTGTAAGGTTTGTTCACTATCGATTGCTGTTATAAGAATTTTCGATACTTTTTATTTTATAACGACTGCCAGAATCCCAAAAGTAAAAGAAATTTGAACGTACGATTAAGTATTCAATCGTTTACGATTGTCAGAATTAACCATTAGAAACTTCGATAAATATGTTCGATAACGACTGACAGAATCCACAACGTAAAATTTGTTGAACGTACGAGCTAGTATTCGATCGAATACGACTGCCAGAATTAGCCCCCTGTTGGTTGCTAAGTGATAGATTGTAAATAATAATTAGGTAAAATTGACCCACAAAGATCATAGATGGAGAAAGGTATGGAGGAATGAAGAAGGGTTTGAATATTTGAGACTTCGAGTAAGGAACACAGTGTTCCAGTAAATCAACGTTTTAATGTTGAAAGCAACGTTTTAATGTATGCAATCATGTAACCCCAGGGAACCGGTGTACCCCATTATAATTGTTAACTCTTTGAGTTTAAAAAAAAATCTATTTAAAGCCTGTATAAAAACTTAATAATATAATTTAACCCAGCAGGATCAAGAAGGAGTACGGATGCCTTCTAGAAGGCCTCTGTATTCATTTGTTTGGATGTGCAAGGCCTGCTCGCTCCATTCCATTCTCATATCTTAGGCTTTCCATAGAATGGTGATTTAATAACGACATCTTAATTCTGGAATTGACTATAAATTGACTCAGAATAGACTTTTCTTGATCCGAGGTTTTAATACACTTTCAGCACGGAATTTGCAGCTGTTGGATATACAGGTAGCCGGGTACGCATTTAAGGTGTAAAGTACACTATAATATTACATCCCAAATATCCAAAATCCAGAAATTTTTAACTAAATTTTTTAGTTAGACACAATTTCCTGTATACTGATAAATATCTCGTCTTTTTTTCTTTGCTGTCACATCTTTTCAAAAATGTCCTTTATGCGATGTACCATATCATATGTGAAGTATCATCGTGCCTATTCGTTTGAAAGAATTCTTTTTAGAAACAACTACAAATAGTATTTTTTCAAAATATTAAAACTTTTTTTTAAAAAGCCTAACATTTTTGAAGATTTTTTTTTTTATTTTAAAAATGTATGTCACAGTATATATGTATATATATTAGTTCCTTTGGCTCCAATAAGGAGCACAGGGCCTCAGTATACAGTAAAACAGTAAAAAAATAAAAATTAGCAAATGCAAAGCTCGCCCTGTCTACTCACAAAGTTTGTGTATTCGAAAACACATTATATTAAACAATAATCAAAAAAAAGGAAATGCATAAAGGATTTTAATGAAACCGAAATAAAGATGCGTATGGAAAAAAATATGTTACCAGAAAACCACTTGCAATGTTTGTATGGGGACAAATAACAACAACAGAAAAACCAAGTACCAAAGACAATACAGAAAGAACAACTAAAACAAAACTAAGCCTTTTGTACATTGCTAAGCAGCAACATACATATGCACACACATAAACTAGATCCTTACAGTTTAAGTACCATGTATGTCAAGTGGTGTTGGTAGTGGTGATGCAGGGAAAACAATATTAAGCATAAATGAAAGACAACTTCAAAATAATGTCCTGCATTACAATTGTTTTTCGTATTGTTAGAACGAATAAGTAGAAAAGAGAACTAAATATATGTACAAATACTCGCACACACACACACACACATATTCATATGTGCAGAAAGATACAAGTGGAAACCGAAACAGCTACAGTTTCACAAACAATATAAAGCCAGAGGAAAAGTATATAGAAATGTCCTTTTATTGAAGTTAATTTCAGTTGTTTCTAATTTCGCCAACAACAATAAAAACAGTAGCAGCAGCAACAAAAGAGTTTAAGACTATTGGCCAAATACGTAAGTATCTACTTGTAAATTCTGACCATTTGTTTGTATGGTTACTTGTTTGTTGGTTACTAGGTTGGTTGCATGACTGTTTTCAACATCATACTTGCACACACACACACTCAGTTGCACTCATACTTTTTTTTTCATTTTACACTTATCGTTATGCCACAACATGCAATTGAAATTGTTGCTGTTAAACACTACAGCGACAACGAAAAACAATAGAAACAAATAACAACTGAATAAATGCAACACTATTCGCACAAAAACAAAATAACAATGCTGCAACAACAGTAATCCCAGACAACGGTGCAACAGAAACAATTATTGTGTAAATTTACACACAATATTGGGTAAAGCACATAATGAGGAGTTTTTTTAATAAAGTTCTTTAAATCTTGAATATTTTTTGGGGTAATTAATTTTTTTTTAAGGTATTTAAAGGGAGAACATATTAATCAATTTAATAGATAATCATTCATTCAAAGCAACTTTCGATCTACCAAGGTGAAATATCATTTGGTTTAAAGATTGATGTTTGACTATTGACGTCAACCGTCTTCAATGGCGGTGAGTGTAAAACGACAAACCCCTCCGGAGAGATTGTGTGGTTACAATCGAAACTAGTTAGGGCTACCTGTCCGTGAAAGCCTGGGTTCAATTCTTAGCTAATTACAAAAAGTAGACTTTTCGCTTGATCTAAAGATTGATGCTTTTTTCTAATTTTTCATTTCATTAATAACAGTGAGTCCTCTTTTTGTATATCTAAACGTTAGAAAATTATTTGAAGAATTACGAAGAAGAAGGGTAAGTATTACCTAAATCCGAGTCCGGAAAAAACCCTGTATATTTTCATTAAAAATAACTTTTCAGCAAGTAATTTTGAGGAACGTATGAGGGTTAACATATTTCAACTCTTTAAGGTATTTTGAGTAACTACCAACTATTGAAGTCTATCGCAACTTTTAGGTGTTCACAATATTTACTATTAGCCATTGGGCATGCAGTTCGCGTGACGTCATTTGTTTGACATGTACATAAGATTTCAACCTTGTGTTTAGGATGGCGTAATCTTTATTTATATTATTCTGCGTTTTTCCTAGCACTCATATAAAGCTCACTTAAAAAAAAAAAATTTATCCCGGAAAACTTTTGTTTCGTAACAAAAATGTTTTAATACAATATATAATTTTTAAGGGTATCAAAATGGAATTGAAAACTCGATTTGAAAGATGCGACACTGCAGAATATACATTAGAGTGGGTTCAAAAAAAAAAATGTTCTCGTAACGACTTCTATTAGCGTAAATATGTTGTATATTTGTCTGCATTAAACCCCTGTAAAATTGTATTAATTTATTTTTAGTGTAAGAGGCCGCGCTTTGATCTTCATTTTGTTAAATTTGTTATATAACAGCAATAGCATTGTATTGCAAAAAACATATTACTGTATCCTAACGATTCTTAAGTTCTCGAGGATTCAGACACAAGCAATTCATTCATTGAAAAGTATATATTCTTCAAGGAAATATTTTTGATAGAATACATAAAAATAATGCACAATAAAAAGATCAAATTGGGTTTACTATGCGGACAGTGAAGTTGTGTGTTCATTTTTTTATTTGAAGTGTTTTAACTTCTAACCGTTATTATGGAAACCAGAAGCCAATATTATGTTACGAATATGTTACGAAATACTATGATTGGAATAGGGATCAACTAAAAACAACAAGGAATACTACCAAAGAACCATCGTTTTTAGATATTGCAAAACTTGTAGCTCAAAGGATAGAATGCTTTTGGAGAAAATCCTCTCTTCCTACAGTGTCAAATACAATAGTCATACAAGAACGGTTATCATATAAATTACAAAAATCTCATAAAGTCGTTGAAAAAAATGTCCGTTTATTAGAAAGAATATGTTCTCCGACGTAGCAGAGTTTTGTTTCATATTTGTTCCTGTAGATGTAAACAAATTGAGCTTTTTTGTTGTCCAAAGCATTATAAGGTACCCAAAGAAGAACAGGAGTTTTTGAGTGAGATGCGAGGGCGAGAAAGATGCGTATTGGAGGAGTAGTTCGAGATCATCCAACTAAATTGCAAACAAGAGCAGCCCAACCCCAAATACAGAAAAAAAAACGTAAATAAAAGTCACGACAAAATTAACTTAAAACAGCCGGAGTTATCTGTAAGTAATTCCAGTCCTTCATGTGACGACTCCTTTAATTTACCTTCCACGTCAAAGGCAGAAAGAAAAAAGTTTTAGTTTGCCTATATTGTCTTAAACTTGAAACCGTTACAGTGTTTTGGATAGCGCAGCGGCTGCTATTGATTCGTCTGTATTGGGAACCAAAGTTTTAATTTTTTTTATGTGTAATTAAAAATGTGTTCAGTTTTAATTAATAATAAATAATTTATAGTAAATAAAATATTTAAATTTAAAAAATGGAGCTCCGGCGCGGGCTCAAGATGTGACTTTTTTAAACTTTTTTTTAGCATTTTTTATTTGTTTTATCGTAAGACAACAAAATATTGCTATTATAATATGATTCGAGAAGTTTTATTTTTTATCATACATCAGTGACCCACCCTAATATACATACATAATGTGAGATTGTTGATTTTTGTAACTCCAAGATGAACTTACTACTGACTAATCTAATGTAAAATATGGGCATTTCCACAATAAGGTCTTGTCACTCTCTTCCAGCAGACATCTAAACTTTTTGTATTTTGATATAGAGCAAAACTAGCTCTACATTTAGTGAAAGAGCACAGAAAAAATGTTCGCAAATTTTTCACTAATTAAAGCATTAATCAAAAATAAAAACAAGTTTTAATCAAAAATTTAAGCAAGTGAGTTAAACATTAAATCAAGCAAATGAAAGGTTTAATCAAGTGAATTGAACGTTTAATCAAGTGAATTAAACGTTTAATCATGTGAATTAAACGTTTAGTAAATTTAATTAACATTTTAATTACTATCACAAATTTCTTATATTGAAATCAATTTTTATTTATTTTCTGCAAGGGGAAAAATTCGAACAACATGGGTATAAAATACATCCTTAATTGCTTGCTGGTGTAACGTTCCAAAAAATAGACTTTTCTTGGGAAATGCCCAAATGCTAACAAAAATCAAATTAAATTTAATTTCAAATATTTAAAACAATTTTATGTACACTTTCCTCATTATTATGTAGAAATAAATGTAAATAGCTGCAAATGTAAATAGTTAGTAATTCATGTAATTGTATATGGTAAATACATACATACATGTATATTTACACACACACTTACACCGAACATTCATTACTTAAGAGCTTTTCAGATTTTTATTTTGGTTTAGTTAGATTTGTACTGGTTTGGTTTTGACTTGACCACAGAATCCAAAAATATAACAGATTTGCAAAACTAGACTAAATAACTAAAGTTCAAAATAACTAATAAACCTAATGACTTATGTAAGTGTGTGTTTGTGCAAGTATTTATATGGATAATTGTTTGTGCTTTTAGAGTTATTAGTATTCACTTATACATTATTTTGTTTATTCATTTTTTTTTTTGAGCTTAAGGGTATTTACACTGTTCAGGAGTTATGGTTTATCCACAGTGGGATGGGAACAATTTTGTGCAAATTGTTTTACTTGTGAAATTATGTTTTGTTGATTTTCGAAACTTTTTTTAAAGCTGGAATGGATATTTTTTAAACAATTACAAAAGATACTCATTTCTTCTATAAGATATAAACATAACACTCCTAATATGCATTCCATATTCAGTAAAATACACGTTGCCTTAACAGAGTTTGCCATTAATAGGATCGTTGTTATACTCTTCAAACCGGGAAGAAATGGTATGTAAAACATTGTCATTTACCTAAGACTTCATGCGTTGCTTTATACAAGAGAATGCTATATATTTATACTGTCATAGTTCCAATAATTTTGATATTGAATTTCTGTAGAATTGGTTTAAGGAATGCTTAAGGTATAACTACAAGTTCTTAAAATACTAAAACTTGTATGGAGTTTTGATGAAATAGGAGACTTGTAAGGTTAATATTATCTATAGAACAAAATTCACATGCGTTAACCCTTTCGGTACGGGAGACGACTAGTTAGTTTCAAGGTTTTATAATGGGCTATTTTTACAGACATATGCATATTGAACTAATATTTATCTTTTTTTGTGTGTCCCTACCCTGGGAAGAGACTTGGCGGGTGAGACATATATGTCCCATCAGGAGTTTGGCATGCGACATATAATTCCCATCAGTCCTAAACATGTAAAAAATGGTATATACAAAAAATAATATATGCTTTATTTAAAGATTCATGGTTTTTTTGTTTATTTATTCTTTAAAAATTCATTTTGTTTATTTTAAAAGCAAACAGGAAATAAAAGGCAAACATTTGAAAATTAATTGTGAAATGGTGTAAATGATTCAACCGGTGTTGATCATATGTTAATTTAAAAATTTGGAATTCATCTATTTCTTCATCTGTTGAATCTGAATTATTTGTTTCTTTTTCTTCATCAATAATACTTTCAGATTCTGAAGGTACGTATTCGCCTCCGCTCCCAGATGAAAAGTTTTCTTCAGCAGACTATTCTACAATACTTGTTACATCTAAATCTTATAGACTTTTCGTCCTGCAAAACTCTAAAAAACTGTTTTTATCATACAATACTGAAGAGTTACTTAGATTCGGCAAAGTCCAACATAACTTGGTTGCATTTTAAATTAAATTAATTTATTTTTCTATTAATATTTTATTTGTAAATATTTCCTGTAGTTTGTTGCAAAAACAATCCCAGAAAGTGCGTAATTTAACTTTAGCCAAACAACTTAAATGATTGTAGTTGTAATGATAATTTCTATTCCATAATAATATATTTTGAGCTGGTTAGCACGAATTGTTTTACTGGATTAAGGATAAATTAAATTGTATAATTGAAATTGTTTACAAAAAAATTTCTTGCATAATAAGATTATGTAAAATTTACGGAAATTCTGAAAATTTTGTTTAATAATGAAATTTGATCTAATACTTTTGATAAGTTTAGTAAATGAAATTTTAAAATATTTTGCATAGGAAAATTTCATCTAATGCTTTTAAAAAATTTAGTAAATGAAATTTTAAAATATTTTGCATAGGAAATTAACTTAAGCTATTAATGGATTTGTGGCAACAATTATTCCCTTCGTTCAACTGAAACCGTTGCAGTCTACAAAGCTCTCAAGTAATATTAAGTTTGTTATTATAGGCTTCACTTAAGGTAAAAGGGTATATGTATATAAGATGGTAATTCCGTTTATTATTTGTACAACATTGATCTTAAGCCGTATAAAATAAATATATTTTCTGGGCCTTTATGAGCAGCGAAGTGGATTAAACGATGCCCATCTGTTCGACTGACCATCTCACATAGAGGTATTTAGCCAATCTAGCCGGACATTAGGCAAAAAACTAAATTTAAGACATGCACAAATTTAAGCACGTCATTCGACGGACAACGAAATTCATCGTATAGTGAATTTTCAAGTCTTTTGCTTGAGATTTGTCATCTTGGGACACTGTTAAAATCGGGAAAGGTTAGTAAATTGCATGCGTTTTCATTGCCATTTTACGGTTTTGAGAGGTTTGCAATATATTTTTTTTTGTACCTTAAAGAATAAAGATATTACATTGATTTTTTCTGGGAAATACTATATTAACAGCTACTTATAGTTATTTTTAGAAAAATTCCATTTTTAAATTTTCAGAGACCGTATTTTAATACTTTAAAAAACATCTTTTTTGTTTTTTCTTCTCATATATAAATAAAAAAAAAAAAACTTGTGATTAAAACATTTTATTTATCCATCTGGATTTTTTTATTTGAAACAAAATATTTTTTTTTCTTTTTTCTTCGAAGCAAAATTTAATAGAAATCATTTATGATATTTACCGCAAAAGTTAAAAATTATTTTCAAGTTTTTTTTATCGGATGAAAACATTTTAATAAAATAAAAATCTGTTGCAATACAAAATCATATAAGGAACACAGTTAAATAAAAGACTGTTTATATGCACATTTAACCCCCTTTTCACAACTTACCGACAACCTTATTGCAACCTAAAGTGAGTGATAAATTAAAGGAATTTTCATCAAAGCCACCATTAAACAACAAAAACTAAATTAAAAGCGAAATAGGTGTTTGGGAGCAACGGTGCCACCACAGACAGACATAATGGTGAATTGTTTGTTTGGGAACTTTTAATTAGCCAAGTTTTATTCGAATCAGTGAGTGATACATTTTATAAGGTTATGGGTCAAATACTACACTTAATAGCCTTTTACTCTGATCCACATCTAACATCTACCACCCAATTGCGAAGATGTTAACATCTTGCCATAAGAAATACATAAGACTAAAAATCCACATCTTTCAACATCTCTATAAGATGTACCAATCTTATTTTGTACCATTCTACAGCTTTCGATTTTTTTAGTGACATCACTAGAAAATTGCCAAAAAAAAGTCTATTATTACAGTGGAATTACTGACAAAATTACGGCAAATGCTTTTTTTTGTATAATTTTATTTACTATGTTTTAATTTTGTTTGTTAAATTTTATTTAGTTTTTACTTTTTTGTTTGTGTTTTTGTTTGCTAAGTGTTATTTATGTACAAATTACTTTTCGTTTGTAAAATTCTATTTCTGTACACAGAAAAAATTAAAATGTTTCTCTAATCACCAAATTCATACAAAATTCATAGAATCAAGCAAAAATTATTGCACCTATTACCAATATGATTATATTGATAACTAAAAATTGCAAAAATTTAAAACTTTTAATATTTTATTTTTAATTTTAATTGAAAAAATGAGCAATAAACTTTCCGTTTCAAACAATGTGTTAATTGGTTAAATTAAATATTGATCAGGTTTTGACAATTCCACAAGTTTAAATTATTTTATTTTAAACGGAAAAAATTAATTAAGATTTTTTGTTATTTAATTAAAAATTTATTTCAAAACAACTAAAATGTTAATTAAATCAAAATTAAATTTTTCATTTTCTTTCATTATTATCACATTAATTAAATTGATATACTTTTTAAACAATTTTTTTAATCGATAAAAACTACTGACAATTTTTTTTGTGTATGACTTTTTGTCTGTGTGTGTTTTTTGTACATTGTATAAATTACAGTTTTGGTTGATGCTAGATGTTAGATGTGAACAATGTAAACGCATTTTTCATATCTTCTATATCTTCCATACGTTTCACTAAAATGTCGTGTTAAAAGCCTTTTACCCAAAGGAGCCTGCTTCGGTACTGATAAAAAAATTATGTGTGAATTATTTTTTCGAGAATGTACTGTAAATTTAAAAGTTTAATTAAATAGGTGTTTCAATGTTAGGTATATCTTCATATAGTAATACAAGGTTAGGAGACCAATGAGGTCCATTGTGAATCCCTTCAGTATAGGAGAAAAGAGGAAAAAGAGAAAACGAGAAGTTAAGAAGAAAAGTAGAAAATAGACCTAAGGTTTGGTATAGACAAGCAAATACCACGTAGAACAAATGCCCCCTATGGTCCCCTAACAGAAACAGCCTTCCTATTTCCCTGACAAACCCCAGTAGATCGGTTGGACTACATCCAGCGATACACCCCAGTTCGTCGTGAAATCTAGCCCCTAGCCATTTCTGCCTGGGGCCCTGCATCCTAGGACAGTGGCACAGTACATGCTCAACCGTCTCTAGCTCCTCGGCATCCTCGCACAGCCTGCAGAAGTCCGGTATCGCAATGTCCGATTTACCCATAAAAGACCTAACAGAACAATGCTCCGTCAGGAACCTTATAAGGGTCCTGAGCAGAGAACTGCAAAAATCACTATTTTTCTTGATTAACTCATACACTGAAAATAACATCAATTCTATGCCTGCAAAACAAAATTCAACGTTGGTAAAATTGACATCGTTTCGTAAGCATTTTATTTGTGCATGTATGAGTTTGATGATCGAACGTGCTTTGTTTGCATTCATTGATGCGCACGCCATAACACAATTGCTCAAAATCAAAACGCAGGCATTCTTATGCTTTTGAATTCAAGTAGTCATTGTCCACTAGATGAGATAACGACGAATGTAAATTGGTATGAGTATGAGTCGCTCTGTTGGTATGATTGTGAGTTGTATGAAGATGTTGTCGGCATAAGTTCAAATAAACTGGTTTTTGTGTCCAAATTGTTTTTGTGTTTAGTTTTTTAAAAGCGTAACAAGCCGCAGGTGGAGTTCGGCAAAATGTCAAGTGAAGAAGATTTTGTTTTAGAACAAATTGGTAAAAGTGTTTACACCTTATTGCCAAAACGCAAGGGAAAAAGTGTCATTTGGGGCATATTGTCGGAAATAATTAAGGAGGATGGAAATATTTTAGAAGGATATGTATATTGCCGCACATGTTTCAAGCTTCTCAAATATACTCCAAGACAAACATCCAATTTAAGTCGACATAAGTGCTGTCAAATACTCAAGGAGTCAAATTGTCTCAAAATTGTAACAGCAGAAGACAAAAAATCGGCCATAGATATCAGTGTAGCATGGATAACTGAGGATTGTCAACCATATTCAGCCATCAGCGGTTCTGGTTTCGCCAAGCTTGCAAAGTTTTTTGTAAAAATTGGAGCAAAATATGGGGAAAATATTGACATTTTAGACCTTCTTCCTGATGCAACAACACTTTCACGTGCCACGCAGAAGATAGCAACTGACAAAAAAAACGAAATCAAAGACGAAATAGCTGAAATTGCGCAAAGCGGAGGGGCAGCTGCTACTATTGATTTATGGACTGACAATTATGTGCGTAGAAATTTTTTGGGAGTTACATTGCACTATCAAAAAAATATGAAATTGTATGACATCGTTTTGGGAATGAAATCCATGGATTTCGAACGTTCGACTGGTGCTAACATTTTATGTAAATTGAACGCGTTATTTGGCGAATTTGGAATTAAAAATACGAAGGAAATTACGTTCGTTACAGACAGAGGATCAAACGTTGTGAAAGCGTTAGAAAATAATATTCGCTTAAACTGTAGCAGCCATTTATTTGCAAATGTCTTGGAACATTCCTTTAATGAAACCTTGGAACTTAAAGAACTTGTACAAGCGTGTAAAAAAATTGTTAAATATTTCAAAAAGGCTAACCTGCAGCACCAGTTACAAACTTCCTTAAAAAGCGATTGCCCCACTCGTTGGAATTCCAACTTTACAATGTTCAAGTCAATAGTAGACAATTGGTTCCAAATTAACCGGATACTCACAGAAAAGGAAGAAAACCAAAGATTATTACTAATCAGTATATCAACGCTCAGAGATTTAGTTGCCTTATGCAGTGGATTCGAAATTATATTTAAAAAACTACAATTATGTAGCACTTCCTCCTTATATTTCGTTATACCATCAATTCATAAAGTTAAAAGACTGTGTTTACCTAAAGAAACGGATGAAGTTGCAATACTGTCCTTGAAAGAAAATATTAAAAAAAACCTTGATAAAATTTGGGCTACAAATCTGAGCTTATGGCAAAAAACCGCTTTCTTTTTGTATCCACCAGCTTCAAGTGTATCACAAACCGATATAACTGACATTAAAAACTTTTGCATTTCACAGATTAACAAAACAAATTCTTCCACATCTCATAATTGCATGCCAAACAGTCCATCCGCAACATATTCTGATTCCGATTCGCTGCTATCACCTTCTGAAAACAGTTTAACAATAGACACGAATAAAGAATCTTCAAATCAATCGCAGTTCAAGTTCTTTTTTGAAGACTTATTAAAAAAAACAACACTGAGTACAACAAAAACACCCACCGAAGAGATAGAAAGATATTGCACAGAAAATGTTGAATATACAGATGATTTTGATGTGCTCCATTGGTGGAAAATTAATGAAAAGTTGTATCCTTACTTATCTAAATTTGCAATGCAAGTTCATTCTATTCCTGCCAGTAGTGCGGCTTCTGAACGAGCTTTTTCGTTAGCGGGTAACGTAATAACAGAAAAGAGAAACCGGCTTGGCCCAAAATCTGTAGACAGTTTACTCTTCCTACATTCATATTTCAAAAAGTTAAAAAATTGAGTCGTATAATTTTTAGCCCTGTAATATCTAAGTACCTACATACATACATATGTATAAAAATTTGTGTAAAGTTTACTAATTATTTAAGCTTGAGACCGGCTCTCTTTTATCTATCTTATTAATTTTTTATATACCAAATTAAAAAATTTAATGAATATGTACCTATATAAATAATATATTTTTATTAAAATTATGAATTTTTTTTTCGTTTTTGTTAAATACCTACTATTTTAAGTTAATTTAAATTTATACGTAAGTACATACAGAATTACTGTACTTTTTAAGAAATTAAAAAAATAAAAATAGTTATATTTCTATGGAAATTGTTTGAACCTATGTGTGTTTGCATTTCATTACAATTTTTTTTCTTTCGAATCCAGCATATGAAAAAACTTTAATACGCACTACATAGCAACTGCTGAATGCCTACATGAGAGTAATGATTGCTTGCTTTTTGGCTTTTTTGTTTGTATTTTTTCTTTGCCAAAGCAATCATTGTCGGACCAAAAACACAAACATCTTACTTGACGTACGAAGCTAAACGATGTTATGGATTGCAAAGCACGATGTGCATTATTTGAATGATCGCAAACCAGCAGCGAATGTGTGTGGTTGGGCAAGTTTGATTGCATGAACGCAAGCGAGTGTATTTGATGCTATTCATTGAATGCGATTTTTTTGCAATCACACAAAGCCGTTCTCTGGTCCTGAGACTACTCCTATCCAGTCCAATAGAACCCTGGTTACCCCTGCGTCCTATCCGGGCCATAAGGCCCTCGATACCCTGTTATCCGTTCTATCCCTCGAGGACCGGTTATATAGTAATACAAAATATACCAATATTTTCGATTGCAATTCGTCGCGGGATATATAACAAATGTTAGCCAAATATAAAAAAATAAGGGGTATACCCTAATAAACATATGTTCATGGTTTGCAGCCCAAAACAAACTCATCATAATTTTTTTTTTAATAATGTGCGTTAAGGTACGTTCAGACTAATGAAATATTTGACGAAAATATTTGTTCTGATATTTGCTTCAAACTGTGTGAAACAAAAAAATATTTTGTTTAATGTTCAAACTAAGCTCAAATATTTGACAATTTTTGTTTGATGAAACAGTTGGCAAACAGTGTTAAATAAAATAAATTAATTCATGTTTGCCATGCGTTCAAACTAAAAGAAATATTTGCATCAAATAATTATTTAATAAAATTGTTCAAAAATAATAATATATTTCACAAATAGTAAAAATGAGCGCAAAAGCTAATTTATTTATTTTATTCTGTGGATCAGCATCTCTTATAGTGTTAGAACAGGAGAATGTAAAAGAAATAAAAATGGAAGCCACTGGGTAACGGGAACATGGTTAAAATTTGTGAAAAATTGCAAAGTTGGAAACAAACCCTAAAATATATTTAAAGTCGCTAAATTGGTTAAAAAACAAAATGTCAAGAAAAAAACAAAAAAAATGTTGCAAAAATAGCGAAAATTCGCGAAAAATTTAGATATTTCAAACAAGCCATAAAATTGATTAAAGGTGCCTAAAACTATAAGGAATGGCAAAAATTCGGTAAAAATTGATAAATTAGCGGAAATTCCCAAAAATTTGCAAATAGCGGCATGATACCAAAGTTTAGTACTCATAATT
This sequence comes from Pollenia amentaria, assembly GCA_943735925.1. Classification (NCBI taxonomy): domain Eukaryota; kingdom Metazoa; phylum Arthropoda; class Insecta; order Diptera; family Polleniidae; genus Pollenia; species Pollenia amentaria. Next base: position 144,064,226 of record OX031009.1, on the reverse strand, counting down.
ATTAAAAATAGTTAAAGGTGCAAAGAATCACAGAAAAAAATCGCTTCTTTTGCGAACATGGCTAAAATTTGCGAAAAATTGCAAACTTGGAAACAAACCCTAAAATATATTTGAAATTGCTAAATCGGTTAAAAAACAAAATTTAGGGGAAAAACAAAAAAAAAATGTTGCAAAAATAGCGAAAATTCGCGAACCATCTTCATATTTCAAACAAGTCATAAAATTTAGTAAAAGTGCCTAAAACTCTAAGGAATGGCAAAAATTCTATAAAAATTTCTAAATTAGCGGTATTTCGCAAAAATTTGCTAATATCGGCACGATAGCAAAGTCTAATAATTATAAAAAATCTTTAAAATTGTAAAGAATCCGAAACCTTACAGCAAAAATTGCTTCTATCCGGAACATGGCTAAAATTATTTGTCGTTGTTTGCTCTTACAATTTTTTTGTAATATCAAATAAATGTTTGCTCAAAAATTACTAAAATATTTGATTTTTTGTGTTCACACTATGTTCACATTGGACAAACATTTGTTTGCCGGCAAATACTTTTATTTGCTCAAAATCAGTTGTTATTTTATTTGATACTCAAAAATATTTTGTGTTCAGACTACGTTAATGAAATATTTGATGTTTGCTTTCAAATATTTCATCAGTCTGAACGTACCTTTAGTGTATGAGTGGTATGGTGAAGTGTATAAAATACTTGATTTTTTTTCTCTTTTTATCTGTTGGATAATGTGTGTTAGTAAATGAAAGGTCAAAGACTGTGTATTACGTGAGGTGAAGGTTACTAATGATCCCGTGCAGCCGAATATAGCACTCTTACTTGTTATTTGTTAAATTAACTATTATTCTCAGATTTAATTGGACCATGTCCATCCGTCTGTCTGTCTACTCAATATAAATATGAGAACATTACATTTTTATCACGTTTTCGTATAAAACTTCGTTGTGTTCGGTTCAGCACATTAATGTTCGTTCGTTGCAGTTGTATGATAAATAGATCAAAATTGTATACAACAAACTACACATGACTGTCGGCATTATGGGGTCTGAGATAAATAGTTCTTGGTTTTCAGACGAAATAACGATTTAATTTACTACTCGTGGTGGCATTGGCTATAAAACGACTTAAAGTAGTTGTCAAGTATGTCAAGTATGTCAAGTATGTGAATCCTCTAAAAAAATAGTTTAAAAAAATGCTTTTTGGTAATTGACTTTGGTAAAAATAAAAAGCGTTAAATTAGAGAGGTTTTAATTTATAACAAGATAAAAAAATGTTAACTCATTGAAAAGGATTTATGTACACCCTTTATATGCTTCAGAAAACTTCAACAATCTGTTCAACTTATAAATTTACACACCAAATATCACAAAACCACCTTATAAAAAAACCAAAATAAAATAGAAGAAAAAAGTATCTATAAAATAAAAATATAAATAAGGAAAAGCCTTGCCACCTACAACATGATGGTCACAAAGTTAAATAATGTTAATCAAATTAACCTTGTCTCCAGATGGTCAATACAATCAAGCATCCACTCATGCACACACACACATAAATATACTCGCCCATACTTAACAAATAAAAAGGATCAACATGCAAGATATTTATAATATAGAAATTATCAAAACATAACTGACTTTTACTCCCAGCATAAAAAAACAACAAACAACATAAAATGAAAAAAAGAATAAAATATTTCGGGTGATAACACAAACATAACGAAATTAATACACATACATACATACAAACAAAGGGATAACAAAAGGGGAAACACATAAATAACTACAAAAAGGTTTATTTGGCTTTCTGTAACACAGGGATGTAAAAGAAAATTTATTTACATACAAAAACAAACGATTAAAAATTCAAAAAGTTAAAAGAATTTCTTTTTTCACTTTTTAGTAATATTAAAGAAACTTATTTATTTGCTAGTGAATAGATGTAAGGACAGGGTAAAGAAAGAAAAGCTAGCTTTAATAATTTTTATTTTTTATTGACAAAAGCATTTTCTACTTTTCAAATTGAATAGGCTGCTATCGTTTCAACTAAATATTTATTGATTTGAAAAAACTTCAATTGTTTTACCCTCTGCGACCACGGGTAGTACATGAGTGTGTATTAAAGTTGGTTTTAGAAGCATGTATTGTGCAGTGACGGTGTCAGATGTGAAATCCATGTTTAATGCGGTTTATAATTCTTGCTTTCACACGATCGTTTTTCGTTTCATCTTCAAATTATATACTGATTTATAATTTTTTTTTTTTCTTTTAATTATATTTCAGTTTATCAAAAATGTATAAGATTCCATAAAGTTTATATATTCTGGCTGCTTGAGTAACTCTATGTTGACTTAGCCTAAAAACACGTTTGCTTTTTAATGCACTTCTTGCATTTGTACATTAGCACTTCTGCTACCTTCCAAAACTAGTGGTGAATCAGGTGAATACACGCAAAGAAAACCCATGGTTGTGGTAAACATATTCCAAGAGCAACATATTATGATCAGATTCATGATTGTAGTCAACATATTACGATTATTATTGAAGCATATTATGACCAAATATATTCGTAATATTACATCACATTATTTTCCTCTTAATCCTAATTTGATTTAATTACATAATATTATAATTTAATGTTATCATATTATTATCATGTTAATCATAATAAGTTAAGAAATAATCATATTATTATCATGTTGATCATAATAATAATAGTATGTAGATTAAATCTAAAACCAAATAATATCTTTAATATATATTTATGCCTATTTATTTACTGGCAACCTTAACGTAAAACTGTTACAGATATTTCACATCATAATATGATGCAACCTTAAACATAATATTTTTAACCTATTTTTGTTATAATTATAAATTATTTTATAGAATTTTCATTCTTTTTCTGTAAAATAACACAAAACCATGGTCAATATTTTTGCACAATTTTCAAACAATATTCAAATTTTTTTTAGCATTGATATTTTATTTTGTGACACTTTGCAAGTTTTGTTTAATGTACTTACAATTTCTTTACTTTTAAATTTATTTAAACTTGGTTTTTTAATGGGTATTTTTTTTAAATATTAAACCACTATATTTGTGTCAGTTTGGGATTGAAATCCAGCAAAGTCGGTTCAGTAGGATAAGAGCTATGAATCAAAATGTAGAAAAAAGCCACCGTAAAAAATTGATAATTTGAAATTGATTAAAGCACAAATTCTATTCTATACTAGAAATCATAGCACAAAATTTCGTGAAGATCGGTCCATAATTTACCATAGACCCCATATAAAGCCCACTCTCGAAAAACACTATATAAAACCATGAAATTTGTTCAGCCACAGTTTTGTAAGACTAGAAATCACATTGTAAAATTTCGTGAAGAGCAATCCATAATTTTCCATGGGTCCCATATAAAGCCCACTCCTAGAATATTCCAACTTATTTTCTAAATTAAGGTAGCCCGATAGGCTTATTGGTAGTGAACTAGTCTATAAGTTCGGGGGTTGCGGTTTCCATTCCCGTCAAATATTCTGGTCTCCTGCAGGCACGCGTAGAGCTTTGCGGGCTTAGCATAAGAAAAAATTGTTTGTGGGGGTATCAAAGATTTAGCATAGCCAAAATATAGCACCCTGATTTGTTAAGGTTATTTTTTCTTATTTTTTCCTTTAAACTTCGGCAAACACACAAAATATTAAAAATTTTCTCTAATCACCAAATTTTTTTCCAAATTCATAATATAAAGCAAACAGTGTGTTGATTTTGCACCTATTACCAAAATGATTATATTGATTACTAAAAAATTTTAAAAGTTTGAATTTTTTTTCAATAAATAATATTTTTAATTTTAATTAAAGAAGTGATTAAAAAAACCTTGCCATTTCAAACAATGTGTTAATTCATTTTATTATAAATTGATAATTCCCAACAATAATTCTACAAGCTTAAATTATTTTATTTTAAACGAAAAAAAATCCATTAATATTTTTGATATTTAATTATTATGTAAAATAAAAATTTATTTGAAAATGTTAATTAAATCAAAATAATATGTTTAATTTTCTTTTAACTTAAAAAATAATTGATTCAATTATCACATTAATTAAATACTTCTTAAACCATTTTTTTAATTGATAAAAACTTTTTTCTGTGACACAAAAAACATTGCAGTTTTTTAATTCCTTTTACTTTTTGCTTTATACTTAATTTTTTACTTTTGAAAAAATATACAGCTTTATTTTGATGCATGAAAGGGTTAAAAAATGTATTTTGATGCCAAGTTTTTTCTTCTTATCCTAAATAAAGGGCTGCGATCCAGCACAATCAGTTTCGAACAACCTAAATTTGGACCAATCTGCTTAAAACATGAACACAGTATTTTTTATGAGAATCATCATTTTAAACTTTATTGTTTTACTTTGGTTGGCCAATTTCAAAATTTTAAATTACTTTTTTTATTATTAATGAGCTTGTTAGGTCTGGTGCTTCAATGTCAATAAAACATCAATTTTATAACAGCTTTTCCCAACGTTTCGGAGAGTATTTTTCTACTTCTTTAGGGGGTCGTAAATCTTTAGATTATTTTACATGTTTAACAAATTAAATTTTCATCTGAAAATTTTTTGAAAAATAAAAAAACTTAACCAACAGTTTAAATGAAAAACAGATAAAAATGTCCAAACACATTATATTCTAATATCATCCTATTATTATTTTTATTGTAACGATATTATTATTTTATTATTATTGCAGAAAAAAAAAGTTTATATATCACCAAATCCCTGATCTCATGTATTTATGCGGCAAAATCAACTCGCATCAGGGTATCGACACATACAAATCGTGTTTTTTTCTGCAAAATGTTATTCTGGGTCTAATTCTGGCAGTCGTGACCGAATACTTTTTCGATTCGAAAGCAATTTTATTTCTTATTCTTTCAGTCGAACGAATTGAAATTATTTTTTCAGTGTTGTAAAGCATTTTCGTATTTGAATTTTCACAACACTAAAACAACAGTATCGACCAAAAGAGTTAGAAAAAAATAGCTTTCGAATCTAAAAAGTATTCTATCACGACTACCAGAATTAGCCCTCGGCTTTCCAAAATTATATTTGTTACTAAAAAAAAACATTTGTTTCTATGAATTAGTTTTTCATTAAGGAACTCATTCAAGTGATCTCTTCGAGTCACCTGTTTATTGTTTATTTATTTGTACTTTTTTATTTATTTTTTTTTTTATTTGTATTTTCCCAATAGTCGAAATTCGACCATAAATTTTTATATAAATATGTTTCCCCATTTTAATACTCTTTTTCCCCCATTGAGGTTCGGTTGACAAACAACGGAGGAAAGTGATCCTAACTGGTTTACGTTTGCCGATTTATATAGTCGGAATATTCGAAAGCCGGTTTCTGAAAAATGTCGAATAATCGATCACCCAAATTTTTTATTTGATACAAAAAACTTTGTGTAATTGGAAAAAAAATAATTTATTTATGTGTTTTGCATATGTGTTAGTAGCAAATTTGAACGCCTTAAACTTCCAAAGTATTGAACTGATTTTAATAAAATATATATTATGCACTTCTGTAAGCAAATACTTTTAAAATGGTGTACTTTTCGTTCTAATCGTTGGGCAAAGGAGGAGGAAAGTGTCTTAGCGGTTTGCCTTTGACGATTTATACATATATAAGATTTTATATGCTGAATATCAAAATTTGTTAATAATCAGTTGAAATTTAAAATTCAATAACAATTTAAAAACTTAAAAAGAAATAAGAACTTTTTTCAATTTTATAAAACAAAAAAGTGAATATAAAATAAATTGTGTTCCAGCCAAAACGAACGATGTTAATTGCAAATAAAAAAAAAAGTTTTCAGAAAATTATATTAATATTTTTTGTTAAAATGGCAATTAACTGTGAAACGAAATATCCGCCAAATGCTTGCCACGGCTTCGGTGGCATCACCTATCCGATGGTCCATATTTTCAATGACTCTGAGACATAATTGAGGTTCATTGTCGTTAATGTAACGAATTATCTCATCCTTTAGCTCATGAATTGTTCTAGGCTTATTGGCGTATACTTTTTCTTTTAAATATCACAAAAGAAAGAAGTCCGAATGTGTCAAATCACATGATCGTGGTGGCCAATTAACATCGCCACGAGGTAAGAAAACACGGCCATTGAATTTTTCGCTCAAACGAGCAATTGTTTCGTTAGCTGGGAGGGAAGTGGCACCATCCTGTTGGAATCAAATATCGTCGAGGTCCATATCCTCATTTTCTAGACACAAGAAGTCCGTTATCATCTCGTGGTAGCGAACACCATTCACGGTAACTGCTTGGCCTACCTCATATTCAAAGAAGTAGGGATGACACCGCAAGCCCATAAACCTCACCAAACTCTTTGTGAATGCATCGGCTTTTCAACAATAACTTTTGGATTCTCATTTACCCAAATGCAGCAATTCCGCTTTTCAACGAATCTGAGGTCGATTATGCGGACCAAAAATCCACAAAAAGCACGAAATGCATTTTCGTAAAAGGCTTCAACATTCTTAACGCGCTGCTCAAATGTAAACCTCTCCATCGTTGAATTTGTCAAACACTGAAACAAAGAAATATCAAATTAAGTTGGCAAAAGAGTCAAGGTTAAGGCGTGACTTATAATTAACATCGTGCATTATAAACACAAGGAATCAAAAATGCTTGAGGAATAAGTGCAGCGAGATTAGCCAGATGCATCTTCATAAATCCAAAATAAATTTGCGATACAGGAAAAATATTAACCTTTTTAAGCAATCTATCTATCTATCTATCTTCTATATATATAAAAATGAATTATGTTTGTATGTTTGTTTGTATGTTTGTTTGTCGCTTTATAGACTCCGAAACTACTGAACCGATTTTCCTGAAACATCACGTGAGCCCTAAAAATAAAATAGGCTACTTATTTTTTCGATAGGGGCAGGGGAATTGGTACCCCCCATAGGATGCCAATATTAATTATCGCATATCTTAAGAGCCGCTGCACGCATTTTGCTGAACTTTTTGTAGTAGGATCTTCTGAGCCCCGGAATTGAAATAAAATAGCAGCGGGGGTATAGGAATACCCCATAGGACGCCAATGTTTAACATCGCATATCTTAAGAACTGTAATAGTGAGAATGTTCAAACTTTCTAAAAGTCACTCTTATGGTACACTACACTTTTGAAAATAAAAATAAAGCGGGTAGGCGCAAGGGGGGAAATACCTTCCATAGGATGCATAAATTAAGTATCGCTCAACAGAAGAACTATTAAAGGAAGAGTCTTCAAACGTGGTTACAGCTACTACTATGGTAAACTATTAATTTCAATATAGAAATGGGCGGGGTAGACAGAGGAGGAGCAGTACCCCTCATATAAAGAAATATTAAATACCATATATCTGAACACAAAAGTTATCAACCTTTACAGGACAACTTTCAAAACAAAAAAAAAAAGGGGGTAGGTGCAGGGGGAGCAAAAATAAATAAATTACACATTAAAAAAATACTGCAATTTTTTTCTTATTTATTTTTTTACCAGTGTAGCGAAGCTCACCGGGTTAAGCTAGTTTTTTATATTTTAGAAATTCCCTTTTTTTATATTTTCAACAAATAATTTTGACATTCACTCCAACTTTTTACAAAAACAAAATACATAACTTTGTCTCCCTCATGATGCGGTCACCTGTATGAATTCAGGTTAACTGCGAAATTTTGTTTAGTATAAAAATAATTAATTAATGTGTTGTAATACATTTGTTTCGTAAAGAAAAGAACCTTCCAATTTGCATTTTCAGCATTTTTTTAAACAAAAAAAAAAAGAGCTCTTGAAGACCTCTTTTATTTTTGCCGTTCCAAATAATAATATATTTAGTTTTTGCATATTTTTATTTGAACACGTCTGCTTAACTTCAGATAATGCCTGGAGATAAACAGAACAAACAGTTTCACAAATACATACATACATTTGGCAATTCGATGACACTGTGAATGAATAAATAAATGGCGTAAAAAAAGAACAATCACGACTTCGACTAACAACAACTAAAAGTATGCTCCAAACCTTTGTTTACTTATTGCCACTGATTTCATTTTCATTGTTCTCAATATTTTATGTATTTAAGGCTGCGTTTGTTTGTTGATAATCATTTGTTATATCCCAACAAACACAGAGCTTTGATATCGAATTGAAAATGATTTGAAAAACATTTTCGTTTATTTAAGTTTAAGTGTGTGTTTGTTTGTTGATAGTTATATTCCAACAAACACGAAGGTTTTTATTTCAAATTTAAAAGAATTTGAAATCAAATACTTTCAATAAAAAGGGAAAATTATTATCAAATTGAAAAATTTCATTTATATGCAACTTGCACTGAAACATTATTCTAAAATGTGTTTCGATTCTGGATTGTTAAACAGTGTGGAACATAAATGAAAAATCATTTTTGTTTTGTAAATTTGTATTTCTTAATTTTAATTTCAATTCACATTTTACAAATATAAACTGCCAGCTAAACATTGGGCACCATTGCTGCTGCTAAAAGAAGAAAAATTGTTTTTTCCATTCTCAAATTGTTGGAAAGACAAAATCTGCTTCTTTATTTTAAGGATTTTCTTGGCTCTGTGCAGTACACCGATCATATGTACAACATATTTATAATATTTTAACTTTTCCACTTAATCTTTTCATTTTGCATTTCTACACGAGGTAATTAATTTTTTATTTAATAATTAGTTTATATTTATTTTACGAACAAACCCTTTGTTTACAATTTTCTCTAAATCTTAAAGACATTTGACTTCGCCATCGCCATGTTGAAATGTTTGGTCTTCAGTGCTGGTGACAAACTGCTAGTCAAGTGAACTTATTTAATTCATTTTCACTTATAACTGTAATGTTAAAATCAAACCATCAAAAGAGATTTAAGAATTGTGCTTGATATCAAATCATAAAGTCATTTGATTGACCTTGTGTTTGCTGGGATAGTGACGAATTAACATGTATTAGTATTAGGGGGATCTATTATTTACTTCAACAAAATAGATATAATACTCAACAAACTATTAGCTGGAAATAAAAGTTTGATTTGTGAAAAACGACAAAATAGTAAAGGCGGGGTTTTTTTTTATTAATTTCAACTTTTTTAATTTTACGCCACTGTACGACGCCCTCCTCTAATGTGTGTTCTATGTAGGATATGATTTTGTAACATACTGATATGTAAGTAAGATATAACTTTTTCTCATTTGCTTAGAATTTTTTATTTGTTGTTCCTAAGGCATAAGAACCGTTCAATGTCTGACATTTAGTTACGCAAACACAGACATGCGTATGTAATTTATCACTAAATTAAGCAATTTATTTTATTTATTCAATTTCGTAAATCACAAACATTGAATCCGTTGTTTTTTTTAAAGATTTTACTAATACAAAGGAATAAGCTTACTTAATATAAAACACATATACATTTATATAAGCCTTCATTCATTCACACAAGCAGACAGAAAATGTAGAGTAGTTCTTTTTAAATACGAATTCTTTTCAGGTATGTTTTCGAGAATTCGGAGTTACATTATGCCACTGTGCTAGTCAACACAAGCCAAGTCGTTAATTGTATTTGAGAAATACTGCCAAAGCAGACTTTATCAATACAACTACACACAAATATTCTTAAACATATTCGATTTTGACATAAACGCATGAATACTAAATATGAACATTTGCTTGAAGTATAGATTTTGTGTTCAAATCTTACGTGTTTTTAAACGATTACAAGCCAATCGACTAGTAAATTCTTAAAGTTAATTTTGTTTTTTGATTTACTTTTTTCTACCTGTTTTATAATTAATTACGATAGTTCCTTATTTTCGTTAAATTAATTCAAAATGAAAAAAAAATTTAGTCAACTGAAATAAGAATTACCCTAGAAGGAAGCGAACTGACACTAACGTAGTCCCGCGATAGGTTCTTTAGTGGCAGAGATCGGTCCTAGTTATAACACTTTATATGAATGGGACCTATCACTTTTACATGGGGTTGTTATGAGAGGGGATTAATTGACACCTTACCGCCACCATTTGACAAGCCACACATCTATTCTTTATAAATATGTTTAGCCTTAGTTACTACAATGCTAGTCCTTGTTTTTCTTTCAATAAATAAAAAAGTCCTATAATTATAGTTCCTAACGTATCCCAATAAATAAAACAAAATTATTAAAAAAAAAAAAAATACAAAATTCAAAAAATCTTATTTCTTATTTTTTCTAACTTAATATATCAGTTAAGTGATTAGTTCTCCTAACATGCCATTAGTTATTTCCTTTTGATCTTACTCTACTCTTATAAATCCCAGGACCAGTTCTGTTGGAACAATTGACACAAATATCCCGCAGGATAGTTATAAGTACTATTTTTGTTTTGCAAATAAATAATTTTGTGGTAATTCTTTTTTCTGCTTGTTGCGTTATAGCAAGATTGTTTATAGAAACGTCAAATGCGCACTGGTCTCCGGCCAAACAAGAATAATACCCCAGAAAAATTCCCGAAATATCACCGAAAAAAAAATGATCAATATTATTAATTTTCCCATAAATTTTGTATGGAGTGATGTTACGACACCATCTTCATGTAGATGATGTTGATGTTTACGTTACATTGTGACCAGTTTTTGCGACAATTGTTTTTCCACCAAATTTGTGTGACAATTATATTTTTAGTATTTTTTTTGTCACACATTAAAAACGAACATGGTTTCAAATGCTGGTACCGGTATTGCCAGTAGATGACGTTGTGTGCATAAGCTTTTGGCAGCTGATTCATTTGCACTAGAGCTTTTCTATTCCCGGACTTTTTCATTTCCCGGGAAAGCGGGATACATTTTTCAATTTCCCGGGAATTCTCGCAAAAAAAAAATTGTAAGATAAAATGGTAATTTTTTTTAAGTAATTATATTTTATTAAAAAAATCACATTTATGAGATTAAAAAGCATATTAATAAAAAACAAATTAGTTCAGTTCTTTAACATACATACCTACAAACTATATAATTAACGTTACACAACGTAAACAAAAAGTGTTAAAAAATTAATAAAAAACGTTAAACAGTAAAAAAAATAAAATAATTCAGTCCTTTTTCCTATACATATCATTAATAAATGTATAAAGATTAAAATATATATAAAAAAGAAATTAGTCTTTGTTTTAAAAATGCGTTTTTAAAACAGAAATAGCATTTATAGATTCGTCTGAAAGTCTATTTCGAAGTTTAGTAACTAAAATTCCAGTCAGAGAAAACACTCGTTCACTTTCAACAGAGGTGGGTCGTATTGTTAATAGAGCATCAAAGAATTTTTGAATGTTTTCAGTTTTTTTACCAGATCTTTCAAAAAATGTTAAATCTTTTTTTATGGTACATTTCAATGTCTTTGAATTTTCTTTAGTTTTTTCTTTAACGTTACATATTGCAGCATTTAATTTTTCGGCAAATGTCTTTTCTTCTGCAATATCACTATCATCGCTGCTTTCAATTTCTTCCAAATCGATTTCTCCACCAAAAAGACGACCGTAAAGATGTTCTGCACATATAAAGACCGAGTTTTTTGAAGCATTTGGGAACACGTTGTCATTATTTTCATCATTGAAGATATCGGGATTTTTCAAAAACTTAATTAGGGTACACAGCTTGGAATGTCTTCTTTCTTCTATTCTATTTTTGAGGGATTCAAACATTGATTGTCCAACAGTAGTACGAAGTGATGCAACTTCTTTACATAATGTATTTACTACAACATCAGCTGTTAGTAAATTAATATTACGACGACAAAGTGCCTATACAGCTAATTTTATTGGGTTGAGAATGTTTGATAAGTTCTTTAATACAATGATGTTATCTTCAAACCATAGCTCAGCCATATCTAAATCAATTAGGCTTTTCCTAATTGAGTTCTTCAACAACAAAAATTTCTCCATCATCTCCTCATCGCTCGACTCCGAATCAACAATTGATGTTTCTAATGTTTTTTTATAAAACACATCAACAACCGCTAAGTACAAAGCATGGTTGAGACAAAATATGCCTTCGACAGGGCTTTCTTTTACAAATTTTTTCATGACATTTGGACCATCAGTTATGGTGGCTACTATATCTTTTTTGAAATTGATGTTATATTCCGATAATCTCGTTTCCATTAAGTTACGAATTTCAAAAGCCCCGCACTTTCCGGATATATAAACCATCCCTAAGTTGTGAAAAGTTTTTTCACTTCCATATAAACATATATTTAAGTATCTTCGGTTTTTAATACTCGTCCATTCATCCATTACCAACGAGAATCTACATTTATCATTTAGTTCTGTCGTGTTTTATATCACCTTTTTAAAAAATGCTCAATAATCAGATTTTGGACATCACGTTCCTTTTTTGGCAGATTAAAACCTCTATTTAGCATTGATTCTCTAATAAAAGAACTTCTGGTTATTGACGGTATTAAAAACCCATCAATTGCAGCTAGTTTTGAAATGATTAAGCCCATGTCATCCTTTTTATTACTTGCGTATTGATGTAATGTGCCCTGTGTTTTTTTGACCTTTTCTAGAGGTTCTTCCTGTGGTACCACTTTTTCCAATTGTATATTATGTATTCCTTTTAAGTGGCGTATAAGACCGCTTGTGCTTTTGCCTTTGCATGAAATTAATTTTGCACATAATTTGCACGCAGCAGTATCTGTGGATTTCTTTATAAAATATTCCCATGCAAACGAGTTTTCCATCTAAAAAAATACAAAAAGTGATAGTAAAAATAATCAAAATTCAACTTAATGGCTTATTTACCTTGAGCAGCCAATTTTTTTCAACAAAACCTTAAAACAATCAATAAAATAGTAGTCAATAGACCTAAAAATATCAACAGCTGTTTCAAGGCGAATTCAAGTTAATTCGCCTTGAGCTGTTTAAAACCATAAAAGAGTTGCCAATCATCAGTTTTAAAAAAGTCCCGGGAATTCCCGTGAATAACTCTAATTTGCACAGTATATCCAATGCATGCTATTGTGTTGAACAGACATGTGTATGCAACGGAACGCGTTAAGCGGTCACAAAACTCATGAGCAATGTGATACACGCAAGAATACTAAAGCAAAGTTCAAAGATATGCCGAGTTTAAGCGAATCAAAATTCTTATCGCATTCACCATGATAATCAATAAGTCACAGGGCCAAACATTGAGTGCTTGCGCCCTGAATTTGGAGAATGAATGTTTTCACACGGTCAATTGTATGTCGGATGTTCCCGTGTCGGAAACCCCTCCGCTTTGATCGTTTTCGTACCTGACAACAAATCCAAAAATATTGCTTATCGTGAGGGGAAATACAATTCAAGATAGATCTGACCGCAACCCATCCAGTCCAATCGCATCCACTACAATTGCAATCGATAGTTGCCCACTGATTTTCTGCAATGTGAAAGGACGCAGAGCAACGCATGCGAGGCGAATTTCGCTGGATCCACTATAATGAATAACACTAATATTCTCTTAATAAGCTATATATATTTTTTATCATTTAAAAGTTTATTTATTATTCAATTTTTTTTTAATAACCATAAATAACCTGCATAAATGCGAACTGACTCCTTTTAATATTATCATGTACATACCCGTAACAATAAATATTGAAATCAATACTTTTCCAGGCAGAACGAAGTCTGCAGGGTCAGCTATTTAAACACCAATAAAGGCAAAACAACGGTTGAAGGGTCATCTAGTTCCAAATAAGACAAGTAAGGAAGCGTAGTCAGCCAAGTCCGATTGTAGCCTATTTGCAACCTATGGGCAAACATGAACTCGGTAAAAAAAAGTATCAAAATGAAGTTTTGGTACTAAAAGCTATTTTTGGAGTGGCATTTGTATGGGAAACCGATTCCAGTAAAAAATATGATTAACGTCGCAATAAAATTATTTTGGGCCAAATTTTATCCAAACACCAACATGATTACGAAAAAAAGTTTGTATGGTGGATATGTGAAATTGAAGACCGATTGTTACCATTTACAACACCCTTCATGCCTGTGATAAGTAAAACGTATATAACAAATTTCATCGAATTATCTTCGAAATTGGCATCTGTACTTTTCGTACAAGGTTTACATTAACATATAACCATTCAGTCAGCCGGATGGATGGATATCGTTAGATGGACCCAGAAAGTGACTCTGAGTAGATCGGTATACAAGAAGGTGGTTCTAGGACCAATTTGTTAATGTGTTGCACAAAGGCATAATTAGTTAGTTTGTAAACGTAGTAGCACGCCTAAAACTAAGCGTGCAGCAAGTAGAGTCGATAGTGACTTCTTTATGTCACCAGACAACTCGTCAAAAGTAGAAACCCCGTATTAATCGTGACCCAGGGCAATACTGAGGTGGCTAGAGTCATCCCGTTACGTTGAGATATTAGACCAAATTTTTGAGTATCCCCTGCCATATCTCAGAGAGGCCTAGTAGAAGATAATTCCCAAATAATCCAAATGCATTACCTATACCCTCTTTACTTTTGTGGTTTGGCTAAAAGAAACGCTAAATTGGTAATGGTAGGAACACAACTGGAATGACCAACGAATTCCCCCAGCAAGTCAAATTTGTCAATGAAAACTTGCTGAGTAAGTTTAATGCATGAAGCACAATAATGACGAATAACATATTCGTAACATCACTAGTTATATACTTTCCTTTATGACATGTTACTAAAGGCGTTTTAGAAATTTATTATCAATTATATAAAACCAAAATTTATAGCTCTATTAGAAATAACACTACTATTATTAAATAAAAATAGATAAGATTATAAGATTATATATTATTGGTAAGTATTTAAGTATGTTATTTTTTTAAACATACGTATGTACCCATAAATACTTACATAATATATTTAATTTTTTTTTTGTAAATTTTCCAATTTAAACTACATCCGGTTTTATATAGTTTGCAATAAAAGCAATTTCCTGTTGCCTGAATATGTGTTCATGTATGTTTGTGTTGTTTATACTTAAAACTGTGTGGAATGAAAAAGGAGCAAAAAGAAAGATCAGAAGAATATTTTATTTTTTATTTTTCATATTTCATCTTTTGTATATTGATTGCAATTTTTTCTTTTTTATTTTTGCAAATAAATGACGATATTTCTACAACAAAAAATGTATACTCAATGGCAAATTTTTCTTATGTCCAGTTTGTTGATGTCAAATCATAGTTTATGTTTATGTGTCTGTTTTCTAAAGCTGAATTTGACCATTGATTGCTTCAATCTTTTATTGGTTGGGTTGACTAAACAAATACAAAAAATATGTTAAAACTAAATGACATCCATATGGGGGTTTGTAACAAACAAAACAAAAATTATTTTTATTTTATTTATGTTGGATAACAACAGCTTGTCACATTATATTTATTTTTAAATTTCTATTTCTCTTGTTTTGATTCCGGTTTGACATTTGCAATTGCTGTTATTGGTATAAGTGATTACATTGTATGGTTACGATTTGTAGATTTATATATGACTTTTTTAAATAAATAATATGTTTTGACAGAAGCCAAAACCCAACACAAATTGGTATTTTTTATAGTTGCACTAATTGATTGACTATGAGATACTAAGAAAATATTTTTGGTTATCCTTGATTATATGGAAAAATATGTTTTCTCTGCGTGCATATAAAACCCACTCCCTAAGTTACTCCAACTTGAATCAAAACTTAACGAATGCAGTTTATGTCATAAAATTCAATCCAATCTTATGTTATTAGAAATTTAAAACCATTTTGTGATAATTGTTTCATAATTTTCAATAGTTCCCATATAAAACCCACTCAAAAACAGTTAGGAGTACTTTTTTCGGCTATGCCGAATCTTATATACCCTTCACCATGGTGCGATAAGAACAGAAAGTTATATAAATACCGTTCTTTCGATATAAATAAATCTATTTTGTGCCGCGCCTACCTCTCTAATACCACCCAGATTATGTCAGATGGCGTGTATTAATATCCAAGATACTTGTACCAAGTTTGGAAACTTTGGCTCTTACCGATCTCCAGGCGTACAGAAATCTATAATATCTTTGTACGGGAGGTTCCACGACCACTTCTCCAATCCCGCCCATATTTTTTAAGGATTTTGTATACTGATAATCCAGCCATGTATACTCATTTTTGACAATTTTTCTCTTGACGTTTTGTAGATAGATGTTAATTTATTTTGTGACATGCCCACTTCACAAATCCTGCCCACATTTGTTCGGATATTGTCTATTGATAAGCAGTATGCTTGTACCTAATTTGGAAACTTTGGCTCTTGCCGATATTCGTCCGGATATACAGAAATCTAAAATGTCTTTGTGGTGGAGGTGCCACGCCCACTTTTCCAATCCCGCCCATATGCTTAGAGAGGTTGTAATATAATAGTTCAGCCATGTGTATCAATTTGGAACAATTTTTTCCTTGACATTCTTTAGATATAAATAAATATATTTGGGGCCACGCCCATTTCTTAAATCCCGCCCCACATTCTGTCGGATGTTTTGCATTGACTACCAAAATGCTTCTACATAATTTAGAAACTTTTGTTCTTGCCGTTCTCCAGATATACCCCAAAAAATAAAAAATAACAAAAACAAGGGATTTATGGATAAAATTAGAGGCAGTCGCGGTGCTACGCTCATATCTCAGCGATTTGGAGACCTATCGGGCTGAATTTCAATAGCAAATAATGTTGGACTCTATTACACATAAATGTATAATTATTCAGGTCCTATCATAGCTGGGGTCTTTGGAAAACCCATTTCAACCGACACACGGACAGACGGACATCGTGATTTGAATTTCTCTTCCTATAAGGATCTGGAATATTTATGCTTTATAGGGGGAAGGACTTTATTACACATGAATGTATAATTATCTTGTCCCTATCTGGGTTCTTCGGAAAACCCATTTCAACGGACACACGGACAGACGGACATTGTGATTTGAACTTTTCTTCCAATTAGGATCTAGAATATTTATGCTTAATATGGTCTACGATGAATATTGTAGAAATTACAACTGGAATGACAAAGTTACTTTCGGTGAGCATTTTTGAGCCTAAAGCGAAACGAATAAAAATTTTGTAGTAAAATTTGATTCAACTTAGCATAGAATGACTAGAATTCACATGGCCAAGTTTCGCGCTAATCGGCCTATAATTAAGAATAATTTATACATATAGCCTTTGGCCAAGGAACAGTTTAGTCGATTTTAAGCTGTTAGGAGTATTATAGCAAAATTTGGTACAATTTACAGCTCAGTCACTCCAAATTTTGGCAATTGCCGATTAGTTGGTTAATAAAAACCATTTTTGCTGGTGTACATGGACCGGCCGTTACAAAATTATGCTATGAGGTAAAGAAACATGTAAAAGTTTTTTGTGCCGAATATTATGTAGATATATTTATCTATATGAGATTTTAGGATGGAGATTTATTTGGGACCTATGGTTAAGTTTGGGCCTATCAGGACAAAATTTTGTCGTGACCATAAAAGCTATCGTAAAAGTTATTTTCGAAAATGGATGTTAATACCAACATTTATAAGGAAGTTATGGCACTAAAAGCTATTCTTGGGAGCAGTATTTGTATGGATAGGAGCTACGGTCAGATATGGATCGATTCCAATAAAATTTAGCAAGATGATTCTGATTGTAATAAATTAGTTTGGAGCATAATTAATCTAAATACCAACATCATATGATGGTTTATGGGCATAAAGACCCTATTACAAAAATAAGCTTGAATGGGGGTATGTGAAATTATGGACCGATTTGTCCCATTTTCAACAGGCTTGATACTACGTACCAAATTATCTGCAAAATTGCGATAATTTGATTTACAAAGTTTACATGGAAATCCACCCATCCAGCCGGACGGACATCGTTAATTCGACTAAGAATTATAACAAAAGAAGCACAAGAATTCGACAAACATTAGAACAAATGCATAATACCCTCTCCACTATTTTGGTGTGGTTACAAAGACTATTTAAATAGCATCAATAGAGCATGTTTAATTAACACTAAAATTTAGATTTGATGGAATTTTTTTTTTTTTGTTGTATATAAGAATCCTTTTAAGGCAATTCATTAAAAAAAAATTAAATGTTATTATGCTGTGATGCATTAGTACGGAATATGCGTATAAGCTTCAAACATTCACCAGATTAGTTATCTTCAACATGACTTGTATAATTTTTATATATAGATTAATTAAATGGAACTTAACGTGAAAAAATGCAAACACATGACATTTTTGAATAGGTGTGACGCTCTTGGTTACTATTATATCAGTGGTCATAAACTGGAGTCGGTAAACGTTATTATGGATCTTGGTATTTAGCTAGATTAAAATTAAAATGTATACAATATATTATGATGGCTGTTAATAAAGCTCGGGGCATCTTGGATTTCATCAAACGATGGGCAAAATAATTTAAGAACCCCCTTATTACCAAAAAAGTATTCACGTCACTTGTAGACCGAGAGTATGTCTCAATTGCTTGGGACCTCTACTAATAACGTTCACATTACCCTTATCCCATCTGTCCAGTAGCAGTTTGGCTGATTTCATAAACAAATACGTTGACAAGGCTTCACAAATTAAAACAATGCACAAATTTCGCAACCATTTTGTAGTAAATACCGTTATCATGCAATAATGAACTCAAGGCCTTGTCTACAGAAAAGTTTCACTTTTATTGTTGCATTGCATTACTGCGCTTGTGAAGTCAGCCTTTGTACTTCTTTGCTTAAGAGACTTTTATCGAGGATATTCTGCATTTTCATCATATTCATCACGACTTACTTCGATTCGGCTGCCAACATTGAAAAGCCGAAGAATTATGATTAACGTTTCATTTATTGTAAATCTTTTAAATGGGAATGTTGTATCTGATTTTCTTTTAAGTAAGATATAATTAAATGTGTCTCAACTCACATTAATATTCATTACCCCACATTCTATCTTAAAAATGTTCGAACAAACTACAAAATGGCAGATCCGTTTAGGAAATTGTGTTGTAGTTTTAAGCAAATGTTTAACTTAATAGATTTCTTTTTAAATGTGTATACTATAAAACGTTATACATATTATTTTTAGTTTAAACAAGTAACTGTCTATTAAGAAAAAATGGTTTATTATATATTTACCTCCATATTCATAAAAAATATTTTGGATAAATAAAAGGTTTATTAAACAAATTTACATAGAAAATTCTGCATTATAATTGCACCAGTTGGAAAGCATAGAATGTTGTTAGTTTAAGCTTTATCTTTCTATTGACTTCTTTTGTATAAAAATATATTTATTTTTTGTCATACTGCTTAAGTATGTATTACATTTTCATTAAAAAATCCATATTAATCAATTTGCGAACGACTGCCAAACAATAAGAATGAGTGTTCCATTTTCTATACATACATTTTCCTTTTGCTTCGTTTTATGGCTTTAATACATAAAAACTACAACACAGGCAGTCTCGTTTTAAAAAATAGACCTCATATAAATTGATTTATATCCATTAATGAATATTGTTCACTTTTAAGCAGAGTTGCCAACTCTTTAAGACCAAAAATGATAAAATATTTTTCAAAAATTGGTAAAAAATAATTTTGTTACAAAAATATAGTTCTAAAAAGTATTAAAAATGTTCAAGCATTTTACATTAAAATTGTATATTATAGTTCATTTCCAATTAAGGAAAAAGTTTATATAAGTAAACATTTTATATACCCAAAAATGGAAATTTGCTAGAGAGGGAACCGCTTTTACCAAATAATTTGTTTGCTTCAATGAGTTTTAAAAAATTATGTATAAAAGTCTGCATTTACAGCTGAAAAAAAACAATTCAATAATCCAAAAAAATTTTGCTAAATAAAAACTACTTAAGGCTTAGATTATTTCTTTATGGCTAAACAAAATGAAAAATGGCTTAATATAGCCACTAAATGGCTAAATTGGCAAGATTGAATTTAATGTAAGGCTTAAGTAAGATGAACAATTGTCTTTCGTCTACAAAACACATATAACCATGCACATACATATTTATATGTATATGTGCATGTTAAGGTGTAAATGTATGCATTCATAATACACTCGTTTCACCTAGAGTAATTACATTATTTTCCA
Source organism: Pollenia amentaria (assembly GCA_943735925.1). Taxonomy (NCBI): domain Eukaryota; kingdom Metazoa; phylum Arthropoda; class Insecta; order Diptera; family Polleniidae; genus Pollenia; species Pollenia amentaria. The sequence continues at coordinate 144,043,983 of OX031009.1, read as the reverse complement.
TGAGAATAATACACAAAACAGCAACAGAAAAATTAATTCAATTTAAAATCCATCATGTCATTGGCTTCGTCGGTTTTTCACATTTGTTTCAGCTGCCATTCCTTGAAAGCGACTGCTTAAAACCAAAATTATGTTTGACTTTTTTTTTCATTCCTAAACAGAGACATACATTGAATTTGGATGTATTCTTCTGACTTATTTTCTACACAATAGTTTTCAACACTCTTTTAATATTGTTTTTTTACATACACACGCTACTTAAGCACTTACCTGTAATGAAACAAAAATTAAGATAGAGGAAGGAAAGCAAAAGCCATATTAAGCTCTGCCGAGCTTTTGCTTCCATCTACTACGAATTTACATTTTTTGAATTGGCATTGGGGGCTGCTGTGATTTGTGGCTTATTCAAAAAGAAGAAATAGTCTAACGGAGTCATATCGAAGGTTCACGGTGGCCACATAAAACATCAACTCCACTTGAGCTGACCATGCCCTTAAATAGCTTTAAATTGCAAATTCGAAATTGGCATGGGCTGTGTATAGAGTTTTAGTTTTCCCACACATTTTGATTCCCGAGAGAGCGGGAAATAAAAATAATTTTCCCGGGATCCCGGTATTTCATCCAACAATCAAATTCAATTTATTGTATTTAATAACATATTAATTTACAGTCTTAAGCTATTTATTAAATAGTTGACCAAATAAGCATAACCACTACTTTTGTTTATAGTAAGTTAGATTTAACATATTATTTAATATCAAAAAAAAAATAAAACTGATTATACTGCTAGACATAACGAAAAACTGTTTTTGTAAGATGTGGTACTATAATCAAAATAAATATTGGAATTAAAGAAAATTATTTTTTAGTTTACCTGTTGGTCCCATTTTTTTTTTTGTCAAATATTTGGCAAGTGTGACCGTAGCTTTATACCTTAAACCAGCAGTGGTGAATAAATATATATTAACTGCATTTTCATTTACTTCTAAGCGAAAACGACGTTCGCTTAACTTACATTTCCCTGCGGGAAATTTGTGACTACTTTAGTGTCAGTTCGCTTCCCTCTAGGGATGTTATGAAAGGATAAAAAATGTTTTCGCCTGACATGGACATACATATGTCGGCATGGAACGTTTTGGAAGAGCTAATCCTGATGAACAACAATCAAAGGCTCTTCCATTTGATATAAAGCAGAAGAAATTTATGAAATCAACTGCCCTCAAATGATTCGATATAATAGAATGCTCACATAGTTAGAGTACATCTCATTGATAGTCCCATTTGTCTATAAAATATTTTATACAAACGTATTTAATGAAAAAACAATTTCACAGCCTCTAGATTTCCGTTAAGAAATAGCTGCTGGACTCGTTTCCTTCAAAATTAAACCATTTATTTTTAATGAAAAAGAGTTCAGCAGTTGCCTTTGACGGCAATCTGGAAGCTGCAAAATTAGTTCTTCGTTGCATACATTGTTGGAAGCCTTGGTCCTATTCAGTGTTGTCAGTCTAGCCATTTACTGGCTAGATTTAGCCATTTTTCATCTCGTTTAGATATGAAAAAATCCATTTAGCCATTAGCCATTTTTTTGCCACTTTTATTTAACCAAATTTTCTTCAAGTTTTTATAATTTGTAGACCAAAAATTATTAAAATGCTGCAGCAGTTCCCTGCGGGAAATTTGTGTCAATTGCTCTTAAAGCACTTATGCCGTGAGTAGTGAACAAAATTTTATAATTAAAACGAACGAATTGTGATAGGTGAAAACAAGACATATCACTTAAATGGTGGTAATATGTTTAGAGTGTAGTTGGTCCAGAGGAAAGATAATTGGCACAAAACTATTTATGTGACTGGAATTTGTGCGGGTAGTGGCTGATTCTCTCTAGTTCTATTACATTATATGAAGGTGATCATTCATATTGACATGGTACATTTGTGACAATGTCTGCGACAGGCATTATATTAATCGAAATTGAATATGCCCATTAAGGTTATTTCAGTGGCCTGTTACAAAGTGCCAAAAAGGTTCCAATTAACCCCTCGTAGGACATCGCCATGTTAAAGTTACTAGTCACGTGACAAGCTTAGTGTTAGTTTATTTTCCCCTAGACTTAAAACAAAAACAAATTTTAAAATATTGTCTTTGTTTTATATTTAAGTTAAGGGAACCAAGTCTTCGTTCGAAATAGATCAATAGATCAAGTCTGTCATTCCATGTGAAAATGGTCTTTAATATTCATCGAAGATGCCATAAATATATATTCTGAGTCCTTGAGTAATTCTAAGTCGATTTAGCCATGTCTGTCTATTAATATCACGCTAACATCCGAACGCCAAAACAGAAAATGAAAATTTGGGTGTTAAATTGATTTTATTTTCTATCAGTCTCTGATTGAAATCCAGCAGAATCGGTTAAGTAAGAATAGAAAAATGTAATATAATCTCCATATTTCGCGGAGATTGATACATAATTTACCTTATGCCCTATAAAAAGACCGCTCTCAGAAATCATGTAAGTATGCCTAAAAGCGTAAGGAATAATTGGTGAAATTTGGTCTGATATAGTTTCAGAAGACTCGAATTAACAGTACTAAATTTTGTGTTGATTAAGTCATAATTTATCATAGGCCACACATAAAACCCAGTCTAAAAAATAATAATATTGCTATAAAATGTAGCATTTTACAGTTTGATTAGACTAGAAATTAAATTTCGTGAAGATGGGCCTATAATTTACCATAGGCTGTATAACAAGCCCATTCACGAAAATAATCTTAATAAACCTTAAAGCAGCAAATGTTTAAAATGTGACGGAATTTGATTGGATAAAAAAGACATGAATCTCCCTACATAGATTTACTAAAGTTTAAAAATTTTTGCGAGAATACCGCAAATTGAAAACAATTGAAAAACTCTAGCTATATATTACGTAGCACAGTTTAGATGAAACCACAATTGAAAAACTCTAGCTATATATTACGTAGCACAGTTTAGATGAAACCACATGTTGTTATTAATCATCGATCTATAGAGCTCGCCGTCGATGGTGATAGCCTGACCGACATCTTTATTAAAGGTATATGGAACAATCCCGCTGCCAGTTCAAAATCCACTTCAAATAGTACCTGTTTCTGTATGCATTGAACGCTTTTGATCTGATGCGTATTGCTATCGTCTCAAATTCTACAATTTTGTTTGCTAAGCTGTGCCTAAAGCTGGAGGTCCATACCACGTGTTTTATGCGTTTGATACTTTCTTGACCTTTTTTAGGTTACTCTACAGACGCGTAGAATGCATCAATATTTTAAGCAGATTCTGCTTTTTTTGAGGATGCATAAACGCATTGAACGCGTGGTGTGGACATCGAGCTTAATCACTGACGATGAATTTTCGCTGAAAATTATGGTCAGTTTGGCAGCAATATGGCCGCTATCAGCTGTCAGAGTTCGGAACCCCCTAATGATAGACCCTTTACACTGCACCAAATTTTTTTGCAATACCATCATTTTCTAGTTTTCAAGGCGTAGTAAAGGGATTTCCGGAAGGAGTATTTACATAAGACTAGATAATAGCAAACTGTGCAAGTGAAATTTCTAGTCATACATTCCGCCACAAATGTTAATGCCAGTCTTTGGGATCTTGTGATGTAAGAACTTGGAATCAAGGTTTATAAAATAGGTCGGATAACTAAATAAAATTAATAAATTGATTCCATAAAGCAAAAAAAAGGAAGTATGACATGCGACCTAATAACAGCAACACGACCATATTTTGATCGACAACCTTCGAATAGAATTTCTAGACAGTTTCTTCTACTTTATGCTTGTTTACACTATTATACTTTGTACTAATACATGTCAAAAACTGTGTGATTTTGAAATTTCCAAGTGTTATTCAAAAAATATTTTACATCCCATGCAAGTCGTTTTTTGAAACAATAATACTTTTCATTGGTTTTGGGTTGGATTTTAACGAAAGCATGTTCATATGTGATAGTGTGAATACAAACTGTAATGTTAAATTATATTTTTTGATAGTCACAGTAAAGCTCATTAGAATTACGATTTCGATTAACGGTGGGATTAAGGAGTATATCGCAAACAGGCTCAATTAGGGTAGAAGTGCTTTCAGCAAAGGCACCACAAATCACGAAGGCTACCAAAATCCACATTTTCATAGCATGCGACAAATTGATAATTTTATACAGAAGTGAAACATAACTGCATCGTGAAGCGACCAACCTCAAGCCAGCGAAAACCTCTAGAGTTTAACCAACGAGAGGCCAATTTACAAACAAATAAAACGCAAAAAGTGGAAATGACATATATTGAGAAAGTAAATTATAAGCGTAATCAAGCTGGCCTTAGAATGGCGACCACAAGGAAGTAGCCGAGGAAGAATCAGTCCAAAAACAATTCCTTCTTTTTTACTTGGGAAATTCAACATGGAATCCTAAAGTCATTATTCCTCCTTATACCACAAGGCTTGCATTAATAAAATTACCAACATTGGAGAGCAGAAGAACTATGCTTAGCGTTTCTTTTTTATTCAACCTAATAAATGATGCGGTCTGCTCCGACTTCCTACTCAGCAACATAAACTTTAATGTTCCTCATCGATCAACTCGTTTCTACATTCCAATATTTTTACAAGTTTTTCAAACTAGTTATGATAATTCTTATTCTCTAAGAAAATTGTGTACACTTTATAATGATTTTTATTTTCTTATTGATTTTTCTGTTAATGTTAATGTCATTAAACGTAATATTATTTTATACCTTAATCAATGTAATTAAATGGCTGTCTAAATCTTTTGTTATTTTGTATCTTATGTAAATTTTGTTATACTTGGTATGTAAGGATTTATTGCCTTAAATAAATAAATTTAAAAAAAAGATCCAAAAAGTAATTGATAAGTCATGGGAAAAAGCAAAACTTATTGCAAAATATAGATTAAGTTGGAAATATCTTGCTGAAGCCCTATATTTTTTCGGGGAATGAATAAAGGAAACAAATATTAAACTCTGTGTAGACAAAGTTTAGATAAATATTTTTAGAAATCTCATCATCTCATTTGCTTCCAAATTTTTTTTTTTATTAAGCCAATTTAGCTAAATTTCAATTCCAAACTGCTTAAGAGGACTAAAAACACCAAAGGTATTCTCTCCTGTTTAGTCACTCAATTTTATGAAATGGCCAATTAACGAAGAGTTAACTAAGAACACAGAATAAATATCTCTCCGGATTTTAGGTAAATTTTTCTTAGAGTTACAAACGGAATGATAAACTTTGTGTACTATAGCACTTGTGTTAGTGGTGGATATAATAAAGAGATGGAGGAAGAAAATGAGGAGAAAAAATAAACTTTATTTAATCATCCATTCGTCGTTGTGGTAGTGACGGTTATGTATGATTGTGGGTGTGAGAGTGTGTGTATTTTAAGCCCTTGAGCTATATTCCTTGACTTCCATGTTTAAATGATTGGATTGGAAATTTAACGTTTGCAAATGTGTGTATATGTGTATGTATGTATATTTGCATGTGTTTCGCTGTCTTCTGGATTTTGTAAATTTAAATTGAAATTTACTGTTAGAACTGCTATCAGAAATCAATATTTGCACGAACATTTCTTTCTTTTACTTAAAATATTTTTTTTTTGGGAATGTGTTACTTTAACGCCATCAAAACTTTACTGTGACGCCTGGCTGCAAGTAAGAAACAAAAGCGAAATTCCTAATTGTGTTCTACACTTGGAATATATTTGAAAGCAGCAAACACGTTTTTCTTAGAACCCTTTTTATTGAATTCAACTAAGAAATAATCGAATTGAAAACTTTGGACAAGTGAAGTTTTTTTCAATGAACTGAATGCACATGGTGAATGTAAACTGTGTGTAAAAATGTTTGGTTATTATTCAGAATTGTAAACGTAAATGTAAATTTATTTTTTGAATTTTATGTTTTAAAACTACATGGTGTAATCTACCATATCTTTTGCTATCTGTTAGAAAAACTTTTGTGACTTTGATTTTTTTTTAAATATTTGCAAACCATATTTTTGTACAGTGTTAAGCATCGCAGTTATTCATACTAACGATATTGGGAATTTTAATAAGTTTTTCTATAATAATTAATGAAGTCATTTGTTCCTCTTTATATTTAAGAATATTTCTAAGATTTTAGCTTAAGATTTATTAGATATTCGTTTGCGTTTAATTTTTACTATTATTGGAAAAATTTTAATTAAAAACCTACTTCAAATTATTTTATATTTCATGTACAAATATGCGTAATAAAAATTGTTATAATAATCAATTTAATTTTATTTGTGGATAACTGAAAAAAGTTGATATTTGATGTATCAGCCATCATTTGCAAGGACTCAGCTGAAGCAATAGAAGGAGTTGACAATAGAATGTCTTAGGTATAAGTCGAATACAGTAAATTTTCACGTCCGCAGTTTTCTAAATAATTGTTGACAATTGCAGCAGCGTGCGACCAAGAATTGTCATAATAGAGGGTGGCTCAAATAAGACCTACCAATGTCGTTGTTGGTGCTCTGGCGGTCGCAGTGCTTACCCAATTAGAATTTTGTATAGATACATCTTAAGATCCAACTTTAAAATGTTGTGCAATGTTGTTCTAGAAATACCCAATTGTCCGAAACGACGACAAGTTCAGACAGCACAGCTTTCACGTTGCTTTCAGTGCTAATATTTCGATAAGCAATCCTTCCAGGACGGTCGCTAACTGAACCGTGTTTCTCAAAACGGCCGACTTAATTCCTTATCATGAACGCTGTGGGAGCTGAGCTGGAATTTAAATATTTGATGAGTATTAACAATTTATCTTTGACAAGCACAAAAAATTCGGTAATTTTAATTCGTTGTTGTGCGTAATGTAAGAATTCAGTTAAAGAAAAAAAAACCATTTAATTAAATTAAATTAGATTAAATAAGTGAATACATTTCTGTTTACGTTTAAAGTTGTTAAATTTTATTTATAGAAAGTCGGCATTCGATTATTTAGACACAAAGAGTATATCGACTAATGAGCGAGGAAGCTCACTTTCAGCTCAATTGTTATCTTAATAAAAAAAATGAGGTACCCAAGATCCAAAAACAATTGTTTAACATCAAATGTACCCACTAAGATGCATATCAATGGACCATAACTTTTCGTAAACGTGGAACAAGTAACTTTTAATGTGAATGGCAATTAATAGCGGGCAATTCTTGAAAGTATTTTAAGGCTCTAGGTAGAGAATAACCCATAAATGTTTTCCGAACAAGATCAAGCCACAGCTCACACACATTATCCACCTACGGCTATTTTTTGGCGATCATAACGTTACTTGTGCGCCACCCTATCCAAAGTAAAAAATTTATACGTGTTTAACAATGGTTGGTTTTTTTTTTTGGGCCACCCTGTTAAAAATCATAGCCGTATATCTATTATCATATTCTGGGCATTTTACTTTGATTAATAGCGAGCAAATTTATTTGTAGGCATATGTGCGTGATATGTATATTTTAACCCTGTTACCGTTTTTCGTAGGCCGTGAATGTAGAGATAATAATATATTTTTTTTTTTTTTTGGCAAAACCCTGTGTTTTCCTACAAATGTCTCTGCCAAGCGGAGATTTTGCACTAATAACGGTGTTTAACAAATTCGAACGAAAACTTTTGTATAGAATTTTATATACAAAATATTATTAAATTTTCTATGCGAACGGTATCGTTCGAAATTGTTGAACAGGCTATAAATCTTTTTAATGTGCAACAAGTTAGAGTGCAATATCCGGCTATGCCGAATCTTATATAGATACCCTTCACCATGGTGCGATAAGGGCAGAAATTTATATAAATAAAAATATATATGTATGTATATATTTGACACAGTAGAAAGCGTATAGAATGCAGCACCTTGAACCACCCATCCGCTAACACACATTGCCAAAAAATAACACTAAAATAAAATACACTGAGTACGGTTGTTTGTTTAATACACACTTTTACTCTTTATAAGTGGCAAATCATGTATGTGCTTGTTATGTGTAAAAAAGGCAAAAATATTACACACACTAAAAATAATAATAAAAAAATAAAAAACAACACAAAGGGATTTTATGGGTTAAATCAATAGGCCGTCGAGGTTTTTTGCTCATATTTCAGCGTTTTGAGGATTGATCTGGCTGAATTCAAACATCAAACAATTCCAGGCTATGCGATATAAATATTGGGGGATTCATCGTGAGGTTTGAATTATAATGTAAAATAAAACACATAAATTTGAAAGTGAATTTAAAATTTTTATTATCGGTTAACAGAACAACTTATGCCAGTTACTGTTTGAAAATGACATCAAGGTGTGATATCGCATGATCTAGTTGGCCCATTAACCGTAGCAAAACGTGAAATAAAACTAAAAATGATTTCTCCACAAGGTCGTTATTTTACACGCTGTATGACTCGTAGCACCGTCTTCTCGGAACCGGAGGTCACCGAGACAGAAATCTTTACGTAAAAAACGCCAAGTTGAAGCAAACGACAATCCAATCTGCTGAGAATGACGACGAATCGATTCTTTACGGTATTCGCGTACACTTTCAGCTAAAGCTGCTATATTCACTTCACCACGTGCTGGATGTGATCTTACCGGTCGAGTATCATCCAATAATGTAAACTGGGACTCAAATTTGCGAAAGGTGTTGGCAATAGTGATTTTAGTAGGTCGATTATGCGCACCGTAAGTTCCTCGAATCGCACGATAAACAATTCTAACAGAACGCTGAATTCTGTAACACAGCTGAACTATTTAGAGGCGCTGTTGTGGTATGAGTCTTTCCATGATGACTTGCCAAATGATATTGAACAAAAATGACAAATCAGTTTGACGTAAATCACGCATGATCTGTGAGAAAGTAATTGGGTTGCCACTTTATAGGATCTATTATTTATATTGTAGAAATTACAAACTTATAAATACCCTTTCCACCTGTGGTGAAGGGTGTACAAAAATCATGTAAAATTCTGTAAAAGCGATTGAACAAATTTTGTTCCGATTGATCTAATTTGGATAAATGTCCCATTTTAAATCTACTGCCGAAAATACATTTGCCCCCATAAATCATTTATAAACGTTAATAATTGGGCTAAAATTTAGCACAAATAATTTTTAAATAAAGGAAAAGGTTTGTCCAAACTTATTCGTAGATCTAATATAAAGAAAACTTAAAATCATTTTAACGGAAAACAAAAGTCTAATTGATATCGATAGAAAATATATATATGGCAATCTCAGAATAGAAAATTGCTTGTTTTGTTATAATATCCGTATTTGACCTAAATAAAGTCTAATAAAAACTATATGGTCGGGTCTACCACGACTATACTTTTCTACTTATTTTGGTATTGAAATTGAATTTATTGATTTAGCAAAAAAGATCTATAGATTTTTCCCTCTCTTTTAATTTTATTAATTTAAATAAAAATATTCTTTTTTAATTACAGGTATGTATTGGTTGGATTTTTGAACTTCTAAGATAAGTATAAATAATAAATTTAGTTCCCATACATAAGTCAAGTTAATAGTTTTAAAAGTACTTTTAAAAATATTTAAAATAACACTTATTAACCATCAAATAGTTGGATGCTTCTATTTCTAGTCGTTTAGAACTTAATTTGAACAAATATGAGTTACGAGGGTGCATCAATAAGTCCGTGACTTTTTGAATGAAACACAGTTTTTTTACAAAAAAAAAATATTTTTCAACATAATCTCATTTAAGCTCAAAACACTTAGTCCAACGTTTCTCCAATTTGTGTATCCCTTCCAAAAAAATAGGATTTTTCGAGGTCCATAAAATAGGCATTTGTTTGACCAATAATTTCAACGTTAGAGCTAAATCTCTTTCCACCGAGCCATTTCTTTGGGTTCTGAAATAGGAAATAGTCACTGGGGGCTAAGTCCGGAGAATATGGCGGTAAGGTACTAATTCGTAGCCCAATTCATGTAATTTTGCCATTGAGACTGCACATGTGAGTACCCGTGCATTATCTTGATGAAAAATAACTTTTTTCTTGACCATATGGGGTCGTTTTTTTAAATCCTCGTTCAATCGGTCCAATAAGTTGGCATAATATTCGCCGTTTATTGTTTTTTCCTTTTGTAGGTAATCGACGTGGACTATCCCGCGCGCATCCCAAAAACTGCTGGCATCACGTTACAATTGAAATCGATGGTGCAGAGTCCCCATAGTATTTATCAAGATTTTCCTTGATTTGATTGACGGTTTTTTTTCGCAAAAAATAATGTTTAATGTGCACTCGAAATTCAATGTTTTCCATTTTTAAAAAAATCCATGAGGTTGTATGTTTTGAGCTGTGAAACGCAAAGTAAATGACGGAACTTGCTCAAAACTTGACAGTAGTCTATTAACAGGTGCTACTTGATGGGAGCAGTGTTGCATTTCATATAACTACGAGGGAGGTTCGAAAAGTCATAGATGTATTGAACCGCTCTCGTAATTTGAATTAATATGAGAAAGGAATTTATATTGGCCCTATGGTGAATTAAGGACCAATCATAACAAAACTTTGTAGAGTGATTCCTAGTATTAAAAATCTAAATTAGAAAAAATTTCGATATAGTAGTCTAATTCTTTTAGCGTTTTATAATTTTAAAGTAGTTTTTATAAGGCTGCTCGATATGGGACCTAATTATGATCCGATTATCACAAAATTGCATGGTATTATTTTTGGCAGTATGAAGCTAAATTGGACCGATGTTCACGAAATTTGATACTGTGATTTGTACTTAACTGTTTTCCCAGAGAAGGCCTTGTATGGGCCGACGGCAAATTACATACCCATCTTTACGAAATTTAACAGTAATCTTTCTCGAAAGAATTTTTGCAAGACATTATATCAATCTGTGCCCATGTTCTGTAACTCCAGCGCCGAGAAACTTTTCGATTGAAATGTGAGGAATAAATCAAAAATGCTATAAATTGAAACAAACAGTTTTTTTTCTCACTTAACTGCGTCTGTAACATTTTTGGCGAGTAATATCTGTCACGTTAGGAAATTACTCGCCAAAATACTGAAAAAATGTGTCTGTAAAATTTTTATGAGAAAGTTCCCGCTATGAACTGTCAAATAATGCATAACAACGGGTTGAGAAAAACATTTAACACAAGAAAATAAATTAAAAAATGCAAAATGCAGTGAATATGAGCACGGACGAGATAAGTATTTTGTTCTTGGCAGATTTTTCATTGTTTAATTATTTTTTTTGCTTTTAACATTTTTCAAAAATATACGAATGTTTCCAAAGCAATTATGTAAACAACAAACATTAAAGTCGCACTTTACATTTTTTGGTATCGCCGACGGCTGTATTTTCGCCGCCGCACAGTGGCGCCCGTAGAGCAAGCGAGGTTGCAAAAATCAAAATTTTCATGAGTGCCGACGAAGTTTTGAATAAACCCATGTTATAGGAAACTTTTCAACGATTTCAAATATAACACTCTTAATAATATCACATTTTTAGTTTAGAAGATATAACCGTTCAAAGTTGACCGACTTTCGGTTTTCAAATAAACACACAAATTTTAGTCAATTTGTTGCGATTTCAGGTGTAATATCACGAAAAATAGGTAACGAATCGCCTTATTTTTTGTTTGTATTGATTGATGTATTTAGTAAATGTATAATGATAAAAAAAAAATTAACTGTTTGCTTTGTGTTTCTCCTGGTAAATCACTATTTAAAAACTATCCGTTTTTTCACTATTTTTCAACTTTGACGGAAAATAAAAAAAAACTATATTTTTCTATATTTGCCATATTTGCAAAACCTGTTCTTTGATTATTTCTTTACATAATTCAAAAGGTTTTATCTGCCCGTACTTGCCCGTTTGGCTTCTAGAGGTAAAAAAGTTTAAAAAGACATGGTTGCAGAAATTGTATGGCGTCCATCCCTTATATGTTTTGACTGACAGTAGTTTGATCTAATAGTTTGAAAAAAACTACTCATTGAAATTAGCAGGTACGTACCTCACATAAACAATACTTTGGCGTACAAATGGTCAGGAACAATATTGACTTATAGTCCCTACAGGTAGGCACAAATCTTATTTGGACACGTGCATAATATCAAAATTGCATTATTCAGCCTAAATCCATATGTATGCAGGGAACAGGTAAATTTTTAGGCATGGTAGCATAAGCCTATATATTGCAAAATAAGCATAATGCCTGGATTAGTCTACGCCTGAAAGTTGGCGCAACAATTACTGAAACCATTAAACAATTTAAGTACTGAAAACATGGCGTTGAACAATTTAAAATTATTTGAACTGTTTAGAAAGTCAACCACACCAAAGTTTTTCACGGAAGTGAAAATTCTTCCTGAGAAGTTGACAGTGATCAGCAAATGGGGCTGCGATGGATCATCCGGACAAAACGTTTATAAGCAAAGGATATCTTCCGATGACGCTACAATATCGGACGGAAATATGTTTATGGCATCTGTTGTTCCTTTGCGGCTAAAATCGGATGATTCCCTACACTGGAAAAATCCACGTCCGTCATCAGTGCATTATTGCCGACCAATAATGTTTCAGTTTGCAAGGGAATCGGCAGAACTCATAAGGACTGCGGTGAAGGACATTGAAGAACAAATAAGCAAGATTAAGCCTACAAAGCTGCAAATTGGAGAAGGAAAATATATTGAATGCAATTACGAGTTCCACCTGACCATGGTTGACGGAAAAGTCGTAAACGAACTGACAGGAACAACCTCAACAATGTCATGCCCGATTTGCAAAAAGAGTCAGAAGAACTTTTTTCAATTCAATTTATTTCATATATAATATGTTACATCTCAATTTTATATAATTAGTTGTAAAGAGTTTAAGATTAGTATCTTTTTCTGCTTAATTATAATATATTTCAATTAGTTATCATATACATATATATAGACAGAATTATATTGGAGGTAAAAATTTAGCAAAAACCTATTTAAACCCCTTTTTTCGTTTTATTTTTATATTTTTTTTTATCGATTTTTTATTATTATTTGTCAGAAGAACTTTTGTAATTTAAACGATTCTACAAATGAGGAGAATTACGAATATGGAATGTTACCATTTCACGCAAGGATAAGGTGTATGGAATTCTTGCTAAAACTGGCATATACCCTACCACAAGAGGAAGAAAACTTCGATGAAAATACATCAATAAAGGATAAGGAAAAGATCAGAAAGAAGCAAATACAGGATGCTTTTTTTAAACAAGTTGGACTAAAAGTAGACTGTCCCAAGCACGGATACGGTAACTCAAACGATGGAAACACTTCTAGGAGATTTTTTGAAAATGATGAGGCAGTAACTAGAATCATTGGAATTGACAATCAAATCGTGAAAATTGAGTACCAGTCTTTGCCAATTGGAGAGCTTTCTGAAGAAGCACAGGAGTCTCTTAACAAATTTTATAAAAAATATAGATTGCAGAACACATTCAAAGCATCAAGGGTAAGGCAAAATAAGGACCTCTTCAACATGTTGGCAGCATCTTCCGATCCACTTATTTTTTCCCTGCGGTATGTGAAGTCACGAATAGAGTTGCAAAATAATTATAGTTTAGAAATGGTTAGTCTTTTAGATATACCTTCTCTTACGAATTGTGATGAATATTTTACAGAAAATTGAAAAAATAAATTTAAAAAAAAAATTTTTTTTTTTTAATTTGTTGGGTAATAATTTAAAACATAAAACCCTAAAGAAAAAAAATAAAAACAATCTAAAAATGTAAAAATAATTTTTTTTAGTTACCATAAAATTGATTTTTCTACTAATTTTAACTTTGATAACCCATAAATAGGCCCCTACAAAGCGTAGCACCCTTTCCAAACGCTCATTTCATAGGCTGAACAGTTATCTAGCATATGCTGTTTAAACTGTTCAATTATCTTATTCGGTTCAAAAGATATGATTTTTGCAACGAAAAAACTCAAATGGCGCCACTGTGCGCCGTCGTTGAAAATTTTTCAATGTTAGTATATTTTGGTCGCCGTCAACGATATGTATGACTGGCGTTCTCAACATCTGCAATTTCATACCGGCTTCGAATGGAACATTAGCACATTAATAACGTAACGAAGTCGTCCCTGTTGACAGTTTTCGACATGAGTTACAAACACACTTTTTTAACAATTTTCGAGAAACGATTGAATATTTTGTTTCACATGTTTTCGATTCGAGAAGTTCTCACCATAGTAACAGAGCATGGGTACTGTGCACTGAACCACCCTTTATGATAAATTTGTAACAAAATTATCAATTATACTAAACCGATTTTGCTGGATTTTAATCCCAAACTGCTTTGGATAAACAGAAGCAATTTTATACCAACACTGTTCTCTTTTGTTGATTTTTTCAAAAGGGAGCGTGTTTTCAACAAACGGACAGACGGTCAGAAACAGATAGACGGACAAAGCTAAACCGACTTAGAATTACTCAAGGAGACAGAATATATTCACTTTATGGGGTCTGAGATGAAAAATAAAAAAGTTTCACAAGAAATTACAAACTTAGTGTACCCTTATTCAACACTAATGATGGTGGAGGGTATACAAATGAAACATTCAAAAATCTTTTATAGCAGTGTAATTCTGCATATTTTATTATATAACTTTTTTTTAAATATTTTAAGACCTTTTAACTTCACTATTAACATTATATATATATAATACTCTAAATTTCTTAATTTATTATTAATATTTGTTTCTATAACTCTATACATACTCTTTGAAAATTTCTTAATATACAAGTTGTTTAGATACTTAGAAAGGATAAACTTTCACAAACGTGTAGGGTTTTGCGTTGTTGTTGTTTTCTGGTCTTCAAAAACTTTTTTCAAAAGCAATGCGAAAGAAGAAGAAAACTGTTTGAAGTGTTGAAATATTAAACAATTTTTATAAATTAACTCTACCTGTTTAGATTTTGCTCAAATCCTTTGTGTGTACCCTAATCTCCTGAGTGTATGCCATTTGCACAAATGCACTTTGTACTTAGCTTTCGTGTTCGTATAATAAACTACAAAGTAAGAAAAGAGCGAAAAGGTTTTAAGTTTTCAACTAAACTGTAAAAAGAAGAAGGTTTTAGGTTTTTTTTTAATATTAATCAAATTCTTAAAGCTGATGGCTAAACTTAATTTTTTGAGAAAGGTAAATATTACAGACTTTAGAAACTGGTAAGTTTTTTAAGAGCAACCATCTAATGCATGCAGAAAAAGTTAACGTACACATTAGTTAAACAACATGTTAAGCCTGCAAAAGTCTAGGTGCTTAATGTGTTGGTTAACTAATGTGAACTTTAATTGTTTTTTTTTTTTGCATAAGGGGGTAAAAGTTTAAAAACACTTTATACCAAGACCAACATAGAAGAGGGTCCCAGCAAATAGCACCCAACGTTTGATTAAAATGATTTTTGAATTGATCTAATGATGTCCGGCTGGCTAACGAGCTGTTGATATAAACCTCGTCCACAAAGTATAGTTCGCGATTTGGAGATATGTGTGAAATTGGGTATATACGTTGTAATAAGGACAACGAATATTTATAGTGGTAAAAATGGGTCCATAATTTCTCATTGTCCTGAAGTGCTCTCCGCCTTTGTGCCCAAACCATTTATGGTTATTGGAACTTAAAAATATTTTTTTGCAATCTTAATCATGTTCCGAAATTTATTGGAATCGGTCCATATTCAACAATAGCTCCTATACAAATACCACTCCCGAAATAGCTTTTAATTCCCTAATTTCACGATAAATGTTGATATTGAAATCAAATTGAACGACAATTACTTCTATAAGAGTTCTTACAGCATGTTGAAATTTTGTGCCGGTAGGTCGAGAATTGACTTTAGATTTTATATAAGACCCCTTCCTAAAATCATGTTTAAACGAAAATTCTCAAAAAGATATGAGTCGATAATATTCGACATAATAAACTCTTATATGAATCTTAATCCTATACCATAGTTTTATTTTGTCTACGTTAATCTGTGGTGTAGGGTATTATATGTTCGGGCTTGACTGACTATACTTTTATTCTTGTTTTTTTTAGTTAATTAAATTTATTTATTTTTTTTTTTCATTTTGATATAAGTTAAATACGTAAGTGTTTTCCTCAAAATGTTAATTTTATTTTTAAATAATGTTTTAAATATAACTTCCACTTTTATGAAGGATATTATAAAAAAGCTATTCTCTCCTAATTTGAGTTATAGTATATTTTAATAACATTGCCATCATACTCTCATATGATGTTGTAAATAATAAAAATATAATTTATTCTTTGTATCTTCAAAGGTTGCTAAACAAATGACAAGTTTTATATGACCTTATCATTTACACTACATAAAGCAACAATAAAAAAACAACAAATATTGTACAATTATACATATTTGCACATCCGGCAACAGTAGAACGAAAAACAACATTGAAAATATGAAAAAAGAAGGGAAAAATACAGGCAACAAAATGTGTAAAAATTGTTAAAATAATATGTACCAACTCATACACAAACATTTTTTTTTTTTTTTTGGATGCAACAAAAAATATAACATATTTTGTAGTACACAGTTTCCTGGTGATTGTAATGTCTTAAATTTTTATTCCCAGATTAAGCTTTAAGAGTACCAATAATTAACTAAATTTATGTAGAACACGGCGAAAAACTAATTAACTCAATAATAAAAATGATTTTTTGAAAATTAAATTTAATTAGCTTCAGCCAGAAAAAAAATAAAATTTTTTCTTATTCAATTATTTATAATATTATTGAATTATTTATAAAAAAATTATTCAATAGTTAAAAAATTTCGTTCATTATAGTCCAATAGAATTCACATAAACTGACTTTTGTTTCAAAAAACTTGTCACCATTTTCAAATCTCCTCATAAAAATAAAATCTTGATTGCCCAACTAAGACTGATATATGGCTAATTTGCTGCAACATCGTAATAACTAAAAAATATAACTTTTACCTAAAAAGACTCTAAAGTTTTAAATTTACACAAGACATAATGGAAAAAGGAAATCTTATTGTTCTCTCAAGAGTTGTTTACAATATATTGATAAGAAATATTTTCAAAATACTTATAAGAATTATTTACTTTGCATTAATGATATTAAGTCAAAATTTGCTATATTTGACGTATGACGTTGTTGCAGCAAATAAGCGATATTTGCTTTGTGAAATCTTACATACCAAAACTCTACATTCGGGAGGACACTTGTATGGGGGCCAGGTGAAAAAAAAATAAACCGATTAATATATATGGAAAATTTAACAATTGTGATTTTTATAACAATTGTGATTTTTAATTGAGCTATTGGTTTTTCTTTATTGAAATATTTGATATTTTAATAAGGCTTAAGTTCATTAAATTATTTTTATTAAAGGAAGGAATTAACAACATGAAATGAGTTAAAATTTTTTTTTTTTAAATCTTGACTGAACACGGGATTGAACTCGGGTCGAATTTAAATATTTCGCGAATAACCACATTCCCATCATAAGAATTCTTTACGTTCTACCGTTTGCACCACTGCGGCGGCTGCCAGTCTATAGTCAAACATCAATCTTTAACCAAATGTTTTGGTAGATCGAAATTTGACTATCAATTTTAAATTTTAATTTACATGTTTTTTCCTTTCTTCTTGTTTTTTCATACTTTTTTGTCAAGACTTTGTCTTGAAAACTTAAGCACATTTGTATTTTATGTTTTTTCTTTTTGTCTTTTTTTTATAATTGACCTTTTTTTGTACAACTTTAAGGAGAAATGTAAACGTATAGAGTTTGTGCCATAGCTATTTTATAATTTTTGGGATTTTGAATTGAACTGTTGGTTTTTATTTTAAACTGAAGTTTTTGATATTTTAATAAGGCTTGAGTTCATCAAAGTTAATGCTCATTAAATTATTTTTATTGAAGGAAAGCATTTACAACATGAAATGAATTAAAATATTTTTTTTTAATTCTTTTTTAAAATATAGTTTTATAAAAATATTTGAAACAAATTTTGTCTTTCAAGATCGTTACACATCGTAATAATTAGCTCTTGAAAAATTCAACTGATAGCGGAACCAAATGACGTGATAGGCGTTGATCATACGTCCTTAATAATAATGTTGAAAATATACGAAATGCTCAGCAAAGTTTTACGGCTCTATAGAGTTGGCATCTTGATGATGGTTAGTCTAGCAGAATAAGGCCTGATTTTTGAGATGTAGGTTAAGTTTAAACTTAGTTTAACGTACTCTAAAACTCGCATTTATTCCTGCGAAATGTGACTTTTTTAATATTTCATTAAAGACCAACATTTTAAGCAAACTAAGTGTTCCGTGGTAATGGCGGCACAAATCTGTTTTCAGATTAACTAAAAACACAGCCGAAGGCGGCAGATTCCATTAGTTAAAATTTAACCTACGCAGACAAAAAGTCAGAAACTGATTTTGGCCGGAATTTTTATTATGTAAAGGGTCCCATATTATGGATCCATATAGCCTTTTCGTAACATTTGGATCTATGAACTCTTTCGCCCATCGTTTAATAAACCGAGTATAGTCCTGCCTTTATTACCTGTCATTGTTATATATGAAATGAAATTTAGTTTCGAATCAAGCAGAATTCCAAGATCGAAGAAATTATTAACCGACTCCAACTGATTACTTTCAAAATAGCTTGCAGGTATCAGACTCCTTCCATCAAAGTGAATAAGATTTACATTGCACCACGTAAGAAGAATTTAAGTCGTTTTAAAAAATTAATTGATATTTAAAGATAGTTAGGAAAAATCTGTAACTTTTGAACGGATAGAGATCATTTTGTAATTTTTCTTTTACTGGAGAGAAAACTCCTTGAACTTTTTTACAGTTTTTATCATGTTAAAATCGGTTCAGTAGTTTTTGAGATAAGTAAGGTCAAAGTTGAAGTTTTGATTTTTTTTTTTGCACTTAGTATGACAATTTTAATGATTGAGATTGAGAATTATGATATTTTTTTTATAGAAAGAAGGTTATGTTTTTAGTCTGTTTTAAGAACATTTTAATCTACATAACTGCCAAATTTCATTAGGATATCTTTATTCATGTCAGATCTACAGAATGCCAAACCTTAAACTTTCATTCATTTACACTATATAAATAAAAGTTTAATGTTTGACAATCTATAAATCGAATATTAATATCGGTATCATAATAAAGTTGGGCAGTTATGTAGACTAAATAGTTCTTAAAACAGTGGACTGAAAAACATTTGATTACGAAATATCCCAATTCCCAATCCCTGTCATACCTTCCCAATTACCTGTCGATATTGATCAGAATTTTCTAGAAAATAATGGGCATATTAGAAAACATTACTGGTCTAATTGTATAAAAATCGGTGTGTTGAATTATTAGAATTTTTTTCCTTAAATTAATTTTTAAAAATATGAACATTTTTATATATATCTGGAGAAAATATTTTTTTTATCAGCGAAAAATCCAAAATAAATGTTCATACGTATTACCTTTATAGGCATGTACATTCGCCTCGTATATAACACTTTACTTGTAAAAAATGCATAAGCACGTAATAATACCTAGGACAAATTTTTTGTATAGGTTTCTACATTATCAACTCTACAACATGTTCAACTAGTACAAGTTGCACTAGAATACCTTTTTAGATTTTTAAAGTTTATTTTCTTTTTTATTCAAATTATAATAAGGACAAAAAATATATTGTGTGCTTAAATAACAATAAATGTTAATTATATCTACTAGTCATTCGGTTAGAAAATTGCCTTCAAATATTCCATACTTGGTTCTGTATTACCTCTGTCCTGTAGCATCCCTTTTACTTCTTCTCTCTAAGTCCCGATGCTCTACTTTCCATTGCTTCGAATGCTAGAGATGAGCGAATATGACGTTGCCAACAATATATTAAACAGATCTTCATTTGTAAAATCTCGTGAAATTTTTCTGGTTTTGGGCTTCCTCTGGCAAATCTCCTAGTTTCTAAATGATGTCTAATGACATCCTCTCCATGATAAAGGATTTTTTGAATTATTTATTTATTTATTTATTTTTTTATTTATTTATTTAAACCATAATTAGTACAAATAAGACTCGAAGTCTCTTAAAGCACCTCAAACAAATGTAAATATTTAATAGAATTACATCTATAATAAACTTAAGTACTAGATAAAAAAAAAACAAAAATTTTAAATTATATAAACAAAATAATCATATGAACAAGAAAATTAATTACTTATTACTAAAAAGTTTTTTGACTGCCATTTTGAAAGACGATGCACGGGGATCGGCTTTTATATAATTGGGTAAGTTATTCCATAATTTCACAGAACTAATAAAGAACAATCTTGAGGACGATAAATAGCTATAGTTGGGTATAATCAGGTTAGAAGTGCGACCAGATCTAGAGAAGCATAGTTTTTCGAAAATATAACCAGGTTCACGCGAATATATAACCCTGTGAAGAAAAACTAAGTTACGTATATTTAGGTACGATGTCAAACTGCATCCCAGAATCTGTATTGAGTACTGAGATATTCTATCATATTTTCTTTTGTTAAACACGTATCTGGCACAATTATTGATGACTTTCTGTAATTTGTATTTTGAAGTTGCATCAAGTTCGCCAAAAACAATAGCACCGTATGTTATGATGGGAACTATGAGAGTTTTAACTAGTTTGAGTTTTATATCACTCGAAATAAATGCCGATGAATACCATAGTTTCCTAAGAACATTATACATTCTAGTAATGGAATAGCTGACATGGTCCTTACAGGTAAGTTCAGAGTTAATAACAATACCAAGATTTTTCACAACCCTAATATATTTCACAACTTCATTATGCATACAAATTTCTGGCAAGATATTTCCAGGGTATCCCCTAACATGAATGGAAAGAGCTTGCGTTTTTGATGTGTTTATTTTAAGATTGTTCTTGATGGACCATTCACAAATCTCATTAAGATCTTCATTAAGACGAAAAACTAAGTCCTCTGTAAGTCCCACAGGCCGTGAAAGATAAATTTGAGCATCATCTGCATATAAATGAATACTAGAATTTTTACAACAGTGAACGATGTCATTAATAAACATGCTAAAGAGTAAAGGGCCAAGTATTGATCCCTGTGGAACTCCAGATAACACAGGTTTAACTGTTGAGAATGACGACTTTGAACTAACTCGTTGGTAGCGATCCGTAAGATATGATCTGATAAGATTGGCAGAATAATTGCTAAAACCAAAGTACTTTTTCAGTTTAAGTAATAGCACATCATAGTTGACAGTATCAAAAGCTTTTGAAAAATCAATGAGAACTACAATAGTAAGTTCACCTTTATCAAAATATGGACGAATATCCTCCAAGACTTTTACTATGGCAGTAGCGCAACTTTTCCCCGTGCGGTAGCCAGATTGATTCTCAGATAAGAGGTTTTGGTATTGTAGGTGATTTACAATTTGGTTAGAAACCAATCTTTCAAAAGCTTTAGAAAGAGATGGTAGGATGCTAATAGGTCGATAGTCTTCGGAACCAGTAGGCTGAGTCTTTTTCGCGATTGGAATAACATTAGCAATTTTCCAATCATTAGGAAATGTTGATGATGTAACAATGTGGTTAAAAAAATGAGTAATTGCAGGGAGTATGAATGGTAAAATGAGCTTTATGAATTTTATACTTATCCCGTCATAACCAACTGCAGTGGACTTAATTGCCGAAATTGATCTGCCAACCTCCTCAGTGCTAAAAGTGCTGAAGGAAAACAGGTCACCCTCATATAAAATGTTTGGATTAACATGGTAGTTATCAGTACTATTTACGACAGATGGTTTTAGAAAGAATTGATTCATGGCCTCTGGACATATATCACATTCACTTTTCTTTTTTCTCAAACCAAGTTGCTCAAAATTTTTCCATAGCTCACTAGACGAAATATTTGTGTTCAATTTACTCCTAAAGTAATCACATTTCTTATTTTTAGTAACAACATGCACTCGATTTCTGGCTAACCTATACCTCTCCCAGTTAAACCCACACGGTCTATTCTTCCAAATGGCATATAGTCTATTCCGTAACCTTATTGCAGATTTAACTTCCTCATTAAACCAAGGCTGATTAAATTTGCTAATTTTTATTCTTTTTAAAGGAACATGTTTCTCAAAAAGCATTAATACGTTTCTAGAGATGCAGGCTAATTTGTCATTAATATTCTCATAGAACCAGCATTCATTCCAGTTTACATTAGCCGCATCAAGGCTTAAAAGTTGTGCATTGATCTGTCTATAATTGCGCGAATAGTAGTGAGTGTTTGTTTCAGTGCAGTGCAGGTCGAAATTATTAACAAGAAACAGCATGTCATGGTCTGAAATTCCGGCAAGTGAAAACTGATCAAAGTGAATAGTTAATGCGCTATTAGACGTACACATAAGGTCAAGAAGAGCTGGATTAACATTGGGCGCGAATCTGGTATAGCAAGAGTTAATTACATTCAAGCCACATCCATTCATACCATCCAACAGATGATTTGATCTTGCATTGTTGCACGACAAATCTATATTAAAGTCACCACATACAATTAGATTTTCATAATCCATTGCAATCAAATTTAACTTTTCAAAAAAGTCGTCGAGTGCATTTAGTCTATGACGATTATAGACACACACCACACAACATTTAGTGGAGTTAGAGCCCTGAAACTCAACGCCAACAAACTCAATCACATTATCTACATCAGATTTCAATACAATTTTATACTTCAACCCTTTTTTATAATAAATAGCAACTCCTCCCCCCCTTTCACCAGATCTTCTGTCATGACGAATTAAATTAAAGTTCAAAAGGTTGTGAATATCATCATCAGATTCATGATGAAACCATGTTTCAGAAACACAAAGCAGATCGATATTACAATTTGAAAGTATAAAATTCAAATAATCTATTTTAGTAGAATTAAGACTTCTCGCGTTCAAGTGGCAAATTTTAAAACCTTGATAGTTATTTCCAACTATCCCCAAAATTGTTCTTAAATTATAGTTATAGCTGTTCGAATTTAGCGTCATGAAAAAAGTTTTTTTATGACACTATGAGACAACCGTGCCCGTTTGCAAAATGACAGAGGAGATACGAAAAAATAAAAGAAAAACATAATTTTAAAACATAATTTTAAAACTAAAAATTTAAAACAGTTAATATTTATTAAGTTTTGGGAACAATCAAAGCATTGACACTCGCTGTATCAGTCACATAGATAGCCTTTTGATGATTCTCAACCCTTACATAAACCTTGCCACGAATTGAAAAAGACGATGTTAATTTACCTTCACGTTTTAACCTTGAACAGTAAAACATCAGCTCCCTATTGATATCAGTTAAACATTCGTGTAAATTATTGAAGACATATTTCTCCATGGATATTTGTTGTATATATTTATGCTGTTTCTTTGGCATAATCACCAAATTTTCTATAATCAATTTGTTCATTGCATGCAAGTATATCAATAATTGCTTTAAATCTTGATATAAGGCTTATATCAACTCTTGTTATTTCAGATGCTTTTTTGGGATCAGAAAAGAACCTTCCTGCTGTATGCCCATCATTCGTATGACCAATTTTTTTTTGGTCTATAATCAACCCACATTTGTGAGATTCATCCTGTACATGCTTCTTTTTTAAACTTCTTAAATCCTTGTTGGTGTCATTGTTTCTTATTGATCCTGTAGGTCCAAAACCAAAATGATAAATGAATATTAGTATGTGCTCCAAAATTCGTATTCTTGTATGTCGCGGTGATAATTCAAATTGATATGCATTAGTATTATCTAATGATTTTTTCTGGGACTTGGCTTGATTTGCTTGATGCGGCTTGGCATATAATGCAGCTGGATTAAGCCTTTGTGTCAGTCAAAGCCTGGCCTACTTTTCCATCTATCATCGTTAGCACTAATTGATCCATTCCTAATTCTAATCGCCGTAGTGTTACAATTTGGGCTCTTATATAACTGGTTTCATTTTTAATGGTATAAGGAGTTTCCTTTTTAAACTAAAATTTAATTGATTTTTCAAAATATTCTTTGTTTTCATCGTAGTGGTCGAAGGCTCCGCGTGTTCCAATTTCTTTATAAATCGCAATGGAAGAAATTATACCATGAACATATCGGTATCTGAAGTATTTTCACATATAGATTGCTTGAATTGTTTTGTCCAGAAGAACAATCACATTCTCTTTTGTAAAAGAGAGTTAACTTGCAGTTCCCATATTTTTTCAAATCATCTACTTTAAGTGATTGTAGTATACGCTAAGCTGTATGATTAAGTAGACCTTGAAGTTTTACCTCTGCCGAAATTTGTGTGATTTAAATATTTTTAACACAGCAGGTATAAACGGTACAGTAACACAACTTAACACTGTTTAAATACTGCTTTACTTCCAATATAAAAAATGTTGAACCCATTATAGTTAAAAGTTTGACATAAAACATAACCCACCCGATTAAAAAAGGAGAAAAATCATTAAAAAAAGTAAGCCAAAATCCGTTTTATCCCCAAAGGCAAAGGAAATAACCTAAACATTTAAGCATATTTTATGTTACTCAGGTTATGTAAGTATTTTTTAAAACTTTGAATATCCGAGGTTACCAATTTTAGAGGCCCACAAGTCACTCTCCCGATTCTCAATGGAACCGTGTTCTTTCAAATAATTTCATCCGTTCATAAGTAGCAAAATTTTTTTAAAACAAATCGTTCGTAAACCATTGTGTTATATTTCAGTCATATGAGAAGCTTAAATAAAAAAAACATAAAAAAATGTTGCGAGTAATTTCATTAAAATGAAAAAAGTGTTCAACAGATAGTTCCAAACAGTTGCACAAGTGGGGTTAAAGAAAAAACTTTCAGCATTCTGATGGTATTAAAATCTCTTTAACTTCTTTTGACCCTAACAAGTTACACTGCCCTGAAATTTGGATTTAATTAAAATATAGAACCTGGGGAAACATTTAATAACACAACAGGTATATATGATGTAATGAATCATTTCTTAAAGACTACTATCCCTATAAAATAATAAAAACAAATCGACCCAATATTGATAACAGCTTGCGAGAAATCCTAATTTAGTTCTGATCAAATTTACACAAATAAAATTTGTTAAAAAAAAATAACAACGTAAAAATTTTATTTCCAGCAGCATGCTACAGCCAATTACCAATTACCAATATTTTAATACAGATTTTTGGATACCTTAGTTCTAATAACATATTAGCCATCGAATGGCAGTAAAATTTTTTTAAATCGACGATGACAAAAAATTGGACTTTTGCCCGATGAAATTCAATTTTCAGTGCGTCGTCCGCATTCTTCAGAATATTGAGACGAATGGATCACCTCAGGGAGATGTGTTAAAAGTGAAGTTACTTCAGAGGAAAGGTAATTGACATAAAACTAGAAATGTAGTTAAATTTTATGAAAGATGTGGCTGAATCTATATCGTCCTTATACTTTATATGAATACGATCTTTCTTATTACCATGGTTCACTCGGGACAATATCTGCGATTGCCATTATTTTAACTGGAATTAAATATGCCTATTCAGGTTTTTTAAATGACCGGTTACAAAGTGTCAAAAAGGTGTCAATTAACCCCCTCCTAAGACATCACCATGTTAAAGTTACAAGTCCCCTTCACATAAAGTGCTAGAACTAGAACTGTTCCCTACCACTTTAGAGCTGTCACGTGACAAGTTTGGAATTAGTTCCCTTTCCCCTAGGGTTTCTTTAAAAAAGCGAACCTTAAAGAAAACGAATTCATTTCATAAGAACCTAATTGGCAATAGAATTAGAAGGAATTGAAATAATATTATTACAAACTATTTTCCACATTATGAAAACTTAATAGTTGTTTTAATCTTAACGGATACAGTGTTAAAATTTCATTGTGTATGCAAAACAATAATGTTGCCAAAAAACCCCACAAAAAAGTAAATATTTTTCATTTACTATGTTGTATCTTTTTTTTCCTAAAAGGGACAACAAAAAAACCTAAAAACGAACACTGCTGTTTAAGCCAAAGAAAACAATGAGAATTTATGGATCAAATACTGTAATACATAAATGCTGCTCGTACGTAACTGCTTCACCTGGATGAGATCCTAAAATAGTAGGAAAAAATATAAAATCACAAAAAAGTCGTTCGAAAAACATACACTATATTTACTTAAGGTCATCCCTAAAACGAAACGTTGCACAGTAGCGCAAAGGTTTGAAAAGTGTTAATTCATACAGGACTTCTTAATTTCTTAGCCGATTTGTAGCAAATAATTTAATATATTTTAGATTAAGGCAGTTCGGGCATCATTATTATCTGTCGGTATTATCAACTACAAGACCATAGTCTTAAATTGTACGAATGATATTTTTTTTAGGTTAGAGTAATTAATGAAGAACTCGAATTAAAAATGTACGGCCTAAAGCCTCATAAGTACAAGGAAAAGATCATCTACAACAGCCTAAGCCTGCCATACATGATGTGTTTTCACATCTGACTTATCAAATCTTCAACTCACATGTAATTCTTTATGTATGTCAAAATATTTGTGTAACATAATATTTATAATATTCGGTTATAAACGTACATCTTAGTTGCTTCTAACATAATCTATTTTTTTGTGTTTCTAACATTTGGCATACACAGAAAAAAATAAAAATTTATTTCAATTAAAAAATTTGTGACATTAATTAAAAAATTATTAAATTTTCCCTATTAAATAAAATAATAGTATCAATTAAATATTTTTTGATATTAACAACATTTTCTGCAGTAATGTTCTCGATATAAGTAAACGTTTAATTCACTTGATTACATTTTTATTTTAATTAATGGTTTAATTGAACAATTGGCGAGAATTTTTTTCTGTGTAGTTTTTTTAGACAACAAAGTTTTTCTCGGCTTCAAAAGGGCTTGCTGGCGCTACAAAAATGTTTTTTTACTCCGTAAAACAGTTCAGCAATTTTTTAAAATATTTTTTCTTTTAAATTCAAAGATACCAAGTTAGAATATAATAATGAGGACCTATTGCACTATCATACTGAGTATTGCGACATGTTAAAAGCTCAAATAAATTCAAAATGTGCAAACAACGAAACAGAACTGGGACCGAACGATGTTTTCCATACAGTTCGACATAAAATGTTGCCAGAGATTGCTGTCGTGAAATAAAATCTATTTTATTTTGGGGAAGTTTTTTCTAATGCTCTCACATATAGAAATTTTTTCTTCTAACAATGCTACCATACTTTCCATCAATTTCATATCCTTTGTAAACAAAGAAGAAAAAAAAGAAGAGAGAGAATTTGAAGTTACTGCCGACTTCTTTATTATGGGCTTTAGGGTTTGTGCCTGAATTGAGTCTTCAACCTCAATTTTGTTTCATCATCAAAACCGTGAAAACAATTTGTTAAAATGTCAAAAATACGTAAGCAAATGTGACAGTCCTATGGCTCCTACCATTGTTTGAAATTTTATAAATAAGATTTTCTATTTCATCAGAGTTGTATTTTTACAAAGACAGAAGAAATTCTGGGATGCAAAATTGAAATTTATTTTTACAAAATTTTTAATAAAAATAAAAAAAAATTGAAAATTTAAATGTTTTCTTTTTAATTTTAAATAAACCACACATAATTATATTACCAAATATTATTGGAAGCGATCAATATTTGATCATATGTAGCTCCCATAGAGAAACAAATTGGCACAAGGACCTCTCCATTCGGTGCTATTTGATGAAAAGCTTTTGACCTCTCTCTGAGGTTATTACGACTAGTTTCTGAGTCTAATTGGGGTCTCCAGGTATACGAAGGAAGCCCAACTCTGTGTGAATATCCATGAGGATTGCAACCTAATACAGTTTTTGTTATATCGTCATGTGTCCTCCGGAGCGTGCGACCATTCCAGCGCACGTTACGGCCGAGAATATCTATATGGATTTGGCTTTGGCGTGTTTGTTCCCACAGCTGCGTATAAGAAATGGTGTTGGGCTAGAACATTCTTGACATTCCTATACTCACGTTAAAATATGAAACACGTTTACTCGTTCCCGGTCTGTCAGACCGAGAACCTTTATTGGTTTAATAAAAATTTTATAAAACCCCATTTACCTTTAGAAATTTACGTTTTTAGTAATACAAGCAAAAGGTTAAGGGCAAACAACTTTTCTATTTATTATTAACAGTTTACCATTTCCGTCTTTGTAAAACGTGGTTTAATTCTAACGAGACACAATAACATCCATAATATATATTTCTGCTAAACTTGTCGGTATCGCAGACCCAAATGTATGGGCACATATGTCTTGCTGTTATGAATATTGTTACCGCTCTTAATTAAAGTTCAATGAGAATGATGAAGCTCAGATAAATCTCAACACTCTCGAGCCTCTCCGTTTAAAAAAAAAAATTAAAATTCGATAAGTCGCTCTCACATAACATATGCGTGCATATAGAAAGGTTAATATCCTTCGAAGGCAGCGATAGATAAATACCTGAGGGCAAGTTCTGGCTGTCGTGATCGAATATTTTATCAATTCAAAACCAATTTTATTGCTGTGAAACCTCAAATAAATGCTCTATAATACCAAAAAAATAATTTCGATTCATCCAGCATCGATTGAAAAATTAGAAATGAAATTACTTTCGAATCGAAAAAGTATATAAAATTAATGAATGAAAATTTAATTATTAAAAACAATTTTTATATTTTTAAAAATTTTTAATTTAAATGAAAATTTAATAGAAAAAATTTACCTATCAAATTTTATATTGACCCTTACAAAAAAAGATTTTTAGTCTATATACCAAATAAGATTAATAGATATCTATATATATATAAATATTTAATTAATTAATAGGTATCCTAAATAGCGTTAATATCTAGAATGTCATAACTTCCTTATAAATATTGGTATTGAAAAAACTTTTAACGATTATAATTTTTATAACAGCTGTCATGTCATATAAAATTTGTCTGCAAGTAGATTCAGAATTATCTATAGATCGTACGTAAACGCCCTCCGTAACTTTAAGATAAAAAAATGTCATGTAGATATTTAGATAATATTTTAAATACATTTTTAAAATAACCCTGTAAATTAAAACTCAAATGTTGACGGTTTGTTGATAAATAAAAAAATGTAGTTGGTTGTTTTTTGCAGCTTTAAATTTTGGTACCACCTTAATACAAACATTGTTTAACACACAAATAGTCGTATTTGAATGTATAAAGAAACATGTATTTATATGCAAGTTGCATGTTTAATTACTCAACAAAAATTTGAAGTTACAATCCTCATTGTTTGCTCCAGTAACAGCAGTAGTAGTTTTTGCCTTAAAAAAATGTTAATAATAATAGCAACAAAATAAAATGGAAAATAATAAAAGATGGTATTGTAAATGAAAAACGTGTGACACGGTTTAAAAAAAAATTGTTTTTCAACACTGCAACAAAGTAGCGTCTTATTTTAATATTTTATTTTCCCTTTTGAGTTTCTTTTCTGGGTAAACTTCATTTGATTACTTAAGCCCTGGCATAAGGTCCTATTTAATATAACAATGTTGTCCTTTTGGTATTATTTAATTAACTTGAAAAGGGTATAAAAATAAAAGCAGAATTTTAAAACAAATTACTTTGTTTGGTTTTATTTTTTAATATAAAATTTAAGATAAACTTACTGAATGTTGAAAAACGTTAATGGAATAATAAAAAGCTAAAACCATTTTATGGGTAGTAATTTATCGCCAGCAATTAATCACAATAATTTTAGACCATAAATTTAGATGTCATTTTTTGGGAGAAATTGCATGAGTACGTGTACCCTTGAAAAATTTTCTTTTGGCTTTGAACTTATTTTCGTTAGAAAATTAACTGCCTTAATTGTAGGTTTCCTGCTAATTTATCAAGAGATAGCCGGAAGTTTTCCCTTATAAAAATTATCAAATACAGCGAAAAATGTTATTTTACAGCATCCCGAAAAGGTTTAGGGCTGTTATTATATATGTATATATTTATATAATGTAAGCCTTTATTTCTTCACAATCTTTGCCATCGTTAATCAGCACTTATTTCCAATTGTCTGGCATCAGACGGATTTGGCTAAAAATACCGGCAATGAAATAAATCCATGCCACATTTCACGAAAAACTCTTGAAGCTAATTTTTTGTATTACAATATAATACCTGAAAAGTAAGAAAGTATAGTCGGTCAAGCCCGACCATATGATACCCTACACTTTAGTTTATAAGAACAAATTTATGTAAGTGTACCCCATTTGGGGCCCATGGGCAATCATGGACCCGCGAGCACAAAATTATCTAATTGAGGTTAAAGTTCATATAAAAGTTCTGTGTGCCAAATATTATTTAGATATCTTTATCTTAATGAAATTTGTTTACTTTTAAGTGATAAAAGGAAGGGGGTTATGTGGGGCATATGCTTAATTTTGCGACCACCAGCACAAGATAGTAGCTATCATAGAAGTCAATGTCGCCAATTTGTATGTACAAACTAACATTTATAAGGAAGTTATGGCAATAAAAGCTTTTTTCGCGAGTAGTATTTTTAGGGGAACTATGGTCATATATGGACCAATTCCACTAAAATTTGATAAGATGATTTTGATTGCAACAAAATTAGTTTGGCCCAAACTTAATTTTAATTGCAACATAATAAGATGGTTTATGAGCACAAGGACCCTCTTCTGGAAAGAAGCTTGTATGCGAGGCTATGTGAAATTGTTGATCGATTCGCCTAATTTTCAATAAGGTAGGTGCCAATTAGAGCCTTTGTGCCAAATTTGATGAAATTATCCCCAAAAGTACGGCCTGTACCTGTGCCATCCTGTCAGCCAGCTGGCAGGCTAGTTGGTAGGGAGATAGTCTATCATTATTTCGGAGTCGATCAGTATACTTAAAGGCTGGTGTAGGACTTATATTGTAAGGTGTTAAAAACATCAATAATACCCTCTCCATTATTGTGGTGTGAATATAAAAAGTGATTTTATATGAGTATGTTATTAAAACCTTTCAAAAACACAACCTATTTTATATACTATATGATAGTTTTCGTATCTAAAAGGTATAGAGTAAGTTTCGTGTGCTCATCCTTTGGACAAGTGGCGTATTTAGGAAATTTTTTACATTTTTGACTGAAGCAAAGTGTATTTCAGCTAAATAGCTTTAATGCAAAAGATACGAAAGAAATTTTAAAGAGCTATAATATCGTTTGATCGACTCAGAATCACTTTCTTATACTTAAAGTATTCATAAAGGGGGGTACACTGAACCAAAAAGTGTTCATAATATTAACGAACAACGTTTAGTAAAATAATTTTCGTTGGCTCAATGAGTTATTCGTTAATATAATGAAAAATAAAATTATTCAGATATTTCAATTTACGTACGATTCGTTGACTCAATGAACATGCATTTATTAATTATTTCGTAACCTTTTTTCTTATATTAGCGAACAGTTTTTTAAATAATTAATATCAAATCTTTTTATGAACGGTCATTCATTGTCTCAACGAATAAATTCATTGGACGAGAATTAGTAAATTTTTCGTTTGCTCAACGTAAATTTTCATTGACTCCACGTACCTTTTTGGTTCAATGTATCGGACCAATATGTTAGAGTGTTAAAAACTTCAGTACAAATGCATGAAAACCTCTCCACTATTGTGATCTGGGTACAAAAATGGATTTTATACAAGTATTTTATTATTAAGTAAATTTTCGAACTACAATTATAGTTCCACTTCCGTCGGAACGTCGACTTACTTTAAAGGGTTGAATATCTAGTTTTTAGAATTTCAACTAAAAATATTAAATGATTGTAATAAGTTATTTATTTTAATGAACTTAATGCTTCTATCTTATTAAATTTGCAATGAATATTAAAATATGTCACTGCACCCTCATATGCCAAGAAAAATTTCTAGGTGTTAAGAAAATCAAAACTTTTTATTAATTATTTTTTTTTTTCTTTATTAAAAAAAATGGAATGTATGGTTAATTAAACTGAAATGCCATTAAAACCATCAACATCAGTGTTAATAAATGTTTACAAGGTGACAACGACGAGAGAACACACACATAATTGGCGAACAAACTTTTACGTTAATGAAAATTGTTTAAAAAAAAGTACCGTTTGCTCGTCTTTAATTTTCTTTGAAATGCAAAATTTATTTTGCAGTCCTCTTTGACTATAAGATACATGCATTAACCCAGCAAACACAAATTAAAATTAAAAAAAAATAACACGTTTTTCATTTACTATTAAGTGGAGCAACAAAATTTGTATTAATTAATTAGTCAAAACAATTATCAAAGAGTTCAATTTATGGTTAATTTAACCAAAAATTCATTTAAGTCACCAAAGTCAATTTTATTAAATGTTCAAAAGCTGACAACGACAAGACAACACAGACAGATTTTTCGAACAAGCTTTAAAGTTAGTGAAAATTGTATGATAAAAAAAAGTGTAGCTTTTGTACACTTGTTTTCACTCCTTATATGTTTTAAGACTATGAGGCACTTAAATTTACCCAGCAAACACACTTTAAGCGCTTGCAAAATAAAACCTCTTGCATCTAGTATGAAATGTGACATCAATCTTTCTTCGAATATTATTAAGAAGTATAGAAAGTAATTATCAACGCTTTTTCCAACAGTTGACGCTTATAGATAAGCTTGAGTCAGTCCTAGCTTCATAGACAGCCTCTGTGTTTGTTGGGTGACAGCAAATGCCTGAACTCTCTTGGCTTTGAAAAGCAAATTGTCTTATACAGGACAACAATTTATACATTCTTGTCACAATAACTGCTGCGAAAGTTTGTTGAAATGTTTATATATATCGTCACCTAAAATAAGAAAGGGCGTAACACCAAAAATAAATTCGATAAATAGTTTTTAATTGATTTTTGTTCGTTTTATCAAACTAGATGTTTGCAAAAATTTTAGATCCGATCAAAAATGGCGACTTTATAAAAAAAATTCAAACGTCAAGTACACCTTGTTATTATTGATTTTGTAAAGATTTTGGTTCTCCTGTAAAAAAAATAAAAAGTGTTGTTCCGCCCTTTTGCATTTTAGGTGACGATATATTATTTATATAAAATTTATAATATATTAGACTTTAATAGAAATAAAAAAAAATGTTTGTGTAATTTTTTTATCCAAAGCTTCAGAGTTTCTTTAATAAAAAGTTTGCTTTAGCATGTTAAAAATATATATTTGAAAGCTTCTACAATTTTCAAATAAAACAATAACACTGAGAATTATACAATAGAAAAATATTATATTTTTCTACACAGAATAAATTGTACGTAGTTTTTTATTAATAAAAAAAAATTGTTTGAAAAGAATTTCAATTTAAATCATGTGATACTCGTATTTGAATCAATTATTTTTGAAGTTGAAGATAAAAAATATTTCAGTTGTTTTGAAATAACTTTTTAATTAAAATATTAATTAAATAACAAAAAATTTTAATTGATTTTTTTTTTTGATTTATTAAAAAAGAAAACTTCACAATTTTAAATTTTTAGTAATCAATATAATAATT
This sequence comes from Pollenia amentaria, assembly GCA_943735925.1. Lineage (NCBI taxonomy): Eukaryota > Metazoa > Arthropoda > Insecta > Diptera > Polleniidae > Pollenia > Pollenia amentaria. The sequence goes on along the minus strand of OX031009.1, from coordinate 144,010,279 downwards.
TTGGTAATAGGTGCAAAATCAACAAATTGCTTGCTTGATTCTATGAATTTTGTGATTTTTAATTTTTTCTGTGTATATATAAAAGATCTTGCTGTAGGGACTTGACATTTGATAGCGGCCATATTGAAGAAGCTCCACCTGTCGAATTGGCTGTTAATTATTTAGTATTTTTTTTGTCAAATTACTATTGACCCTAGTTTTCATCGAAAAGTCGTCTTCTGTGACGAGGTCGAATTCTGGATGGACGTCACCAAACAAAATTTTGTACGATACCCGTTTCATTATACGCTACAGGTCTATGCCAATAAGGCACAAACAACAGTGGCATTCAAAGTTAATATAACCAATCGGTCAAGATTAGCTTGATTAATGATCCAGAGTCATGGAAAATTATTTGGTTAAAAATTGCCTTCCGCCATCAATTTATATTAGTTTTGTAATTTTGATTGATCGACTTTTGAGCCCATGGTTTTGAACAGTCTGATACCAAATTAGAATCTCACTGCCGCTGACTGGCGAATACTACGGAAGCAATAAAAATAAAAAAAAAACATCGGATAATACATGCTTCATTTTCTATGCGCGGTCTCATCAGTTCCAAAGATGTAACAGCAAATATGATTAAAGTTCTGACCAAACAACGATATGGTATCAAAATCTTCCATATTACCGCACAAAGCCTTAGGAATAACATCAATAAATTAAGACTTATCTTTAAAGGTCCTGATGTTGATACATTAGCTATAGCTAAAATATGGTTTGAGTCTTCAATTACCGATAGTTTAGTATCCATAAACGGATATACAATATTTAGAGCTGATAGAAAATGTTATGTCAGTTATGCAAAGTTCGATGTAAGTCTAAATTTAACAGCGTGGCTGAGGATACAAGTCCTAAAAATATTTATTTTCTTGAGTACATATTTATTGAGTTGGCAGTATTTATAGGCCCACGTTAATAGTTATGCCGCCGTCGGCACTTTAATATTCTCAACCTAGTCAAAATGTTGGAATAACTAACTATATGTTATGACGAAATCGTAGGAGATTTTAACTTGCATCTTTACTGAACGAATCCAGACACATGACTGGTTCCTACTAATACTAGTACCACCACGCATTTTACAGCCATTTGCAATACACTAATTGACCTTTTTATTTCTTACGATTCTTTATATACGATCAATTATCGGCAACCTGTTTCTCTAAGCACGATCTTTAACTTATTACATATCGCTCATTTCGTGCAAGACCGTCACAACTGAAAATTTGGCATTTTCGAGTTAGTAATGCAGAAATGTTCTTCTCTTAAATCTCTACAAATTGATCTAAGAACGGAGAGAATTATCGAAAAAATAACGGTAATACAGATGCTTGTGACGCTATGACCTCTCGTAACAAACTTGAGCAATTAACATCTACAAGGTCACATTTCAGTTTGTGTTTGGCATTCCTCTTGTACATGTGGTTTTCTTTGTAGCAAAAAAAGAAACATTTGATTTTATAACTGTATTTTAGTGAAAAAGAAGGTGAGAAATAATAGGTTAGAATCTTAAAAAGGCTCTCCTGTAAAGTTTCAAATTTTGAGTTGTGACGGTCTTGCACGAAATGAGCGATATGCTTTCAAACTACAAATTTCAAATCACACAATTACTTACCGTGACTTCAGAAATATCAACTCTGCAGGAAAAATATCGTAGAACTTATTGAAACAACATCTTCTACATCATAACGGTTGATGAACAAATGAATTGTTTTAGAAAAAAAACTACGGTTACATTAAGAACTTATACAATTAGCCATAAGCATAAACCATGCCTTACATCACAGATCAGAAGACTTATAGCCGAACATGACTTTGCATACGCCAGATGGAAATAAAACAAAACTACTGTGGGCTAATTCTGGCAGTCGTGATCGAACACTTACTCGATTCGAAAGCAATTTTAATTCTACTTCTTCCAGTCGTTACTGAACGAATCGAAATTATTTTTTCGGCGTTGTGAAAACTCAAATAAATGAATTGCAGCACTGAAAAAATAATTTCAATTCGTTCAGTGTCGATTGCAAGAATTAGTAATAAAATTGCTTTCGAATCAAGAAAGTATTCGATCACGACTTCCAGAATTAGCCCCCTGGTATTCTTGAAACGTATCGTGCATCTAGAAAAGTGGTGATCACAACGAGAAGCAGTTAAAAAATTGTGTATAATGGTGAGTGTATTTTGTGTGCACTGAAAGAAATTTCGTGCTACAATGTTAAACAACATTTCTGTGTTACGAAAAAATTTTAAAGTATGAACGCTAGTGCATATATATATTGCATGAATAAAACTATCAGTGTATGTGTGTTTGTATTTGTGCATGTATGAATATTTGTAAGAAGGAATTTATGGAATTAAATTAATTGTTTATTTTAATTTACAAAATCAACAAGTTCTTCTATGTTAATATCCTTACCATGACGTTTTGTTTTACGAAGTGTTTCTTAATGGATATCAGGCAATTTGCTTTCATATTCATTTTTATCGCATATGTATGTCGTAAAAAACATTGAAAAATTATTTAATATTAAATTATTTAATATATAAATTTAGTTGGGCAAATAAATCCAGGCCATTTTCTGCTGGAATTGTTAATTAACAAAAGCTCTGGTCTAATGTTTTCTGAAACATGATAGTGAGTTGTTATATTGCCCACTCTATTTCCAACATATCCTTAAATCTTTTTCCAAAGTTTTTTAGTTTTGCGTTTTATATTTTTAGCATAGCCTGAATTGGAAAGTTCTGAAATATTTCGCTAGTTCTTGAATAGTTTAATAAATCATGCTTTTAAACCTGATTTCCTTAAATTTCTAACTTTATTTAAAACCGTTTTCGTGCAAAAAGGCAATTTTTTTTAATTAATTATTTAGCTGCCTAGGGCTAAATAATATGCGTAAATTTTACGCATTCGGTTTTGTTTTATTTTTTTTTCTTTCTTTTACTATTCTAGTCGGTGTCTATGACTAATAGTATTAGGTGTTTTTTAGCTGCATGAGCACTTAAAAACTAAAGACAGAAATGTTTTTGAAATCAATTTTGTTTATTAGATTCTGGTAGATAATTTCATGGCATTCCTTTTTTAAATTGCCGCCGCATAGTGTGCAAAAATAGCGGTGAAATTCTATAACTTACAGGCGGAATTTTTTAATACGATGTTTTTGTTTTTGCGTTTATTTTGGAATATTAGTTTATATATTATAGCGAAATTTAGTTATGATAATTATTAACTAATTAAGGATAATTGGGTAAAAAATAAAAAATGTTTTTTATATTGTTTTTTTTTTGGAATTTGCATATGCAATTTGTAAAAAAAATTGAGTGTTTATCGTTTTGTAAAACATAAAGCATTTTCTGAGTCCATCTTTTTGTCGAATAATTAAAAAGAAATTAAATAAAATGTTTAATAAAATTTTCTCTTATATAGTAAATAGATTCTTCTGGTGGTAAACAATTTTTTAATAGAAATCAGTTCTTTGTATCCCGGAAAAATTGCACAAGTTTTCAGATAAATGCGTTTCCGCAGTTGCACTTACTGATGTGCCGTGAGTTTTAAATCTAAAAATAGCGCGAGTGCTTCCTCTGGAGAAAATTTAATTTGGAGTGGGTATGCTTTTTAATATTCTGTTTATACGTCTAGGGCTTGCAATTACATTTCTTTCAATTAATTTAATTTTTATTTTTTGGTGATCCCACTTCAGCCAAAAAGGATTCCTTAATAAATTGAGCGGTTATATTCGCATTAGTGTCTTAGTTTTCGTCTCCGGGATCGTTCACGTCTTTCATCGATTCACATCTATTCCAATATTTTTTCAAGAATTAGGTTAAGTATGGTTAGGTCGAAAGGAGGACGAAACATCAAGATGCAACCTCATATCTGTACTAGGCCACTATCGGGTCTGTTATGCGCTCCTAAAGAAAAAACATGGGCGACTTACGTGGATAGTGCTGCCACCACCTATAGGCAGGGGTTATCGTACGACGTTAAGAAACACAGTTTCCCGGAAGTAATTCCTTAAGATTTCCAGTCAAGGTTTCTCAGGGATCCCAAACCCAACATGACATCGCTCCCGAGGTGTATGGATCGTTATTCGGCGAAGGCCTGACAGTAGCAGAGGAAGTGCATTAGCGTCTCGCTCTCCTCGCCACACGCTCTACACTTGTTAGATTCCGCCCGTCCGATTCGGTGTAGTTGTACCCGTAGTCCTAAATGACCAGTCAGGATACGCACCATCGTACTAACTTTGGATTTGCTACCGTTGAGGAGGCTTTTATCGCTCCCCTCGTCTGGATTACCCCATAAAATGTTCAGAATTAAATATTTTATATGAGTTTTTAAAAATTAATTCGTTTGTTCACCATTTATGGTTACGCTGAAGCATATTTGCCTTTATTCTACTGTATTCATTGTGCCATTTTTGATAACAAATTTCTAATTCGTAATTTATGACTTTTAAGGCTTTATTGATTAGAAAATTTAAATAAAAAATCGTCTAAAATATATGACATAACATCCGTTCGGTCTTAATTTTCAAAATAAATTCCAGCTAGTTTGCCATTGTCTTCATAAAAATTAAGGACCGAATTTGCACTTTTTAATTTTTTTTTTTTGACTTCTCTTTACGAAATTTGCTTTAAGAATCCTTTTTCAATCTAAGAAAATATTTAAAAAAATATTTAGCACATAGACTCGTTTTAGCAGCTAAACAGGTATTACTTGGAGGCCACACGATCAATTTTTGTTTTTCAATTCCTTTCAATTTGCTCTCACTCTCATTTTTTTACTAACACACTCACACTTTTTAAATTGATCACGAGATTGCTCTCAATTTTAACTATCTATTTGTTTGGCTATTTTACGTTCAATTAAACAGCTGATTAGAAGTTTAGTGCGCAAATTTTTCGTTTGTCAGTATAAATTGTTTTCTTGAATCTTACGTCACAGCTTCTAATTTATGTAAATATTGACAAACAGTATATGTAAAGGACTATCAACAAAAAGTTGATCGTGTGGCCGCAGGGTTAGAAAAGGATCATTAAAATCATTAATGTTTTTTTGAAGTTTTGAAAGAAAGGCTAACTAGTTTTGCAAATATACAGGTACGAAAAAAAGATTTATTGGTGTTTCTTTAAATTAATAAATATTTTGGAAAATGTAAATTACTAAAAGGTTATAGCTCTCTGCAATCAATTCGGTCGCTGTATCTGTATAGCGTTAAAGTGTCTTTTGGTAGTGCGAGGTATATGAGGGTATGGTCTGAAAAAGTACACGAAAAAGTGGACCGATTTACTCGCAAGTCAACAAGGTTCGATCTTGCTTTTTATTACATGTACTTTGTTTACATGATTGCATTTATACTATACAACATTTATGGTCATATAGAGTATAAACATCAGACTTAAGTCAGAAAAATTGATCAAGCTGCCCGAGAAACAAAGAACAAATTGAAATGGTACATACTCAATAAAGGAAAGACTACGTACTTTAAAATGGTGCAAGCTACCTTACTAAATATTAAGAATTCACTAATGTTCTACCCCATCAATCCTTATATTGATGTAAAATTTAACTCATTTTTAAAAATAAAATTAAAGCGATTTCAAAAGTGGTGAAAGCATATATCTCCATTTACATTAAGGCTGAGAAACCATCTTAACATTACATTACATTATTACAAAATCATTCTCTTCAGTCAGATAATAAAAAGGTGCATTTTGAATCACAATGTTTATAGGGAAAATGTTTACGTAGAGGTTCTGAGGTTCTCAGGTGTTTATTTAAATATGAGTATTTAAAATTAAAATTTGCCGGTAAAAAAACAGACTTTTGGCAGCTATTTCAAAAATAGCAACACTGTGCGCCGCGGCTACGAGTTACTTAGTGTATTCCATCTACTACTTTTTCACATAAATCCTGCCATGTTGCTTCAATGGTGGCTTGAATATTGACTGAACAGAGCCCCATAAAAAATGCAGACGCATTAAATCGCACGAACGAGCGGGCAAGTGCACAGGACCTTTTCTGGAAATAAAGTAATCCTTAAATAGATTTTGCAGTAAATCGATTGTTTAGCACGCTGTACGGCAAGTAGAAAAAAAGACTTAGGCGTTGGTCTTTAAGGCATTATAGTCCAAAAGAAGAAGAGGACGTAACTTTTATAATTTTTGTTTTTTGCATACTGAATATTTTTGATTCTTCAGTTCATTAATTTAACTGATATCAAAAATTCGCACTGCCAAATAATTTAAACTCTTTATTTTTTGTTTTTAAATTTAGACGAAAACCTGTGAATAAGTTCCTTAAGCAAAAAATAAAAGAAATCATTCCTCATATAATTTAAATGCAACATGCGGCATTTAACGAGTACTTTCATTCACAATTTTCTTCACTTTGTAAAAAAGTGTGCAGCTTTGTATGTTTAGAGCTAACAAAATTTGTGTAAAAGAAAAACTTTCATCGTTTTTGCAGTTAGCGATAAAACAGATCATTAAATGTATGAAATTGTTGAGTAACAAGAAATTTGTACTTAATATATTTTTTCAAGAGAACTTAAATTTTTAGATCTAAATATAACAGGATTAACTAGAAAATATAATTTCGGCTTTCCGGCGATTTGAATTTACTAAAAATTATGAAAGAATGGTATCAATACATTACCTTACTTATGCATATCCGGATTCAATTGTTTCCACTAACGACAAAGCCAATACTAATAAAATATTAAAACTACGGATCTAGGAAACTAAAGTCGCTTTGTACCGTTTCTTTCACATTTATGAAATTCGGTGATGATACCTACGCAAAACACATTACCGAAGTACACATGGACAGTTTTTTATAAAAAATATGTTCAAAGATGTTTTTTAATTAAATTAATTAATTCTTCTAAATTATTAATTAAAGGATTCAAAGTTAAATATTTGCATCTTACTAACATTTGCACTTCAGCAATGGAAAAATGCAACGAGATTTAGGAGCTGCAATTATACCAAAACAGAAGAACGGTTGTTATTTTTTCTCAGCTGATGGAATTTTAGGTCCAGACTTCCTCAAAAATGATGGCTTTTATATGCTTCTATGGTTCTCAAGCATTTGATCTTATAACAAATTTAAGCCAATTAATTTGCTTTATTATTTTGAGGTTAAGAATGATAATTTTAAAGTAAATATACTTAAGTTTTTTAAAGTTAAAAAAAAGAACTTATATATTAATATGAATAAATTTAAATTTCGAATTCGAAAAAATTTTGTCTGAAAATAAATTTGTGTCAAATTAACGTACTCGAAAAATTTTAATATTAATATAAAAAAAATTTTTTACAAACAAATTTACAAAAATTATATCGTCACCTAAAATGCAAAAGGGCGTAACAACACTTTTTATTTTTTTACAGGAGAAGCAAAAAACTTTACAAAATCAATAACAACAAGGTGTACTTGGTGTTTGAATTTCTTTAATAAAGTCGCAATATTTGGTGGCAGGGATCTAAAATTTTTTGTGAACATGTACTTTAATACGAACGAAAAATCTATCAAAAACTCTATTTCGATTTTCTTGTTGTTGCGCCATTTTGCATTTTAGGTGATGATATGTATTTATATTTGCGTTTGTTTAATACGAAAAAAATTGGTTATGAATTCGTATTTTAATTATTTTTTAATAAAATAATAAAATGTTAAAAAATATGCAATTTTCAATCGGACATTGTCTTTAAAGGGCAGATTTACTAAAATGTACTAGTGCTTCTCTAGTTCCAATTTCTACATATGGCCCCAAAAGAAGTACCTTATCAATATTACCTATATATTATTACGCACTTGTTAAATGACTCCACTTTCTCAGAAAATAAAATAGTACAGGAGAAACCACCTACTAGCAGTTGTAGAATACTAACATGAGTACCTGTCTTAGACCCTACTCTCAAAGTAGTGGCTTAACCACGGATGTACTCAAGCTCGGCTGCCGAAAGGCAAGCAGCATCTGCTAATAAGCAAGAGCACACATAATAATCCACTAGCACACCGAACTTTGCACAATGGGTGGGGAATTATCCCTTAACGCTGATATTTTTAATGTCCCCTTTCAGCGATTTTGAGTATAAATCACAACCACCACGTGACTTCCGAAGGAAGGTCGCCCACAACCAGACCAGGACCTAAGTCCACGAGCTACTGGGTTACGTGTTGCTCTGGTTATCAACCTTTTCAGTAAAAAAAATCTGCCAACTTTGCTTCTGCCGAATAACAGTTGTTGGCTTCGTCCTTATCGTCGAAGGGTTTAACACCAAAAGGTTTAATATCTAAGGATTAATCCCTGCATACCGCTGGGTGAACCACCTACTAACAGATGTTTACATGTACCTGCCATATGGCCTTATCTTATGATCGATCTTAACCACTGGGTGACAAATAATGCGTTTAATAACCGACCCCCGAGTGTGAGTGCAATTTGAGCGCATTATTCGGCAAGATTATACACTCGCAACTTGCTTAGGAGCTGGAGCTATCTAACCTCCGTGGCTTTTGGAAATATGCGAGCTGCACAAGTAGAGTAGCAACAGCTCCTTGGGATGATCAATCCGTCAGGCAAATTCCCCCACAAGTTATATATGAAAAATTAGACTTTGAATGGGTTTTTAGGATCTCGCTTCCACCACAACCACCACGTGATCCCATAAAGTCTCATTTCAATGGAAAAGTAAAACTCTGCGTAAAAACAATCTTCTTGAAAGATAGACAGCATTTTTTCCCGCAAGATGTATACTTTCCAAGGCCTGAAGCAATAGTCAGTCTAGTACCGTACCACCAGTGACTACTGACTCTAGTTCTCCTGAAATCTGTCAATTTTGGATTTTTGCGGAATTCCAGGTATTGAGTGGACCTGATTTCCTCGAAAGAACTGACACCAGAAGGTGAAATGTTCTTAAGAAGATCCGTGCAATCCTCGACATCGTACCTACGATGTTGTTCATTTGAAAATGTTTTTATTTGAATTTTTCTCAAAATGTCTCACAAATCCAGTAGGCAGTTAAACTATTTTTTTTTGTAAGCCGCCAAAAGAGCAAATTCTTTTCACCATTATATATTTTTGGAAAAAAAAAATCGAATGAAATCTTCAGAGAAGTCATTCATTTACTTCCCACTTTTGTTTGTAGTCCGTATGGTCTAGCTCTTATAGTAAATTGATGCTTTAGGACATTTTTCACTCCATTACCCAAGCAGCTATTTGTTGGTGTTACGTTTTTTTTATGCTGTCATAAGCAAGAGGCTACATTGAATTTACACACAAAAAGTACATCAACCTGTATTTAAAATTTAAAAAAAAATACACTGGGTTTTCTATTAAAGAAAAGAAAAAAAATTTAAAAAGCGAAAAAAATCACGAAAATAACGTTAGAGTAAAGGCACCGCTTAGAATGATGTACTAAAACTCCTTTCAGTTTTGCGAATGGTGTTGGGGATTAAGTAAAAGGCGATTAATTTTGTCAACCATAATATCCTAAAGCCCTTTAGGCTTCCAACAAAAATGTCTGGAAAGTAATTCATGTTTTTCGTTTTTATTTTTCGCCTCATGTCTGCTTTCGAAAAAAGGTAAAATTGCAATTTGGCGTTTGAAATTAAATATAATATAGATTAATATATACACATAAACGTACATAAGAATCTTTTTACACATGTGCAAAACTCTACAACAATTTACACAAGTGTGTGTATATTTTAAGTATGTATGTAATTTGTTTTTACGTATAAGTAATAAAATACTTTTAATACTTGATTGCCTTTTCCAAATTGTACCAGCATCTTGTGTAAAAGTAACCCCTCGAAATGTGTCTTTGCCATCAACCTTTAACAAAAATCCGCCATAAATAATTTTCGATAATTAATTGTGATTGATATGACACAGCGAACTCGTTGTCATAAAACATGAAAATCATTTGGAAAACACTTCGGTGAAGAAAAACTTTTTTCTTTTTTTCTTAAGTTAAATACGAGTGAGTAATAAATATATACTAAGATGCCATTAACAAGCTTTTTTTCTTTATGCCCCAAGTGTTTAATACTAATTATATTTTACGAGCTGATGTGGTAAAAATTCTTAAAATTTAATGCAACAGTTAATTTTTATCGTCAATTTGCTACGTAGATTTTTATATCAAGTGAAGTATACAGAAATGCAAATTAAAACAAAGAAAAAAATTTAGACCGGTCTAGCTTGAATATCGGAATCCCCTACAATAGCAATTTAATTTCAGCTAAGATAGTTTGCTAGCCTGTATTCCTCAGTTTGGTGAACAGGCTTCTATCTGAGCATCCAAACGTACTGTAGTTTTTTGATACGGTGCCATAATATCCTTCGTGCAGATGTGAAGTTTATACTGTGTAAGGACATTCGCCAAAGCCTCGTTGGTTAAAAATGGGAAACACCAAGTCCTGTCTGGAAATTTATACAAAAATATTTTTTTTTATGACTGTCTTTTCCAAAAAGTGCAAGACGATGTCTGTTTCCTGTATCGGCCCACAGCGGGAGATTTTGAAAATAAAATTTAACTAATTCTGGCATTTGTAAACTGCTAGTAGGATTTGAGTTAAATTTCAGGTGCCAATGAGTACTTGTATTTGAGCTTAAGTTTTGGATTCGGAATCCATTGGCCAGAGAGAGTGCCATAGGTTTCCAAAAAGGAGCGCCGGGGGCATTACAAAAATTTAAAACGACCCAGAGTTCCTAATTTTGGGCCGATTTTGAAATTATGTCCATCAATGGCATTTATTAGTCGAGTGCTAAGTAAAAATTAGCGTAGGTAGTTAAAATAATTCTTATATGGTTATGGCTTCTTGATGGAGGACTAATTTAACAATTATATGTTTGTCGGTGACAATAATATGGTTAAATTTAAACATAATATGTTTGCTATTCTCTTTGAAAATAGTTTTGTTGGAGGTGACCAAATTTAAACATATTTTTTCTCTGGGTGCGGTTTAAAATTTTTTTAGATATATCCCAGTAAAAAAAAATTTGTGTTTTTTGAAGCACTTAATAGAAAAGGCGCATAACCGAGCGCTTTAGTAAGAGAGCTCTTATACAGCAGTAAATTATAACGAATAAAATATAAAAAAAGCTGCTATTATAGTGCTGACAACGAAGAAGGGGCGAAAAAAAAATAAATATGAGGGATTTCATGTCGATGTCTTCCGATTTGCACCAAGGTTAATCTTATTGGATAGTAGTTTAGACACAAATTTTCAACAAGATCGGTCAAAAAGTTTCTGAGTTAGAGGGGTCAAAATTTGAAATTTTGGCCAAACCGGTGTTCTTTCTTATCCATGTAACTTATTATCTATTGGTGTTAGCAAAATTTGTCCCAAACAAATAAGATAGCTATTTCTTCAAGCTTTCGAAAAAAAAATTTTTTGTATTTTTTTATATTTAAAATTTATTTTTTTTTTTTTTTTTTTTGAAAACGGTATTTTTTTTTTTTTTTTTTTTTGCTCAAAAGAAAGTTTGTGTATTTTCCTTTTAGGTAGTTTTGGTCGCTTAGTGGGATGCGAGTGGGATATGTATAAAAAAAAATAATTTCTAACTCAAGACGAGGGTTTTTCAATTTTTAGCAGATGCACTATTTTGAATTTTTTCATTCCCTCGATACTGTAATACCCACAATATGTTAATCCCAGGAATAAAATCACTTTTTCTATAGAGATGTTGACAAATTAAATTTTTTTTATTTATTTGTAATAATAATTAAATTAATAATAAAATAATAACCTTGGTGCGAATTTCATCCAAATCGGAAGGCATCGATTTCAAAAGTTGGGTCACTTGACATGAAATCCCCAATATATATTATGGTTTTCGAAAATGCTTGAAAAAGGCATTTAAGCCAGTAAAAGCAAAACATTAATGAATATGTTGATATAGTAAGCCCTTAAAAAAGCACTTTAGGAGTGCTTTATTTAGATCTTTTATTATGTTAAAAGAAGCGCTTATTGTCAGTAGAAAATAGTCCTCCAAACCGGGAACACCCCATACAAAAATCAGGCATCCCATCAGCAGGTTCGAAGCGATTTGAGGTATAAATTCATACACAAAACCTGCTCCTTTTGGAGCACACTTTTTACTGGGATCATATCCAAGGTAAAATTGTACGCTTAAAACGACGGCGATGTCATTGAAACTTTGGCGCCTCGAAAATGATTTTTTTGATATGTCGTAGTGGAACTTTTTTTTCCTCATGCCAAAAGCTATAGAAAACTCGATGGCACAATGTCGAACAATGTTTGTCCTGACAAATCGGCCCACCGAAACTTAATTTGTCTTCCTTTTATATTAGAACATTTCAAATTTACTGACATTTTTTCATTTCAATATAAAATTTTTCTATGTCAATACGGTCGGACGTATTTCTATTTCATACCGGTTTATAAAATATATGCCACCAGAGCACAGTGCGAAATTTTTGAAAATTAGCGCACTTTATTCAATTTTTGAAATACATAAAATGTATAAGATTATTTATTATTTCGGTAGCTTAATATCCAATCTCAAAAACCTCAAACTCAGTTTGGGGATTAACCCTGCGAAGCAACTGCAAAATGATCCGAAAATTGCATTACTTATTTTATCATACTTTTTGCCTAAAAAATATTTTCGATTTGTTTAATTTAATAGAGTGGTACATAAATACGGCAAGGTAGTAAGTAGGCCATGATTTTTCTTCATTTATTTTCCTTTTTATTTATAACTTAAATTGTAAGTAACTTATTTTGTAAGTTATAAATAAAAAGGAAAAAATAAACAAGAGTTTTTAACAAAGCCGTTTAAAAATCAAACGTAAAAATGCACGATTTTTTTTCCGTCAAAATACGTATGCCGACTAGTGTAATTCTTAACTAAAGTTACTTTCGTAATAATGTATTCAAACTAGTTTTTAGACGATATTTGCTTTCGGTGTTGACCAGTATAATTATTTACTCACTTTTGTAATTGGAAAGTTTTATGCTTAAGTTGTTGCAGTATACCCAGAACTTAAATTAACTTGTTTATATCCTTAATAGTTAAAACAAGGCCATTATCTAACATTTACTAAATTAAAGTCCTTAATCTTTTTAAACAAAACAAACCGACTTCAATCTCACTTAAAGAAAAACGTAAAACCAGCAAAAAAAATATAAAGAAATAAATTTGAAATTTTTCATAAAAAAACGCCTAAAAAATGAATCTACGTTTAAATATATATTTGTTTAGTATTTTTTTAACGTTTCAGGGTTATGTTTATCAAGTCTTTTGTTAGGGGGTGTGAATATATTTTTGTGTTGGTGGCAGCTTTTAATTTATGACAAACATTTCCGTTTCCGTCGTTTTACCACCAACCATTTTCCTTTTGCAATATTTTTATTGTGTTCTTGTTTTCTTTTTGTTGTTGGTAGTCATTTAATGAAAGTGTTTTCAGTTTTTTTTAATTTCTGCCAGTCTGGACACTAATGCACCGTGGGGTGAAATTAAACATAAATAAAACTTATAAACTGCCATATAGATTTGCAGGAAAATTGCTGTGATTTAAAGATAAGAACCATGTTTTATAGAACTGGATTATTTTACATTCGGCATCCCCGGATATGGAAAATCTTTTAGGACTTATTGCTTTAGAAATGACCACCTGGGAAGACATATTTTATAGAAAACTTTCTTTCTTGTGTTGCGTTTACGTACAGAAGCAATTTATTCATAAGAGGAAGTCAGTGCTTAATGCAAATATTCTTGCAAAAATGCAAATTAAAAATGTGGTATCTCTTTTATGAAATTAAATGGAAAATTTGTTCATTCACTTGTAGATTTTGCATAAGTCGTAGGTCTTTTACATATGCATTAAACATTTTCTTTTTTGTAGTCGGGGTTTTTATTTCTTTAATTATTTCTTTTAATTATACTCATAAATATATAAGTAAAGTAAGACTTTTTATTTTGCAATCACTTTTTTTTACTTTGAGCCAACACTCAGGGGATGTCCCATACTAATGCAACGCATTGTGTTGGTATTAGGAAAATAGGTCATGAGGAAAAGGAGAGAGGGAGTAATGTCTGTGGGCATTTAGTTTGAACTGTTTCAAATTGTATCCACATGTCGGCAGTCTCTTCCACATACGGCTACCTCGAACGAGAAATACAATTTCTCTTTAATGCGTTGTTATCGGATGCTATCCGGTGGAAAGGCGAGTACTACAGGCAAGCACCTGCGTCTCAGGGATGAGTTCGTCTATTTCCGCTGAACACTTACCGTGGTAATAGAGATAGAACAATGAGACACAACCCATATTCCGACGATGCTCCAATGAGGCAATAGAGCAAGATACCTTACTGTCATTGATGAGCTTCCACGCACTGCTTTGTTTCCGATCCAGAAGCTTCAAGAGAGATATTGAAGTACCTGCCCAGATATGGTATAAATGCTGGTTCCAACGAACATACCACTGAACATACCAGAACATCAATAGTAGCTAAATCCTCAATAGCTATACCTCCCATGGATAAAAATGACATACAAAATTGGGTCTTACGAGCATTGAGTGTGTTGTTCTTATTCCACCTCATAGCGTCAAACTCAGTAAGGCTTGCTCTATGATTAAAGGAAAATGAATGACAAATGCTGCCGTCATCCTCAGTAAAAGCGTGTCCGTGTCATAATTATTTTACTCAATTGGTAATCGATGCTTTTGGATGTCAAAGGAAATGAAAGAATAAAATTTTTCTACCCCAAAAATGATAACTTACGATTCGATTTTTTAAAAATTTTAAAAAATATCAGCTAAAAATATTTTCCCATTAGTTAAATCACTATTTATGTACTAATTAAATATAACAGCATATACAATTACAAATTATATTTTTACTTAATTAAACGAGCAATAGTAACGTAACGTATCCTAAGCTCGTTTATTTTAACAGATCAGAGTCTTAAGCGGAAATCAACACCGCAACTTCGCACTGATAGACTAGAGCCCTATTAACTAGCCTTTCGGGACGGCCACAACCACGAATAATTTAATCAAGCCTTTTATGGTGAGGTAAAGAGGTTTTACACCCATGCTAAAAATTTTTAAACAAAAGCCAGAATGTTCAGAATTTCTATAAGACTCTTATATCTACTTTACACATATTCCAGCCGTTACAAGCGATCTCAATTTGAATTTGATTATTCTTGAGTGCATTTGTCATTTTGGTTTCGAAGAGAACGGATGATTAGTCTTAAGCTTCCTAGACTGGATAACAAGTTTACCGTGTATATATGTTCTCACATTGTAATTCGGACATGCTAAAGACCGTTACTCAAATTTGCTCCTACTTTATATGAGGCGGTCCCAGGGAGCAAAAGGAGGAATCCGCCGCAACAATGGGATCAGCATGCTGATCAATGAATCGACTTGGAATGGCTTACTAAGGAAAGTGGTAATGCCTTACCATATGCTTGTCATATAAGAAAACAAACTAAAAGCCTTACTTATGGTCGTTTAGGCCATTTTGCTTATACGTTCCTTCCCTCTCTTTTACTTCTGATTAAACACGTCCTGTCACACAGTGCAACAAATAGAAAGGGTCAAAGATCTGCGGAGGTTCTGCTAACCGGAATAAGTTATATCGGTATAAAAAAATTATATGTGTTAAGTTTAACGCCGACTACAACATAGTCCATAATGGAAGCGTTATTTTTCCTTGAGTGGGGTCCAGGAAAAAATAGTTTTGGTTTATTTTGCTCCAAACTAAACGTATGCAAAAACTATTAGTTTTTTCCCAGTCTTCATGCAGTATACGATAAATTTGACTGAGTTTGCTAAATAGCTTGCGAAAAAAATTATGAAGAACTGATTTTTCAGGGTCCAAGGCCCAGTGTAATACCTGACTATTTATACGAAAAAAAATATGAAGAACTGATTTTTTAGGGTCCAAGGCACAGTGTAATATCTGACTATTTCTTTTAAATACAAATATACATATATTTTTTGATACATTTCAACTTCCAAAAATAGAGGAAAATTAATCTATCTTTTCTTGATTTTTGGATCACGAAAATATAAAAAGTGTGAAAAACTATAAACCCTACTTGGTACCCATAAACAGTACCGTTATGTTGATATTCCGAGTTTTTTTGCACTAGTTGTTTTGTAACAATGAAAGCTACAATGGGGTCTTTTGAAATAAAGAGAAACAGAAAAACCAAAACTTTGATATACATTTCATATTAACATATCGCTTCGTTATTGCTCCGGAGTCATATCTCATTCCACTCGTATTCTTTTGACTATAGACCAAGCATGTCAGATGCTGGTGGTGTGAGGCAAAACATGAATGATACACTGGGTCGAGACCTTGATATAATCTCGGAATGGGGCCGTCCGAATAGAGTCGATTTCAGTGCCTGAAGGACCCAGTGTTGCATGCTTACGCATAAACGCGCGACGGATCAAGGTGCTTATTCTGTATAAGTATATGGGTGGTAGAAATATTGAGGAAAAAAAATCTTTGATGTTCTGGGCATTAAAATACAATGTGATGTCCGATAGACAAAAAATATATTCAAGGTGTAGAAAGACGCATTCAAGTGCCTCCGTTTTTTAAGACGGCGTAAGAGCTACTCCACCTTATCTCCTTACTATTTATACCACCTATATCCGATCGCGAATGGATTACAACTCTAGAGTGTAGGCAGGTGATTTAAAGTATATTTTGGAGCTTCTCTACTGCGTTCTCTAAACGGCGAACGTTCTCATTGGCGACAGCACCTAATGCTATGAGCACCGTCGAAATGTGGGTTGTATTTTGCTGTTTTATCGTTACTTCAATGGAATGTGTACTGATGACATTAGGGACCTGGTTCCCGAAACTCATACGTTTGTTTGTAATACGCATTTTTTTCCTTAGAGGCCATTCTTATATTGTCGATTAGCTGGTGGATCGAACAGCGTATAACAGGGAATATTCGTCCTTTGGCCGGACTGATCGTATGTGAAATGACCTTACTGCGGAAGACTTCCCTCTCACTTTCAACATTAAAAAGTTCAAATCGAATGTCAGCAAGCATCTCCCATAAAAATTCAATATAAAAGTAGGGGTCATTCCCTTCACTACCGAAAAAAAAAATTTAACTGATAATTTTTAAATCTTAAGATGGCATGATGGAGCACTTTTGCCTTAGTAACTTCAAATTTTAGTTTTTTTTACGTTACAAAACGACTTAGAAGATCTATATTAAATAACATTTTTAACAAAAACTACGCCACTGTGCAACCCACCACTTTAATATAATGTTGCAGCTTTTTAATTTCACTCTCAGTTTGTATTTATTTATCTTCTTTCCATTATTTTGTTTTAATTTGAAGTGTAACCATTGTCGAAAATTTACATTTTATACATATATCGCACTTGTTCAGCAATACTGTATTAAGTCAAAACTTTAATATTTTCAATAGAAACAAAACTTTTTTAAATTTAATATTAAAGGCATATGAAGAAGAATTTGGAAACCAACCATTTCGTTACCAAAAAGCAGACAAACTAGAACGATATTTTTACAGGGGTTAGATATGATCTGTCGATTTTTTCAAAAAGTAAAAAAAAATAAAAAATAAAAATTTTGAATAACACTACTGTTGAATAACTGCGATATGCTTGTTTATACATATCATCACCTAAAATGTAAAAGGCGTAACAACACTTCTTGTTTTTTTTAGTAACCCTGCAGGAAATTTGTGCCAATTGCTCCTAAAGCACTTATTCCGTCCTGTGAACACAATATTACAATGAAGAGGAAGGAATTATGATAATTGAATATAATACATATAACTTATCTAGAAATCTCACTTATAGAGGAAAGGTTAAACATGTAACAGGATTTTGTGCGAGTTGTGGCTGATTCTCTCTGGGTCTAATACTTTAAATGAAGGGGATCTATCATATTAACATGGTTCACTCGGGACAATATCTGCGATTGACATTATTACAATCGAAATTAAATGTGACCATTTAGGTTATTTCAATAACCTGTTACAAAGTGTCAAAAAGGTGCCAATTAACTCCCTTCTAGGACATCACCATGCTAAAGTGACTAGTCCATTTCATATAAAGTTTTGAAACTAGAACTGATCCCTACCACTTTAGGACTATCACGTGGTAAGTTTGGTGTTAGTTTCCTTTTCCCTAGGGAAAATCGCAATTTTTGACCGCAGGGATATACAATTTGCTGTGGACATGTAGTTTAATAAAACGAACAAAAATTAATCAAAAAATTTAATTTCGAATTTTTTTTTGTTGTTACGCCCTTTTGCATTTTATGTAGATATTTTGTTTGCTTCGCCATTGGTTAAGTTTATTGCTGTCGTTCTTGGCCGCTCAAATAAAATATCGAAACAATTTACGAAATAAAAATGAAAAAGTAAATGGAAAAATATTTTTTTAAGGATAACAAGAAATGTTTTATAATTTGTTAATTAAATGTGTCACAAGTAATAAATATTATGAATTCTACTCGTATGTGTGTCCATTACAAAACTCTTCGTATACAGTTTTCTACAACCCCCAGTCTTAATTGTTCTTTATTTGGTTTTTATTGTACATTTTTTTGTCCAATTTTGTTCCATTGCTTGCTTTCTTGACCGTTGTCTGCTCCTACGGCTGTTCCTGTTGCTGTTTCTGTTTATTTTGTTAGAGAAATTAACTAATTAGATTTTATATAATATTTGCCTAACATCATGTTATAAAATAGCAGGGGAGAAAAAAACCAAAGAAAATCATTTAGTAAATTAATTTGACCTTTTTTTGTTCCTTAAATAAACATGTGCTTCTAATAGATTGTTTTCGGGTCTTTTAAGATTTAGTATCGGTTAAAGGAAAACTGCTGTGAATTTTGTTTTTTTTTTTTTTTTTTTGTTTGCCCAATTTGTTCAAATAAGTTTAATGATTGGAAAGTTAATAAAGTTATTTTTTCAAAATAACACACTAATTTTGTACTTTAAAAATTTATTTTATTGAATGGAAAACGAAAAATTAGGAAGTAAATATTATCATTAATAAAAAAAGATGAACAATTAAATGCTGGGGAGAGCAGGCTTGTCTTTGTTTAAAAACCCATATTTTTAGGGAATAACACTCAGTAGGATATTTTGAAAGAAGCAGATAGAAATCTGCTGTTTATTGATGTATAATCCGATTAAGCATAATTTTACATATATCTGTTAGAAATCTAGCAGTTGGAGACTTCTACACAAAAACGTTGACTAAAAGTTCTTCTTTTATAAAGAGAACGTTCAAAACTTTGTATTGTGTCTTAAAAAAATATTAAAAAAGTTTCACACAAACTGACAGACTAAGTAGAACCATTCTACAATTACATGAAAAGGGTATAAAGATGACCGGGAAATAGGTCATTTCTATAGCCTTCACAAGTAGTCGTTAAAAGGTAATACTATGGCCATATTTACATTATGCCATTCACGCCGCCTCTTTTGCATGTAACATTTTGTTTGTGAGTATGAGGTGAGGGAAAGAAAGCCGGGTTGAAATAGTTGCTCGACGATACACAGTATTCTGTCCCCATATAGTGAATCGGTAATACAAGAGTTCTTACCGCAGAACGATAAAATTAAGTATACTGATACTTAATGTCTAAGGTATGAAAAATTTGTAGTTTGAGAAAAATTGCAGCAAGGATATGCCATACATCCTGAATTAAAAAATTTGATTTTTAGCCACACATTTTTTAAGAATGTAGTAAAAACTAGTATCTGTTTGTAAAATTTCACATTCTAATGTTGTTGCATTTGGTGCACGGACATGCCAACCTCTCATAAATCCTTTTTTTAAAAAACTGTGTTTAAGTGCATTTGGGATTAAAGGGTGATTCTAAAATATTGCGTTATAGATCTGAGTAATTTTGGTTTTTTTGGTGCATATATTTCTATAAAAATGCCAAAATAAGATGATGGTTATTTAAGTTAAATTCTATTGCTTTTTTTTCTTATTATAGAATTTTTAGCTTTTATCCGATTTCAGCTCAATATGGCTTAGAATTTTTGTTATCAAATGGGCCATACAATAGAATTATGAAACTATTGATTTTGTTATTTACTGTGGTACAAAACATCTTCCGAATTGACAATAATTAGTGATAAACAATAAAATATTCATACAATCTTAGCTTGGATCCACTACAACTCAGGTAGTTTTTATCCATTAGCCACTATTCGACGCGTAATTTATACCCTTTAAAACGTGATAGAAATAATTTTAATTGAACCAGTATTAAACTCTGGATGACTGCTGAAACAGAAGTTCAAATCGAGAAACACAAATTTACCGTTATGTGGTATATTTAAACGAAGTTTATATTTGCAACAAATAAACAAACATCTTCATATTTTATAAGACATAATGTAAAAAACTTTTTCATCGCAGTCCTGTGTAATTAATCGGTTTTCTGAGAGTGTAAAAAATACCAAATTTTCATTTTCCGGCAGAAAATCTTCAAAGCGTTGAATCTAAATCAAAAACAAAAAGTCACTCATTATTTATTTAAATATATTTTAAGTATCGTCAAACTTTTTAAAATAATAAGGTCGCCCAAAAAAAATATTAATGGCTTTAAATTGTTTTTCCTTGTTTTTAAAAAAAAATTCTTAGTACATAAAAATTTAGTTAATTTTTTATAGTAAGGAAAAAAATTATAAATTAATATTTTCCAATTCTGGCTGTTCCACAAACTTACCTCTTTATAATTTTTTGGTAACTTAGAAAATATGACGCATACAATAAATGCAATTTTTATATTTCCGGCAGAAAATTCTAGGACTTCTTTGCAGATCCTGTTAAAAAATTCCAAAAAGTACTAAAATCTTAAATAAAAATTTAGGTAATCTGAAAAAAATAGTTAATTATACTCTACCAAACTTTTGCAATTTCGGGGAGTTCCATTAAAAGAATCTCAAAGGTTGCGATAATTCGAAAATGTTTCTCAGTAATATAATTTACCTACAATAATTTCCCTTTTTTGTGCTTTTAGTGGTTAACAAGACTACTTAGTTTAAAAAGAATATATTAAACTATGAATTTTTGGCATTTTTTTTTAGTAAAACAGGCAAAAGTCGTTTTATATACAACAGTTTAGTTCAAAAATTGTTTGACCCCTGGTGCCCTCCACTATAAATAAAAGTCAAAATGATAAATTCTACTTACAAATCTAATATATATATTATATAAACCTTCTAAGCACTTGTTTAATCTTTAGTTTTGCCTATGGGATAGGCATTTTATTCGTTTTTGGTTTGTTTCATTTTCGCTTGGAAATGTGATGTTATTCTAAATGTTGCCAACTGTTGCGCTGTACAAAACGTATTCAAAAAAATATTGTAAATATAACAGCCATACCTAAATAAGATCGGCACGCGTTTTCTAGCTGTGAAAAATCCTTATGCCTATATAATTAGTATGAATCATCGCTAAATAGCGCGGCGTCAACGCTTTGCAATTGGAAAATCCGATTTTGACAGCGCGCTCAAATAAGCAGGCTTGCTATAGTTGTGATTTTGACGACCCTGTTTTTATCATTTGATAATAAGTAATGGCTAATTAGCTATTTTTAGGCCAAACTAGCGGTTTTAATTCTATTTCTTGTTTCTTTTGTGAGGGGTTTAGTAAGCACGAGAGTTAGCACTACTGTTTGTGATACAACGCTTGACGCTTTTGTTTAGGTATGACATATCAGCGTAAAAGCTACGCGTTAGAAAACGGTCCGCCTTCCGCCCTTGTTAAGGTACGGCTGTAAGGTTTTAAAAACAAGCTAAAGGGAAGTTCAGATGTATTTTATTTTTTATTTGTATTTTTTATAATTAATTTTAAGATTCTTGTAATTGAATCGCATTCTGAGATAATCAATGAAAATAGTGTAGTTAATAAATGCAAGTTTTATGTTCTTAGCTCGTAGAGGCGAGAACTGGCCTTAATTTTAAGTTGTCTAAGATGACACTTTTCTCACTGGTTTCTGGAACATGAAGTAAATGTCAGTAGTTCCCTTTCTGCACTTAGGGATGCAATTAATGTGGTACTTCTTTAATTTGTATATTCAACGATATCCTTTTTAAAATTACATATTCTTAAAAGATTAAATATCTCTTAACAAATCGTAACTTTTCGAGAAAGTCGCTTTCTAAAAAATACTAAATTTTTTAAAGGTTCCTTTTTAAAAAAAGAACGTTGTTTAAGAGGTGCGTTTTTTAATTGTAACTAAATATTAATTAAAGAGATTATTTTAAATGTTTTATATAAATAATTTGATATACATTCATACTAGTGGTGCCAGCGGCTGTGCCCGACCAGAGTCAATTGATTAAACATAAAAGTATATCGAGCTATTTTATTGAGTTTGGTCAAATTAATATTTACATGACTAGAAGAAAAGATATAAAAGTAAAAAAATAAAACTTTCGGATGGTCATAATTTTTCTTAATTTTTCATAGATCTAAAGCCGGAACAAATTGTAAAACTGTGAGGTCAGTTTTTATTAAGGTTGGTTAATAATTTATGGATCCCACAAAAAGCTTATAAAAGGTATTAAAGATTCGGCACTACTGAATATATCACTATCACTTGAATATTCTCAGGATAATGTCTTTTTATTCCCGAAATCTTTTTGCAAAAAATATACCTTCAACATGAATAATAATTTTGAATTATAATTGCTTGTTTTAGTGAACAAATTATATTGAGATTTAAATGAAAAACGTATGTTGGAGCTTCTAGACTGCGTGCAGGAGAGGGCGAAGATTCTCATTGGTCACAGAAGGTTATTCAATTCTATTGACTTCCTTGAGCACAGTCATAATGTGGGCAGTATTTCCCTGTTCTGGCGTTACTGCAATACGATGTGTTCTGATTAAACCAGGAATCTGGTTCCCGAACTCGTCGTTTGTTCGTAATTCACGTTTTTCCTCAAGAGCTCATCCTTTTTTTGTCAATTGGCCAGTGCCTTGTACAACGCGTTACAGAATAAATCCGTTTCAATATAATCTATTATACCAAAAATAAAAATATTATTCAAAATGGCCACCATTTGCCATCCAGCATGACCCAAATCTAACATGCTATTCGTATATGGCAGTACACACTACATTCATAGAAATATTAACCACTATCCGGATAAGGGCACGTTTTAGAGATTTTAAACTTGTATTGAATACAGTGAATAAAGCCCAATAATCTCGAGACGTAGCAGATATCGCTCCAAGAGTTCGAAAGGGACACTATCTCGCTTCAATGATCGCATCGTGAGGAGTCGCATATATTGAAGTTACAAAACTCCATTTTGGCGAAAACGGAGTAAATACCTCTACAGCGGTATACCAATCTGACGCTTTGGAGAAAGTATTTAAGCCGTTAAAAAATTCTTTGTTTGAAAACCAATACTGGACCTTTGAAAAGAACTGACGGCCAGCACATAAGGCATTGGCGCTCTGGCAGCTCTAATCAGAATTCCTATGAAAAACTGTTGTCGGTGAAAGAGACCTTGGTCTGCACTAAACATCATCCAAGTTTGGATTTTATGCGTGCCCTTATCCAAGCACTGGATAATTTTCGTATGAATGAAGTGCGTACTGCGATAGACGAGTGTACTTTAAGTTTTGCTGGAAGGCCAATGTTAGCCATTTTGAATAATATATTCCTTAATATATAACAAATTTGTTCAAGCTCGAAAGTAATCGTGGCGGTAAGGTAGAATGTAG
This sequence comes from Pollenia amentaria, assembly GCA_943735925.1. Lineage (NCBI taxonomy): Eukaryota > Metazoa > Arthropoda > Insecta > Diptera > Polleniidae > Pollenia > Pollenia amentaria. Next base: position 143,986,478 of record OX031009.1, on the reverse strand, counting down.
CAAAAAAACCTGAACAACATTCTAAAATAGAACTTACTTAATTTTAAAATTATTTAATGATCTTGAAAACTAAAAAGTGTACTTTTAATGAAATAAAAGTAGCACTTGGAAGGTGTTCTTCTTAAATTATAAGCCGAAAAATCTAATAAGTAAAGATTTTCCACACTTTTCATGCTATAATTCGTATTCGGAGTTCTGCGTAGAAAAATTAGCAACTTAATACACAATATTAGACAAGCAGAAGTATATTCGACTGGGTTTAATCTTTTACACCCTTGACCATAGAATTGAAAGGCCATGAAACATGAAACGCTGCTTACTCCCCTCCCCCGTCAATGTATTCGCAGGATCTTGCGAATATTTTGGCCGTTGAAAATAAACAATAACAGGCTATAGAAGCAATTTAGTCAACAGTATATAGCCACAGAAATAAAAAGACGTTAATTGCGGTGGATTGAGCACAATTTGAGAAGGTCATGGAACGAAATAACACGAATTGTTATAGAGTGCACCCCGCAGGGCAGCAGAAAAGGCGGACGCCCAGCTCATACGCGGAAAAGGCAAATCGATGTTGAAATTGATGCAATGGGTAAAAGCAACACAGGATTATGCTCAACCAATTTATTGAGGCCCTATACACGCAGAGAAAAAATATGTTTAGATATGGTCACCTCCAACAAAACTATTTTTAGACAAAATTTTAAACATATTATGTTTAAATTTAACCATATTATTGTCACCGACAAACATATAATTGTTAAATTAGTCCTCCATCAAGAAGCCACAACCATATTATGGTTGCCTCTAAATATGTTATGATTAAATATGACAATAATTTGTTATTAAATTAACAATAGTATTTTCCTCTTTTCTAAGAGCAATATGCTTTGGTTGAAAATCAGCCATGTTATTATAAATGTTAAACATATTTTAGTTATTACTAACCAAAAGATGTTCGGAGGCAACCATAATATGGTTGTGCCTTCTTGATGGAGGACTAATTTAATAATAATAAGTTTGTCGGTGACAATAGTATGGTTAAATTTAAACATAATATGTTTGCAATTATCTTTATAAATAGTTTTGTTGGAGGTGACCAAATGTAAACATATTTTTTCTCTGGGTGTACTCTTTATAGGATCGAAGGGAACAAGTATAGAGCACCGTGAGGTTGGGTCTACATGGCTAATGTATAAAAGGAAAAATTTCTTAATTAAAAGTATCGAAATTAAATACTATAATCCAAAATTGTTATTTAAAATGAATATAATTTCTAACAACCCAAATGTTGCTGTATACACAATATTAATTTTAATTTAATTGCATGTTAATCATACGTCACGTTGCCACAGTTAGTTTTTTTCTGGTTAAGCATTTTTCTGTTTAAATTTTTTTAATTTTATATTTGCACTTAATAAAAAGAAACAATAATATTAACAAATAAATCCGCTTTAAAAGAAATGATGTCAACTTGCATTCGCTTAAAACCTGACTTGGCATTTTCCATGACAATTTCATTTTCACATTAACTTGTCGTATGATGTAGAATGTTTGATAACAAATAACTGCAAAAAGGGAATGTGAAAAACGGTAGCAGGAATAAAAAAATTGCAAAAAAATAAACAACCGAAAACATTTTTTAATGTTGTGCATACTCGTAAAATGCAGCATTTTAATTTTTAGAAAATATAATTCATATTTTATAAGGCAAACAAAGAAAAACAGCAAAATTATAATACTACATAACAACAAAAACGCCTATTTTACAGCATAAAACATGACATAAAAGATGTAAAATTTACAGAGATACAAATACACTTAAACACTTACACACACACGCATATGTTTATACAAACAAACAAATAATAAAAATGGTAAAAATTAAAAATCAAAAACTGTTGCCAACTAAATGTTGCAAGTACGCCCTCTCATAATAAATACAAAAAAACTGTCTTCTAGAATGATATTAAATATACATACACTTACAAAAACACTTACCAGTAACAATGACATACACTTAACACTAGTGCATAAGACACCCCATACCCCAGCACACACATGCTAACTCATACACAGTAGTTATTTAGTTATTTAATATGATACAATAGATTGATGTTGGTGATGCCGTTTATTCTGCAAATACAGTCGCCAACCACAATTTACTGCATTTCAAGCTGGGAGTTACCGGAGTTGAAATACAGAAGTCAAGGCAGCATTAGGAGCAGCAGCAGCTGCATCGTAATAAAATGAAGACAAAAAAAAAGGAACTTAAGCATCTTAAGTGGAAGTATCATTTTCTGACTAGTTGTAATGCATTATATTGGTATTAAACTTGTTTCATTTTGCTTTACCAAAGCTAATCTGCTTGATAATTTTCTAAATATTTTGTTTGTGTCCTCTTCACTAGCTCATTTTATGTACACTACTTTGGGTTTTACGAGTACTTAAGGGATGACCCTTTTTGTTGCCCTAAAAACTATTTAAAATTTAAAAAGATTTCTAATCCAAATTTAAACTAAATTACTCATTCATCAGGGGTAAAGTTATTACTTAGGTTAATGTCTTTACTCCAGGTATCACAGGGGTTCCTTTGATACCGGTTCTTGAACACATTAAATATAAAGCATTTATGCACTATTAAAATATGTCTGTCTGGCTATAGTCATTGGCTACCAACTCTATTAAAGCTGAATTTTCCTCATAGCTGATCTTTTTTATGCGCTTACTACAATACTGGAGAGTATTGCAGATCTTTATATTTCCTAAATTCGTGGAACCACATGCGAAATTTACCTTAAAATTTTTGGATATAAACGTAATGAAACTTTAACTCTTAAAGAACTGATATAAAAAAAGAACAAAATATATAGTCAATATTCATGAAGCCAGTTTCCGTGGCTGAATGCAAGTCAAAGGGTGGAACTCGCAGCAACCCGAAAATCACTAACTTATCTCAGCCAGAACCTGTTTCACCATCCATTTTGTAGATAGTTCGATATAATTTGTTATAAATGTTTTAATAAGGGATGTATCGATATGCCTTTTTGCCGATACGATACCGGTATCGATACTCAAAAGGAAGGATCAGCGATACCGATACGAATATTAAATTTAAATTCAAAGTAAAACTGACTCAAAAAAATAATTTTCTTTTATTATACAAAATTAAAGTGTAAGAGATTATTAATATCTAAAACGACGAATTTAATTTTATAGCAATATTAACAAAAAATATATAATACTTTTACAGAAAAGAACAGTGTAAGAGATTATAAATATTTGAAATTTAAATTAATAAGATTTTTGTTAAAAATACAACGCATTCTCAACTTTTACGGAGATCGAAAATCCGTTCGAACCCCACCTGCGTTAAAAAAAAGTATCTCAGATGCGACAGAACTAATTTTAAAACTTAAGTATTTCTGCACCAAGCGGATCGCGTCTCCAGAAAGATTAGAAGATCTAAGGTAGAGCTCGACTTCGTCTCTGTCACAACCACAGCTGAGTATAAACAGAGGCTCATCCATCACGGATTTTCTTTTAGTTTGTTCACAAACGCTACAAATTCATCTTTTAGACTTATAAGAACTTGAACTAAGTGTAGGGGTGAGCGTGTCCTTCACAATTTCAGAATGCATAGTCATAGTATCTTAGTAAGACATATTTTCGATGCGATTGCAGCCGATTGTCTTAAAAATATTCGAAAAACTTTGGATAAACAATAGGTTTCGTTATTCTATTAACCCTGAAATCTTATATTCAGAAGTAATGCAATTTAAATCGCCAAATTTTGGGCTTCTAAACTATTCTCTATCTCAGATTATTCATTTATTATATTTTCTAATAATGTTCGAAGGCTGATAACTAGCGGAATAATGTCAGACAATGTAGCAGTGGCCTGCTTATTAGGGAGATCGATTATTCGACTTTTTTCAATAACCGGTTTTGGAATATTACGAATAGTTGCTATTTTAAAATACCCGGTTTTCGGTTAAGCAATTTTTAAATAACCGGTAAACCGGTTTTAATTCAAATACTTAAAAACACAAAAATAAAATAAGTTTTTAAAATAAAACGTTAATAAAAACAAAACAATTTGCAAAGGTAAGGAACCAACAAAATACATAGATATGACTTAGATCAGACCTAACAAATATTTTACGATAAAATCCAAGAAAAGTGGGACCAGTAAATTAATACTTTAGCTAAATTTTCAACAACTGATTTACTTAACTTTATTTGTAAGACGATATTTGTATAATGTAATTAAGAAACTGTTGAATGATATTTGATCTAGACATACGTTTTGCAAAAGCAAATAAATTATAGGAATTTTATAAAGTTATTATTTGAAATATTCTCTCAAATTTATTTTGAATGAGTTTTATATGTTGGTTGTTAATCTATCTATCTCTTAGCCAGGATTATCTATTTTAAATTATTTTGTTTCAGCATTATATATATATTTATATATATTTCTATAGGAGCGAATAGTGAACTGAACATTCTTTTTGTGTAAAATATTTGTCAATTCGTCGACTACAATTTAAACATTCCATGACATTGTTTGATTTCTTCAATTTTGTTTTTTAGTTCTTGATGTTTTAATAAATAAAACTGGTAGAAATTTTTCCCATATCGTTGATTCCGCCGTAATGTTGTAGTTTTCAGCATGAAGAGATGCTAGAACTTCTTGAGAGTTTTTAGTGCCTTAACGGGCATTTCGTCCTCGGCAATACAACGGGCTAATATATTACCCAATGATTCATTTTTTGCAGAGTATTTTAGTAAAGTATTATTTGTCGTCTCCTTAGAACTACTTCGAACGGCGTTAAGTTTCATTTGGATCACATTATTGTCAAGCATGACATGGAAGAACCTTTGTAACTTATCATTTTTGTCTTTTTAATCGCGTTCGAAAAATATCTAGAGATAACCTTTATATAAAAATATATTAAATATTTAGAATACTCTTGCACAAATTACTTTTTACTTTTTAACTGCACACGTTTTTCTACAAGAACACACGCTTTTATAAACTATTTGTATTTACAGTGTCCATAATGTTTTTTTGACCTTTGTTACATTTCGTTTTGACATTCTTCATTAAAAGTTTAAGTTTGACCAATATTCAATTAGAAAATACTTAAATTACGGGGACATCTACAACAAGAGTAAGGAAAATGTATATAAATTACACAGTACTAAAATAACCGGTTTATTATACCAAAATATCCGCTTTATTCGATATTCGAAAAATGGGCATTTTAAAATAACCGACTTGGGCAAAGCTAAAATAACCGGTTAAAACCGGTCGAATAATAAATACTGAGAAATACTGCTTATGTATTTTGTAGCCTCTTCGAAGTAACCCAAAATTATCGGCAAATTGATTTTTATTCTCACAAACACTTTATTAAAAATAAGACTTAAAGTCTAAAAATGTATAAAATTTTTACGTTTTTTGTACTACAAATACAAAAAATATTTACAAAACGGCTAAAGCTGGAGGTCCACAATACGCGTTCAATTCGTTGATGCATTAAAGCATCTGTCAAAAAAGTAGAATCAGTGTAAAAATGTATTGACAAGTTACACAGCAAACGCATATAATGCATATATGGACGTATAGAAAGCATTAACTGGGATTACTTTCCACATTTGCATGAACGCAGAGAAAAGTCATGTTTAAATATTGTCACCTCTAACAAAACTATTTTTAAAATACTTTATTTATTTTAACCATATTATTGTCACCGACAGCAATATTATCGAGAAAACACAGCCATATTATAATTGCCTTTAAACATGTGAAGGTTAAATATGACAATAATTTATTTTTAAATTAACCATAGTATTTTCCTCTTTGCCAAGAGCAACATTTTATGGTTGAAAACCAACCAAGCTATTATAAGTGCTTACCATCTATTAGTTATTATTCACCTTAACATGTTCGGAGGCAACCATCACTCTTGATGGAGTCCTTATCTAACCATTAATATGTTGGAAATGACCCTATTCAAACATAATTTTTCTCTTGGTGTATGTCTTAAAAAAAGGTCAAGGAAGTATCAAACGAACAGAACGCGCGGTGTGGCCCTCCAAGTATAGAATGAAAAGAAACAATTTATTATTCTGTTTTGATTTAATGTTCTGCTTTTAAATGTGTTATTTCATTTAGTTGTTATGCAAAAAATTAGCATTGAAAATTTAATTGTTTAAAAAAAAACTCTAAAAAATATTGGAGTATTGACCGTAAAAAATTGCCGATACCGATATATTGGCGGTACTTCAGGTTTGCCGCTTTATCGGTATTCGTATTCGTTACACCCCTAGTTTTAATTGTACTAATTACGAAGCCTATGTTGATGAGGAGAATCGCTCTATAATTTCACTTAGTCCCCCTATTAGCTAGACTCTGAGTGTTCTACAAAATATGTTCGTATTAAGATTAAATTTAAATTGAAATGGGTTCACATTTGAGCACAGCTCCCATCAGTTAACAGCTTAAGCTTCCTTTTAAATGTTTATATAAATAAAAAAAAATTATCGACCATCCCTTAAATCTTTTTTAGACAAAAAGCTCTTATAGATGACGTATCTAGATAGTATTCGGAACAAATAAATGATATATGAATTTTAACCTTGCAACATAACTTTGTTTTGGTGAGCCCATGTTTCATCCGTAGCCTTAGTCTACGTTGCGTATGAAAAAAGAAATAATTCCCAATATCTATTTGTTAAAATAGTTGAGTTAAATACATTCAATTTATAAAGTATCACTATCCAGTGTGACACAAAGAATGCTGACGAAGGCCGTAGCGGGCCAGAAAATGCATTACATTCTGCTGGTGTCTAATAATTGTAAATTTTTCTGTACATAAATATACTTCATTGCTATCCAACGGAAAGCTAAGGTAAAATGTAACAAGAATATACAATATAATAGTATATAAAGTCATTCCTAAAAAAAAAAAAAAAAAAAAAAAAAAATTTAAGGAATAGAGCTATTACAAAAAGCTTTATAAAATACATAACTGAAATTTAACTCATAGAATAAATTCGAAAAATAAAAAATGTTGAAAATAAAAAAAATATGTTTTGCACTTATAAAAGCATGGTTGTTTTTCAGCTATAGCTCTTAGAAAAGAGGATAGCTTATTAAAAAACAAATTATTGTCATATTTAACCACAATATGCTTACAGCCAAACATAATATGGTTGTTGCTTCGTAGTCCAGGAATAACTTAACCCTAATATGGTTGCCGGTGACCAAAAATATGGTTAAATTAGCCATAATATTTTTTAATCCAAATTTAGATATTGTAATTAGGCTTAAGTTCATTTACACAAAAATGTACTTTGGATTTCAAGAAGAATTCTTGACAAAAAGTACGAAAAAACAGAAGTTAGGAAGAACATGTAAATCAATTAAAATAGATAATCAATTATTCAAAAACAAATTTCGATCTACCAAAGTGAAATACCATATGGTTAAGGATTGATGTTTGACTATTGACGTCATCCGGCTGCAATAGCCGAGTGAGTAAGACGGCAAACCCCACTGAAGAGATTGTGTGGTTACAATCGAAACTAGTCTGGGCAACCTGTCCGTGAACGCCTGGGTTCAAATCTCAGCGCAGTCAAGAATGAAAAATTATCAATAAAAATTGTAATTAATTTCATTTGTAAAATTCCTGTCTTCATAAAAATAATTTAATGAAAATTAAATTCAATGAACTTAAACCTAATTAAAATATCTAAATTTGGATTAAAAACCATTAACAATTCAATAAAATAACCACAATACTAATGATTAGCCATAATATGTTTAAAAATATTCGTTCTAGAGGACTATATTGAAAAATGTTTTTTTCTCTTCGTGATCGTAGTTAAATAGCTACAACCAACTGTTTGTTTCATTTAAATTGGTTAAATATTTTAACAAATCGAATTTTATAAAAATGTTTTTCATCGTTTTCTCCATTTTACATCACTGTGCAATAAATATTTAATTTTAGTTCTTCTTTTAATTGGTCTCAGAATATTCTAGTTAAACTTAGCTTATAGAAGCTTTTCTCTATTAAACGCTGCAGGGTGTATTGAAAGTTCATCTTTACTTTTCAAACGAAATTCAATTAGTATGTAAACACATACAGAAGACTACGGAAATGTTTATATGTGTGTCATCTGTATGTTCGTGCTTGTCGCTAACAAACATAAATTACATGAAAAACAATAAAAACAACAAAACTCATATACATTAAAGAAATCCCGAGGCGCAATTCACAAGTCAACGAAAATAAAAAAGGCAGATCTTAAAATGTTTAAACTGATTAAACATGAAAACTGTAAAGAACTTTAAAACTTCAGTATTTCTTTCGTCAAAAGCCTTTTCAATTAACCCTTTCCAATGACTTGGTTTGGAACAAAACAGAAAATAGAATATAAATATTATTACTTTAAAAAAAAAGTGCAATACTTTAATACGTTTTAAACATATATGAAACTGTTAAAACCCTTAAAGGAAAAACCACACAATTTCCCCTCTCTCCCCCAATTTTACATCATCCATGGCTGGTTTGTTAATGCCATGTGGGCAGCAAAAGAAGCCCTATGTATAGCCCTTAAATGGTTGCAGCAATAGCACCAACATCAACAATAACAGAAACGAAATTGTGTCACAGAAAAGAAGACGAAGAATTAAAAGAAAAGAATGGCAAAAAAGCAAATATTTATATACAACAAATATATATATTATTGTTAACTGAAATTAAGAAAGTAGAAAAAACAAAAACAAATTTTTAAAAATATATATCGCATTTTATCAACAAGAGGCTATCAAATTTTAGTTTAATATTAAAGGCATCATTGGAGAAAATAGCATGCTACAGCGGGTAGATGTGAATATTACCTGTTTATACGTCTTGTTGATCAAGTTCGATACGTATAAACTATATGAATTTAAATTTAGGAAATTAATCAGAAAACTGCAAAACTTAAGGGAAATTTCTCTTTAATGAATTCAGTAAAGCTACGAGATATCAAACGCCGATTTGGCCTTTAGGCATTATAAGATTAATGCCGAATTCTAGCTTGGAATCAAAACAAAAATTCTTAATATTTTTATTTGTTAGACCAAAATGGTATTTTTCATTATGAGCTGCTAAGCTGGTGAGTACACGGAAAAGAAAAATTAAGACGTTAGTACTAAACTCAAGCCAAAGAGGTGGAAATATTATGGTAAATACGGATTTCCTTAATTCAAGTACATAATGCTTGATTAAAGTACTGATTCTTCAAGTGATCTTAAAATAATCCGAAAACGGGATTGACGTAAGTAAAAAATTAATTAAAAACTCATCTCAAACTGTGCTAGATCCAAGAGCTTCCAATTTGGTTTTATCCAAAATTTTTACTTGAAATAATCTGAAAAATCTTTTGCCTTACTCTTGATGGTATTTCCCTCCTATGTTTACAAAAGAACTCTCCATTATAAGACACCATTAGAGTGCCAGATGTGGTTTTCGTAATCATTCTAATTTTAATATTTAATGCATTTTACTTGATAATTTTAACAAATAGAAATCGGAAATGTTTGGAAGTTGTTTCTACACAAAGCAAGCAAATGGTTTTTTACCTACTTTTGTAGGGTTGTTGTGGTTTCTACCACGAACTTTTTCAAACACGTGCTACACACGCTTCTTACTGCGTGAGATTTACACTTATAAGTTCTCTAATAATAATACGCCCACTTTCACAATTCTACTCTTAGAGGGGAACGTCCTTTGAAAAGTTCAAGCTATTTTTTACTTGATTTAAGAATTTCGTACTTATTTTACGAAATTTCGGGCTTGATTTTCGAAAGTAAATCCATTTTGGATTGTTTTAAGTACTATTTAGTAGTATTTGTACTTAAATTTTTAAGTACCATCCGTACTTAAAGTAAGTGGAAAAAACTTAAATTTAGTACTAGTTTTTTTTTCTCAATTAATCTATTTAAGAAGAGCAATTAATGAACAACATCAGTAGTGCGATTCATTTACTTTTAGCGAACAGACAATCGTTATATTTGTCGACATATATATTCGCTTGCAGTAACGATAGTGTGATTCTGAAATTTCTTTTTAACGGTAGTATACAGCTCTGTTTTTGTATTCATTGATTTTAAAATCATATGGGATTTCTATCTAAAAAATGTCAAAATACGCGAATGCCAAATACTCAAAAGCCATTTTAAACTCAACATACATTTTGCCTATTTAATAAACACTAAGTTAATTATTATCGTTTAAAGAAAGAAAAAAAGTACTGATTTAAGTAACAGCTGACTTTAACCGACAGCGAATATCGTTAAAAATATTACTGAATAGCAAATTCGATAAATTGTTGTTATATTTTTTTTAACGATATGATTATCGTAATAGAGGTTTTGTGAATCGCGCCACAGGAATATGCTTTCCAATTTTATACATTAATTTTTGATAATGATTATGAACGTAATTAATGAATAATCAGGACTAGTTCAATAACGTTAAACTTCAATTTACTATTCTGATAATAGTGATATTTCGAAAACAGCGATTGTAAAATTAGACCTCACTTACTTAAAAGAACTGAATTTTCTTCTTGAGGAGCACCTACTTCTTGCCATTATCTATAAACAGGCTTACATCAGCCAATACCTCATGGTTGTTAAGAGCTTACAATTTACAGATCTCGTTAAACTTGCGGCAACCGCTATTTCAGTGGAGATAAGACAGCCCTTTTCTTCTTAGCAAGGGTTAAGTGTGGTACTATCTGGTGCCATTAAAAATTTTCTTTAGCATCTAAGTGCTTAAATAAATCCAACACTGATGACCGGTAATGCCTTTTTGGGAATCACGTACTTGTTGTTGCTTATCGTGTTGATAAACATCACCAAAATAATAGTTTAAAGGCCAAACTTTTCCCTGAAGTTACAGTCATGGTTCGGACCGCTTGTAGCTGTCTACTTCACTATTTAGCAGTAGCGGTTCTTGCACATAACTTTGTACTAAAATTATAAATTTTGTGCACAAATGAGGAGGTATTCTTGGACGCATTGTTTTCATTTAGTGGTTTTCACTGGAGCGTACACCAGAATTTTTGAGAATTATTTTTTTTTAGCAAAATTCATCTCGATAAGAATGGGTACAACTGACTGCTAACAATAATGCTTTCTTAAATTAAAAAAAACAGACAAGCTGAACACATGGTGTTTTAACCTAATTCGGGTACGCTGAATCCAGTGGTGCTATGCGTTTGTTTTTTTTTTTTTTTTTTTTTTTTTTTTTTTTTTTTTTTTTGTTAGCGCTTGTTTTCAAGATATAACGATTTTTTCGAAAATGGAGGAGGTTGCACAACATACGTTCGCGTAACTCAAAAACGGTTTAGTTTATTGAACAAACTAAAAAATAGATGATGGAGATGAAAAATAAAGTGGGGTTGGTCATACATTTCGCCCATCTAGGAGCATCATGTGCGCTGCAGGGGCCAAATTTAAGAATTTCATCAAACCGCCATATTTGCATGGTTATATCTCGAAAACAAGATCTTACCTTAAAAATTCAGCGTACTCGAATTAGGTTAAAACGATGTGTCCCCGGCTTGTCTCAAAAAAAGTGTCAAATTCTAACACAGTGTTATTTTTAAAAAAAAAGCTTTAGGCGCAACCATGTAATTCATATATTTCAAACCATGTTGAACCTAAGAAACCTTTTCGTTATGAAACTGTCATTTGCTTAAGGAAAGTGCTTATACATGTTATGGTTGGAGACAATATTTTGCAGTTGTGCTGATGTTTGTTACACTTAAAAATATTGTTCCAAGACCCACCTTTCAGTATTTAAGTATATCAGAATCACTGTTTGAATCGAATGAACGATGTCCGCCCGGCTGGCTCGCAAAGTACATGCAGTGATGCCAATAGAAATTTCATACGTGTCTAAAAAATGCCCTTTTCCCTACAAACAAAAAAATTATCCCGAGACTATTCCCTACGTTAAAAATGTATTGTTTTTAGCTTCAGGGAAACAAAGACATATGTACTCTGCTATAATTTGGTAAATATTATAATTAAAGTATGTATTAACATTTATTATAAAAGAATTTATTATCAACAAGAAAAAAACCAATATTAATGTGTACAATGCTACTATACTCACAGATATTTCAATTTGATATAAAAAAAAACAATGTGCGACAAATTAAAATTTGTTCTTTTTCGCAAAAACGCCACTATATATCCTTCAATCTAGAGTCAAAACTAAGTCAAACTTTGAAAGGGCTAAACCTTTTTCAAGAATACTTATTTTAAATAATTTTTTTAATATAAGTATCTTATGCTTTTTAGCAAACTCGGTACCAAGTAAAAGTGAAGGCTCTGTAGAATTTTTAAAAAGTATTAACTTCAGTTCACCTAAACAAACATTTAAAAAAAAATTCCTTTTCAAAATATATCCTTCCACATCCTTAAAAGTTTTCATTAAACTTTTTTAAAAATTCTAAATTGTATGATTTTAATTGTCTTAGTTTGGAAGGTGTGATTGTTTTTTCTCGGCTATGTAGAAATTTCATGCATTAAAAATTCACTTTTAATATTCCCATACATTTTAGCGAATGTGTGTGGCGAATGCAAATAGCAAAAATAAGCAAATGCGAACCCGAATATTCGGTGCCTCAAAATATATTCGTACATGGTTTTGGCACTTGTTGAAGATTGCCAGGCTGTTAGGGCTCATAGTATAGGGCTTCTGTTGAAAAATTCTACATATGTACTTAAACGCTATTTTATTTAAAAAATGTAAATTATTAAATATAAATAAAACGAATATTTACGTATTTTTACACAATATATTGAAAACGAGATAATATATAAAAAATTCCTTACATTTGCCTTAAAATAAAATATCTTTCCTTTTTTCCCTACACTCTAAATTTTCCGATAAAATCCCTTCAAAAAGGTAAAATTACGCACTATTTGCATCACTGAGTACAGGTCGCCATTTTGGTGATAACTTGATTAAATTTGTTAAAAAGGAATAATTGGCACAAGGACACAGCCTATTGAAAATCGGGCGAATCGAATCCATAATTTTAGATAGCCCCCATACAAGCTTGTTCCAGAATAGGGTCTTTGTGATCACAAACTATCTTATTATGTTGGTATTTACATTAAGTGTGGTCCAAACTTATTTTATCAAAATCATCTTACCAAATTTTATTATTATTTTATTAACATCCTTATAAATTTTGTTACTAATGTGAAATTGGCGATAATAACTATTACGATAGCTACTAAGACATGACATATTGTCCAGGTAGGTCCAAAATAGATCCCATGTAAGCCGCCATCCTAAAATCTCTTATAAATAGATGTCTGAATAATATTCGGCAAAAACAGTAAATATTACATGAATCTTAACCTCATAACATAATTTTGTTATGGCGGTTCCATGATTGGCCATTGTTCCGAAATAGAGTACACTAGGGTATTCATTTAATTGGGCATTTGCTTTAATCGGTTAATCGCTCGACTAATTAACCGAGGATTTGGTTTAATCGGTTAATTTTGTTTTTGATTGGTTAACCGATTAGTAAATTTTTTTTTATAAATCAAGTCATTTCAATACATAAAAATGCATAAATTATTTATTATTTGGAGTTTATTAGTAACAAAAACCAATAACATAACACACATAACAATTCTTGAACTAAAACGAACGAACAAAAGAATAATTCATTAATATGTAATACATATTTTTTTAATTAATACATATTACGTATTACTCGTAATTAAAAAAATAACTATAAGACCATTTTATTAGTTATATCAATAGTTTAAGAAGATCTTATAAAATAATCTTTAATACAAATAATTTTGTTTAAATATTTAGGATTCAAGCGTTTTTTTCTTCTCTAGTTTGGATAAAACTTGACTTTGAAAAAAGTTTCATTTATTGTAGATGTTGAAAAAATTAAAAGCAACCGGTAATACAGAATATCTAATTTATCAGTCCTTTTCCTGTATTGTTTTAAACATATAAAATCTTTCATTATATCATTAAAGTCCTGTATAAATTTTTTAAAATTTTTAACACTTCTAATTGTTTTGGTTAATTCTGTTAAAAGATTAATATGAGAAGATATGAAAAGAAACAAATAACTGAACGCATACATATAAAAAGTATGTCAAACAAGACACTGTTGACAACAAACACTTATTTAAAATTAAAAGCACAAAAAAATATGTTAAAATACATACTACAAAAAGTCAAACATTTTTTTAATCGGTTAATCGACTGAAATTAACCGGTTTAATCGTTAATCGAAAAAAGGCAATTATTAATTAACCGATCAGTAAATCGGGTAGAAATTAATCGTCTAGCCGATTAACGGTTATGAATATCCCAGAGTACACTGTCAAAACTTGGTTTTATATACAGTGGTGTAGGGTATCATATGGCCGGGCTTGGCCGACTTGCTTTCTTACTTGTTTTATAACTCAAATAATTCTTCCGGTAATTTTATATAACACGAATATTTTTATACATTTTAAAAAACAAGACCAAATTTTCCGTAAATTTTTACATCACTGGGTTTATTAAGTTAAAAATTTCTATATTTAGCAAATCATACTATCCTCAACAGCATTACTCTCTTAGTAATCTAATAGGATTATCCTTTTAAGGATTAAAAAACTACTCAGCCTTAAGCTGAAAAAATTAAGTGCAATAAAAGAAAACATTAAGTTCCTTTTTTTTGTGTAATCATGGCATCTAAAAATGATTCACTGACCCACTCACCATCTGTCTGACTGTTTTATATTATTGCCATTTGTTTAAAATTTTGAAAATATTACTCTTTAAAAATAAAAAGCAACAAGAAATATTTACAATTCCAGAATATTTGTTGTTCCATTTTTTTTACTTTATTTTCCAACAACCAGTCATATTATTCAAGTTATGTTGACTTTAGAAACCAAATGAATTAAGTTAATAAACACATTAAAAAAAAATATTGCTCTTAATTAAACATCAGACTGGTTGGTCTTTACAAAATTTTAAGAGTATAAAAGTGCAATGAATGAACAACTTTTTAAGTTTCCTTTTTATTATTTTACGCTTTGAGTTGATGGTCATTGACATTAGAACAAAAAAAAATTTCTTCTTTAAATGCTTTTAACTTTTGCATAAACATTTTATTTAGTCAAATGCATTATGACTTTAAGGTTTTAATAAATTGAAAAGTTTTATCTTAAACGATATCAAAAGACTAATAGTACGTTCTTTGAAGTGAAACGGTTATTATATTTAAATGCATATATAAAATTTCCTGTCGTTACTACAAGCCGCATAGAGTCTCTATATTATTCCTGAACAGATCCATATTTTGTTCTAACGCCTACCCTTTACCCGACTCTTGATACTGCTTTTTACTTCGGCTTCAATCTGCCTTCTCCATATATGAGCTTGTCGTTCCAATCTTCTATTCTTTTGCGGGTTCAAGTGATGTCGTTAGTATGCCTCTTCTTAATGTGTGGCCGAAAGTCGTGTTCTATTTTTCATGCTAAAGATCTTCAACATTTTATAATTTACATTATTTGAGATTTTGTTAATCGTTGAGTTTTAGATAAGCAGATGATGGGAATACTGTGTCCTACTCTGATGATGGGTGGTGCTATCTAAGGCACCAGATTGGCTGAGTATGAATTACATTGAAACAGCGAACTGCTTAAAAAAAAGAACAGACGTCCGCTTGCTGCCGCACCAACTAGAAGAAATGTCGCTACAATCGCCTCTGACAACTCGGCAATGCTGACTGTTGCCAAGGACATCGCCTAGGACCACAACTGAGAGGTTTTTAAGTCGACTTGGATTGTAATACATCAGAATCATCCTTCATTCACCAAGTAGAGCCGATCAGAAGCTTTACTTTTTCATTACAATTTAAGTGTATCAATTTCAAACTTATTCTAACATTAATCTTTAATAAGCCTAGAAATAAATTGCCCCTATAAATTTAAGATTAATTTAAAATAAGTTATAAATACTGTTCATAAATATCAGCTTCCATAAAATTAAATACGAAATTTGCTGCAATTAGTAAATTTTTCTTTAAATATAAAAAATAAAATCATATAAAAACCCAGCTTATAAACTTTTAATAAAGTGTTATTCGTATAATTTCATTCAACTGACTCTGTTCAGTTTTTATTTTGTTATTTTTTTTCTTCCATACTCATCCAAGTATTTTTCTCATTTTATAAACTTAAATTTTTATTCACTCAATAAAATGTTCACAGTACTGGTATGAAAAAGAAATGCGTTCTTTTTTGTTATATTGATATTTTCAACATTTTCCAATGACTATCATCCAATTAAATGGAAAATTATCCGTGAAAAAAATTTTATATTGCATACAGCAGCGAATAACAAAAAATAAAAAACATGTGCATACTCTAGGGAGGTATAATAACATGAAACGAAGTGAAATAAGAGAAATGAATTGGATGTGGTTTGGATTGAGTCAGTTATTAAGATTTTGAAGTTTTAATTAGTTTTTTTTTTTAATTTTAGGTAAATTAAAACATACAGCGCGTTTTTATAACATTAATTTTATTGTGAGATTTTCCAAAAGGACGAGAGGCTAATAACATGAAATCAAATTTCTTTGACATTAAAAAATCACCAAGCCCACATTATTCAAAAGTAATAATTATGTGCTAAGTTAATTAAAAATCTTTTGCTGTTAATATAATTTTTTTTTATAAACGAGAGAGAAAAAGACAAAAAGAAAACCACACATTTTTATGTTTAAAATTTGATTTCGTCCAGAGACATAAAGAAAAATGCATATTGCATTAAAGCTTATTAAGAAATTAGAAATATGTGCATGCTTTCTGGAGGTATATAAATATAACAACATGGAATGAAATGAAGATAAGTGAAAAAGAAAAGTTTTGATCTGGCATATAAATAAAGTTTTTTATTGAAGGAGAATTCACTATACTACACTAGACTACAACAAGTCAAATACACTAAAAACAACAGGGTATTTTGTTTTTCGGTCGTGTAATGTAAAAAAACCAGGGCGGAATAAGATATAAATGATTTCGCCTTGTATAAAACACTTGACTAGTAAAAAAAAATTGTGTTTTTTTAAGCACTTAAGGGAAAAAGCGCATAATCGAGCGCTTCAATAAGAGAGCTCTTACTCAGCAGTAAATGATAACGAATAAAATATTCAAAAAGAAGGTCTCTTTACGAAAATGTTTAAAAAAAGGAATTTTAACCAGTTAAAGCAAAATATTAATAAATATGTTAATACAGTTAGCCCTTAAAAAAGCACTTTAGGAGCGCTTTATTTGCATCTTTTTACTGCGCTAAAAGAAGCGCTTATTGTCAGCAGAAAATAGTCCTCCAAACCGGGAACACTCCATACAAAAAATCCGGCATCCCACCAGCAGGTTTGAAGCGATTTGAGGTATGAATTCATACATAAAAGCTGCTTCTTTTGAAGCACATTTTTTTTCTGGGATATTATTTTAATAATGTGTAATTAATATACGTTTTCCCTACTTTTGTTGTAACCGTAACTGTAATTTTAAAATTTTTCTAATTGAATATTTGGCAAACATAAACTTTTTACTCGTATGTTGAATGTCAAAGCAAAATGTAACAAAAGTCAAAACACATTATGAACAATGTATGTAAATACCAATCGCTTATAAAAGCGTGTATTCTTATAAAAAATCAAAAACCATTCATGTAATTTTATATAGATGTTAACTGTAGAGATATTTCGAACGGGATAAAAAGACAAAGTTAGGTGCCTGAAGTGCCCAAAAATGATAAGGTATAACCAAAATAAGAACCTATCATTACGGTATGGGCAATGTTATACTGATATTAAAAATCGATATCAGGGGTCATTTCGGTCCAAAAACCTTCGCCACCGAATGCAATTTCTAAAACACCAAACATTTTTTTTTTTTTTTTTTTTAATTTTTATTACAAAGTAAAAAAATTAAAATAAGCTTTTTTAAATAACTCATACATTATTGTTGTACATTGTAAACTTCAAATTGAGAGTTCGTGTTGATTTACAGAACGGAAAAATGTCTTGAACAACTTTCACCGCCCGCTCAGCGCATATATTGCTGCGCTGCTGTTTAAAAATTCTTGATGGCTCCTTAACCCAGTGTCGAAGAAAACAGTTGTAAGCGTTATTAAATGTTTCTTATGACTGACTTAAAATTTCAAAGTTTTTTTCATCATAAAAATGGTCCGAAAACCAAACGTCATACCATGCTCCACACATAAATTCACAAATTGGTTTTAATTCTGTTCGGTAATTTGGAATAAGTATATATGCTAAAATTTGCTAGTATAGCACGAGAGTTCCAACGAGCATTGCTTATTGGGGGTATAGATTTAAAATGTATGTATGGAAATATGTTATTTTTTTTGTAATATCTGTATGATTCGCCGAGCTCATACAAATATTGCATGTCATCACGCCATTTTATATTTTTAGATTCGATGCGTTCTTCATTTTGCTTATAATTTATTTTTAAATAATCGTAATCACTATTTGGGGATGATGTTTTTCCGTCTAGCACCTCATCCATTACATGCCTTAACACTAAATCGAGTACATGGTGTTGGCAACGGCGGCATGAAATAACCCCCCAAAATATAACGCCCCAAAAAAAATATGAAATAACCCCCCAAAGTGTGGGGCGTTATTTCATATGCAATAAAACCCCAATTTCAAAAATGAAATAAACCCCCAATGAAATGAAATAACTCCCAAAATCAAAATGAAATAAGTCCCCAATATTTAGGGACTTATTTCATATGAAATAGTTCCCCAATTCCAGAAATGAAATAAGACCCCAATATAATACATATTGTTCAGTTTTGGTTGGGCGCAAAGACTTTTTCCTCTATAGCCGGTGTTTGGAATACTATAGAGGAGAAAATCCTTGCGCCCGGCCGAAGGCCGGCTATGCAGAAAAGCTTTAGTTAGCGAAGCCGGTGTTTGAAATACCATAGAGGATAAAATCATTGCGCCCGGCCGAAGGCCGGCTATGCAGAAAAGCTTAAATTAGCGATTCGGGATTTTCGAATTCGAAATTATAAAGTTCGGGACTTAGAGATTCCGATTTCTGAAATTCAGGACTTAAAAATAATCCCAATTTTTTTAGGATTCTGAAATTTAGTTTTTGATACTTAGTCCCTTTTTTATGTTTGGTAAACGTATGCAGTGAATATAACAAAACACAATTTGTCATCATTATGACTTTTAAAATATGTAATTTAAAAATTAAATAAGTCCCCAAAATATTTTTAGGGACTTATTTCATTTCAGGTTTTTGGGGAGTTATTTCATATGAAATAATCCCCCAATTGAAAAAATGAAATAACACCCCAAAAAAAAGAAAAAACCCCCCAAAAATCGTTTTTGTTGTTCTCTGTACAAATTTTTGGGGGGTTATTTCATATTTTTTTTGGGGCGTTATATTTTGGGGGGTTATTTCATGCCGCCGTTGGCAACCAATATATTGTGGGGGTGGAAGTTCAATTGTTTTAAAATAGTTTTGAATTTGAGTAATAACTCCATTTTTTTCCCCCGTGTTTACGTTTGTGGTATCAGTTATTATCATTTTAATTGATTGCCATAAATCAAATTGATCTAGAGTTTCTTTTATTCCTTTAAAAATGGTCGATGCTTTTCCATCGTCTACAACTAAAACCGCTAATTTTATTTATTTTGTTTCATTTTTCAAAACTATAACCTGAATTTCTTTTTTGCCAATCAAAACCAGCTTTCATTTTTTAGAGTACTTTTGTATTCTTGTAGCTTTTGTTCTGCCTGTTTAATCACTGCTTTATAAATAGTGGGTTGCGATGGTGTTGGAATATTAATACCCGAATCCGCCAACTGTTTGCAAATTTTGGAAGCTTTTTTAGTACTTACGTTAACTTCCGTTACCAAATTAACCACAACAATAACATTACATAAAATTGTTTGTTTTTTTAGTTTGACTATTGATTTTTTTTGGTGGGAGTCCTTCCCCAAAAAATATTTGTGGGAACATCTAAGAAGTTAATATTAATAAAAATATATGTATTTTTACGTAATATTTTTGTCGCATAAATTGTAATATAAATTTTTATGGTGGGTATCCTTCCCTTGTACCGTTTTTTTTTTTGGTTTCTTTTTTTGGAATGCAAGGAATCGCCATTTCATAAAAAAAACACGAAATGCAAAGACCAGCATGGCTTTCGACGTTAGAATTATGGATTTCCTGTAAAACTGAAAAAAATTATAAGCTAAAACTTCATCGCGATCGGTGCCGAACCTTTTTGAACGCTCGCGAAAAAAGGAAGGCATATTTCTTCATATTTTTTATGCACTATCTCACTATGATAGGTCCTTTTTGATATTTGAAAAAAAATGCAAATGGTTATATCCCTAATGTTCATATTACTCTTACTCTACTCGGAATATTCGAAAATCAGTTTTTTAAAAAAGTCGAATAATCAATCTCGACAGTTCTATAAGACTAAAAATTCCACTGGCAAATTTTGCAATGATCTCTCCATAACTTACCAAAAGCCAATATAAGCTCACTCTTGAAAAATACATTTGGGTGACTTAAAGCGTAACAAAGTAGTAAAATTATAGTAAAATTTCGGCTGGCGTAATTCAATAAGACAAGAAATCTCACTGTAAGGTTTCGTGGAGATCAGCCAATGAATTACCATAAGCCTCATATAAAACCCGTAACAAATACACTTTTATAGTGAAATTTTGGCTGTCACAGATCCAAAAGACTAAATTTTACATTTACAAATTTCGTGAAAAAGTATATATAAATTATATTTCTCTCCAACTTCCACTGGAGCATAAGATGCCAAGAACAGCTGTTCTCCATCTGACCTATAGACTTAAGTCCATTCCGAGATATACCCAGTTGGTTCATTTCGGATTCCGTTGAACGTCTTCACATTGTGCGTGGCTTGCCGCTGTCTCTACCTTCTTGTTGAAATGGGTTCCATCTAAGAGCTTGCTCAGATACATTATTGCCTTTTCGACGGAGGGTGTGTCTTATCCACTGCCACTTTCGTTTACGTAGCTCGGTTGCGAAGTGTATTTGGCTTGCCTTTGCAGCCAAATACACCTATTACCAAAATGATTATATTGATTACTAAAAATTGTAAAATTGTGAATATTTTTTTCAATAAATGATCATTTTAATTTTAATTAAATAAATTAACAAAAAACTTTGCCGCTTTAAACAATGTGTAAATTTATTTAGTTAAATATTGACAATTCCCAACAACAATTCTACAAGTTTAAATTATTTTATTTTAAACGAAAAAATCAATTAATATTTTTGATATTTAATTAATATTTTAATTAAAAATTTATTTCAAAACAACTTAAATATTAATTAAATCAAAATTATATTTTTAATTTTCTTTCAACTAAAAAAATAATTGATTCAATTATTACATTAATTAAATTTAAATACTTTTTAAACTAGTTTTTTTAATTGATAAACAACTTTTTTCTGTGTTTATGAGTACGAGTATAGTTTTTTCTTTGAAAATCTCAACACGAATGCGATTGTTTTAGATCATTAATTTATAAAATAGCCAGATAATTACATTGAAAACATTTACATTTTTGAAAACCTTGATTTTATATGAAATCGAAATAGATTCCCTTTTAGGTGAGAAGTTAATTTTTAAAAATAATTCATGTAATGAAATTGTTAAGAACACTGAGTTGAATTTAAGTTGGAATCCAATTCCAAATATTCAATTTGAACACAACTTTTAAGAATTTATCCTTTGCTTCATTGTCGAAGTTTGTTTCAATGAAAATCGAATACAAAATTTTACCACACTTTGACTTATTTTCTCATATAAAATGACGCTTATATTAACTGATTTTTCTTTGCATCAAACTCTACTAATTTTGCATACTTCATAAAATTAATATTCTTGCAAAATTTAATCTCACAAGTTCTAGGTTTAAAGATAATCAGCCTTGTTATGACAATCGCACGATTTAATATGGCAAAACACCTGACTAATTTTACGGTGTTCTGAAACATGTACGCTTTGGTTTCGATCTGCGATAGTTTCTTACAAATATTCCAGTTTCCTTCAGTAGACTTTTGCAATTTAAAGTCGCATAACTTTTTGGGATTACGATTTACAGAAAAATTATTATGCGATTTCAATCCAGAATCGCAAATGTTAAGCGTTTTGCGATTATCAAAACATGCCCGACTTATTTTAAAACGTTCAAAATACTAAAATATAAACACACTACTAGAATAATGCTAAATATTGAAAATTTTAATATTTGTCGGTTTTTGGCGATTTTTGGAACACTATTTGGCGGTGAAGGTGAAAACAAATCTAACAGCCCATCTTAAAAATATCGTTTTTAAGAAGAAACTATTTATTTTTAAGGAAAAAATTAACAGCAGTATTCATTAATAATTTATTTCAATTATCAATGTATTTGAAGGAAAATTTGTATGCATTGTCTTGCTTTAGAAAACATTTAAAAAAATTTAAATTATTGTATATATTTCCAATACGGCATTAAAATCATTTCGAATGAAATAAAATAAAATAAAACTGGATGAACCATTTTTAATATTTTTTTTTTTTTAAAAAAAGCATCTTCCTCGAAATCCTTAAAAGTCAAATCGTTTTCATACGCAAATGTAACAGAACATTTTTTAAAATTTGTTATTTTCATTCTCTTAGATATTTTAAACAAGTTTCTGGTGCACAAATCTCAATTTTATTGATTTTATTGAATAAATTTTTTTTTAAATCTTAAATTGGAGATTTGAAAACACCCCAAATATTTTTTCCGTCAGCATCACCTGAGGACAGGTTTACGTCAATAAAATAAAAAATAAACTCCTTTTTCCACATCTCACAACTTTGAGTCTTTCAATAAAAAAATTATATTACAAAAATCTATTTCAAGGTGTGTGCTCGAATTTCTATGTCAAGTAATAATTTGCACATAAGTGGTCTGAGGCATTATTTATTACTTGGCTAATTCTAAATCAGGTTTTTATAGTTTTTAGGAAACATAATTTAATCTTCATTTCGATAAATTTATTGAACTAGAATAAAACTCTTACGACATTTAATAAATTTGACATAAACTAAAAATAAGTTAATTTTGTCTTGTATTTACTATTAAAATTTTTAATCGTTTTCCGCCCCTACTTTTCTTTAACCAAACGCCCCCAAACTTCATATTAAATGTTTTTATAAACAAAGGAACCAAATAAGGCCACTTTCTTAGAATTCACTTTGTAAAATGGCCTTACAAACTTGGACCACTCTTAAATAAAATGTGCACATGTATACTAAAAACCTAAATTTTTTGTAAATAAGCAATTTTTATTGGAATTACTCTTTGGGCCAAAAAATCGCCGAACATAACGGTAATTACCGTACGGTTAACATCACTGTGCTGTGTGAATTCAACAGTTTTTAAGCAAAAAAATTAACACAAAAGACAAACGGTGTTTTTTTATAAAAAATAAAACTAAAAATTTGTTTAATAAGCCCTTTATAAACCAAATTTTTTTTTTTTTTTTTGTATAATGCGAAAAAAATTTAGACGGAAAATTATGAAATTAAATATCAAATTATGTCACTATTCTGTTTGTTGAAATAGTTTTGAATATTTTTGCATCACTTTTACAAATATTTCACTGCGAAAAGGTTTTTTATTTCCACATATTAAAAAAAAAAATATTTTAATTTTTTTAACAATCATTTATTTCTGTGGCGGATTCTATTCTGAATAAACACTGTTGTTATTTCTTTGCACTTCAAATTACAAAAAAATCAAATAAAATAAAACATTTTTATGGAGCTCTCTATGTCCGGTAAAAAAAAGAAAGGCTTCAATACATGTAGCAGTAGATACCCTGCATTAATATTGGGATCAAGTGTATACGTAATTTTTTAACAGCTGTACATTGATAGAATTATTTATTTTATAAAATAATTACAAGTAGTTTTTAATAATCAAACATCTGATTTCATTAAATTATATGCACGTAATAGATTGAATTAATTGCCATATGTTTTATTATTATAATTGCAAAAATCTACTATTAAAATATACTTGTTAGAGTCTCTGGTTCCAATGTCAACATGTGGTCCAATAATAACTACCTAATCAGTAGTAAGAAGTGGATTTTCAATGACATGCACATGCTAAATGTCTTTAGCACATTGCAGTGTCTGCACCCAAAGAAAAAATATGTTTAAAAATGGTCACCTTCAACAAAACTATTTTAAAAGAAAAATTTTTAACATATTATGTTTAATTTAACCATATTATTGTCACCGACAACAATATTATGGTTAAATGGGTCCCCCATCAATAAGGCGTAACAATATTATGGTTGCCTCCAAACACGTTTTGGTTAATAATAACTAAAACATGTTTAACACTTATAATAAATAGCATTGTTGGGTTTCAACCATAGCATGTTGCTCTTGGAAAAGAGGAAAATACTATTGTTAATTTAAAAACAAATTATCGTCATATTTAACCAAAACATGTTTATAGACAACCATAATATGGTTGTGACAATAATATGGTTAAATTAAACATAATATGTTTAAAAGTAGTTTTGTTGGAGGTGACCATTTTTAAACATATTTTTTTTCTGCGTGTGGTGTAAATAGAAAAAAAAATTTTTTTCAATAAATAAATTTTTAATATTTATTAAAAAATTAATTAAATTTGCACCAGCAACCAAATTAATAGTATCAATTTAATATTTTTTTATATCAACAACATTTTCTGCGGAAATTTGACTAAACTTTTAATAAGAATTTATTTTATTTAAAATTAACACCTTAGAAGTACAGCAAAATGAAAAATGTTGTAATAGTTGTACAGTTACTTAGTTTCACAAAAATAATACCAACAGCTGCTAAGAAAGAATATTCGTATCTTTTTATATTTTTGGGTACAAAATTGTTAGTCGGATTTGTGTAGCCAAAACAGTATGAAGGTTTTTTTTTGTAAATTAAAATTATTGTAATTAAAATCATATTATAATAACTCTCAAAAAAAAAATCTTACATAAAAAAAAATAATAAAAGAAGAACAGAAAAAAACTGGCTGTACTCGTTTGAGTACAAAGACATAATGAATAAGTAAAAAAAGTTTGTTTTTGTTAGATCTTTAACTATCAGTAGAAGTGTGGCCAGAGCTTAAACATTCTTACAGCTAAATCTGACATTAGACAAGAGCAAAAAATTCTAAAAATGATTTTAAAAATGCTAAAAAATTATGTTGAAATTTTTTAAAAATGTATTACCAGAATCAAATTTTATTCGAAACTAAATGGGTATTTTTGGTAAAACATCAGATACATAATAACATGTAGCACAGGCAGTTGAG
The DNA here is from genome assembly GCA_943735925.1 of Pollenia amentaria. NCBI lineage: Eukaryota > Metazoa > Arthropoda > Insecta > Diptera > Polleniidae > Pollenia > Pollenia amentaria. The sequence continues at coordinate 143,960,975 of OX031009.1, read as the reverse complement.
ATTAAATTTAGGGGGCCCGCAAACCTGTAAAATTAATACGATTTTATTTCTATGCTACACATTGTTTAAGATCATTTTATTCATTATAGTTAAAGAAAAGTTTGTTTTAAAATAATTATTTTTTCAACAGTTTAGAGCAAACAACTTTTTTAAACATTTACACTATAGAATTTTTATCTTAACACAAAGTGAAATTTCCTTGCATTTAATATCGGTATATCGGAGGGCAAATCATTTTTACAAACAACATGATGAGGGCATTTCTAATATTCCTTTTCTCAAGATAAGTATAATCCATTTTCATACGAAATATCATTTAAAGTACAACTATTTTTTGTTAAAATTTATTATAATTTTTAAAAAAAATTAAGTAAAATTAATAAAACTATTCATAAAAATTTTTAAAATAGTTCTAAAAAAAAAGCTAAAAATATTTCATAATATGCTAAATAAAATGCCAAGTGATAAATGAAAATTTTGCAGCTAAACAAAAATGTTAAATGCTAAATTTAGCTGCACAAATGCCAAAATGGCCACACTGATGAGTAGAGAACGTTTAACGCCTTTAAAGTTATTCAAATATCTTCAAAAAGCTTTTGACGGTGTATTATGTGATAAAGGTGACAAAGAAAATAAAATGTCGATCATTTCAAGCACACAGACTGATGGAGAAAGGGTGTGTTGAGGAAGATATGACTTAATCAAGCATACGATTATGAACCGTTGGCATCAAAGAAAACTCGGCAAGACTTTGGAAAGCAAATAAATCCTTTTTGGCGGAAAAACTTTCCATAGCTGAGCTCAACCCCTTACAAGAACTCTAAAGTTTGTGAAAGATTTAAAACTGTACGAGAGGAAATATTTAAAAAAATCTTTGATCACAATGTCTTTCACCTGATAACCTTCAATTCTCGAACTGGAATCGAACTGGCTTTCTTTGAATGAACTGATTAGCGGGATGGTGGCCAAAATATTTCCATAAATGAGTCAATGGTGGAATATTTTTGCCACCGTCCCGCTTAGCAATTCATTTGAGGAAAGACAGTTGGATTCGGCTACAAAAACTACGTTGGGGCTAGTGCTATAGGCTTTTGCTGCCCGTTTTATTTGTACTCCGAAAAATCGCGGGTAGTGTCTTCTGATCTATTTGGCTTACCTGTTTTTAAAAATGTTTTGGAAAAGCTTAACTGCACTGCAGGAAATCATCGTGTTTTTTTACAACTTTTTTACTAGCTACAATTTTTTAGTTGATCTTAGAAATTTTCCGGGAGTTTCGCCTGGGTCAACGTTTGAAGGCTTATCTCAAGATAGGGCAAAAAAAAAACGTTTTGAAAATTTTCATAAATAAGAGGTCAGTGCACTCAGTTGAGTACACTCCAAAAACTCAGTTAAAAAAAATTTTTCAATTGTTTTCCATTTTATATATTTTTTTTAATACTTTTTGTAATAAATAAATAACGTTGAATTTAAAAAATTATGGCTAGTTTTCATTTGACCTCTAATGGGTTAATGGTTTAAATAAAAAAAATTGGCGAGAATTTTTCTGTGTACAGCTGGTTAGTACTACGGATGAGAAAGTCAATAGTTAATCAGTAAAGCGTTTCACTAACTTTTAATACGATAATCGTTTCGGTAAAATGAGTATAATGAAAATTTATCGAATTTGCCATCAGTAACATTTTTAGCGATATTCGCTGTCGGTTAATGTCAGCTATAACTTTAAGCAGTATTCTTTTCATTAATTAAGCGACAACAATTTATGCTCGTATTATATGTTTACTCATGCGATGAAAACTATTTTGTGTGTAAAATGTCTTTTGAGTATTTGGCATTGGCGTATTTTGACATTTTATAGACAGAAAGGCCACAAGATATATACTATAAAGTATACTAACGGTAAAAAGAAATTACAGAACCACACCATCGTTTCTGCAAGCGAATATATATGTCGACAAACATAACAATTATCGGTTCGTTTAAAGTTATTGAATCGCACTACAGAACAGTTGTACTACTGAGACTTCGTGCAACTGAGAGGGATTATCAAAGATTCGAGCTACTTGAATAAGTAGTCCCGTGATAGGTCTTTGGTGGTAGAGACCGTTCCTAGTTCTAACACTATATGAATGGGACCTATCACTTTTACATGGAGTTGTCATTAGAGGGTCACAGCCACCATTTGACAAGTCACACAACTATTCTTAATGAACGTGTTTAGTATTAGTTACTACAATGGAGTATTATTTCAATACAATGTAGTATTATTTCAATAAAACAAGTCTTAAAACTATATTTAAGAATCAAATTTTATAAAGTCCCAAAAAATGTGCTAGACCAGGTGAATACTATGCTGTAATTCATTACTTTTTTTACCTTTTGGTTCTTCATATACCAGTTAAATGATTGTTTCTCCTTTCACTGGTCATGGGTTCTTCTTTTTGCACTTGTTTTATTATCACAAATCCCAGGACCAGTCTGTTGGAACAATTGACACAAATTTCCCGCAGGGCAGTTTCTTAGAATAAAATGTACAATAATTTTATTTTATTTTATTTATTTATTCACCTGATAATCCTAACATTCCGCTAAGTTCTTATGGGAAGGAAATTTTAGATCTTTTTAAAATAAAAGAACATGAAGATTATATAACAAAAGCTACAAGTTCCGAACACCATGATCTGTACGCACAGTTGAATTACAATGATATTCCAGCACAAACAACAAATTTTTCGGCACGTAAAACCAGCCTAATAATAAAAGCAAGAGGTGGATTACTTAACTTAAATGGTAGACCCTTCAGAAATAATTCAGATATCACATGCACAATGTGTAATCTAAACTTAACTGAAACACCTTCCACTTTATTGGAGTGTGTGCAGTATACAAGGAATTCAGAATTAAATATTTTGGTAAAGCCCAAATTAATATTGATGAAGTTATATGCATACTAAATGGCTCAAACTTTAACTACTTGTATAATTATTTAGAAGTTTGTATAAAATATCGAAAATTGTTAAGTAATGAATTTGAATAATAAAATTGAAAAACATGAATAATATGTAAACATGTGTAAATATGTAAATAAAATTAAGAAACTAATGTAAATTGTATAATAAACGCTAGTATAGTGCCAATCTGGCTCACAACATTAATGTTATGCCAAATGTAGATAGTAAAAAATATTGTAAATACTATGAATGAAATATTGTAAATTACCTGAAATTGTACATACAAATTTTTTTACTTAAATCTATTAATAAATAATAATAAATAATAATAATAATATTATTTATTAAAAATTAATTTTATTACACAATAATACTGTAGTTCTTAAGTCCTTTCCCATATTAAAAAACATTTGCTGCTTTTAGTTTGTTGGTGAGAGAGGAAAATGTAGTGCAAATACTTAAAATTCTGCAGGTTTCATTGTATGGATAAGAATGCAGTTTCAATAGAGAATTATGGAAAGTGTCTGCGTAGAAATGCTTTATTATATGGACGAGAAATAACGTTTTCAAATTTTTTTTTAGAACTCCACAAATATAGTATGTTTGCTGAGTTATTAAAAAATCTCTTATTTAATGAATATCTTTTATCAAGATTAATATTAAACTATCATGTTTAGATAATACCACAATTCACAACTGACTATGTTTACAGAAGCATCAGTTAAAGGAAAATAGACAAAACAGCTGAAAAACTGTTGAATAAAAATTTTTTCATTAAAAAACTTTAAAAAATACAAGTACTTTCCATTTTTGTGGTTGTTAAAAAAAAAAAAAAAAAAAAAAAAAAGGAAAAAGTTTTATTTCGTATGGCAAAGTAAACAAACAAACAGGCAAACAAAAAGTAGAAGTGCTATATTCGGCTGTGCCGAATCATTGATACCCTTCACCAAGAGTAAGAAGATTACAGAAGTGGGATTTATAGTATTAAAATACTTTCTGGTCTTAGGCGGATTCCAAAATACGTTTTCGATTATTGGCTTTTATATGAGGCCTATTGTAAATCATTGACCACTCTTGATGAAATTTGGTTGTTTGTTTTTCAGTCATCTAAAATTATGGCATTCCAATTTTGAATGCAATAGAATTATTTGTAACGATTTTAGGCGTTCTTAACTGTTTTCCGAGAGTGAGCTTTATATAGGGTCTATGGTAAATTATGGACCGATCTTCACGAAATTAAGTTGTATAATTTCTATTGTTTTTTTTATTATTATTAATTTTTAAGGTGGTTGTTCCTAATTCGGGTTCCTACTCAATCGATTGAGCTGAATTTCCATTCCTAAATGATAAGGATAATTTGAAATAATTTGACAACAAAATTGTGGTTTTCTGTTGAGTATTTCGGACAGACACACGAACATGGGTAAATCGACTTAGAATTCTTAGAAATAAAACAAAAGCTTTTCAGAGAATGATGTTAATATTTTTTATTATGATCTAACTATGACAATTATGTGCGAAACAAAATATTGGCCAAATTCTCACTACGGCTATTGGTAGCATTTCTCTTTCCATATTAGAGACATAATTCTGTGGATTTCATGGGTAACCGCGTATGTCGTTTTTTTTCGATTTTGATATGTTGATGCCATATTGTTTAATTTTAAATACTCTTTACATGGTTCTTAAAATTTCTGAAAAAGTATGAACCAATTCCGATTTTTTTACGAAATGATCAATTTCAAAAAGTTCAATACCTCGCCCATAGTGCGATCCAGAATGTTTTTTCCGCTCTCCTGAAAAATTTGATTTTTAAGACATTCGCGGTTACCCATGAAAACCACAGAATTGAGGTTCAATATAGTTTATGTGCCGAGTTATCTCATCCTTGTGCACTTGAATTGTTCTTCGCTTATTGACATACACTTTTTTTAATATCCAAAAAAAAAAAAAGTCCAATGGTGTCATCCCCAGAAATAGAAGTCCAGCGGTGTCAAATTACATGACCGATAACACGGATATTAAATTTCTCGGGCAAAAGAGCGATTGCTTCGTTGGCTGTGTGGCAAGTGGCACCATTCTCTTGGAACAACATATTGTCCAGATCCATATCATCAATTTCTGGCCACAAGAAGTTTGCTTTCATCTCGCGACAGCGAACTGATTGATAGACATTTTCGCAGAAGTACGGCCCGATTACTTCGTGCCGCAAAACGAACTGGGCGAGCATGCACATGTGTATTCACATTTCCTTCACACCCGGTTTGCTGAAATTTGCACACAATTTGGACCAAAAAAATCACGAAGTGCACGAAATGCATTTTGATTTGCACGCCAATTTTCGTAAAAGGTTTAAACAATCTTAACGAGCTGCTCAATTGCATACCTCACCATGGTAGAATTTGTCAAACACTGAAACAAAGATATGTCAAATTAAGTTGGGCAAAAAAGTTGACGTTAAAGTGGGACTCACAATGAACCTCATGCATTATGGCTGAACCACCCATCATAAGCCTTATGAGGGCTTATGATGGGAGATGAATATTTAAAAAGTTTTAAAAGGAATGATAAACTTAGCTACCCTCTTCCCAATTAGTAGTGGTAGTATCAAAAAATGTGATAGAACATGGCAACAGTCAGTATTTTGTTGGCTTACTTAATGAAAATTAAAAGCTTTCTTAAATAATTGAATGCCAGTGGAATATCTTCAGCAAAAATAAACTTACCAAGAGAAATATATATTAGAAGTAAAAACAATATTCACTCATGTATGAACAAATTTATATATCCACATGTAAGTCGACAAAAAAATGGCTTTAACGTTAAAATATCCTTAAACTGATTCTTCCAATAAATCATGCTGACTTATTGAATGTTCTAAATCCCAAAAAAAAAGTTTTTGAAAATTTATAACAATATTTCTTGTTAAATTGTCAAATTTATTTCTAAGTAGTTAAAAGTTTTTTCTTCATGGACAACTTTTTGCTATTTTCAAATCAATGTTGATTTTGTGCGAGTGACTTTGTTTTAAACAGAACTTTGCTTGTATATTATCATTTAACTTTTGTTATGAATTTTTTTTTCTTTAATATTCTCTTGGAAAACATAAACGAAAAAATAATATCAAAAAATCAAAACTTTCTAATGAAACACAACCCAAAGATACAATTATCAGATATGGCTATGATTTTCTTACAATAACTTTATACGTGTATCTAACAGTTTCACTTTTAAAAAAGCCCCTTAAATTGTTGTTTCGTTACAATTGTTATTCGTTTTAATGAACAATAAATTACACAGCACAATAAAATGTATCTTTTGTAAATTTTTAAATAGGGACAAATTCAAATATGCATATGTTAAAAATCGAAAAAGGTTTTTTTTTTGAGTTACATATTAGTTATTTTGATAGATATCCCACTTGCATCCCACTAAGTGACCAAAAAGCTCTCAAAGGAAACGACCTAAGCTTTCTTTTGAGAAAAAGGGCCCATTTTGAAAACAAAATTAAAAAATATTGTTTTTGCAAAAACAAAGTAAAAAAAAATTTTTTTTTTTCTTGAAAGATGGATGAAATTGCTCTCTAAACAACTTGGCACAGTTTTTGCTAAGAACAATAGAAAAAAAGTTACATGGATAAAATTTTGACCACCTTTAACACAGGGAGTTCTTCAGCGATATTGTTGAAAAATTGTATCCAAACTGCTATACAGTAGGACTAACCTAGGTGCAAATTTCATCCCAATACGATACCTAGAATACGATTTTCCTTTTCACTTGGGCGGTTTTTAAATCGACCCGCCCTAGTGTACATATTTGTTATCTATTTTTTTTTAAGAAAATTCTGCAAGGAAAACATCTGTTGAGTTACTTGGTTACGTATGAGTATTATTTAATTCCACTTTATCATGCATACGTCATGTGGTACAACTAATAAATCAAACTTTTAAAAAAGCAATAAGCGAAAAAAAGACTTTTTGTAAAAGTAGGGCTTTCTCTGAAGATAGTCATGTAAAATTAGTCTTTTTTCTAAAATTCTTGGATTGTTGTTGAATAGAGTGACTTTTTGTAAGAAAAATTTATGTTTATAATTACTCTAACTTTCTTGAAAAAATGTGGTGAAAGCTTACGGACTTTTGAAAGAGTTTTTTTTAGGAAACAGTCAATTTTTCTGAAAAAAGTTTCACTTTTTGTGAAAAAAGACACTTTTAGTGACCAAAATGTGACTTATTGTGGAAAAAGTCACGCCTCAAAGAGTTTATGCACGATCAACATAATCAGAGACGACTAACGTTCGATGTATTTGTGATAGAAAATGAAGAGCAAGGAGCAACGGTTATGTCATCAATGCCAGCAATGCATCCCGTTGATTCAACATACGTACCGCCATCACATTTCAAAAGTCCGTATACTTTCACCACATTTTTTCAAGAAAGTTAGAGTAATTATAAAAATAAATTCTTTTTTACAAAAACTCACTCTATTCTACAACAAGCCAAGAACTTTAGAAAAAGCCTAATTGAACATGACTTTCTTTAGAAAGAGCCCGTCTACATATATAAAAAATCTCCATTGTCTTTATATGAGAGATAACATGCCCACTTACCTAATGGAGTCTACTTTTTAGAGATGTTGTATTGATAACCCAGCCATCTATACCAAATTTTGAATTTAAGCTATTGCCGTTCTCCAGATATGCAGAGTTCTATGTTAGCATTTTCGACAAAGTATGTAAGACTTGTGTGATAGTGTTAAGTTTCCTAAAGTGATACATTTTCCATAAAACAACTCTGATCAATTGTTAATTTTCCATAGAAAATATTATAAAGGATCGCTATTTAGAGTGTAAGTAAAAATGTAAAGTGTGTTTTGCTAAGTTTTGATTGGGAGTGTTTTAACCCAATTTCCACTCAATATTTTACTCTCAATTTCTATTTCATAGTTCATTCAATCTTTTTTACTGGACTTATTACTCTTTGAACTATTTCAAGTGCATTGCCTTATTTTCTTACTTTTCGTTTACACATTGTGTTTTGAAACATTATCTCTCATAATATTTCGAATGCCATGTGTTTAGTAAATTCGCTTGTATTGACGAATTCCTTGAGTGCAATGCCTTTAGCTTGTATTCAAACATTGTCGTTTGGGTGGTCTCACTAAAAGTGTGCCAAGTGGTTTTAGTTTACAATAATTTTCATAAAGAACTTTGTTGTTGTGTTTGTTGTGTTACAATAAACACGCTACATATTATTTTTAAGTAATTGCAATTATTATTTTTAGGTAAGTGTGATGTGGTTTGACAAACACACTACAATATTGATCTGTGATAAGTTTTCTACAAAAGTCTCACCGAAAGTTGTTTATTTTCTAAAGTAATCAATTTCGTTTCTTAAAACAAGAAAATCCAATATAAAAACAAATTTTTTTTATTTTTACTTATTGCGTTCGTATTTAGTAAAATTTTCTTAAATAATGAATTATTTTGCTTAAACTAAGCCACACATATATTTAGAATAACTACTTTTTGGCTTGGAAAGGATCATGCAAAATTTTCTTGGTTCAAACCATGTTTTCTGGTGACTTAGTAAATAATTCTTTTCGTGCTCTGAAAGGTGCTAAGTTTAAAAAAAAAAAACATCAGCATCCAGGTAATAGAAATTTGGAACATTATTAAAGTACAGCTCTCCGACTCCCAAAGATTCAAATACATTAACACTTATGTCCATGGTTTTTGTTTAACCCTGGATGGTTACTGTTCATCGAATCGACGAAGCTCATTTGTACTTTATCATACTACTTTTTTATGTGTGTTCACATTACGCTCTTTTTTTCAACAACGTTAACCGATGACGACAGCGTTAAAAAAATAAAAAATTTTAAAACACAAAAATTAGTAAAAATTCGTATCAAATTTGTAAAAAGAAGAAAAAATGTTTGGTTTATGATTTATTTAATTTTATTTTTTAATAAAATGCTTAACTAAAAAACTTTTTATCAAAAATAATTTTCGGGAATGAAATATTTATTAATTAATTCATTTATTAATGATGTGCTAATAATCCCAATTTATGATAAAAAAACACTGAAATTTATTGTTGTGGGAAAGCTAGTTTCTATGCGCATTTCGCTGGTTGCTTAGGCCAGCTCGTCAGGAAACTTTTTCCAAATACTTTAGAAAAGCTAAAAATATTATACAAGTAAGACCATAAAGTGAATAAGAATTTTAAACACTCAGCTCTACTTGTAACAATATCAAAGCTTCAACAAAGACACAACAATAAATAGTGAATTTTTTCTTTCTTACATTCCCCTACAATTGGCTGGGTTTTTTCCAACACGAATTGTAGTTGTAAGAGGATAGAAAAAAACAAAATTTAAAAAAACAAGTTGCTAAATAAAGCAGCTTGCCATTTCAGTTCTTTATTTGCCGGGCACATGCAAATTTATTATCAAAAATTATTTTCGGGAATGAAATATTTATTAATTAATTCATTTATTAATGATGTGCTAATAATCCCAATTTATGATAAAAAACACTGAAATTTATTGTTGTGGGAAAGCTAGTTTCTATGCGCATTTCGCTGGTTGCTTAGGCCAGCTCGTCAGGAAACTTTTTTCAAATACTTTAGAAAAGCTAAAAATATTATACAAGTAAGACCATAAAGTGAATAAGAATTTTAAACACTCAGCTCTACTTGTAACAATATCAAAGCTTCAACAAAGACACAACAATAAATAGTGAATTTTTTCTTTCTTACATTCCCCTACAATTGGCTGGGTTTTTTCCAACACGAATTGTAGTTGTAAGAGGATAGAAAAAAACAAAATTTAAAAAAACAAGTTGCTAAATAAAGCAGCTTGCCATTTCAGTTCTTTATTTGCCGGGCACATGCAAATTTATTATCAAAAATTATTTTCGGGAATGAAATATTTATTAATTAATTCATTTATTAATGATGTGCTAATAATCCCAATTTATGATAAAAAACACTGAAATTTATTGTTGTGGGAAAGCTAGTTTCTATGCGCATTTCGCTGGTTGCTTAGGCCAGCTCGTCAGGAAACTTTTTCCAAATACTTTAGAAAAGCTAAAAATATTATACAAGTAAGACCATAAGGTGAATAAGAATTTTAAACACTCAGCTCTGCTTGTAACAATATCAGAGCTTCAACAAAGACACAACAATAAATAGTGAATTTTTTCTTTCTTACATTCCCCTACAATTGGCTGGGTTTTTTCCAACACGAATTGTAGTTGTAAGAGGATAGAAAAAAACAAAATTTAAAAAAACAAGTTGCTAAATAAAGCAGCTTGCCATTTCAGTTTTTTATTTGCCGGGCACATGCAAATTTATTATCAAAAATTATTTTCGGGAATGAAATATTTATTAATTAATTCATTTATTAATGATGTGCTAATAATCCCAATTTATGATAAAAAACACTGAAATTTATTGTTGTGGGAAAGCTAGTTTCTATGCGCATTTCGCTGGTTGCTTAGGCCAGCTCGTCAGGAAACTTTTTCCAAATACTTAAGAAAAGCTAAAAATATTATACAAGTAAGACCATAAAGTGAATAAGAATTTTAAACACTCAGCTCTACTTGTAACAATATCAAAGCTTCAACAAAGACACAACAATAAATAGTGAATTTTTTTCTTTCTTACATTCCCCTACAATTGGCTGGGTTTTTTCCAGCACGAATTGTAGTTGTAAGAGGATAGAAAAAAACAAAATTAAAAAAAAACAAGTTGCTAAATAAAGCAGCTTGCCATTTCAGTTTTTTATTTGCCGGGCACATGCAAATTTATTATCAAAAATTATTTTCGGGAATGAAATATTTATTAATTAATTCATTTATTAATGATGTGCTAATAATCCCAATTTATGATAAAAAACACTGAAATTTATTGTTGTGGGAAAGCTAGTTTCTATGCGCATTTCGCTGGTTGCTTAGGCCAGCTCGTCAGGAAACTTTTTCCAAATACTTTAGAAAAGCTAAAAATATTATACAAGTAAGACCATAAAGTGAATAAGAATTTTAAACACTCAGCTCTACTTGTAACAATATCAAAGCTTCAACAAAGACACAACAATAAATAGTGAATTTTTTCTTTCTTACATTCCCCTACAATTGGCTGGGTTTTTTCCAGCACGAATTGTAGTTGTAAGAGGATAGAAAAAAACAAAATTAAAAAAAAACAAGTTGCTAAATAAAGCAGCTTGCCATTTCAGTTTTTTATTTGCCGGGCACATGCAAATTTATTATCAAAAATTATTTTCGGGAATGAAATATTTATTAATTAATTCATTTATTAATGATGTGCTAATAATCCCAATTTATGATAAAAAACACTGAAATTTATTGTTGTGGGAAAGCTAGTTTCTATGCGCATTTCGCTGGTTGCTTAGGCCAGCTCGTCAGGAAACTTTTTCCAAATACTTTAGAAAAGCTAAAAATATTATACAAGTAAGACCATAAAGTGAATAAGAATTTTAAACACTCAGCTCTACTTGTAACAATATCAAAGCTTCAACAAAGACACAACAATAAATAGTGAATTTTTTCTTTCTTACATTCCCCTACAATTGGCTGGGTTTTTTCCAACACGAATTGTAGTTGTAAGAGGATAGAAAAAAACAAAATTTAAAAAAACAAGTTGCTAAATAAAGCAGCTTGCCATTTCAGTTTTTTATTTGCCGGGACACATGCAAATTTATTATCAAAAATTATTTTCGGGAATGAAATATTTATTAATTAATTCATTTATTAATGATGTGCTAATAATCCCAATTTATGATAAAAAACACTGAAATTTATTGTTGTGGGAAAGCTAGTTTCTATGCGCATTTCGCTGGTTGCTTAGGCCAGCTCGTCAGGAAACTTTTTCCAAATACTTTAGAAAAGCTAAAAATATTATACAAGTAAGACCATAAAGTGAATAAGAATTTTAAACACTCAGCTCTACTTGTAACAATATCAAAGCTTCAACAAAGACACAACAATAAATAGTGAATTTTTTCTTTCTTACATTCCCCTACAATTGGCTGGGTTTTTTCCAACACGAATTGTAGTTGTAAGAGGATAGAAAAAAACAAAATTTAAAAAAACAAGTTGCTAAATAAAGCAGCTTGCCATTTCAGTTTTTTATTTGCCGGGCACATGCAAATTTATTATCAAAAATTATTTTCGGGAATGAAGTATTTATTAATTAATTAATTTATTAATGATTTAAAATAATCCCAATTTATGATAAAAAACACTGAAATTTATTGTTGTGGGAAAGCTAGTTTCTATGCGCATTTCGCTGGTTGCTTAGGCCAGCTCGTCAGGAAACTTTTTCCAAATACTTTAGAAAAGCTAAAAATATTATACAAGTAAGACCATAAAGTGAATAAGAATTTTAAACACTCAGCTCTACTTGTAACAATATCAAAGCTTCAACAAAGACACAACAATAAATAGTGAATTTTTTCTTTCTTACATTCCCCTACAATTGGCTGGGTTTTTTCCAACACGAATTGTAGTTGTAAGAGGATAGAAAAAAACAAAATTTAAAAAAACAAGTTGCTAAATAAAGCAGCTTGCCATTTCAGTTTTTTATTTGCCGGGCACATGCAAATTTATTATCAAAAATTATTTTCTTCAACTTTTTGTTGATTATTTACTTTAAAAATCGCTCCGCTAGAACTTTTTTTTTAAAATTTAATCGATTCGACGAACAGTAATTAAATTAAATGGAGAGTAACCTTTCAGTGTTAAACGGTATTAATTTTGAGTCCCGTACATTTCATTGTTTCCTAAACGTACAATATTTTCCGCCTTAAGTCGAAGATTCTGCGAGAGAATAAACATATATCATCAGCATATGCCAAACAATTTACGCATTTTCAGTAAATCTTCCACCAATTTCTCTGGCTTTTGTCTTTTATTGAGCTCAGAATGTCTTTAATTACCACCAGGAACAATAGAGCTGACAAAACATGACCTTGCCTACTCCACTTCTGACCATGATAAGGGTCAGAAAGTCTACCATCATGTAAAACGTAGTATCGGGCATGAGCATACATCGAAAAAAATAAAAATTTTCTCGTATCACCAAATTCATCGAATCAAGCATACAAGTTGTTGATTTTGCACCTATTACCAAAATGATTATATTGATTACTTTAAATTGTAAAAATTGTTAAACTTTGAATATATATATATTTTTTTTTTTTTTAATAAGTGATAGTTCCAAAAATAATCTAAAACCTTTACCGTTTCAAACAATGTGTTAATTGATTTCATTTAATACAGCTCAGGGTTTGACAATTCCCAACAACAGTTCTACAAGTTTTAATTATTTTATTTGAAACGAAAAAAAAACAATTAAAATTTTGTGTAATTTAATTATAATTTTAATTTAACATTGATTTCAACACAACTAAAATGTTTATTAAATTAAAATTAAATTTTTAATTTTCTTTCAACTAGAAAAATAATTGATTTATTTATGACATTAATTTAATTGAAATACTTTTAAGACAATTTTTTTAATTGATAAAAACAACTGATAATATTTTTCTGTGTAGCTTTCCTTAATCAGAGAAATGAATGTCTCAGGTATTCCCCTTCTATATAATGCTAACGATATATAATCTCGATTAATGCTGTCAAATGTCTATTCAAAATCTATAAAAAGTAGGTGGAGCTCGGAGTTAAATTCCACACACTGCTCATTAACTATTCGTAAGGTATCAATGTGATCTGCAGCCTAATATACACTGCAAAAGCTTGACACGAACTAATGATTTGTACCAGGTGTTCCCGTATGCCATTGAGCATTATTTTTGATAAAAATTTATATCTGTCGCTCTTCAAAAAAATTTGAATTTAAGACATACGCGGTTACCCATGAAAACCATAGATATAGCCCGCCAGTGGCTACAATTCTTTAGGTCTCCTTTTTTTGCGATCTTGACGGTAAAATCAGCCTTCCATTTCTTAGGGAAGGATTCATTTTCCCAAGTCTCCATAAAAAGAGGCCGTAAGAGTTAAACAGTGAGGGTTGGGTCCTAACTATAAAGCTCGACAGGGATACCATCTTTCACAGCTGCGTTGCCATATGGCAGTTGTTTGATTGCTGATTAAATTTCCGACAGATTTAGGGGTGCAGTACTAATCATGGTGTTGGTAGTGTTGACTATGCCCAAACGAACAGGTGGCTCAATAGAATCATTAGTTATGCTGTTCTGTAGGGTACAAAAAAGGCTTTTTTTAATTGTTTATGATCGGTGTTCAGCAATGTGCCGGCATGGTCGCTGATATGGTGTCTAGCTCGCATTTTCTGATCAGCAAGTTTTCTTGGGATCATGAAGGCTATGCGTAAATGTCCAGAGCTAGCTGCTCTTTTCACCTCTTTTGCACTGCCATCAGTGTGTCTGTCTTCTTTTGTCCCTCCGTACTGCACGCTACATAGAAAACATTGGCAAGTGATAGGTTTTCTATAAAATATTATGAAAAGGTGGAAATTTTTTGCAAAAGGCTATGATTTGTGATAAGATTTCTATTAAAAACTTTGATTAATTTGATCAGTGAAAAGCTTTCCGTGACAAATTTTGAACAGTGACAAGTTGTTTTAAGAAAACCTAATTGACTTACTTCAGGGACAGGGTTTTAATAGAAAATGTCGATCAATGATAAGTTTTCTATGGAATTGATCAGTGTTTTCTCTAAATGTAATCAGTGTAAAGTTTTGAGTAGGATATCTAAATAATTTTCTTTTCTTTAAAGAAATTATGTGCATCGCTAACTTTGATTTTCTAAGATTTTTCTTTTGTTATACTTGTTTCTCTTTCTTTATTTTTTTTTGCGATAAATAGCAAAAAAAATAATAAAGAGTTCTTCGTAGATAAACCACAAAAACTGATTAGTATTGAAAGCATTTAATTCGTTCATTTTCTCTGTTCTGTTTTGCGTTTTTTTTTTTATTATTTTTCTATAGACATTGGACAATCACTTAATTGAGTGCTAAATGACATGTGAACGAAGATACGGATACATCGGATATGGGTATAAAAAGTACATAAAAAATTACAAGAAAAAGAAAAAAAATATTGAGAATATTTATAAAAAGGAAATTATTCCTTTTGCCTGATAGCTTAAAATGTTACGTTGAGTGTTTTTAAGTAGAGAGGAAATGGAGTAATAAGAATTCTAGAGTTTTTTTAAGAATAAAAGAAATTAAAGGTAAAAAGATTTAAGTATACTCTTTGTGCTTGATTGCCTCTAAAGGACATTTTTTAAATAAAGTGAAATACATTTAAAAAGAGTAGTTTTTCTACTGGGACTTAGAGATTGAAATATTTGGCTTACCATTTATATTTATTGGACAAGAGGAGGGTGCTTAGACAAAATAAGCCAATATTTTTTTATAAATACTCTACTTATGTATTTTAAATCGCCTACTTTAGATTTTATTCTGGCCCATCTAAAATATTGTCTCCTTTGTCTTTTTAAGACATTTTTGAAACCAAAACAAAATTTAATTGCCCAGTTCTTAATGGCTTAGAGTTTACTACTGTTGGTTCCCTGGTACGATTTTGAGACTCTTACATCTCCTTTTTGATACTCTTGACGTATCTTCATCTCTACTTAATGAGATTTGAATTTAAAAGTTTCTAATGCCTTTTTTATTTATCTTTTCGCTATCACAAAATTAAATGAAATACATAAAAAAATTTTTTTATTTTTTATCTCAACACGATTCGTGGTGGTTTAAACTGCGATTATTTTATTAAGCTTTTTATTTTACTGAAACAAACTACAACATCATGGTCATTATTTTTTGTTAGACAAGTTTGTAAAAAAAAGGAAAAACAAACTAGAGGAAGGGAAAGGAAAGGAAAAAATTCCTTTAACTGCCGCTGCCATTTTTCGTTGCTGTGTTTTTAGCAGTCCGTCGGTGTGTCTCGATTTGCTGTCAAATCTGTTACGGGGCATTCATCATGAGTACTTCTAAATGTCGCTAACAAAAGTGATGTTTGCTAATTGCAACAGATTTACTTTTGATTGAGACAAATGTTATTCGCCGTTCATGCCAGGCCAATTGCAGATACAAAATCTTGATTTTTTTGTAAAATTTTCGTTTTAAATCAAGTTGATTCTTAAAGTTGTAAATGAAGTTAAAATATAAACAAAATAGAAAATGTTTCTTTTTAGCTGTAGAAAGCAAATTATCCCACTTGCCAATCTAGACGAAAAATTCACTCTCCAAAATTTTAAACATTAGGGCATACGAAAAAGTTTAAGGTTGAGTTTGCTTTTGAGGTATATCACTGTATCAATAAAAACCAGCGAATCGCAAATATATCATATGAATTGTTCTCAAAACATCATTGGTCAAACATGTTTTAATGTCAATCAAACCAAACATCATACACGCAGAGAAAACATATTTATCAAAAACGGTTTTAACGAAAATTTTTTCAACATATTATGGTTACTTAAACCATATTTTAATCACGCGCAAAAATTTTATGGTTAAATAAGACCTCCTTCAAAAATATTAATGCAGGGTGTCCGCCGGGAAGGTATACTACTTTGTTTGTAAATGGCGTAAATGGTATTGTGGAAGAAGCTGTTGTGTCAACTTAATCTTAAATGGAAACGAAAGTAAATCCTTGTGCAAAATTGTGGCCAAAGTTGTTCTTTGAAGACCAAGCTCCTGAGCAAGGCGTCGAGTTGAGGTTGGTGGATTGTTTCGAGCACTTTCTTTGAGCAGAAGTAATGTTTTCAGCAGATCTTGCAGTACGTTGTGGTCCATGCTTGGGCCTATCACCTACAGGTCCTCTTTCTTCGAAATCATTCACTACACGGTAAATAGCGCGTTTTGTTGGCACGTTGTTAACTCCAAAAAATTTCACGTAACTTTCCCATCGTCACAGTAATCGATGATTGATTTTGATAAAATGACGTTTTAAGGATTAAAACACGTTGGTTTATCGAATGTTTTTTCATAATAAATTTGCCACGTGTTTACTCCACGACTGCAAAATATGAACTGTCAAGGCTAATGTTTACCAAAATGGCGGCAAAACAAAGTATCGGTTATTTTGGCTCCTATAAGGAGCACAGAGCCTCTTATTTTTATTTGAGGTTTCGTTAATCATAGCTTAACATAAGATAAGTAGCTGATTGGGCTCCTCATCCGATATTGATGCTGGGGCTGCCAGCAGCCCCCCAAGACGTGCCCTGGCAACTTGAAATTTAGTGGTAATTCGAAAAAACCCTCCAAGACTCTGCCCTTAAAGCCGCTAACTATCCGCGACCGCTTAAAAGCAGCTTCTCCACATATCTCCGGGACGTACCATTATCCGCAACCTATGACGCGCCCGGGAGCATTCACCTCTGCTTCCCACAAGCCGATAATAAGACAAACAATATCATTAAAATGAAGTTATGTATTTCACTATCCGCAGTTGGGCGGACTATATAAAAAAGCCACAACAATATTATGGTTGCACACAACCAAGTTGTGGTTCTTAAAATCAATAATATGTTTTACAATAATAATAATATCGTTGCTTTTCAGACATAATATGTTGCTGTTGGAAATTGGCAAAATGTTATTGGTAATTAACAACCATACCATGGTGAACATACTATTGATATTATTAACCATAATATGTTCGGAGACGATATCTTTGCGGAGGACGTGTTTAACTACACAAAAGAAATTATCAGTAGTTTTTTATCAATTAAAAAAACTGTTTAAAAATATTTCAATTTAATTAATATGATAATTGAATCAATTATTTGTTAAGTTGAAAGAAAATTAAAAATTTAATTTTGATTTAATTAACATTTTGGTTGTTTTGAAATAAGTTTTTAATTAAATAACAAAAAATCTTAATTGCTTTGTTTGTTTTAAATAAAATACATTTTTATATTAATTCGAATTTGTATTCCAAGTCAAATTACAATTTATACAGCTTTAATACTTTGATAGTCTTATTCCTTCAATATTTTCCAGAAAAAATTTTCATGCACTATCAGAATTTTTGGTTTCTATAATAAAATAAAATAATTTAAACTTGTAGAACCGTTGTTGGGAATTGCCAACACCTGATTAAAATTAAAAATATCCTTTATTCAAAAAAAATATTCTCAATTTTAAATTTTTACAATTTTTAGTAATCAATATAATCATTTTGGTAATAGGGTCAAAATCAAAAAATTGTTTGCTTAATTCTATGAACTTGGTACGAATTTGGTCCTTAGAGACAATATTTAATATTTTCCTTGTTTAATATGATTATAAACAATGTGTTAGTTGATTTAATTAAATATTGCTCAGGTTTTGACAATTCCCATCAACAATTCTACAAGTTTAAACTATTTAAATTGCACGAAAAAATCAATTAGGATTTTTTGTTATTTAATTACTATTTAAATTAAAAATTCATTTCAAAACTACTTAAATCAAAATTATATTTTTAATTTTCTTTGAACTAAGAAAATAATTGATTCAATTATCACATTAATTAAATTGAAATACTTTTTAAAACATTTTTTTAATTCATCAAAAACTAGTGATCATTTTTTCTTTGCATATCGAAAATGTTTTCGTCTACGTGAATTCAACATTTTTATACAAAATTTAATTAAAACATGTATCAGTAAAAGCAACCGATGAATTTTAGAATACATATTTATAATTGTAGAATTGTGGTGATTGTAGATATAAGGTTAACGGGGCATTAGACGCAAAATGGAAGTATGGCTATACTTTAAGTATATATTGGATATAAGTTTATTAGAGAAGTAATACAAATTTTCTAAAAAAAAATAAAAAAATTTACTCATTATTTTTGATATGATTTTTAGTAAACTTTTCAAATGTTAATTTAAACCTATTTTTTTTATTCCTACGCTAATCCCGCGAAGCTTTTCTCCTGTCTGCGACCAGAGTCTCTGGCGGAAATCGAACCCGCAACCCCGGAACTAATAGACTAGCTCACTGCCGCTAGCCTACCGGGCAACCACCGTTTCGACAATTTTTTGTTAACTTCCTCAGGGGAATATGTATTTGAACATTTTATTAATAACATATTATAGACATTGTTTCATGCTGTTTTTACATGTTTATATGTATATAATTATATGTGTATGTTAATATTACATTAAATAAGAAATAAAAGTATGTACAATAAAATTTATTTATCAAATTTATATGTCACATTACTTTAATTTTCAATTGACGAGCAATGCAAAATTGATATGTAATTAACTTTACTAATACTAGTACCACCCTGTAACTTGCGCTTATTTTTTCCGTATCTTCTTTCATGTTCATTGTATTTTCTCTCTTCTGTTGAATTCGGAAACTCCAATGTATATCTTTTTTTCTAGTTTTTCCTTGTCTCAATTTTTAAAAGGTTTACGGTAATGCGAAATTTGCATGTACCAAGCAGTTTTAAATTTCCTCAATAGCAATTCAAACCTATAATTTTAGTTAATTTGAGATTTTTACCTAGCCATGATCAGGTTTTGGATTTCTAATACTTTGATTTTCATATTGGAACTTTGGGAAACTATATTTTTTATTAATAGCTTTAGTATTTATGAACTGATTATATCAGAATCCGCCGGAATAAGAGGAACCGTCATAATTTTGGCACTGTGCTACTTAGAAATCGTGTTATGCGAACGTTGCCGGGAGGTCGACTATAAGTTCTGGGTCATTGAATAAATCTGAGGTGTAGTAACTCTATCGCCAACTATATTTGCCTGTCCGAGTTTTATACGCCCACTTCCGAATGACTAAATAGAAAATAATAGCTTTGGCGTCAAATTGTTTTTTGTTATTCTAGGCAGTTTGCTATCAAAAGCCAGCGCATTTAAACTAGTTGAGAAGGGATTATGAAAGCACATGTGGTCTTACCTCTTCTAAAATTGATATATCTATTGTGGTTACATAATATTTGATATATATAATCAAAATAAATTCCTTTTTTATATCCATACCACAACGATGGTATTATGTCGCATATGTCCTGGCTGGTTGCTCGGAATCTCATAAACACTTGATTTCGTTTTAGTGTAAATTAAAAAAAAAAAGTGCTATATTCGCCTGTACCGAATCTTTGATAGCCTCACCGACATCTAGGATATTTCAGGAGAGGGTTTTATATCGGACCTGCGGTAAGTTATAAACCGAGCTTCACAAAAGCTTATAGTGTGATTTCCAGTGATATAAAACTATGACAGGTTTTAAGCGTACTATATGATTTTCTGAGAGTAGGGGTTATGTTATGTGTAGGGGTTATGTGTTTGATTCCCACTTATATAAAACTGTGGCAGATCAAATAGCATTTTTTGTTATGGTCTTACGCGTACAACTGTTTATCCAGAGTATGCTTTATAAGGGGCATATGGTAAATTATGGATCGATATTCTCGAAATGTGATAGTATGATTTCTATTTATATAAAACTTTTACAGACTAAAATTTATTACAATAGCACTATTCGTTACAGTTTTAGGAGTGCCAATATGTTTTTGAGAGTGGGGTTTATATGGGGCCTATGGTAAATTATGAACTCGTCTTTACGAATTTTGTGGTATGATGAATTGGTATGAACTTGCACAAAATCTCATATCCATATGTGCATCTTGCCACTTTTATGCTAGTTTTTGTTACAAAATAATCAATTTTTTTGAGTGCAACAACCACATCTTGATTAAGAAGTTTTATCCTACTGAACCGATGTTGCTGGAGTTTAATCCAAAGCTGCTTTGGAGAACAGGAAATAATTGTACACCAATTTTTTTCTTTTCTTTTGAGTCGTTCGAATTTCAGCAGACGCACAAACGGACAGACTAACAGACGGACATGGCTAATTAACTTAGAATTACTGAAGGATGCATAATTAATATATACATATATTGTACTTTATGGGGTCCTAGATGAATATTATAAAAGTTTCACACGAATGACAAACTTTGTATACGCTCTTCTCAACTGATTTAGTGTGCGATATTTATGTACATGAATAATTCAATTAATTTTACATTCCAATTATATTCGAATATTCAACTTATTAAACTTGAGTTGACTGAATTGCATATGGTCATTTCCTCCGAATGGGCAACCAGGATGGAAAAATCAAATGTTGATAATCATTTTATTGTTTAACATTATAAAATAGCCCTATGTTTTTATAAAAGAATGCTTTTATAC
Source organism: Pollenia amentaria (assembly GCA_943735925.1). Lineage (NCBI taxonomy): Eukaryota > Metazoa > Arthropoda > Insecta > Diptera > Polleniidae > Pollenia > Pollenia amentaria. Next base: position 143,939,801 of record OX031009.1, on the reverse strand, counting down.
TATATCTCATCTGTTTTGCTTGAGTAAATTGGGATGGAAACTGGAAAATTTGTAACGTGACGTTACAAACCTAACCTACATATATATATAACTTTAATATTATTGACCTGTCCCTTCACTGTGAACGCCCTTACTATTTTGCTTACCATCATGAATACCCCTACTGTTTTCTTATTTCTTACTAATACCTAATAATTCGCATAGGGTTTATTTTATTTTTAAATAAGTAGTCAAAGTTTGTTCAGAACAAACAGAGTAGATATTGATAATACCCCAGTATTTACTCTTCGTAGTTAGCATTATCGTAGCTTCCAGTTAGTTAGTCGTATTTACCCGAACACCACGCTCTCGAATTCCGTTGATGCCCGAGTGAACCGAAACCGTATTTAATCATATTTAGCTGCACCTGTAGATAGTCGTGCTTACCCGAACACCACGCTCTCGAATTCCGTTGGTGCCCGAGTAAACCGAACCCGTAGTTAGTCATATTTAGCCTAACCCATAGTTAGTCGTATCTAGCCGAGCCCTGCGCTCTCGCATTCCGTTGGGGTCCGACTCTTCAGTCACTGTAGCTAGCCTAACGCATAATACCCGAAGCCGTTCATCAATCTCTTTTCCAGATCATTCCTGTACCACCGCCCGGCTCCTGTGCCGCCGCTTCAGTAGCCGTTTCTCGTCTGCAACTGCGTCAAATCACCCGACGACCGTAGTAGATCTAAGTAGTAGATTTCGTAAATAAAGCTTTGTTCAATTCAATTGTTAGAAAACGTATACGAAAACATCTCGTGTTTCATTTCAAGTAAGCAGACCTTCGAAATGACCCTGAACAGATTGAGTCATACCTCAGCTGGGAAAGTAAACTGCGCTACAAATTGTAAATTTTCTTTTTAAGCTACTTCTAAATACATTTTTAAATTTAATTATTTTACATGCAACAATTATTTTATGTTTGCACTCTTTCTTCAAAATCCCTCTATTAAAATTAATAGAAAAAAATAAAAATAATAGAAAATAGAAATTAAGAGAAAAGTGTAAGAAAAACAAAAAAAAGTTCGATTAACGGTTAATTAAAGGTTAAAACATATGGAAAAATCGTACGTTCGCGGCCCGTTCGTTCGCGACCAATAGAGATATTTTATTGTGTAAATAGTGGATAGAGGCCTACAGTAATACACCTTTAAACTAAGTTAATCACTTTTGAATATTCCGTTCCATTTCGCAGTGTTTTAACATTTCACTTCTGTCAGCCAAAGTTAACTTCTGTTTTTATAATTATCATTATGAACACTCAAGCTCGATGAAATCCATTTTTTCACTTAACACAGAGCTATAAAAATGCTATCGAATCGCAAAAAAATGCTGGGAAAAAGTTTGTCTTCTATATTATTTGTACATCAAAAGCTTAAGAGCGTATGGTCGTGACCCCAGGAAATGCCCATATGTAACTAAATTGCTAGTCGTCGGTGAAATTTGTTTTTGCCTTTTGATATTCACACTTTTCTTTCGTTATAATTGTGCGAAACACTTATTATAGTTAAAAAAAAAAATTAATGTGTTGAAATTGCTTTTTATTTATTCTTGCAGACCTTTAGTACATGCACTTAAATTATCTTTATGATTAAGTTTTTTGAAAATTTTCGGTACATAATTTTACATAGCTCCCTTTAAAACAATAAACTTTATTCTTATGTCTGTATTTAGAATAAATTGTCCAAAATATCTGATTGCAACATACTTACACCATGATCGGTATATAGATTACCCGCAGATAGCCGCTTCGTTAACAAGAAGATACAGAAAAAAACATTGTTATAATCACTCCTTAGTTTAACGTAAAAAGGCGACACTCCAAAAACATTTTCAAACGCTAAGAACCGGAACGCATAATGATATTCTGGTGCAATTCAGATCAATTTGTAGAAATAATACCATATATATATATTGTGATGGTGGGTCTATAATTATTTTAAGATCCCAGTCTCGGGAACTGCAATAAAATAACACTAACCGAAGCAAAAAATTCAATATATGGTAGTGAAATTAGATCCTTTACAATTCGATGTAATTAGAAATTTCATTGGCAAAATGTTCAAGTTCGGTTCATAATTTACCATAGAGGTTATACAAAGCCCACATTTTAAAACGTTTATGCATCAAAACAGTAACGAGTTATAATATTAAAAAAAAATGGTCCAGAATATGTTTAACCAGAAGCAACAATAACATATTGTAATAATCGTTGCCTAATTAACCATATATTTCGAATAAAGCCCACTTTTGAAATTCACTATTAAACGCCAAAAACCGTTACGTTTAACAATTATAAGCAGCTTTTAAAAAATGTAGGCAAAGTAGAAAAACGGCCAGTTCTTTCACTTCTTCATTGGCAAAAAAAAAAAGCTGTTGCTTTAACTTCTGATTCATTAAATGAAAACAATCGCAGTCAAACCAACGCAAAAAGCGAAAAGTTGTACACAAATTTTTGTTTTTTGTTTCGACTACAGTTTTTTAAACCAAGATAACAAACTATCATGAAACTTGGCAGACATTAGTTTAATATGATTAGAAAGTTTTATATCAGATTTTATGTAGATTGGTTTATAACTCATCACAGGTCCCATAAAAAGTCCACTCCCGAAAAATTATAATTCCTGAACGAAGATATCAAGAATTAAGCATTCTTACTTGATTTATTGGGGAACCATTTAAATTCAACCTACTCAAATCAGACTTTTGCTTCGTCATACATATTGAATTTTCAGGAATTTACATAAAATTATTTTTTAGATTGTTTTCCGTTCGAGCAAAGTAAATATATGATGTTATATAGATATTGTATTTATATGCTTAATGTATAAATACCTATACTAACAAACACAGATATTCAATAAACATAACAAGTCAATCAAAGCTTTAAAAGAGTGAACTCTATTTGGAATTAAATAACTGTGAAACTTACCAGTTCATCTTCTGGGTGAAAACCCTGCGAAGAGGTATAAGATAGTATTTGGCTACCTTCCTCGACTGTAAACTGTCTTGGAAGAGGAATACTCAGAAGAGGATGAGAAGGGGACTCAGTGCCTACTATACATGCGCAAGCTCCATTGGTAAGAATTGGGGACTAAGACCGAATATAGTTAACTGGATTTATACAACGGTGGTTAGGCCTATTCTTACTTATGGATGCACTGTATGGTGGGATGCGTTGAGAGTGGATAGCTATGCTCAATAAGGATCAATGAATTGCATATTTTGACATCACAGATGCAAGGAGAAGAACGCCACAGGCAGCGTTAGATAACCTACTATATCTATCCCCTATTGAACATTATGTGAAGAGTGTGGCTGCTAAGAACTTATTAAGACGCTACGAGTGTTCTTTGGTTAGACCTAGGCGGGATGGTAACACGAGAATTTCTGTACGAAGCGGGTCTGATTGGTCAGGCTAATATTCTCGACGGAATTTCGGATCATAGGACTATGACCTAAGACTTCGGTGTAACACCACCAGTGGAGTTCCCGGATAGGAAAGTTTTGCGAAGATCCAATTGGCTGTTTAAGGGGTGGGCAGTATTTACGGATGGATGCATGTTGCATCCGCATTGGTCTCCGAGTTGAAGTGTGCCATTGCATGTATCTTTTAAGGGCCATTACGCCGTGTTCGTTTGTCTGCCTTTCGTGCGTTTTGCGTTGGATTCCGCATTAGCTAATGGTTTAGATTCGTATAACTGTACCAAGCTATAGTTTTTTGCGGTTTTTAACATGAACTATATGCAATTGTTTTTAACCAGAGTTCGAAAATATACTCTTCTTTAGTGTTATGTAGCGTAGAAATATGAGCCAGATAACCACTAATAGTGTTTGTGTAGTAAGTACCTTAAAAAACATTTCTCTGCTTTAGATCTTCGTATCCAATAAAGATACTGTACTAATCCAATTCAACATAAAGATAAGAAGAGAACATTTCGTTCACTTTTTCGTAAGAAACACAAACTTTGTTGCAATCTACTCAGCACATTTATCTTCATTTGTTTAAATTTTACAATAAAGACAACAAAAAGTTTTTTACAAAAACAAAACATGTACATAATACCCACACATGCTACTCGTGCAAATTACCAACCAACAACAGCAGCAATAATAAGAAACCTTGCCAAATAAAAATACTGCAGACCATTAAAATATAATGTATGTCTACAGAACCACTAAAACTGTACAGTTTTATAATAACAAACAGAACACTTTATAATGTTTGTTACTTTTGTGAAAATAATTATGAACGGTATTTAAGGTTTTGTACTAATACACAAACACTTAAAAAAATAGATTTCGTTTCTAGGTGCTTAATAATGTTCGGTTTATTTTCGAACCCTGTTTTTAAACTTTCTTATTTAGCCTGTGTATCTGGTGGAGTGCCATCTTAAACCAAACCGAATTACTGGTGGAGTACCATTTAAAACTCTAATTGATTACAGTGGGATGTATGTACATAACTTTTGAAAATGTGGTCAATTTGATATGAAAACTTATTTTTGATCTTCCCATTATTAAAACATCTGAATTGTGAACACTATTTCAGGAGAAAAATATAAATTAAAAAAAACATTTTTTAACTTCATTTTGATAATGAGTGAATCCAGCAGCACGGAGGATAATGATATCCAGATTGCGGACTTGCAAAGTTTTCGTAAAGACATTCTGCAATGGCCAACCGACATGTTTTCACAGGCAGATTTAGAAGATTTATAATTCATATGATTATCTTGATGAAATATTTTCGTTTTGATGTTTTATGAATGTATGTGTTTTCTAAGATGACTTAATAAAAAGATTAAGATGTACCGTAATGTTCTTATAGCTTTCGATGAAACTGTTTTTTACTTTCATTAAAATTTTCATGTTCATAAATGGGTGTATCTTATCTTGTAATGCAAAATAAATATTTAAACGTTATAGGTTATTTGAATATTTGAAAATTCAAAAAGAGCACATCTCCGGAAACTGTAATGTAAATTTTCTCTTTTAAATATTACTAAGAATAATTTTTGGATTTTATTATTATAACATAAACAGAGGCTTACAAATTTAGGAAAAAGTTCTGCTTCAAAAAGTCAAATCGTTTAAGAGATATTCAGTTTTTGTGTCTCCTGAACTCTTTGTATTTTTGCACCTGAGCCGTTTTAAAAATAAATGATTCAAGTATTTTTCGAGAATTGGCATATTATGAGGCATATACTTAACCATCGACCGGTCAGCACAAAATTCGATAGATTGAATTTTAGTCTTATGGGATTATTAATTGTGACTGTTTTTATGTTATTATGTAATATGACCATAATATGGTCGTGGCTTCTTGATGAAGTACTAATTTAACAATAATATGGTTGTCGGGGACAATAATATGGTTAAATTAAACATAATATGTTAAAAATGTTGTTCAAAAATAGTTTTCTTAGAGGTGACCATATTTAAACATGTTTTTTCACTGCGTGTATAATGGCCAATTTCATCAAACTATTTAAATATAAATCTATGTTTAAAATTTGTGTTTTCATTTTATTTTTTCAATTTATGCTAGGAACACAACTAGGTCATACGTCGTAAGAACGTAGGACGTAACGATGCAAATTTAAAAAAATAACGCTATATTTACCCACAATTCCATCGTGACGTATTTTTAATAATAATATGTTTTAGAATAATCCAGATTTATTGAAATTTTTGTTTTTACCTTATTTTTATTTATTTTCAAATATTCAGTTTGAAAACACAAAAATTATATATTTTTATATTTTTAATTTAATTAATTTACAGTGGAATTAGAATAAGATCTCTGTCGAGGTACGACGTTGATACGCTTTTACGTTTGTGCCAACTATTGTGTATCTTTGTATTACATTTCACACGTTTTTATTTGTCAACGTCATACGCTACTACGTTCATACGATGCAATTGTATTCCTAAGGTTATTTATTTATTTCAGCTGTAAGAATAATATTATTTTATAGAGAATGACATGATGAACGCCACTAGCAATAGCAATAATAGTAATAATAATAGCAATGGTAATAATAAAAATAATAATAATAATAATAATAACAATAATATAATTATAAAATCAAGTTCTGAACATAACAATTAAAAATCTTTAAAAGAATCCAATAGGACTATTTGGTAGACGGTAGACGAATACAGAGAGAGATAATGTAAAGAGAACGATGAAGTTATGGGCTAGCAATTTTGTGAAACATAATCCATAAGAGTTTTCTTACATTTTTGTCTTTCAACAATTACTTTTATATTTGAGGGCAACGAGTACCAAAGCTTTATGGAATTGATGAAGAAAAATTTGCTTGAGTTTAAATAGTTGTATCGTGGTGGTATTAAAGTCACACCTCTGGTCGACCTGCCAAATGAAAATTTGTCAAACAGGGCCCTATTCCACAAAACAACTTATCAACTTTTCACTTTGCACTTATCAAATTTTTCGTCAATTTGCAAAACTTTATGTTCCACAGAACTATTGAATTTGATAAGTTGAAATTGATAAGTGAAATTTGCAAAGTCTTTGCAATTTTTTATTCTCTTTTTAATTTCTGTTCCACGTACGTTCTGTTATGCAAAGTTCAAAGTTATGATTGCAAAGTGTAATTTGCAAAGACTTTGCAAATAATTATGCTGTTTCGTTCCACAAAAACTGTAAATTCTATTTTTGCAAAGCAAATTTTGATAAGTTTGTCAAAAATTTGCAAGGTAAACGATCTATTTGCAAATTCATATTATTATAACTAGTGAAGCTTTCAAAATGTTAAGACGTGAGTTTTTGTTCGACGATAGTGAAGAGGTTGCTATATCAAGAAATTATAGAGACCGAATTAATTTTTCCGGACTACAAAACTTTAATTTTAAAGAGTGCTTTCGATTAAATCAAATCCAAGTTGATTTTATTTTAAACAAAATTGGAGAAAAATTAAAACATAATACACAGCGCAGTAATGCTTTGTCGGCTAAAAATCAACTGTTACTGTACTTGCATTGGCTCGGGAATGGTTGCCAGTACCATGGAATTGCAGCTATGCATGGTGTTGCAAAATCAACAGTTTGCAGAACTATCCATAGAGATGTCGACGTTATAATAGATGTTTTATTTCAAATGATGATGTCAGTGGTATTGCCGAAAAGTTTTTTATGATGGGTGGATTCCCTTGTGTGTGTGGTTGCGTGGATGGCACCATCATTAAAATTGATGCGCCTACATTACACGAGGAAGGATATGTGGACCGGCATGGAAGCCATTCATTGAATGTGATGATGATATGTGGGCCAGACTACACATTTTACAGTGTAAATGCAAGTTGGCCGGGCAGCGTTCACGACTCAAGGGTGTTACGGAATTCGGCTGTAAGTCAAAGATTTGACAGTGGATGGAGACCATTTCCGGATGCCGTTGTTTTGGGTGACAGTGGCTATGGACTGAAAAACTGGTTGATAACACCATTACGACGAAATCACGATAACCCTGCAGAAGAGGCTTTTAATTGTTGCCACAAAAAAACACGGCGCATAATTGAAAACAGTTTTGGCATTCTTAAAGAACGTTTCCCGTGTCTAAATTATTTGCGACTGAGGCCTGAGTTTGCAGGAAAGATAGTTATTGTTTGTGCCATATTACACAATATTGCCTGTAGCATCGAAAGGAGTAGTGCAAACATGCAACCCACTGAAGACACTGACAATGAAGTCGAGGAATTGGATCGGGAAAATGATGAAGAAGAAAATGATGGCGTTAATAATATGGAACATGCGAGTGGAATGGAAAGGCTTACTTCTCTGCTGCAATACTTTTCTTAATGCCAACTATTATAATATTATTTTGAAATAAATGTTTTTTAGTTATGACCTTTTTCTACTGCTAAAGCGTTGTTTCTTTTGGGGCATATTTGGGGTTTGAGAGAGTAAATAAAAAGCAAAAACATGAAAATTAATTCACTGTTTATTTAAAAATTAAAACAATTAAAAAAAATAACAAATAATAAAAAAAAAAATAAAACATGAAAAACTTAAACATCCTCCAACAACAGACTCATCGACATTTGCGGTATATTTGCAGTTTCTGCAGCTCTAATTTCCCGAGTTATGTCAGAGGTTGGAAGTTGGAGCTCCCTCTCCAATTTCAGGCATTGAAATTTCCTATAGTAAATTTCAACCTGCAGGAGCTCCAGCCGGCATTTTTTCTCTATATTCAAAGTTTCACTTGGAAACTTGGTAGAGCTCTTCCTTTTCCTTATGTTTGCAGGTGGGTGGGCAGGTGTTTCCTCTGTCATCGATATTCTGGAATAAGACTCAGCTGATGGGTGATTTTCTGAATTTCCATAGCTTTCTGGCAAATTCAGTCCATCTATTACAGCTGAGTCTGATTCCATAATATCGAGAATCAACAAGTCAACTTCATCCATAATACAGTCCTTCCCACCTGCGGAACCAGTTTTTCGGGAGTTATCCCTTTTACCCTGCAAGTTAACAATATTAAATTTACGGATAGATCTTCGATTTTTTTCAAAAATAATAACCAAGCTTAATTAAATAATAATATTATTAAATTTTTTAAAGGTCGAACAAAAGTCAATTTAAATAATAACAATGTTACATTGTGTTCGTATGTATACAAAAAAGAAATAATAATTTGAGCCTTAAATTATATTATTGAAAATAGCAAAACAATGTTAAAAAAATTAATAATGAAATTGAAAAAATTTTTTTGCATTTGTTGTTGTAAGCTTGTTCAATTGTTACAATTAACATACTGTATATTTTTTGACTGTACTCATAGAAAATAATTATATTGTGCGTAACCGGCTCTTTTAATAAGCAAGAGTTGTTTAATTGAACTCATAAATCATAACAACAACATCTATCATGATGATATGTGTTGTTGTTGTGTACAATATGTTGATATAATTTTTGCAATGTGTAGGCCATAAATTGTTTTACTTACCAATGTCCGACTCTTCCAGAACCCAAACAAACTGTCCCTCGCATAGGTCCATGTTTTTTGTGCTGATGCCAGTTGCAATGATTGGGCTTTTTTTAAAACTTCTTCCCAGGCAGCCTGTTTATCTAATTTGCTAACCTTCAAAATGAAATGTAAACTTAAATATGTTTTAAATATTAACAACAATTTTAGAAAAAATACTTACTTTATTATGCATAAAACTAGCAAATAAAATATCTTTTTTTTCTTTAATAACATTTAATACTGCAATTTTTTTTCCATATTTACTTTGCGGCTCATTTTAACACTTTTTATTTAGCAATGCAAAGTGAAAAGTGATAAGACAGAATTGCAAAGATGCTTAAATCCTTTGTGGAACACTTTGCAGACTCACTTTGCAAGAGAACGCAAAGACTTTGCAAGAGAATGCAAAGACTTTGCAAGGAGAGCAAAGTATTTGCAAAGAGTGCAAAGAGAGCAAAGTTTTAGCTAAGTGCAAAGTGAGATTTGCAAAGAATGTTGTGGAACAGAAACACTTATCACTTTGCCAAAAAATTAAATTTGATAAGTGCAAAGTGAAAAGTTGATAAGTTGTTTTGTGGAATAGGGCCCAGGTGTGTCGGTGATCGATCATTTAGTAATTTGTGTAGAAATAATAGGTTTCGCATACGAAGGCAATCCACTTAGTCGCCACCAAGAATCATGATCCTCCAGGATAAAACACTACTAAATCGGTGAATACCAAGTAACAAGTTGCATTGTTAAACGGAACTTGTAATTTATAAAGAGTGCAAGAGTCCAATTTTCTATACGCCGCCGCAGTAGTAGTGATAAGATGTAAAATTAACTGTAGGACAAGACATTTCTGGATTTCAGTCGGATAAAATTAACTGTAGGACAAGACGTTTCTGGATTTCAGTCGGAGTGTAACCAGAGGTTAATCATTACACTGCGTATAATATTATTGGTATGATCACTGCATGACAGAGCGGAGTTGATGTGAAAACTTAGGTACTTGACTTTTTCAACATATGTAAGTGGAGTCTGCGTGAATATTAACAAAATGTACGACATTAAATACATCATTTATAAAAATACTGAATAGCAAAGGTTCAAGAACTGAGCCCTGTGAAACGCCAGAATAAGATAAAAATTTTCTAAATTTCATTAGGAATATTCTCAGTTTTAAATTTCTCAATTTCATTTCGGAGTGGCGCAATTTCAAATTTATGTTTCGCAATTTAATAGAAAATTAAAAAAAAAAATCTAAATTTGATTTTTTCCAATACGAAATGGAAATTCTCAATTTCAATTGGAATTTTCCCAATTTCAATATAAAATTTTGAAGTCGCAGAAGGTATAAAACTAGCACAACATTTTTAAAGACCTTAATATATCATAGGAAGTGAAAGAAAAATATTACAAATTCGATTTATAAAAGATTGAATTCAATCAAATTTTAATCCTTCAAAGAAGTTCAGCATATCTTTTCAAGGCAAAGCTTTCAGAATTAAGCAAATAATTTATTGTATAGGAATCGAACTGCGGTATTCTTTAGTTCTAAAAGATTTATATTCTCTTTTGTAAAAAAAAAATAAAATAATGCATTCCTTCGAACATATGGGTACAATTAATAGATATTTCATCTGAATGAAAAACTTTTCATTGAAGTACAGTAAGTACCACTCTGTATGTATGTATGTGTACTTTTAAACAGATAGATAATATCTATGCAAATTTATATTTTTGCAAAAATAAAAAAAGTCGACTCTTTCGAGATACATAGAAAAACGTTATGACAACGAACAGTTTTCGTTTTTTTTTTCCTTATATATGAAATATTGTATGATAAATTTAAATTAAAATATTATTTATGTGCTAAATTTAAGTTCAAAAATCGTATAAATTTTAATAAGTATGCACCAACACATTCACTTATGGTTACGATTTGTTTTGAAAATTAATTAAAACTATTTGATGAATTAAAAAATATCGATAAAAAGACAACAATACTAAAACCTAATATAATATTCATCAAACTAGATAATATAAAGAAGGATTTTATTTTTGTGGTTAAAGGAAAAAAAACAATTTAATATTTTTAATTAAAGTATTTTATACCAGACAAAAAAATGTTTTTCAATTTAATACTTATCAGTTTTTGTCACCAAATAATAGTTTGTCATTAGAAAACTATTGTAATTCAAAAAAAGTTTCAGACAGAAACAAGTATGATGCGATAAGAACAGAAAGTAATATAAATACCGTTCTTTAGATGTAAATAAATTTATTCTCCAATCCCGCCCATATTTTGTCGGATATTGTTTATTTATAACCAAGATGCTTGCACCTTATTTGGAAACTTTGGCTCTTGCCATTCTCAATATATAAAAAAAATGGCAAAAAGGGATTTATGGGTAAAATTATAGGCTTTAGTGGTTTTTTACTAATATCGAAGCCAATTATCGACCGATCAGGCTGAATTTCAATACAAAAAAAAGCACTTTCTAAATCAACCTAACAATAAGCTTCCGTATAGTTAAGGTCAAAACCTTAGAGATAATTTGGTTAGTTGATTACACTGTGCTAGTTAAAAATCTGACAATCGGGGCACCTGGCTTTTTGACCTGATTCGGGTTAAGCTGGATCCTGTGGTGCTAATCGTTTTCTCAGGTTAGCTCTTCTTTTTGAGTTATACCGTTATTTCGAAAATGAAGGAGGTTGCGCAACATATAATCGCATAATTTAAAAAAGGCTGTATTAATTGAATAAACTGTTAAAATTGCGGAATGAAATTACCTTTAAGTAAGGTCAAACTTTTTTCTTATATGCGCTGTCAATGATTTTTTTTTTTTTTTTTTTTTTTTGACTAAATAAAAATAATAATTTATCAAAATTTCGAATTTTTTTTTTTAATTCATAAAAATTGGAAAATGCAGATATGAATTTATTTTTTAAATACATATGTATATTGAAGAAAGGGTCTCTAAACTCCATAGGAGTCGGGAATAAAATGTATTACTGACCTCCATTAGTATTTTGTCCTTGATATTTTATCAAAATATATGTACATGCCTCTTATCACCATCCATTAGGGGGGCTTCCATACAAATATGGCCGTTTAACGAAATTCGTAAATGTGGCCGCTGCAGCGCCTAGGATGACCCTAGACGGATTAGATTTATGACCAGCCCCGCGTTATTGTTTACCGCTATCACCATTTTTTTCGGGGCTCCCATACAATATTTTCAGTACAGGCTAGAAATGTATTGAAAAAATTGCCTAGGACTCGCCGCTAATATGATAAAATGTATGACCGACCTCTATTCTTATTTCGCCCTAAGCATTTTTTGAAAACATACATATACTTTATCCCTACCCCATATGCGGTTCCCATACATATATGGCGTTTTATGAAATTCCTAAATTTAATTAAAATTGTTCATCTTTTGTGAATAAAATCAAAAGTTGTAGACAAGTTTTTATAATTTATGGCTTGTATTGTTTGGAACTTTGTTAACTATACCTGTTTCCAATTTTTTCTAGGAATTTTTAAAAACAAACATTTCGAAATTTTGCTAAAAAAATTATTTTTTGTTTCTAATAATGTTTCTAAAAGGCAAAAAAATCTGTAGCCCTTCTAGAAGGTAATTTTATTGCGGAAATTCGTTTTTTTACTTTAATCAATATGTTGTGCAACCTCCTCTTTTTTCGAATTAACGGTATATCCCGAAAACAAGAGCTAACTTAAAAAACGGTTAGAACCATTGGATTCAGCGTACCCGAATTTGGTTAAAACGACAGGTACCCCGCTTGTCACAAAAAATAATTTTAAATTCTAGCACAGTGTTATTATATGTTACAAGCACAATTAAAAATTATATTCTAGCTTAATTTGTCCAGCTACAGTAACATAGATAGTTGTACTAAAACAGACTAGAGCCTCTGGCGGGAATCGAACCAGCCTTACACAAATAAGCTGGCTTACTACCAACGAGTCTACCAGCGCTTCCAGGTAAATTACAAGATATCTAAAATCATGAAAAGCTAATTTAACACAATTATTTTAACATTTATTCCCACATTTTTGAAATATCTTTATTACGTAATTACGCAGAAATTTCCTTATTGGATTTTTATCAGTTTCTTTGTTTTTGTTAAAACAAAGAATTTTATAAACTAATGTGTCAATAGACCGAGTATTTCATAAAAAACAGCTAAGAGATAATAAGTATCTCTTAATATGTACTTTCTTTTAATCTCCACAAAATCTTCTAGAGAAAACAATTCGTTTCTTTTTGCAACAACTCAACTACGTAATTCTATATTATCTTTATTAAAAATCGCTAAATATACAATTTTTTTAAACATACAATCTTAAGAACCAACGACAAATATAATGTAGTTTAATACTTATTAATGAAAATATTATAAAAAATAAAACCAATTATGATTTTGAACAAAAATGTGGGTTACATATCGTGACCTAAAACTCAAACGGCCCCTTCTAATAATTTGAATATTTTACAAGAGAAGCAGAACACTATTTAAAACGATAAATTTGATAAATTGCCTTCAATTGTTAATGCTTTCTGATTAAACGATCAAATTATGCTTCAAATTTTGTTTTTAGTTTAAATACACTTACCCTTTTTTACTAATACATTCATACTTATAAAATTTGATGCGAACTTGCTTTCAAATTCTCTTTCCCACTGTGTGTTTCAATTGACAGTCAAGAAAACACCTGATTGCCATTTTAATGAGCAAATTTTACATTTGCCTTTATAAATTCTCTCTCGATAGCCTCGTCACAAAGTTTGTGAGTTTTGACAAGCAGAGTATGTGTAAAAGCCTATCAAGGAAAACTTGAAGTGTTTTTTTATTTTTCTTCAATAAATAAATTGTTTGACAATAAAACCTACCAGTTGTTTCACAATTGACGATTTTGCATATTATGCAAACTGTAAGTTGGGTCTTTTAGCGTTTATTAATAACCGTCTTTGTAGATAGAGCCGTTTGTTCTTTGTTAATTGAATCGCTAATATTGGTCGAAAGATTCCAAAATTTTTCTGGACATTTGCGTTGATGCAATACATCAGAATCAATGAAAAAGAAGATTTTTAATTTTTTGTTTGTTAAGGCCGTTTGCGTTTAGGAAACGATAATATTATAAGTTTTATCATGTTAGTTTTTACAGTTAAAACAAAAAGTGGGCGAACAGTATTTGGATTTCAGTTATGCGATTATTATGATATTTGTTTTAAATAAGCTCCTCTCGAGGGAAGTGTTAGTGATCGCTAACTTAACATTTTGTAGAAATGGTCTGTTTCTTAGGATATTTGCGATATTTTAGTAAAATTTCCAATACTGCTGTATAGAAAAAAATTTAAAAAAGAAGGTCATAAAATTTAGTACGAGTAAATATATTTTTGATCATATTGCCTCTAGTATTCCGTCTTTAGAATATAGAAATGTTTACTCAAGACCTATAAAGTAGACATGTTTTGAGTTCTTACAAAATTCAGCAGACACACTTTTTCAGTTTTATCAATGTTGGTTTTATCGCAGAATATTTTAAAGATAGGTCCACTCAAAAATAAATCATCATCGGATATAAGTCTTTAAAACTCATTAGTAGTAAGTAGCTTACATTTAAAGAGGTAACCACCTTTTCATGAACCTGAGCCACATACAAATTTTGTTGTTGCTTTAAGTCGATATTTGTTTATGTTTGATGTTCTAACGAAGTTCATCGCTACTATATAAGTCCCATGCATAATAATTTATAAACTGAAGAATGGTTGATCTTTATTATGGGGTGATATGGGAAAGATGCCGTTAACCGGTCCTGGAGCGATAGCACAGATTGCATGGTGTTGAGGGCCTTATGGCCCGGGTTGGATGCAGGGTTAACCAGGGTTATACTAGGATTGGATAGGAGTGGCCTCAGGACCCTTATAGGGTTCTTGACTGGTCATTGTTCTGAAAGAGCTTTTACGAGTAAATGGGACAATGTCATACCGGAGTTCTGCAGACTGTGCGGGGATGCAGAGGAGCCAGAGACGATTGGGCGTGTACTAGGGTTTGTCATACAAATAGGACGGCTGTTTCTGTTGGGGGGACGGTATGGAGGGCGGGGGAGGGGGCTTGTCCTATGTAGTATATGTATATCTGTCTTGAACCTGTCAACTATTTTCTGCTTTACTTCTTTTTTTATACTGAAGGGATTCATAATGGACTGCGCTGGTCTCCGAGTGGAGATGCGCCCTTGGGCGCATAACCCTTCTTAACCTAACCTAGCCTAAGTATATTTATATCAACTTTGATCTAATGGTATTAAAAACTTTAACACCCTGGGTAAGTCAACATTGACATTCTGCAATTCTTACTATTGATTTCCTTGGGTTGCGAACATTAACATTCTAAAGTTTTTTACACCCTAGGCCTGAAAACATCAACATCCTGTGGTTGGTAATATTAACACTCTGAGGTTGTCAATATTGAACCCCAGTGGTTGTTCACATTGACCAATGTGATTTTTCATAATGACCCCTAATGTTTGTCAATATTGGCTCTATATTGTTTACAACATTTAACTCTGTGGTTATCAATATTGACTCCATTTGATTGTCACCACTGACCCTCTGTGGCCCTCTGTGATTGTTAAAAGTGTTCCCCTGTGGTCGTCCACATTAACATTGTAACAATGCAGATGCCACTATTAGAGTTTGTGTTTGTCAACATTAAGAATTGTCAACACTTAAGCTTTCTGGTTGTCATAAATGAATCCCGCTTGTTGCTCATATTGATACCCTTTATCATCATCCTTTTTTTTTTGGTTCTTCGTATTTTTCTTTACTCTACAAAATTTTCACTAAAATATTTAAATTAAAAACAAATAGTTGAAAACCATAAATTTTTTATTTTTCTACAAACATGCTTCTAACGTGTTTGTACAAACGTTTGTGTAGTTTGTTTGGCCCTTTACGTTTTCAGCCCTTTTTTTATTATACATACAAAAGTACTTTTTCAGCCAATGTACAAGAAATCATAGATTTTTTTTTTTTTTTTGAAGAATTTCAATAAACACTTTAAAAGTTCACAATTTATTACAATTTGAAATCTGACATGTTGTCAAATATTTATTTTCAATCATGTTTTATTTTTCTAAAAGACTGTAACTTCTATTAAGTTTTCTACTCATACATGTACACATAAAATCACTCAATCTATTAAGGGTTAAAATCTCTAAGTGTATTGATGTAATTTCAATATTAGACACATTATATAAAGACAATAGCACATCTATTTATGTAAATTGAATAAATTTGTGCTAACAAAACACCACTTTAGCTGCGAGTACAATAAACAACTTAATTCTTAGAATACAAAAGCCAGCAACTTTCGCCTGGCGCGTACTTGGTATTGCTTGAAAATTATAGTTTCAAGAAAAATAAAGCAGATACAACACGTATAAAAAGATGAGTTAGAATACTCAGTGAAATTATCTAAATAATATCATAACGATGTTCACAGGAATAAAATCAAATACATTAATTTGTATAGAAAATAGAAAATAATGAAAACAAAGTGTATTTCTTAGTATTAAATTTAGTGGATGCCACAATAGAAAATTGCTTGCAGTTGCAAAAGTTAAAGAAACAGATAAACGATTATACAAACATGCCAAATTTACTAACGTCACTTAAAAACCCAGCAAACATTTGCTTTTGCAAAAGTTCGGAATAAGATTTGCCATTATGTTTAGATTATCGCTAAACACATAAATGAATTACACTAGTCGGCAAAAAACCGAAAAAAGTCAGGAGCAAGAACTTTATTATACGATTTTAATTGACTTAAAAGTGCTAAATCCAAATCTATTCACAGACTGATTCTTTTACGTCTAGTTTTGTTTAAGCATGGGCTTGACTAATATTTCTCCTGTAATAAGGCGGTTATCCTAAACCAAATCTTAAGAAAGATTTGTACGATTTTGTAAAAAAATAAATCCTTTATGTAATGCAAATAATATTTTGTTATATCCAACTGTGTTGGAGTTATTCAGAAATTATATATCATGTCATGTTGTTTCTAAAAGGCATTAGCAAAATTAACACCATTTTATGTTATTTTGAATTCATAAAAAAATTATAGTAACAAAAATTATCATTTATCAGAAAGTCAGGTATATTTCGATTAAAATAGGATATTAACCATGAAAATCAGTTGACGCACGGATTTGAACTTAGCGTTCTTTAATCTTTATATTCCATGTATTTTTATTTAAATTGATTTTTGCTGCAGACTAGTGTTATCATAGCTCTTGTGAACCGTCAGAAAGTCTCCCAGATGACACTCGTTGTATAAACCCTGATAAGTGATTTATTAGTACTAGATGAAACCTGTCGAAAACAAAATGATGAAAACGATGCTGTATTTTATCGGGAGCATTGTTAGCTGCATGAGAGCCTTTGATATCGATAACTTTAGTTTGATAGCTGAGAATGTCAAACTTTGTGACATTTCTGTTCAGTAAGGGTTGGCAAGTCATTATTAATTAGTTCTTCCAATCGGGAAATCCCGATGCCGAAAGTCCCGGGATTTTCGGCATTAGGCGAATCCAGAATCTCGGGACTTCTGATTTTAAATACCAGGATTTTCGGGATCCCGATATTTTTATATTTTTAATTATTGTTAAATTTTTTTTTATAATTTATTTTAAATTTATTATTTTAAAAATTTTCAAATGTATTTTAAAATCGTCTATATGTACTTTGCAATTATCAAATTGTTTTGTTAAAATTGTCCAATTTTATTTTAAAATTATCCAAATGTTTTATTGTACACAATTTTTTAAAATAATCTTAGAAAATTTTTAAATACAACTTGACAATCTTAAAATACATTTAATTACTGCCCGGCCCACAATGTCGACAAGAAAATTTCTTTCTTATATTTATATTGAAAACAAAAACAAATTTAAATTTTTTATTATTGTTTTCAATATAAAAATGCGAAAGAAATGTTCTTGTCGATATTGTGGGCCTGGCAATTAATTAAAAAAAAAAAAAAATAATAAAAAAATAAAAATTTTTAAACACATTTGTAAAATTTTGAAATACATATCGCACTTAATCAACAAGAGGGTATTATCTCAAAATTTTTATTTTTCCACTTTTTCGAAAAAATCTACACGCTATATTCATATCTGCCCGCTGTAAAAATATCTTGCTATTTTGACTACTTTTTGGTAATGAAACGGTTGGTTTTAAAATTAATTTCCATATGCCTTCAATGTTAAATTAAAAATTGTTTTGCTTCTACTGAAAATTTTTAAATTTTGAGTTAATACCCTCTTGTTGATTAAGTGCGATATGGACAGTTTTAAAATACATATGAAAAATTTTGTATTTAAAATTTTAAATTATATTTGGACAATTTTTAATCATATTTTGGATAAATTCTAAATACATTTGGAAAATTGAAAAATATATTTGGAGAATTTTTAAATACAATTGGAAATTATGTAATATTTTATAAGATTTCTATGTACTACGTTTTTTATTAAATGATCTTTATGACTTGTGATCAATTAATAATTTAAGTTTATTTTTTTTATATTTCTTTACAAATAAATAATATATGTTCATGAAATATGTATATTAACTGGAAAATTAAGTTGTTGTTTATACAGCTTAAAAAGGTTTTTATATGTATTGGGTAGAAAAAAAAAATTTAATGATAAAAAAAAACCCAAAAACCCTGATAATTTTTTAAAAATCCCGTGAATGCCGGGATTTAAAATATCCCGAAAATCCCAAGATCCAGAATTACCAATCCCGATTGGGAGCCCTACATGAATCGTTCAATGCTAGAACAACGCTTTCATATTATGGACATTTTACTTGAAAAAAATAAATTTGTACGCGAAGTTTATAGATTACTTCGTCCGTTTTACGAAGCTCATTTCTGGTTAAATAGCTACGTTAATAAGCAAACTTGCCGTGTTTGGAGCGAAGACAATCCTTAAGCCGTTAACGAATCACCATTACACTCGTTAAAATTTACTGTTTGATGCGGCTTACACGCTCTTTAGAAATGAGCAAGGAGCTGCTGTTGCGGTGAATGGCGAGCTCTGTTGAACCATATGTTGACTGAATTTTTGTTTCCAAAAATTAATCAGCTAAGCATCAACTTTATTTAATTGCAACAAGACTTGCCAAACAGAGCGCTTAACAATCGATGTATTACAAAATCAATTTGGTAGCAACTCTATTTCACGAAGAGGTCCTGTTTACTAGCCCCTCATTGGTGCGATTAAATACCCCTGGATACATTTTTATACGGCTTTGTTTAGGCTTTTGCTGACAAACGAGCATCCCTTGCAGTATTGGAAGACAATATTCAAGCCACCATTGACGCCCAAGACCATGTTGATTAAAAAAAGTAGTAAAAAATTGGACTGACTACATAGACCATGAAATTATCTACCAGATTAAAATAAAAATATGGCATTCCAACAATATTTCTGTCTTGTATTATCATCGAACGTACAGCTAAAAAAAATACCTTTTATATGGATTTATTTTTTATTTAAAAAATTTAATTTACACTTACAATAATATAAAGTTTTTACTTTTCGTTAAAGTACATAACTTTTTGAAGCTGTTTTGTCTCTTTATGAACCTTTGCCCACAGATTTGGCAAATGTTAATGTAAATTAGATGAGAAACTCCTTATTGAAAAAATTTGATTAATGAAAATTACAATACATACTCGTATTAATTAATTATTTATCAGTTTGCACTCTGCAGTTAGTGTTTTGGCCTATTCATAATTGTATTATCAACTTTATGTCGTGTTGCCAATTAAGCCAGTTAGTGTCTAGAATTAGCATTAGCACATGCATGTGTTAATGAAGTTAACTCCAAAGTATTCATGTGCTAAAATTTCTTTCCTATTTATTTACTTAACATATACAACGTACTATAAACAGAAAATTAAATTAGTTACAAAGCTTTAAATAAAACGTATAAATTAAGTTTCATTTTTTCAATTGGAATTCTTATTCCCTAAAATCAAAATCAATTTAAACGCTTAAAAATATTTTGAAAAACTAATTTTTTAATGTATCAATTTAAATCACCTTTAAGTATGACGGCTTAAGTTTAGTGTAACAGCAATTTAAATTTAAACCGTCACATACAGCAATTTGCTATTTGCAGATATTTTTGCTGTCATTGTTGCAATTCTATCCACCCGTCTCGTGGCTCGTTATCATTTAATTTGTTTTTAATAAAAAATAAAAATGACAACACCAAAGATTTAAGCCGTTTTTTTTTTATTTATTGCAATCACACCACAACTTTGTGCCAAACTAACCGCATTAAGCCAACGTCGACAACAGCAGCAACAGCTGAAACAACAATTACAACAACAATGATTAAAGTAGCAAAAAAAGCCCTGCTAGAAATGTGATAAAATTATGGGTTTTTGCAGTGTAAACCAGCTGTTGACCAGTACCACAGGTTTTTTAATGCATTTATCTATTTCTCTATTTAAACAATACACGCTTACACAAATACTCTTCAAGCACACACGTTTGCAAATCCTTTTATTCATAAATGTAAGTATTTATGAATTTAATAATTTACAGAGAGTTTTTTATGGATTAACGCAGGATAATAGATGTATCATTGAAAAAATTGTAATTTGGGCTTAGTTAAAAAAAAAACAATGTTGCACAGTGGGATATTTTGAAAGAAAATGAAAATAAGTTTTGCTGACTAATAATATAAAAGTCTACAATTGACGTTAAAGAACTGTAAGATTATAGAAAGTAAAAACTATGCTTCAAATAATAGACTTGTAAAACCATATTTTGCAAAGCTATTGACTTTGTATTAATTATAATCGCTTAACAGAAAACTAATTATTTCGCTCTGTCGTTTAACGAAATAAGAGAACGTTTTTAAAAAGATCTATTTCTGATACCGGTTCCTATCTGAAGTAGGGTTTTCATATTCTTAAATTTTTTCTGTTCCCTGGAATGCAAAAAATAAAGTTAGGTATCGACGCACTGTGGCTAAAATGGAATTTCACTGGCCAAAAGTCCAATTTTTTGTCATCGCCGATTTCAAAAATTTTAATGCCATTCGATAACAAACATATTAGAATTAAGGTATCCAAAAATATTTTATGTTAATATAGAAATCATCTAATTTTTGTAAATTTGATCAGATTTAAATTATGATTTCTCGCAAACTTTTATCAATAATGGGTTGAAATTATTTCGTTATACTCGTTGGATAGCAGTCTTTAAGAAATTGTATCACTGTATCATTTATATCTGATGTGCTGTTAAATGTTTTCCCAGGCTCTATATTTTAGTTAAATCCGGATTTCAGTGGAATAGAACTCGTGAGGGTCAAAAGGGGTCAAAGAGATTTTACGAAAGCTGTAAATGTCCTCTTTAACCACATAACGGGTGGTTATATTTAAAGGCCGATGTTGAATGTGAACCACACCTAAACGTTAAGTATTTACTGCACTTTATTTGGCATTTCTCAATTTCAGACTAAGTCAATTTGAACTATGGAAATATACACAATCGAGCAACGCGTTAAAGTTATTCAGGCTTATTATAAAAATGGGCCTTCAAATCAAAATGCATATCGTGAAAATCATCTTCAGTGATGAGGCACATTTTAACCTCAGTGGATTCGCCAATAATCAGAATTGCCGCATTTGGGCTAATAATAATCCAAGAGTGTTTGTCGAGAAACCAATGCACCCACAAAGAGTGCCTGTTTGGTGCGGTTTATGGGCTGGCGGCATCATCGGGTAGTATTTTTTCCAAAATGAGGCCGGGCAGGAGTTACTGTGAATGGTGTTCGCTATCGCGAGATGATAACGAACTTTTTATGATCCGAATTGGAAGATATGGATGTGGACGATATGTGGTTTCAACAGGACGGCTAACGAAACAATGGCTCTTTAGCGCGACAAATTCAATGGCCGTGTTATCTCACGTGATGGCGATGTCAATTGGCCCCCAAGATCATGTGATTTGACACCGTTGGACTTCTTACTTTATGGCTATTTGAAAGAAAAGGTGAACGTCGATAAGCCAGCAACAATTCAAGAGCTAAAGGCTGACATAATTCGGTATTAACGACATAGAACCTCAATTATGCCTCAGCGTAATCTAAAATTTGGACCATCGGATGGAGGTGTGCCGCCGACGTCGCGGCGGCCATTTGGCCCATATTTTGTTCCATACATAATTGAACCATACCAAGATTATCATAATAAAAACAAATGCCAATAATTTCCTAAATAACTTGTGTTTTATTATACTGTTTGGAACTGTCTGTAGAACACTTTTTTCATTTGAATGAAATTACTCGCAAATTTTTTTTTGCTCTTTTTATTTTACTGAAATATAAAAAAATGGTTTACGAAAATTTTGTGTTGAAAAATAATTCAGCAACTGATGCAATTCTTGAAACTGTCATACGCGGGCAGATTTTGAATTGATTTAAAAGAACACGGGTCCATAGAGGGTCGGGAGTGTGACTTGTGAACCTCTAAAATTAGTAACCAAAAAAAGCCAAAAATATATTATGGATTGCAAAAAAAAAATTGACTTAATCCGACCTACAAAAAATATGCTTAAAAGTTTAGGTTAACTTTTTTGCCTTTAGAGATATTAACGATGTTTCGAGTTTTTTAATCGGGTGGATTATGTTTAATAAACATTTTTTATATTGGTAGGAAAGCAGACTTAAGTCAATTGCTTGTTGTATTATTAAATGCTTATGCATTTTTCTATAATTATAGTGGAATATTCGACGGGAATGTATATATGTATAAAGGTAATATATATGAATACTCATTTTTACTATTTTACCAAAAGATAGCCATGTTCTTACGTGAAAAAAAATTATATCTCCAGAAATATGTATAAATGTTTATATGTTTCGAAAGAAAACGTTATGAGTATGCTTGTAGCAAGGCGAATTCATACAGGTGACCGCATCATGAGATAGAGTTATGCTAGCTATCCCTTTTTTAAAAAATACATTGTATTTTGTTTTTGTAAAAAGTTAGAGTGAATGTCAAAATTATTTGTTGAAAACATAAACAATGGATTTTTTTTTTTTTTTTGATTATAAAATATACACAATTGCTTTAGAAGGTAAATATTTTTCCTGTATTGCATATTTATTGTGGCTCCACTTATTCCTTACGCACTTTTTATTTCTTTAATTTAAAATCCCCTTTTTGGTTTATAAAATTTAAATAAGTTTTTTATTCAAGTATTTAGATTATTATTAAATTTTAAATTTTAACTAATTTTTTCACAAAATGTAAACAAAGCTTGACATTCAGTATACACACAAATAAATAAACAATAAGCAGATGACTCGAAAATGTCACCTGTATGAATTCGCCTTGGCTTGTAAAAGCAATTTTTAGTCCATTTGGTATTTTTTTCTCTCAAAAAATAAAAAAAAATACAAAAAAAAATTTAAGTAAAAATTTCTAATAATAAAACACACCGATTTTTATAAAATTAGAAAAGTAATGGTTTGTAATATGTCCATATTTTTTTTTTTTTTTTTTTTTTTTGAGAAAATTCTGATCAACATCGAGTGGAAAATAGTGACAGTATGGCCATTTTTGTAAAAAAAAATAATTTTTTTTAAAGCCTTTTTCGGGATTGTGAATTTGGGGTATTTCTTAATCAAAAGTGGGGCTGCCTTTAAGTCCACTGTTTTAAGATCTTTTCGGTCTACATAACCTGAAAATTTTCAAAAATTGTGATATCTCTATCCATGTCAGATTCATGGAATGTCAAACATTAAACTTATTATTTCTATAGTGTAAATGCATGAAAGGGCTTTTAATATGAATAAAAAAAGCAATTTTAAGGTTTGATATTCTATAAATCTGACATGAATGGTACCAGGAGAGTCAGTATTCACTGACATGGCACCAGACTGACTTTTTGTTGAGGCTTCCAAAATTGTACTTTTTGCAGGAAATACTTTCTGGCTTTCAGGAAGATGGTCTTCATAGGAAATTTTACCTTTCCGTGAGATAGATGCTTTCAGATATCACGTGGTGGTTGCGGTTTAAGCCCAAAGTCGCGGAAAGGGTGATCGTGATAAGCCCACTCAAGGGCTGAGTTATCACCACTTGTGTGAAAGTTCGGCCTGAGGGACGATCATTCCTAGGTGCTGCTGGCGTATTACCAAAACAAACGGAGGTTAGATAGATCTAGCCTGTAAACAAGGGGCGAGAATAATGTACTCAAATTGCTACCTGTGTGTGCTGGTTGCTCTCACATTGTGGGGCGATTAGAAAGGACATTGTTTGAGCTCTATATTCATGTGAACAGTAGATGTCTGTGGTGATGTGTGTAACATAAAAATATTGATTTTTTCTCCCCCTTTTAGTATACCGATCGAAACAGATTTACTTTCTAAATCGATCTAACAATGTCCGTCCCTCCGACTGGCTGTCAATGTAAACTTTGTGTGCAAAGTGCAGGGCAAAATAACCGCATATATAGTAATTACGATCGATATCGAATGTCTTAATGTTGACCTAGGTCGCAATTTTGTAGATAATTTGATGAAATAATTGTCACAAGGACAAAGTTTGCTGATAATAGTTAGAATCAGAATTTTGCATAGATGACATACGGCGTAAGATTTAACACATAAAGTATCAATTAAAAAATTTTGACATATGTATGTAATTAAGCGTGTATTCAGCTTATATTTGAAAAAGGCAGTCAAACCCAAAGCAAAGAAGGCCTTTTACGCAAGAGCTAAGGCTACTCGGTATTTTAAGTTTTATCTAAATAGATTATTTCTGTCAATTTAACCCATTTTTTCCGCACCAAGTAAACTGACAATAAATAACGAAATAAGATTCTAAGTAACTGAAACAAAAAAAAATATTGCAAAAAAACAATAAGGTTAGTGACAATAACAACGTATGACTTTTAATGCTACAAAGTATTTTTCGGGAGTGGTTCTACACTTAATTATTACTCGATAATCTAAGCAACTTTATAATACAACATTTTTTATTTTTATTCCATGAGCTAAATTTCGAAAGATTTAACACATAAAGTCTCAATTAAAAAATGTTGACATATGTCTGTAATTAAGCGTGTATTCAGCTTATATTTGAAAAAGGAAGTCAAACCCAAAGCAAAGAAGGCCTTTTACGCAAGGGCTAAGGCTACTCGGTATTTTAAGTTTTATCTAAATAGATTATTTCTGTCAATTTAACCCATTTTTTCCGCACCAAGTAAACTGACAATAAATAACGAAATAAGATTCTAAGTAACTGAAACAAAAAAAAATATTGCAAAAAAACAATAAGGTTAGTGACAATAACAACGTATGACTTTTAATGCTACAAAGTATTTTTCGGGAGTGGTTCTACACTCAATTATAACTCGATAATCTAAGCAATTTTATTATACAACATTTTTTATTTTTATTCAATGAGCTAAATTTCAGTTTTTATTTTATAACATTTTTTGTAATAGTTCTTTTCCTTAAATTTTTAGGAATGACTTTATACACTACCAGACAATTTTTAAGTAAAAGAACTATTACAAAAAAGCTTTATAAAATACATAACTGCAATTTAGCTCATAGAATAAATTCGAAAAATAAAATATGTTGAATATAATAAATTAGCTTATGAAAAGAAATAATTCCCAGATTCTATTTAATTATATTTATGTAATTCTTGCCTTGAGAGGCAGTTTCAGATTGGTATTCAGCACAATCAGCTTAGAATAAAAATTTTTATGGATCAATATGTTTTAATAATTTTTTTTATGTTTTTATTCAAATTTTAGTAAAAGAGATTTGACCCACCCACTTATGTGGGTGCTATATTACTGAAACACTGGCTTCATATACTTACGCGACTAATAAACAAGAATTTACAATCAATTTCTCATAAATTTGAAATTATATAAGCAGCTTTCATGACGATCTGTTCATAATTAATCATCGGTCCCATATAAATCATTCTAACTCTTGGTTTAGGTTATTACGAGTATATTGCATTCTTATGGGAGTTTTGAAATTATTTTAGGCGTTTTTTCTTAACCCTTAGAGTACGGAGGGGGGACTTTAGGTCCCCCAATGCTAGTTTTTCTTTAATAACTTCGAAAATAATTTCTTTCTATCTTTTTCGTCTTAAGTAGTCGAGTTTTATTTTGAAAAGTATACAAAAACTTATAAGTTGCATAAAAATATTAATCAGTTCGTAATTAGAAGGTAAGTTATTCGCTTGGGGGACCCAAGTTACCCCACGTCGTACTTTACGTTACAAATATAAGTCTGATGCAAGGGATAATTAATTTATGTTATAGGTGTTGAATTAATATATTTATATTATTTTGTATTTTTTTTATTGTTAAGAAAAGAATTGAATTCCTTAGTTTGTGTTTGTTGAAAGTAATTTTAAGTTTATTTTAGGTCAAAACATAAAATATTTGAAAATGAAAATTATTTGAAAATTAATACTTTTTGATGCGATTTTTGAAAATAAATGCTGAAAATTAATAAAATAATCCTTTTTACTTTTATAATAATCTTTTCTATACTAATATGCAAACCTTTATACTATATAATCCCTTTTTTCTTTGGGGGACCTTAGTGACCCCACTCCGTATTTTATGAGAAAAATTAGGCTTTGTACTCTAGTACGTTAGTATTTACAACATAAATTTACTTAAAGTATTTGTCATCGTTAGTTATGACTTTTTCCAATTTTTATGGAAACAGATTTGAACGTATTCAAGGTCTCCCACTGTTAACTGTACACCTACCCCTCGATTTACAAGATAAATGCGTTCCTGAAAAAATCGTGTAAATCGAAATGAAAATTTTTGTATGAGAAATCGTATAAATCAAAAAAAAAAACAAATACGAATAAATTCAAAATTAAGTTTAGAAAATCCATTTATTTGAAAGTAAATTAAATTCGTATATGAAATAGCAACAATAATTTCAGCAAATTTTTCGGAATATTTTTAGCCGCATCTCAGCTGAAGCTTGTTCACCTTTTAGATTTAGATTATGTAATGAATGTATCTGCTTACATTTTTCAAACCAACGATGAATTACCGAAATGATTTTTTTTGTAGATGGTAGCGGATGAAAGTTTTTCATAAACCCTTAAAGCTTTTGAGTATGATCTTCTATCCAGATCATTATTGACTTTTCCATATTTTCGATTGTCATGTCCCGAACGTACGAATTTGTACTCACGAGGCGTTTAGTTCCAGGTGCTACACTTTTCCTAATTATATTTTCCTTTTCTTTAATAATTTATTGTCGCTTCGTGGATGGAAATAAATTTTGAAAATATTGTTGCTCTTTGTCCTTTGCATAGTCTATCTAAACTCTGAATTTTGGTTTCTAAAGATATTACTTTTCTTTTCGCTGGTTTTTATTAATTTTTTTGAAATGGTAAGAAATTTTAACTAAATTATACACTAAACATTTTGCAAAAACCAAAAAAAACTTGCTTAATGTCATCAGCATCATGAAAAAAGATATTTTACTTGCATCGAAAGTGCATGATTAAATGTTATTACATGAGAATTTGTTTGATGAAATTTATTAAAATAGTGTTATGTATATTGTGTATATTGTGTGTTTATACATGAAACAATTTCGGCATTTGTTTAATAGTAAACTGCAATTGCACAAGTTTGGATGCATAAAAGCGTGAAATGCTTATAACCTCTGTACGAATTAGCGATAAATATGGCCTTTGTTGCCATAGAATGATAACTCAAAAAACCTGATTATTCATTTCATTTTTTAATTCCCAGTTGAACATAAGACAGCCTACTAGCTAATAATGTGGAGTTAAGCGCCATATTGTTTCTTTATTATGTGTAAAAATTTCATACAAATATATTTTATACTCACCTCTAGAGAGAAGAATTAAATTTTAAGGTGCTAAACAATTCAAATTTGAGCTATGACTCTATTGCAGCAAAGGCTCGCTATATATTTTAATGCTTCTTGTGTGTGTGAATAAAAAAACGGGAAACTGCCATTTTTACACTCATAAAATAATTACAGTAACTAATTGTGCGTAATTAAATTCGTTTTTCATACTGTTAAAATTGAAGAAAAATATAGTTATTGTACGAATTATTTAATTAAATAAACATATACGAGTATGTTTGTTTTTCAAAAAATAAAATACCAAACAATAATTTTTTCCGTACTTAAAATGCTATGAAGTTTAATTTTTTGTCAGTTTAATTATATTTTTTTAAAGTAACAACTGTTAAATTTTACGGAATATGCTGTTAAATCAAAAAATAAAAAAAAAATGTAAAATTCATTTTAATGAAATGTAAATGATCCGTTTTTTAAATAAATTTTCAGTTGTTTAAAATGAATTTTCTGTGGAAATTAGCTACATAATATTTTGAGCGTAGTTAATATTAGTGGTACCATACGAAAACCCACGTTTGCAAATACACGTTAATTTGAATTACTGTGTAAAAGCTTCGTGTGTAAAGTCTTCATAATTCTTAGACGTATATATTATAGTTTTTTAATTATTTTTAATAACTTTGCAGGATATATTTTCTAAAAAAGTGTATTTATTAAAAATAAAAAATCGTATAAATCAAGGTAATTTTCACATCCCTTGATGTAAACAAAAACCAAATAAATCGTGTTAAAGTGAAATCTTGCAAAAAATTATGTTTTAGAAGATAATTGAAGCACAGCCGCGAATAACAGTGCAAAAACCACTTTTATCAAAAAAAAAAAATGTTTTTTTGCAGATTACCGTTAACATTACTCATTTACACTGTTTAAACATCAAATCATGTATGGAAAATATGGAAGGAATAGTAAAAAAAAAATTAAAAATTAATAATCCTGCCAGTTAAAAACGTAAGAACGTATGTAATAATTATTTTGCCGCTTAAAAAATTGTTCGCCGCTGTGCATCAAATGTAAAATGTAATTAAGAAACTGTTAAATGATGTTAAATCTAGCCAAACGTTTTGCAAAAGTAAATAATTTTTTAATAAAACTAGTGGTTTCGTGTACGATGTCAAATATGTAATAAGTGTGAACATAGCTTAAGATTTTCAAACTTTCTCTTATAACACTTATGCATGTCCTTTAACTTTTCTACAGTCTACTGTCAACTGTAAAATGTTGCTGATAGAAGATGCCTTATACTACTTTTGTTTCAGTTTGCAAGGAAAAAAAGAAAGAAGAATACAACTGAAAATTGAAATTGAATTTGCATGAAATAATTAAATGCCTTTAAAATAAATGATTTCCGTCAAGAAACACCCAATTTAAACATACACACACACACACACAACCAAAGAAATGTATGAAAAAAATCTTGATTATTTTACTTTCCACCAGTCGAGGTAACAATGAACAGCAACAAAATATAAGTTTTTTTTTTTATATGTCTGCAATGTGACTGTAGTGGGAAACTCACACATACATTTTAATATTCGTATATTTACGTTCTTATCGACTTATCAAACAATACAGACTTGTTAACTATTGCTACAGCAGCAACTAACTGCTGCAACAACTTTATTGTTGGTATACTACTAGCAACAACAACAAAAGCAACAAGAAACTATTTGTTCGAGACCATATAATAAACTTTAAGAAATTTTACTTTTCAGATTGCATGCAAATAACTATGATATCGCCAGTAATAGAAAAATAAAAACTACGAAATTTTTGAGCAGTGAATCCCAAAGGTTTTTTATTTAAAAAAAATACAGATTTTAATTTAATTAATTAATATTTTTAACACAATCTATGTTTTATTTGAGTTCAATAACTTTTCTCTCAAATTTTAGCCATAAAACAAAATTGCATCATACTGCACTTGTTCAACAAAACTGTATTAACTCAAAATTTAAAAAGTATCAGTAGAAGCAAAACAATTTTTAATTTTAACATTAAAGGCATATGAAAAAGAACTTTTAAACTAACCGTTCCATTACCAAAAAGCAGACAAAATTGCACGATATTATTACAGCAGGTAGTTTACTTCAAAAAAGTGAAAAATTAAAAGTTTTGAGCTAATGCGCTATTGTTGAACAAGTGCGATATATTTGTTTGTGTATTAAAATTTTTAAATTGATAATTACTTCAATATTTTAATACAGCTGCTTATTTGTTTGAATAATTTAAATTTAAATCAAATTAAGATAATATTCCTATTCCTAGAATCTGACATCACCGTCATGCAAGAATACAGCAAAAAGTTCTTAAGAGAAAAATTTTTTTTGGAAAAAATTGATAATTGTGGTTTTCATTGCTCAATAAATTGAGAAAAATAATTAGAAACGTTTAGGTCTTGATAAATTAATGGAATATTAATAGAAAATTGTATCGTTTGGAGAAGTAATAAACTTGAAATAATCTACATCTGCTTTGCTTTGTGGCGGATTTGTTGTTGAGTTGCTTTGCTGCTGTTTGTATACTAAATTGAAAAATTAGCAAACTTGTATTAATTCTTAAAAGAAAAAGATAATTACAGTTTGATCTTGCCAGTTCGTATTGGTGAACCATCTTGTTTACCTTGTTTTTTCTTGTCAATACACACAGACATCTTTATATACATACGACAGTGCTGGGACATTTAAGTTATTTATAAAAATATGGTGACACAACAAGAAACTTATAAATGTCCTACGTGCAAAAAAATGTTACTAAAACATAAAAAAACTGTAGGATGTGCCTGTTGTGGTCTATTTTTCCATATTACGTGTGCCAAAATTACCCCTGATGAATTCAATTTCATGGCGAAACACAAAACATTGAAATTTTTTTGTATAATCTGTCCAAGTGCATCTGTCCCTAATGATATTCAAGACGAGTAAAGGAAAGGTTTCGGAACCCTAGCTATTTCGTTAGAGAAGGAGGTCGAGCTAAAATTAAAAGAATTCAGACGAATAATTGAGGAAAAGCTAGCTGATGCAATGAATATCCTTAAAATACATTTGGAGGAACTGGCTAAACAGTGCTCTCAACAAAACAAGGCAAAAATTTATGAGCGTAAAAGTGATATAGCAAATACCTGTGAACTTATAAAACATGTTGACTCAATAAACAATGACAAAACAAAAAGTTGGAAAGGGAATCCAATACGTCATTGAGACGTTTCAACAGATCCAACATAGTCATAAAAGGTTTACCTAAATCGATTAAAAATCTTAGGGAACCTATTATTAAAATAGGATCGAGGCGTAATATTTCCATTACAAACTCTGATATCCAGCATTGCCCATACTTTGTTGGAGATAAAGCTGTTTTGGTGAAGTTTAATTCAGTCCAAATACGTGATAAAATAATGATAAACTATCACAGGGACCGTAATCTTATAGTTAAAGAAGTGATTGGAGGTAGTATCGAGTCGAAAGTGTATTTAAATGATCATCTTACCCCGGCCGCAAAAAAACTTGTCTGGTATCTTTTTGAGGGAGCGATTTACTTATAATAATCATAATTTAAAATTTTCTGCAACTATATAATCAATGATGCCTGTGACCATTTCAATTGTTATTTTTCTCCGTAAACTTTGTACAAAACGATTACGTTTATTATAAAACAATTTGGGATCTTCTGCTCCTAACGCTCCCTTCTCTTTGTTCATATAAAGTACTTCCAATAAACAAAATGCATTCAAAATTAATGCTTTCTAAGTGCTAAAGTAATATGTTTGTTTGTTTGCCCAGACATGCCATACATCTACCAAGAAGTGTCAAAACTTTTTAAATAGTATTTAACAGTCAAAGTGCAGAACTATAAAATTTATAAGCTTCAACTGGAATGTCAATAAAATGAAAAGCAAAATAAAGGAAAACGAAAAAATAAACCTAAAAAGTCATAGACGAAGGAACAAATAGAAACCTGCATACCAATTTATTTAAGGTATGCAAAATAGGAATGCCTAAGGTTAAGGGACACAAGAACTTTACCACATTACAACCAATATTTTGTTTAAATCATTCAGAACAACACACATACCCATTCAAAGGAACTGTGGTGACTCATACCTCATGGTAAACCAACATGTTTCCGGTAATTGTTCACACTCGAGAAGTAACTTCGTTATATAAGCATGCATGTGCATGCAAATAAACTAAACTTAGTAAATGAATTACTAGGAATTCAAAGGTAAGAAACAGTGGGACAGTTGATAGAATATTTTATAGGATACTAGCTTAAGCCGTTAATTCCATGGATAACACAAAGGAATAAGATTTTGGTTGATTAAGAAATGAATATTGTTTCTGAGGTTATTTGGGACGCTGAGTGTCCAATTCTGCAAATAGTTTAGTTTAGTTTAAGTAAGTTTTTTTATTAGTTTTTTCTATCAGCTCGACTTTTTGTGATAAGCCGTTATGTCCAAAATTAAGGCACTTCCCCTACATATATTGGAATGACTTGAAAACGGTTCAACATATTCAGTTAAGTTAGTAATTTAAAATTCGCCAACAATATAATCTTTAAGTCGTGCCCAGTAGTTTCAGAGATATCGTTGAAGTTAAAAAAAAAACAATTAAAAAAAAAATTACCAAAGTTGTTTTTGGGAAGACAATTATTTTTTAAAAGATTTTATTTGTTGTGCTTAATTCCCTATTTTTATTCTTCATAAAACAACTGAAAATTTATTGTTGGAGGATAAGCTGCTTCTTTGCGCATTTCGCTGGTTGCTTAGGCCAGATCATTAGGAAACGTTTTTCCCAAAAAAATTTTAGAAAAGCCAAAAATATCAGCAAATAAAACTACAAAGGGTTGTTTTTGGGAATACAATTATTTATTAAAAGATTTTATTTGTTTTTGGGTTTTCTAAAACTTTTTGGGAAAAACGTTTCCTGATGATCTGGCTTAAGTAACCAGTGAAATGCGCATTGGAACAGCTTATCCTCCAAAAATAAATTTTCAGTTGTTTTATCGAGAATAAAAATGGGGAATTAAGCACAAAAAATAAAATCTTTTAATAAAAAATTATGTTTTTTTAAACTTCAAAATCAATAAAAATGTGGCAAAGATCAAAGTGAAGGTCAAAAAATAATCAGCTAAATATATTTCGAATGAAATTAGCTTTATTTCATTGTAATCGGTACACAACTTTTGATGTTATTCGCAATTTACTGAGAAAACTGCATACAAAATAAAAATTTTTAATGCGTGTGTGTTTGCTGCTATTCTATTGGACGTTTTTTCCTTCACTTAAAAATGACCTTCACTTAATTGTGAATAAAAGCGAAACGGGTTCATCGATTTGTATGTTCAATGTCTCATTTTGTTTAAAGGTTATGTGACTTTACGAGAAAGTAATAAGAATTTAACTTTTACCGTTTTGGATTTTTCAAAGATAACTATTACATCTTTAAAATTGCTTAATGTAGAGTAAAGTTATGATTTTTTGAACTTTCAATTTTTGGCAAAAGTCAAAAATACGACGTGTACCTGTAACCTAAAAATGCGAGCTGGTAGAGAAAATCGGAGATTATATTTGAAATCAGCGACCTCAAACTAGTAAAAACTGCATCAAACTTAAAATCAACACAAAAAAGTTCAATTGTGTTCCCTTGTGTAATTGTATGGATAACGAAGAAATTTATTGCAAATCTAGATACTTCTACCGTTATTCTGCTCCAGATATCTTGACGTTTAAATTGTCCTTGTATAGGTGGTTCTATTCTTACTCTTTCAGTTTAACTCGTTTTTTGACAGACGCACAGTGGCGCCATTTGAGTTTTTTCGTTGCAAAAATCATATCTTTTGAACCGAATAAGATAATTGAACAGTTTAAACAGCATATGATAGATAACTGTTCAGCCTATGTTCAGCGTTTGGAAAGGGTACTACGCTTTGTAGGGGCCTACTTATGGGTTATCAAAGTTAAAATTAGTAGAAAAATCAATTTTGTGGTAACTAAAAAAAATTATTTTTACATTTTTAGATTGTTTTTATTTTTTTTCTTTAGGGTTTTATGTTTTAAATTATTACCCAACAAATTAAAAAAAAAATAATTTTTTTTTTTAAAATTTATTTTTTCAATTTTCTGTAAAATATTCATCACAATTCGTAGGAGAAGGTATATCTAAAAGACTAACCATTTCTAAACTATAATTATTTTGTTACTCTATTCGTGACTTCACATGCCGCAGGGAAGAAATAAGTGGATCGGAAGATGCTGCCAACATGTTGAAGAGGTCCTCATTTTGCCTTACCCTTGATGCTTTGAATGTGTTCTGCAATCTATATTTTTTATAAAATTTGTTAAGAGACTCCTGTGCTTCTTCAGAAAGCTCTCCAATTGGCAAAGACTGGTACTCAATTATATCTTTGCCATGCGCCAATATTTTATGGACGGTCGGGGTCAACTTCTTCTGTGGATACATTTCTGCTAAAAAAGATGCAGTTTTCGACGCATACTCTCCATATTTTGTAGAATTTACATTTTCTTTGCAGTTTAAAACATCCAAGATCGTTCCCAATCTTTTCACGATTTGATTGTCAATTCCAATGATTCTAGTTACTGCCTCATCATTTTCAAAAAATCTCCTAGAAGTGTTTCCATCGTTTGAGTTACCGTATCCGTGCTTGGGACAGTCTACTTTTAGTCCAACTTGTTTAAAAAAAGCATCCTGTATTTGCTTCTTTTTGATCTTTTCCTTATCCTTTATTGATGTATTTTCATCGAAGTTTTCCTCCTCTTGTGGTAGGGTATATGCCAGTTTTAGCAAGAATTCCATACACCTTATCCTTGCGTGCAATGGTGACATTCCATATTCGTAATTCTCCTAATTTGTAGAATCGTTTAAATTACCAAAGTTCTTCTGACAAATAATAATAAAAAATCGATAATAAAAAATATAAAAATAAAACGAAAAAAGGGGTTTAAATAGGTTTTTGCTAAATTTTTCCTCCAATATAATTCTGTCTATATATATGTATATGATAACTAATTGAAATATGTTATAATTAAGCAGAAAAAGATACTAATCTTAAACTCTTTACAACTAATTATATAAAATTGAGATGTAACATATTATATATGAAATAAATTTAATTGAATTGAAAAAGTTCTTCTGACTCTTTTTGCAAATCGGGCATGACATTGTTGAGGTTGTTCCTGTCAGTTCGTTTACGACTTTTCCGTCAACCATGGTCAGGTGGAACTCGTAATTGCATTCAATATATTTTCCTTCTCCAATTTGCAGCTTTGTAGGCTTAATCTTGCTTATTTGTTCTTCAATGTCCTTCACCGTAGTCCTTATGAGTTCTGCCGATTCCCTTGCAAACTGAAACATTAGTGGTCGGCAATAATGCACTGATGACGGACGTGGATTTTTCCAGTGTAGGGAATCATCCGATTTTAGCCGCAAATGAACAACAGATGCCATAAACATATTTCCGTCCGATATTGTAGCGTCATCGGAAGATATCCTTTGCTTATAAACGTTTTGTCCGGATGATCCATCGCAGCCCCATTTGCTGATCAATGTCAACTTCTCAGGAAGAATTTTCACTTCCGTGAAAAACTTTGGTGTGGTTGACTTTATAAACAGTTCAACGCCATGTTTTCAATACTTAAATTGTTTAATGGTTTCAGTAATTGTTGCGCCAACTTTCAAGCGTAGACTATCCAGGCATTATGCTTATTTTGCAATACATAGGCTTATGCTACTATGCCTAAAAATTTACCTGTTCCCTGCATACATATGGATTTAGGCTGAATAATGCAATTTTGATATTATGCACGTGTCCAAATAAGATTTGTGCCTACCTGTAGGGACCATAAGTCAATATTGTTCCTGACCATTTGTACGCCAAAGTATTGTTTATGTGAGGTACGTACCTGCTAATTTCAATGAGTAGTTTTTTTCAAACTATTAGATCAAACTACTGTCAGTCAAAACATATAAGGGATGGACGACATACAATTTCTGCAACCATGTCTTTTTAAACTTTTTTACCTCTAGAAGCCAAACGGGCACGTACGGGCAGATAAAACCTTCTGAATTATGTAAAGAAATAATCAAAAAACAGGTTTTGCAAATATGGCAAATATAGAAAAATATAGTTTTTTTTTATTTTCCGTCAAAGTTGAAAAATAGTGAAAAAACGGATAGTTTTTAAATAGTGATTTACCAGGAGAAACACAAAGCAAACAGTTAATTTTTTTTTATCATTATACATTTAATAAATACATCAATCAATACAAACAAAAAATAAGGCGATTCGTTACCTATTTTTCGTGATATTACACCTGAAATCGCAACAAATTGACTAAAAATTGTGTGTTTTTTTGAAAACCGAAAGTCGGTCAACTTTGAACGGTTATATCTTCTAAACTAAAAATGTGATATTATTAAGAGTGGCATATTTGAAATCGTTGAAAAGTTTCCTATAATATGGGTTTATTCAAAACTTCGTCGGCACTCATGAAAATTTTGATTTTTGCAACCTCGCTTGCTCTACGGGCGCCACTGTGAGACGTTTTGTATTGATAACCGAATCATTTGTTCCAAATTTGGTAACTTTTACTGTAAGCGTTCTCCAGATGTGCTGTTATTTATATTGTCTTTGAATGGAAGATGTCACGCCCACTTGAAAGCTTACAAATATTTATAACCTATTTTTTTTTTTTTTTTTTTTTTATTATTCCTACACTAAATCCCGCGAAGCTTTTTTGCTTGTCTGCAGGAGACCAGAGTCTCTGGCGGGAATCGAACCCGCAACCCCGGTACTGATAGACTAGCTCACTACCAGCTAGCCTACCGGGGCACCCCTAAGTTAATCAGGAAATTACTGTAAATAAATCTTTAAGGAAAATTGATTCAGTAGTTTAGGATTCTATAGGATACAAACCAACACACATAAAAACGTATTCTATGTTTGTTATATATCGCACTTATTTAACAATAGTGTATTAACTCGAAATTTTTATGTTTTCACTTTTTGGAAACCCGACAAGTCTTCCCACTGTAAAAATATCGTGCTATTTTGTCTACTTTTTGGTAAAGAAACGGTTAGTTTAAAAGTTCTTTTTTCTATGCATTTAATGTAGAATTAAAAATTATTTTGCTTCCACAGAAAATTTTTAAAATTTTAGGTGAATACAGTATTGTAGAACATAGTTTTAAAATTGAAAATAAACAAAAGAGAAAAAGTTCATGTGGTTTTAATTGATTAAAATAATTTTTGTACTCATAATACTAATAGCTGTGAATAGAAGATCGTAAAGTGTAATGTATTTGGTGTTTCACCGTGCTACCGTATACATGATAGTGTTGACATTGCATATTGGCGAATTATTTATTGCGTGCTGATTTTAATTCTGCCATCTTCTGGTTTGCTGTTTTTGTAAAAGAAGTTCCCCCCGATGTTTGTGGGGATCATCTTATTAACTAATCTATATATAAATCGGCAAAGGCAAAACGGTTAAGAACACTTTTCGTCTCTGTTTGTCAACCGATTTAAACAAAAAATACACCATTTAAAAGGCATTTACCTACAGAAGTGCACAATGTATATTTTATTAAGAGTGTAAAAAGGGTAAAAATTCGGTGACTTCATATCTCCAAAACTAATAGAAACCGAAAAAAATTTATACTTATCGTTGTTCATTAAAAAAATAAGCGGACAGGTGTCTGGTTCTCTTTGCAATTGGGCCCTTTCAGAGAGTAAACTGGTTTAACCTCTATTTTGGATTCCCCATTTAGCTTTTAAACCAATAAGTATAGGAATAAAGGCTATATAAAAATACAAATATAAATTTGGTACTCTTTCGAAATTCGAACGTTTTAAGGGATAAAATTGTACCCATTGGTACGTTTTTTTAAAAACATTTTTCTCTGTATATTGACATATAACGCATTAAATTATGGTCTCCCACTACAACACTGAAATTTTTGATACTTCAACGGAGCGAAATAATTTTTAGAAAGGGGAAATACGGGAAATTTAAATACTTTCTTTTACTTTTCCGTGCTGCGTGTGGTAATTTTTAAATTTTTTGTAATATTGAACTTAGAAATAAAAATTATTTGTGCAAGGTCTTGAGTGAATGAGAACCTATAAGATGAAAAATGTTGGCACTTTTTTGTTCTACAACTGGTACTTTTTTTAATTTCCTTTAATATTGGACCTAGAAACATAAAACTAAACCTGCAATGTCCCGAATGGGTGAAAATCTATAAGAGGGAACTTTTTTGGTCTTCAAATGGTTCTTTTTGCATTTCCCTTTGTATTGGACCTAGAAACATAAAATTAAATATGCATGGCTCTGAGTGAATAAGAATCAGTAAGGAACAGCTTTTTGGTACTATTCGTTCTATAACTTTTGTACTTTTTGTACTTTTTCTTTTTCAATTGGTACTTTCTGACTTTTTTCATATAATTCAACTTAAAAAACTAAATTAAACATTCACGGACTTGAGTAGAAGAGAACATTTGGTTCGGAGGTTGGTACCTAGCCAAATAGATCCACTAAGACGAAAAAACGAATTCTCTAAACATTTAAATTCATATATACATATATGTAACTGACTAATATGATAAAACTAAATAACTCTATATACTTTAGTGCATAACATAAAAGGAAAAAATTTTGCATTAAATTTATCTTAAGACATTTGAGAGGTTATTTTTGACGTCAATAGGATCAGTGAAATCAATATATGTATAAAAAGAATATTTTATTTCCAGGTGTTACATCTTTCTGGAAAATCAAGTGCAGTCAATACCTGGTATTTATCAAAACGCAAAAAATGACAGATCTTAAGAGATTTGTCCGATCTTTGAGTTATCGGCTGACCAGAGAGCCTATCAGTAGCCCCTTTGGCATGGCAACAGATAGACTATTGGTTGAAGCTCCTTAAGAATAGTTCACGCGAAATATGGTTTCTGTCTTTCAGGAAGATTGCATTTTTCAGGCATTTTTGTTGTGGTTGCAGATTAAGCCGAAAGTCACGGTAAGGGAGATCCTCCCACTCAAGAGCAGATTTACCACTTGTGGGAGATTTTTGTCTGAGGGACTTATCACACCTAGGTGCTCACAAGAGATGCTGCTAGCATATTTCCAAAAGCAGTGGAAGTTAGATAGCTCCAGCTCCTAAACAAGAGATGAGTATTGATAATGCTGCCGTATTATGCATTAAAACTGCTACATGTTGGGCTGGTTACTCTCACACTCAGGGGCGGTTGGTAATCTTACTGATTGTCACCCAGTGCTTAAGAAGCAACGTGAGATATGGGCATACGGCAGATGCTCATGTAAATGCTTTTCATAGCTGTATGAGAGGTACCACGCCCACTTAAAATTTTACAAATATTTATAGCCTATGCTCAACGTCAGGTAATCAGAATATGACTGTAACATTTTAGAAAAATCAGTTCAGTAGTTTAAGGGTTGAGTTTGAGTTTTACTTGCAATATTTTTCGAAAATAACAAAAATTCTATAAATGATATGTGCTGAATCGAATGAAACCAATTTGGATTCAATTGGAGGGAATTTCTTCTGTGAAATTCCATTTTTTGTTAAAGTCTATGAAATTACCTTCTTGGTCCAGACCAAATTTTTTTCTTTTTTTTTTTTTTTGCTTGCAATATCTTTCAAATAGGACAAAAAAAAAACATGTTTTAAAAACACAATTATATGTTCTGAATCGTATCAATCAAGTTTGATTTAAGTCAGAATACTACGGCCCTTAGTTCAATTTAACTACAAAAACCAAACGCAAAACTCGTTTCAGCTGTGGTAGATGCGAAAAAGCTATGTGCGAAATTAAAGAATACATTTTCAATGACTTGCATGTGGAATAAAATAATGAAATAATAAAATTATATTATAGATTCGTATAATCTAAAATAAAAAGCATACGTTCAATAAAAAATATGTTTATTAAGTTTTTATGTAATTGGGTATTTAGCTGTTCTAATTATGGTCTGGCCAGAGCAAGAGAAGAACTTAGTGGTAAAAAGTTATAGAAAGCTCCATGGAATTGAGCAACATCCACATGTTGGGTCCATAGATTTCTTGGACGTAGTGAAGTAGGGCTGGCTAGACAATTAAATATGTGGGGGAAGGGTTTCTTATGAGGTCGCTGACCACACGCTGGGCATGAGTTTGGGAAGCACGGTCTACACGTGATCAGAAGGCATTAAGCGTATTGATCGATCCTGATTTCAATTGTGCCAGCGCGACTCTTATTTAACGCAACTGAATCATTTCAGACGGTAGCCTACCTCCAAGTTTGACATTCATGCGGTATCCTGCTACCACGGAATTGGTTACGTCTCTATGAATGATATTGTTATGTGTGGTGTATTATTGAACAACAGTGATCTAATAACCAACTTATCAAATATTTGTTCAATTCAAACCAACATTTTAATTTTTAAACTTACATGTTAGTAACTCTTTCAAATTGGAGTTTACTTTTAATTTAATATGTAATGTCTAAATTAAAGCTTTAGTTACAAATATATATTTATGTGAATTTATTATATTGACAAAGTTTTAAGCAAAAATTATCTTGAATTAAAGCTCTGTTAATTTGACAAAATACATCTTGTACAAAGTTTTATTTAACCTAAATAAATTAACAGAATAACAGATCCAGCTTAAAACGAATTCTTTGATTTGAAGAAAGTTCATTAAGATTTGTTGAAATAAATTGTTGATTGGATCAAGAATAAAGAAAAATATTCCCATATTTTTAGATATTAAAAAATTTGATTTAGTGTAAATTTTTGTTTATGTAGCTAAAAAAAAACTAACATTTACCTTAATACCAAAATCACGTTCAATTATCTTGAGGTCCTTTCTAACTGTTTGATTTGTTTGCTGTCACACTGTCCGGACACATGAACATAAAAATTGTTTGCAATATTTTATTACATGTGGGTTATAAATTTCGAATGACAGTTTTCTCTGCTATACAGTACCACAATTTACAGTACTTTGGAGTAGAGGAGGGTAGTGTACAGTAGTAAATATTTTGCAAGTTTTATATCAAGATATTACTCAAGAGATAAAATAGTTGTGTGCAAAAATCCTAGAAATCAAACTAAATGTTTTTTTATAAATTTTTTTTTAATACACATTTTTTTAAGTTCAAGTTTTTTTTTAATTTTTTCTAAAAAATATAAAACGAAAATAAAATAAATGTATATAAAAACAAAACATTACGATTGTGTAAAATGTCTTAACAAAATTATTTTGCCGGAAGTTGACTGTGTTAAATAGTCTTACATTTTCAAAATTTTTATCAGCATATTTTTGTACATTTTAACTTGATAAGAATAATTATTAAAAAAAAACATGTTGCAACACAACATTTAACATGCTACAACAAAATTTCCTTAAAAGGCTTGTTAATAACTTCGTGTTGCAGAAAAATAACATTAAAACAACATTTTGTTACATTGAAAAATAATCAGGAATTTAAATAGTTTTCTGTTGAACAATCTTTTACATTTATTATATATATCCTTTATTGATAACAAGTTTTATTTGGGACATAAAAAAAGACATAAGAGTGCTATAGTCGGCTGTGTCTACACTTCGATACCCTTCACCGAGAGTAAGAATCTTTAAGGGGTTTGCATTATATAAGATCTACACTCAGAAAAATACCAATGTTAAATTAACATGGCATTGATTAGAAATCATTATAAATTTCTGCAAAAGTATGGACTTTATTTAAAATTATAATTGTTTCATATTGATTTTAAATTAAATGTGTTTAATTAACATTGTTCAATATTGAATCCATAAAATGCTGTTTTATAGCTTTTGTACAGAAACAACAACAACACTACAGAAAGAAAAACGCATATTTTTTTATTTGTTGCTTAAAATAATTTATGGAACGAAGAAAAATTCCCGTATTCTTTTTATTATTATTAAATAGTTTAATACATACAATTTTCAAAGTATAGCGATGACGAAAACCACATCGAGCCATTTTTCCGGTGTTTTTTTATTTAAAGGCTTCTGTAAACAAAGGGGAATACATTATAATCTTCTCTCATTGGTTCCGAGTGTAAGTGTTTTTTACATTTATTCTAAAATAAATACAAATGTCGTCTCTGAAACTTCTTCTCAATTTTGGTTTTATACTAAATTCAAATCAATATGCATATCGGTGATCATTCTGGGAATCAATTCATATTTATATAGGAAAATAAAAAACAGCCAAGCAATATGCTATTGAAGAATGGGTTTCTCTAAAAAGTCACTATAAAAATACTTATGGATAATCTCATCTTTATATAAAAATGGTGAATTCGGTAGCCTCATCTCCAAACTAAAAGAGATAAAAAATTTAACACTTATCGTTGTTCATTAGAAAAATAAGTGAACAGATGTCTGGTACTTTTTTGAAATTCGGCCCTTTTGGAAGTTCTTTATCACTTATTTGGAACTATATTTTCAGCCAATAAACATAGAAAAAAAATTATACCAAATTCTTAACATATATACATTCGTAACACATATAAATTTGGTACTATATCGTAATTCAAAAGTTTAAGGGGTGAAAATCGTACCTTTTTTGGTACTTTTTTTAAAAAAACATTTTTCTCCATGTATTGACATATACGTCTTAAATTATGGGCTCCAACTACAATATTGAAATTTTTGAACTACAATGGGGACAAAAATTATCAACAAGGGGAAAAACGGGAGATTAAATTTTTTTCTCTTACTTCTGTGGTACATCATGTGGTAGTTTTAGAATTTGCTATAATATTGAACTTTAAAACATAAAATTATATGTGGACCCCTCAAGTGAATGAGAACATATGAGATAAAAACTTTTGGTACTTTTTTGTTCTTCAACTGGTACTTTTTGAATGCTCATTAATATTGGGACTAAAACATATACACAAATATGCATGGTACTGAGTGAATTTTGGTACTTTTTCGTTCTACAACTGGTACTTTTTTGATTTTCGTTAATATCGGACCTAGAAGCATAAGATTTAGCATGCAATGTCCTGAGTGCGTCAGAATCTATAAAAGAAAACTTTTTGCTTCTATTTGCATTTCCGTTAGTATTAGACCTAGACACATAAAATTCTACATGCAGCGTCCAGAGAGATTGAGTAACTATAAGAAGAGACTTTTTGGTACTTTTTTTGATTTTTGTTAAATTATTGAAGTTACAAAACTAAATTAAACATTAACGGGCTTGAATGGAAGAGAATATATAGACCGGAGGTTGGTCCCTAGACAAATCAACCCACTAAGTAAAAAAAAAAATGCTCGAAACATGTACATAAATTCATACATATATATATGTATGT
The DNA here is from genome assembly GCA_943735925.1 of Pollenia amentaria. Lineage (NCBI taxonomy): Eukaryota > Metazoa > Arthropoda > Insecta > Diptera > Polleniidae > Pollenia > Pollenia amentaria. The sequence goes on along the minus strand of OX031009.1, from coordinate 143,896,408 downwards.
ACTTATTTATATGCGTTCTTCATATTTGCGTAAATAATTTTGGTCGAATTTCGACCACTAGGTAAACACTAGTATATATAAAACGGCAAAGGCAAGTGTTCCTCCTCTGTTTGCCCAACGACTAGAACAAAAATACACCGTTTTAAAGGTTTTTACTTACAGAAGTGCACAATATATATTTTACTAAAATCTGTTCAATAATATCCGAGTTATAAGCGTTCAAATTTGCTACCAACAAATATTAAAACACATACATAAATAAAAAATTAGTTTTTTCCAATTACACAAAGTTTTTTCTATCAAATAATAAAAACAAAATAGTGTGATCGATTATTCGAAATTTTTAGAAATCGGTTTTCGAATGGTACGATTATATTAATCTTATATATAAATCGTTTATTTTAAATTGTTTGTGAACCGAACCTCAATGGGGAGAAAAATGTATCAAAAGGGGAAATTCGGGAATTGATTTTTATTTTTTTCTTTATTTTTCATGCTGCCTGTGGTAATTTTTGAATTTTTTACAATATTGAACTTCGAAACCCAATATTATATGTAGGATCCTGATTGAATGACTAACTTAAAGATGAAAACTGTTGGTTCTTTTTTGTTCTGCATCAGGTACTTTTTCAATTCTAGACCTATAAAGATAAAATGAAGCATTCATGATCCTGAATGAAGAAGAATATATAAGGGGAGCTTTTTGGCACTTCATTTTCTTCAATATTAGACATAGGAACATAAAATTAAACATTCAATGTCCTGAGTGTATGAGAATCTACCAGAGGAGACTTTTTGATACTTTTGTGTTTTTCACTTAGTACTTTCGGATATATTTTATATTGACCTTATAAAATTAATTTAAACATTTATGGACTCACGTCGATCCACTAAGACGGGCAAAATAAATGCTCGAAATCTAATGAGCTTATATAGATGTACTATGTTATCTTCATATTTGTATCAAAATTTACGGCCGAATTCCGACCACTGACCAAACACTAGTAGGAATAAAAAGAAAATATCATTAAATTTAATAATAACAACTATAGAATTTTCTTTTTAACAATTTATCTACTTTGTTAAGCATTTTATATATATTTTTTTTTAATGTCCAAAATAATTTTCACAAGATTCATTAACTAAAATGTGAGAAGAGCAATAAATAAGAAAAACATTTCACTTTGCACTTTAGATTATTGTGTCAAATTTGATGGTCTCTTATGGTTGCCGCACATTTGTGGCAAGCAACACAATAATAAATAATAACAACTCAGCTCCAGCTTTTCCTTAAATAGACAACAGTATCCGTTAAAATCACAAGTTTTTTTTTTTTTTTTTTTTTTTTCATTATTTATTTATTGAATCTTCATATATTAAATATGAACTAACAATAATTAATCAAATCTTATACTAATACTTTATTTTTGTCCTGCCAATGCTAGACGAAAATTTTTCTCTTCACGGTTTCTGTTCACATATGTAGATGTTTAGCGCTCTTCTTGTCTGATGAGTCCTGCTGTATCTCTTCTCCTTAATCTAGAGTGGCCGCTGTAATTTAAAATATTTCGAGCTAGTGGATTTGGGTGCGACTCAAGTCTTTTTAAATATTTTACTGCATAGTTCGTAATAATAGTTTTTACTAACGGCACATTGAGATCCTTGTGAATATTTGAGTTTTTAACATACCAGGGAGCGGCTGTGATTATTCGAAGAAGTTTATTTTGTCGCCTTTGAATTTTTTCGATATTAGAAGCCGAGGCAGTGCCCCATAACTGAATACCGTAGCACCAAATTGGTTTTAAGATAGAGTTGTAAAGTAGAAGTTTACAATCGAGACTAAGAACAGAGTTTCTTCCAATAAGCCAATTAAGTTGAATTGCTTTTAGTTTCATTTGTGTTAGTTTTGCTTCTATATGGCATTTCCATGTTAAACGCCGATCTAGATGAATTCCGAGATATTTTACATGCGATTGTTGGGGCACTAATTGATTATTGATTTTAATAGGGGAACATGACTCCCGACGCAAGGTGAATGTTATATGTACGCATTTTTGCTCATTAACCTTTATTCTCCATTGTTTTAACCACTTTTCCAGTTCAAATATATGATCCTGCAAGTAGCGAGAAGCTTCATGACAGTTTTCGTGCACGCTTAAAAAAGCTGTATCATCAGCAAATGTTGAAGTTAGGGTGTGGTTGTTTGTTGGCATGTCTGAGGTATATATTAGGTATAACAGTGGGCCCATGATGCTTCCCTGAGGGACTCCAGCGTCAATTGGCTGAGGAGAACTTATAAAAGCACCTTCTTTAATAATAAACTTTCGACCGACTAAGTAGCTTTCTAACAGCTTGTGTGTGTTTACTGGTAAATTTAGCTTCAATTTATGTAATAAGCCTTCATGCCAGACTTTATCAAAAGCTTGAGAAACATCGATGAAGAGGGCGGAACAATATTTCTTTTCTTCAAAGGTTTTTCTTATGGCGTTTACTATACGATGGGTTTGTTCAATTGTGCTATGTTCTCTTCTAAAGCCGAATTGATGGTTTGGAATACATCTATTTACATTTAAAATTGGGGTTAATTTTGACACTAACAGCTTCTCAAACAGCTTTGATATATTAGACAATAAGCTTATAGGTCTATATGACTCAACTTTTGTAGGATCCTTTCCTGATTTAGGTATCATGGTAACTAATGATACTTTCCATTCCTGAGGGTAGTATTCAAGGCGTAAAATAGCATTAAAAATAAAGAGAATAATTTTCTTTGCTCTGCTGGGTAGCTCCAAAAGCATTTTGTTACTGATCTTATCAAAACCAGGGGCTTTCTTCGGGTTTAAATCATGAATAGCCTTTTCGATTTCTCTTATCTCAAATCTTAGTGGAACAGCTGCTCTAACAGCAACAGGTGGTAACTCGACCGCCATATCGAGAGATGTGTGAGCGGTAAATACGGTTTTCAAATGATTAACAAAAAGATTTCCTTTTTCTATATCATTTCTTGCCCAACTTCCGTTTAAGTTTCTTAATGGTGGTTTAGTGATAACTGGTCTTTTAAGATTTCTAGCTGCACGCCATAATGAGTAGTCTGATTGTGGAGTTGCATCAAGTTCCTTAAGATATTTTTCAAAGGATGCAGTTTTTTGGGACTGCAGTAACTTTCTTAGCCTTTTTGTGCAGTCTTTTAATAAAGTCTTAAGTTGGGGGGATCTGTGCAATTGCCACTCTCTTCGAACTCTCCTTTTTTCAGTCAATAGACGCTCGACATCTACAGAATATATGATATTGTTTTTGGTTTTTTTGAGGGTTGTGCTGGAATGTTGAACAGCTAGTTTGAGATAACTGTCAAAATTAACAATAGCGAGATCCACGCTCTCCGGTGTGCTAAGCGGAATATTTTCTGTGCAATGGGCACTAAGATATTTTTTATATTTTAACCAATTTATTTGTGAGGGTGATTTGGATAAGTACCCAGACGGCGATACGATTCTATTTGGAATCATTATAGTAACAATTGTAGGTGTGTGGTCGGAAGATAATTCTAAGGAAGCCTCAACGTGAATCGTTTCTGTGGGGATGTTTCTAACCACGCCAAAATCGATGACATCTGGAATTTTTTGCGGGTCAGCAGGCCAATATGTTGGTTGGCCGCTCGCGACAACATTTAAATTCATTTTAGAGATTGTATTAAACAAAACACGACCCTTTGGTGTTATTAGTCGTGACCCCCAGAAGGTATGTTTAGCGTTATAATCGCCAGCGGCCAGGAAACAGGGTCCTAGTGATTTATAATATTCACAATATTGGCTTTCTGATATTGAAAATCTAGGTGGAGAGTATAAAGATGAGATTACAATGCTACGATTCAGCTCTTCAACACAAATGTTCGTTGCTTGGAGATAATCCTCACGATGATCACACATTAGGTAGTGTTTGACTCGATTTTTTATCAAAATGGCAGAACCACCACAAGCTCTATCTCGAGGGTCCTTGGTATCATATAGTATATAACCATTGATGTTAAACGTATTTCTCGAGGTCAGATGAGTTTCAGAAACCATCATAACATCGATTTGTTTATTTTTAAGGAAGTATTCTAGTTCATTTTTATGTTGGCGGATGCCGTTTGCGTTCCAAAAGCAAATTTTTAGACAGTTCATGGCTTATTTAGTACAGCTTGCAATAACATCGATTGCATTCTTAACATTTCTTGCATCATGTTACCCATTGTGTTGGTAAAATTGTTAACGGTTTGCACTAATGTTTCCATGGTTTTTTCTAGCCGAGTTAAATTAGAAGTGGGAATTTCGTCATTATTTGGTAAATCACCTTGCAATGGCATATGATTAGATTTTAAGACATTAGCGTACGAGGTTCTGTTATTATTTGGCTGCGGTATTTGAACGCCGTTAGTGTTTTCTTGATAAGTTGCCTGCGTTTGAGGGGGATTAAGTTTCTGTCCAACAGAACGCTTGACAATAGAATATACCGGACATCCTCTATAGTTGGCAGTGTGATTACCACCACAGTTGCTACATTTTTTTACATTAGGGTCATTTTTTGACTTATCACACTGAACGGTACCATGTAGTTCTCCACATACGACACAAACAGGGGGTAAATAGCAGTATGCCCTAGTATGACCAAATTCTTGGCAGTTTAAACACTGAACAGGCCCATTTCTTTTGTGCGGCTCTTCTATCGTTATTTTCCTGTACAGGATGTATTTTAAGCTGTAAATGGGATGCGTTTCATTTTTTTTTAGCTTAACGTCGCCGGGCTCTAACTCCACTCGAAATAGTGGTTGGGGATTTTTTTCCCTATTTTTAATATTTGTAACATTTTTAATTTTGAAACCCTTTTCTTCTAAAAATGTTTTTATTTCGTCTGGGTCCACGCATGAGTCAATGCCCTTTATCACAACCTGCAGACCTTTGCTGCTTTTCAGCTGGTAAGTATAGAAGCTTTTTTTAAGTGCTTCAAACTTATTAATTAATTTACGAAAATCATTCTCATTATTAATCTGTATTTTTGTTTCGTTAATATTACCACGCTTGATTGCAGCTACGTAAAACGAATTTTCACCTATCACCGATATTAAACTTTTTATTAGCTCACTTGAGTTTTGCTCTCTAAGATATATCGGGGGTGGCTTCGACGATTTTATGACGTTGGGTGTTTCAGAAGATTCATCCTCCAGAATTGCAAAACGATTTTGCGAGTTTATTCTATCAAAAGATGGAACTTTCGAGGCAGAGGCAACAGCTGAAGAGGCAGGGCTGCGACCACGTTTAAGCACTGTTATATATCTATCCATACCAACTTGCACTTGTGGTTTTTGACAACTTTTTTCTTGTTTGTTTAACATTGCGTCTATGTTTGGGATTATGGTATCAGTGGTAACGCTTGTATTGTTTTCTGTTGTTGTGTTTATTTCCACATTGCTTTCACTAGCATGAATATCATTTACTTTTGTTGTTGTTTCATTGTTATTACTCATATAGAGTTGTTTTTGTTTTTTTCACCGTTTTTTTATTTTTTTTATTTTTTTGTTTTTATTTTTTTTGTTGACTGTGCTCTTCTTATTATGTATAATGTTGTTACACCGAGATAATAAAAGAAAAAAAAAGAATAAATATTTTTTTGCACAGATTATTTGCAAGTATGTATGTGCGTACGTACATACATACATATGTAAGTATATTTTTTTTTACTTGTATTTTTTTTTTCTTAATTTTTTTATAATTATTCTTTTGTTCACTTTTATATTGAGCGTCCAAATTCGCTTGTTACACTGATATTATTAATTAATTTATGTTAAAAAAAAGAACCGTATGCGGAGTTAAAAGAAACACGTCTTTTCTCATCGAGCACGACCGACTGAATGAAAAAAATCACAAGTGAAGGATAAAAATGAAACTAAAAAACCCCGGTATATTGTTACCATTAAATATTATTCAAACAATTTTATAAATTAAAAAAAAACGTTTTAACTATACGTCAACAACTATTACGATAAACTCACACGCTTTTACTTGCAACTCAAGTCTGAAAATAAGTAGAAAAACTGAAACCCAAAATGTGAATGAGAAGTAGAATTTTTATAATTTGAAATGTAATGCTGATATACGAGGGCAGTTTTGCAAAATAATTAGATCTCAAATTGCAGCAACCCTTAAAATCCCTAACGGTGTTTTTTTTCTACAAAAAAAATACCACCTTGTTGAAAGGTGCATGTATAAAATGGCTTACCAACCCTGTAATAATGCAATTTGTTATTTCACGAGAACTAAGCACAAGTCATCGAAAAGTGAAATGCCCTGTCTTTAACCGCATGACAAAAAGTTTGTTCTTCAAAATTTAAAAAAATAATTTAAAATTTGTTTATTACATCAACAACAAAATGAATGACGAAATTCCAGTTTGTCCGAAAACAGTTTAATGTAAGTAAAAATTCGATTTAAAATAACTATGGCAAAAATAGTTCACGATGAGGTAAAAATTTAAATAGAAATAACATTTCATCATCATCAGATGACGAGGATGAATCCAATAATTGATTTATTGTCATTTATGCACATATAATGGATGCGGTAATATCCTTATTTTACCTTTTTCCTTTAAAAATGTTTAATAATACTAAACAACCCTCCTGACACGGATACCCCGGTACCTGAACGAACTTTAAAGTCAAATATATTTTAAACAATAAATGATACAAAGTTGAGGTTCCGCAAGTTCCTTCAGCTAATCAGTTTTTAAGAATTTTTATAATTTTAAGCTTTCCTGATTTGTTCGTTTTGGGTGTGGAGCCACCGAAAGTCAAATAGTACTAACCCTCCTGATAAGGCTACCTGGGTACCCGTTTACAAATAGAAGCATTCTGTATAGAAAAAGTGAAGATAAGAGAAGACATCACATATTTTGCGATCCGATTCCAAATCAATAGCCACACAAAGTTAGGAAAGACCTTTGAATGTTAGCCGATCACTTTTATCCCGCTTTCATGTTTCCGATGGGCCTGCAGCATCTTGAGAAACTTCCTTATGTAAGGTTTAATTTGTCATTAGTTAAAGAACTGCTCGGACGTAAGCGTGTTATATTACACGGTTGTCATTGCTCCACGCCAAGTGATGTCAAAAACAACGACGGGCGCTCGGAGCTTTTTAGGCACTTGGATTGTTGCTAGAGAACACACAATATGTACCTACATCAACCACGTCAACCATGTTAAAAAAACGATCAAGGGCCAGGATACTTGTTTTACGTTAAGTGCTATATTTCATTTTGGTACATAACATCTACTCCACCTTTTGAGTTATTTTAATAATCATTTATTTCTTCCTCTTCGTTAAAAGCTGTCTCCGTGATTGAGAAACAAAACTTTATTTGCTTTGTGTTTGTTGCCATGAGGAAGTGTACGGATGAAAAATAATATACTCTTTTGCTTTTTTTAAATACAAATGTTGATTGACGTGTTTATTTGTACGTCTTCGAAAAAGCATGAAATTAACGACACTAACACATATGCACTGATTGATGGGCTTATTTGATAGTATCCAGTATCCTTCGAAAAAAATAATTTGTCAAAATAATAAAAAGTTTCCTAAAACAAATGGTGAAAGAATTTTAGTTTCTATGAAAAAAATCCATTTTAAATTCCGAAAAATTAAAGTTGATTTAAAATAATGCCGACCCGATGTAGAGGATGAAACATTGGTCAGAAAGTGATTCTGAGTCTATCGGTATACTAAGAGCATAATACCTTCTCTACTTATAGGGTGTGGGTATAAAAAAAAGCACTTGAGGGTAATACAACGTTTGCCGGGCTCAGCTCGTAGTTTATAAAAATAACCCAATTATTATAACCAATTAAAAGCATACAAGCAAAAAAACTCATTATTTGCACCAAAAATGTCTGCACGTTTTTGTTTTGAGTCAGCTGTTTAACGGTTTTAATTACACTGTACTCGCTCAATTCAATTCCAGTACTCTGATCTCATTTTCATCAATATTTACAGTCATGTCACACAGAGTACAATTCCGTTCGGAAACGGAGTCATTTTTTTCATGAACAGAATGGGAGTTTTCTGTATCTTCAAGGCCAAAAAATTATAAATATATATTTTCTATCAACAAATATGTGTTCTTCGGTTCCGAACAGAATCATTCCGAACGGAATTATACTCTGTGACTTGGCTGATAATAGGTTTTTGCAATCGAAATATGTTTGACTGAGAAATCTTGCATCTTAGGTACGTTTAACCGTAATTTTTAATCCTAATTACATTTAATACAAGAGCTACCCTGAAAGAAGAATTTGCACCACAGGATTCAGCGTACTCGATTTAGGTTCCAAAAAAAATGTTTCAAAAGTATTGAACAGATTTTGTTTTAAATTGCCATCTCAGTGGTGCCAAATTATCAGTGTTGGATTAAGGAAACGTAGTCTTGATAGATGTTCTAGCAAATACAACAAAACGATGAAATATTTATTTGTTTGAAACACAGCTTTGTTTAAGGAAAATAGTAAATAAACTTAAAAAATAATAAAGTATTTTTTGATTGGGCTTAAAAAATTTGACAAAACATATTTTTTCTTGATTCTTGACGAGCACTAAAAACTCTTGCACACCAAGAAAATTCAAGACCGTCGGCCAAGCCTAGCCAGAATATTTCAGAAGTGGGCTGTATATGGAACATATAAATAATTAAGCCTAAGAGTATGCTTTTAATGGGCTGTATGATAAATTATTGGCCAATCTTCACGAAATTTTTTACAATAGCATTATTCATTACGAATTTAGGCGTGCTTAAGTGTTTTCCGAAAGTGGGCTTTATATGGGGCGTATGATTAATAATGGACCAATCATCACAAAATTTGACAGTGAGATTTTTAGTCTCATGGAACTAAAACAGATCAAATTTTATTTCAAAAAAATAATTCGCAACGGTTTAAGGCGTACTGAACGGCTTTTCGAGACTTTATATGATCCCCATGGTAAATAATAAACCGATCTTCACGAAATTTAATATGACGATTTTTATAATGTTAGTTTTTGTAAAACAATTATTATGTTTTTAGGATGGTTGTTCCACAGTTAGGCTTATCACTCGTATCTCTCAGCCGATTTTGCTGGAGAACAAGAGAAAATTAGACACTATCATGTTCTTTACTTTTGTGTTGTTCGAAAGTGAGTCTGTTTTTAACAGACAGACAAACGGATAGACAGACAAACGGACATTGCTTAACCGACTTAAAATTACACAAGGAAGCATATATATATAGGGGTCTGAGATGAATATAAAAAAATTTCACACAGAATGACAAACTTAGTTTACCCTCATTCAGCACTAGTGGTGGTAGAAGAATATACCGTAAAGTTAATTGATATATCAAGCTTATGGTCAATTTGCTATATTTAAAAAAAAATTATATAATAATTTTTATAATTAGAATTTTCCTAACTCTTTTGTGTTACGTCTTCAGGATATTCTGAAGGCTTAACACAATTTTCGTAACACAAATGAGTTACGAAAATTCGATTAATAAAAATTAATATTACTTTTATTAAAAAATATAACAAATTTATCATAATCTCGATTAAATAGAAATTAAAATTATGGATGATCGAATAATTTATAATGGTTTATTAATACATTTACACAAATTTTTTTTTCGCATTTTACACCCAAAAAATATCTACAAAACCATTTTTAAGTTGGATAAGATACTTTTTTTTACAAAACCCCTATTTTCAACATAACATTTATAATAAAAATCAAAACAAAACTATTTTTTTCGGATTAATTATGGTTGTTTTATTTTTTGGCAGAAATAATTTTTGTTTTGTGATTTTTTTTTTTTTTTTTTGCAGAAATATAATTTTTTTATCGATTTTTTTTACCTAAGTTTCTGAAATTCGCTATGGACATTCCTAGTCTAAATAAAAGCTTTCTTACAACCTTAGACGAATTTGTGTCAAAAAAAAAAAGATAAAGAGAAAGTGTTGTAAAAATAAAAATTGACAAAAATTAATAAACCACAACTATTTCTGCCAAAAAAAAATAAATAAAAATCAGAAAACAACAAATACTTTATTTTTTTTTTAATCCAAATTTAGATATTTTTAATTAGGCTTAAGTTCATTGAATTTAATTTTCATTAAATTATTTTTTTATGAAGACAGGAATTTTACAACATGAAATTAATTAAATTTTTTTTTTTTTTTTTTTTTTTTTTTATTGATAATTTTTCATTCTTGACTGCGCTGAGATTTGAACCCAGGCGTTCACGGACAGGTTGCCCAGACTAGTTTCGATTGTAACCACACAATCTCGTCGGTGGGGTTTGCCGTTTTACTCACTCGGCTATTGAGGCCGAGCGACGTCAATAGTCAAACATCAATCCTTAAACCAAATGGTATTTCACTTTGGTAGATCGAAATTTGCTTTTTGAATGAATGATTATCTATTTTAATTGATTTACATGTTCTTCCTAACTTCTGTTTTTTCGTACTTTTTGTCAAGAATTCTTCTTGAAGTCCAAAGTACATTTTTTTATTTTTGATGTTTTTGTCTTTCTTTTTTCTTGTTGACCTTTTTCAGCACAACTAGAAGGACAAATGTAAACATAGCTCGTGCCTTAGCTGTTAACAATAATTAGTATTGTGGTTATTTTATTGAACTATTAATGGTTTTTAATCCAAATTTAGATATTTTTAATTAGGCTTAAGTTCATTGAATTTAATTTTCATTAAATTATTTTTTTATGAAGACAGGAATTTTACAACATGAAATTAATTAAAATTTTTTTTTTTTAAATATTTTAATCAAAAATATTACAATTATTTCTGTAAACGATGTAAAATTATCAAAATTGAGTCTTGGAATTGGCTCTTCGATTTTTAATTGTTGTCCCTTTTTTTGAAAATTTAAAAAATATATATTATATTCGGCTTTTACCCTTTAAACGTACTGAAAGAAGTAAAATTTACATAAATAACATTTTTATAACAACTTTTTAAAAGTTTATTAAACCATTAAACGTTGTAAAATTTCTTGAAATTTAAAAGTTGTAAAATCTGGCATTTTTTTGCTCAATGATAAATTTGTAAATTAATGTCGATAATTTGAAATTGGTACCAAAAACCAGATCTCAGCAGTTTAACTTTTAAAGTTTTACTTTAAAAAAATATTGGATGCATGTTAACTGTTTTTGCAAATGGAATCTTAACTTACTAAAAGTTGTATACCGTTCAAATAGTACCAAATTATTTAATTTGCACATTTTAACCCAAGGCTTACTTACCGTCTTGGTCAGACAAAATTTGGGTTTTGCTTGAAATATTATTTAATGTAATATAACAAAAAAAATCAAAAAAACAGGAACGTGAATTCTGTTAACGGTTAGGATCAATGGGCAGCCGACACGAGGACGGCTCTTAGGTCCTTATGGCGGTCCCTTTGTGATACCCATAGCCAGTAACAAGAGTCAGCCAGTATTCACCAGCCTATTCATTATAGTCAAGACCCATCACCTTATCACCCAACGACATATTTCATGCTTATTAACGGGCCCTTTCTAACTAAATTCAAAGGTGTATTTTTGAAGTGATCACTGCTTATGTTTACTTCCATACCAAAATTTGTAAGCGGGAAAAAGTGATTTCAGGTAGGAATCCTGTATGTAAATTTATCGGCCTGTCCCGATAATATTGATAAGAGATTTGATTTTATCAAATAAGTTTCGAAGGGGTTCTTCTGTAACATCAAGAGGCAATTGTATAAGGAGATCCCTAAAAATTTTTAAACTATGATTAAAACTTCAACAACTCAAGCCAATTCAAGAAAGTAAAAAGCTAAATTCATATTTCGGAGTATCATTGAACCTTTGGGTCAATTACGGATGGCAACTAAACTGAAGTTATGTTGCCAGCAGCAAAATCAGGTAATGCCGATGATATTGAAATATTAAAACGGGGATTCTTTTTTTATATTTAAACATATGCAGCGTTGCCTGATTTTGATGCTGGCAACACAACTGAAGTTCAGTTTCCATCCATAATCGACCAATAAAGCTCCCGACTTTCAAAACGTTTGATATTGCTTTTTCACAAAACTTTCATATCATATTTTGATCGAAACGTTCATGTTGGTAGACATAAAAATGGATGGTACAACATTAACAGGTCGGCATAAAAAATGATGCAGATTCGATAGAACATCTTGGGTCTTTAACACAACCTTCGCTAAAAGTTTTTTAAAACACTTTTCATTCTGCCCCCTTTCTAAGCATCATCTACTTCCTTCGTAATATTCTCATGCATTAAAAAATGTTAACTTCTTGTTGTCGTTATTGTTGCTGCTGTTTCAGTTGTTGGTTTTCTCATATATAAAGATTTAGTCAAAATATTTCGGTAAAAGTTTCTACATAAACACACACACACACATACAAACGCACCCATAAACAAACAAAGTCATTTAAACCCAGCAAACAAAACTATTTGATAATAAATAGAGATTAATTTAAATCAACCTTAACTTCAAAATGGTTAAATAATCACTTGGAAATATATTAATTTTTCATTCTCAACAAAACAGAAAACATTTGCACTATTTCTCAAAAATATTTGAAGAAACGTTTGAAAAAAAATTATATCAAAGGAAAAATGCTTTATTAATCGAAATTTTAATTTTGGTTTTTTGTTTAATTTTTTTTTTTTTTTTTTTGCTGGGTATACATAAACACACAATGACACTAAAATGTTCTGTCACATAATACTTTCCCATAGGTTGCGTCCTTTATTTGGTTTCATTCTCGTTTATTCATTCATTCATTCATTATGAATTATGTTTGTCACGTCTACAATATTAATAATGCATGTCAACAACTTGGCCAAAAAATATGAGTATGTTACCACTAAACATTTGGCAAACATGTGAGCGAGCAAACGAATGAGCGAGCATTAACTTTTCAAAACAATTTATGAAAAGTTTATACATCAAGTAGAATTCTCTGTTTTGTTAAAGGAAATAAAATAAAGCACTTAAATATAAAGGACTGAAATAATTTTAGGTTACAAAAATAGTTGCTATTTATTATGAATTCAAAAACCATTTGTTTACTTTAATTTCCTAAACAGATCATCACTTGTCACTAGAAGGGAACAATTATAAATGATTAAATGCAATCTTGGGGTTTTAAGTCAAAAATTTTCATTTTGTTTTGCCGAAACGAAATTTTTCTAAAATCACCATATTATAATTTACTTAGAAGAATATGGCTTATATGAAGTATATGCTTCCTTATTAACCGAATTAAAGTTTTTTTTTGGCTAAATTTTCTCCCAACAATATTAATATTGTGGTCCAAGTACATATCTCACATATAAATATAACGGTCATACAGGAGTTAGTAAGAGAAGTAGGAAAGTATAGTCGTTTAAGCCCTTCACCACAGTATTAACTGGGTGTTCCGTCGATTAATTCTTGTTCGATTAATTGAAAACTGTTATACGATTAGTTGTTCGATTATTATAAAATTGCTGATTTCGATTGAAGGATTAATCGAAGAATTTATGCCGATTAATCAAATAACAATACATATATGGTTTTTATGTCAAATGTATAATTTTTTAAAGTTTTAAGTCAAATAAACAAACCAAATGTATGTGTCCGTTGGAATTAAAAAAAAGTCATATTAAGTGAGTTATTCACATACATGAGCGTACTGCTTATTGAAAAAATTTTCAGTAACCAGTTAATTTTGACTGATTACTGATATAATGCAGTAATCCGTTAATTCTTACTTTTTATAGAAACAAATGCAAAAAAAAAATATTTTTAAGCCTGGAGCCACACGTTCAATATATCACTTTTAAGTTGTTCACAAAAACTGCTTGTCAAAACTTGTTTGAATTGACAGCTGTGGTACAGGCTGCATGCAGTTTGATAGTAAATCTCATTTTAAAAATGCCCCCGACGAAGAAACAACTCAAAATAGTAGCATGACTCAAAGTATTTTATATAAAAAGCACAAGAACTTTTTAAAGCACATTTTTTTTTATGAAATATACTTTTTATAAAGAAAGCGCTAAAGAGAACTTGTGGTCAGTTGTTAAATTGAACGTAAAATTGAGTTAGTGCGTTACTAAAAAAAGTGATAGATTAGGGCAAATTAAAATTAAACTTGATCGTGTATTAGTATAAATTGGTAGGTTTGTTTTGTTAATAATATATTAAAATACTTGTAATTAATAATGTTTATTTACTGAAGTACTAATTTTTTTTTAAATTATCGAAAAAAAAATCTCTTAATATATAAAAGTTCTGGATTTTGAATTATTCGATTAATATTAAAATCTAATTAGTTTAATCGAATAAGTCAAAAATGCCAAATATCGATTAATCGTTTAATAGAACAAAAAAGCCGATTAATTGAATACCCTAGTATTAACACACAAACTTTTGAAAGTCTAGTATATTTGGGAAAAATAAGTAAAAATGGGACCGCTAAACCAAAATCTTTTTTCAGGTAAGGAATAATAAAAGAGTTCCTTGCGCCACATATTATCAAGATATCTTCATCTAAATTTGATTGTTAGTCTTGATGTGGTTTTAGGGAGGGGGTTTATATGGGAACTATGGACAATTACACTACCATTACAAATTTTTTGCATAACATTGTAGCCGTTATAGATTTATATCAAAACAAACATTTATGAAGAAGTTATGGCATTAAAATGTATTAAAGGAAGTGTTATTCGTGTGAAGGTCATAGTAAAATATGAACGGATTCCACAAAAAAAAAGTTGAGATTGCAATACCATCATAATAAGAGGGTTTATGGCCACAAATACTCAATTCCGGAACCAATTCTTACACTTTTCAATAGGTTTGGTCCTTATGACAAATTATATAGCAAATTTCATTAAATGATAAGGCCTGTTCACTTTAATTCAAATCATGTGCCTCTTAAAATCATACGTGTTTTATTAGGATATTTCGTTTTTTGTATTTTCCGGTGGTATTTATAATTGCCGAAAGCACACCAAGAATCACAAACTAAAATTGCGCTCAAGGTTGATATGACAGTCAACCAGACAGCTAGCGAGACTGACAGACATCGTTGGATCGATTGAAAATGTATTCTAAGTCGATCGGTATATTTAATGTTGGATACAGGACCAAAGTTTTTATGTGCTTCACGCGTCTGCATAATCGCACAACACTGTCTTCGCCTTTGGTGGTGTGGGTGCAACAATTAACAGATGTTCCTTTTTGCAGTCCTGCTTTCTTGGATAGACTGCATCGCTTTTGTGTAATAACGGTTGTTTAAAAGTCACGGACTCCAAAAACTATCGGCCGTAGTCATAGCTGGGATGTATTTCAAAAACATTTATTTAAAATGCGTATTTGAAATGCATATTTAAAAAAAATTTCGTAAATGTATTTTGCATTTTAGATATAAGGGAAGTAGGTATGTTTTGTATTAGGTATGTATATCAAATACTTATGGCCTCAAAATACATTTTCACAAAACTCATTTACTATTAACAAATAACAGACAAGTTGTCTTACACAAAATGTTCTTTATCCATAAAGGACATAAATAATTGCACGAAAACTCTCGATTTGTAAATTGCATGAGAAAAAAACTTTCTGGGCTATAGATCTGGAACACTTGGTGGAATCAATGGTTACATCTTTCCATTAAATTTAGGGCACCAAATGTTATTATGAAACACTTTTGTCTACTAAAGTTGCCGTAAAAACCAGATAAGATCGACTTTAAAATAACAAATTTAGACATTTGATCACCACAGTTACGAAATGCGCCGGTTATCAGTGAGTATTACAACAGATGAAAGGCGAGAACTCAAAATCTAGCAATTTATGCCTCAAAGAAATATTAATCAAAGTGTTTAAACAATTTAATACCAGTTTGTGCTCCAAAGGACCAGTAGAAATATTGTTTTCTTTAGCCTGTTTCAATTGTTTTCTAAGAATGGGCTGCTTTTTCGTACTGAAGGCTGTTTTTTAAGCCATAAACAAATTGGAATGATAAAAAATAACACAAAAAGTTATTAAACAGTTAAGAGTGCTATAGTCGGTAGGGCCGAATCTTTTTTACCCTCCAAAGACAATTGAGCCATATCACATTAAATTGAATAAAATTTTACCACAATACGATTTGCTACGATTTTAGGCGAATTAAAATAATATTCCAGACTGGCCATTATGTGGGACGTATGGTAAACTATGGACCTATTTTCATATTTTCTACTGTGATTTCAAGCCTTATGAAACTACGAAAGACCAACTTCTGCTACAAAAACCCATATTAGTTACAGGTCTTAAGCGTACTAAACTGTTTTCCGAGAGTAGATTTCACGTGGGGCATATGATAAATTATGCATCGATCTTCACGAAATTTGACAGTGTGATTTGTAGTTCTGTAAAACTGTGACGTACCAAATTTGTTTACGCTAGCGTTATTTATTACGGGTTAAGGCATACTAAACTATTTTCTGAGAGTAGATTTTATATGGGGCATATGGCTAATTATGGACCAATCTTCACTTTTAATTTTACGGTATGATTTATAGTCACATAGAACGAATTTGTAAAAAATCTTATATCAATCCGTGCTTTATACCATCATTTTTTTTATCGTTTTTGTAAAAAAATTATCAATTTCTTAGGATGGTGGTTACAAATTTGTATTCATAACTCTTATGCTACTGAACCGATTTTGCTGGATTTCAATCCCATATGTATTTTTAAAACCAACGCTCTTAAAAAAAAACTTTCGAAAATCGCCATCTAATTGCATTGTTTTTATAATTTCGAATTTCAACCAAAAAAAAAAAAAAAAAAAACAACCATATGAAAGTAAAGTTTCAAAGAATTTAAAAAATGTGCAATTGGAATATTTTCGAAATTCTGTATAAAACTTTTTTGCAAGCCAAAAATCTCAGTGTTTTGTTAATTTGTTTTTTATTTCGTTATTGTCGAAAAAAGTGTATGTGAGCCTGAAGTATTCCTTAGAATAAATGAGGTATTAATTCACATTTTTTCCTTTTTTAAAGTTATTAGTCCTTAAAATTTTTTTCAAAAACAAAGAAAAATTGTACAAAAGAAAAGTCAGATATATTGGGAATGTATCTCTCTTAGGTTTTTTACTAAATAAAGTATATTTACTTAAATAAAGAACAATTAAAGCTTTTTCACCTAAAAATAATTCACACAGAATAAATATCTAAAATAAAGAACTATTCTGTAGAATATAGAATGGATAGTCACCCTAAGTATATTACGAATTGAGTTTTGTTTCAAACTAAGCAATTTAAATACATGGAAAATGGAAGATAAAATTTCTACAATATTTTTTTACCCATATGATGAAATTACCGTTATAATATGGAAATAAAAAGCATTTACATTAAATTGCTATAAATATTTCATTAAACAATAAAATAAAATTTTTACTTTAATTGAATACCAATTAAAAGCTATAAAGCAAACAAATATTTTTCTTATCTATCTGAGCTAACAGCCCAGGGTATTAATAATTTAACTTTTTCAATATAAAAAACATTTTTTTGTTTTCTTTTTCCTGGAAAAGTAAAAAAAAACACAGAATTATATTTTTAACACAAAATAGTTGCAAAGATTTTTAAGATTGAACAAACGTATACCCTTTTTAAAACTTTTTTATTAACTTGACATTATATATTATTTTATTCATACAAAATGTTTTTATAAAATACATTACTATTAAGAACTTTTGCAAAAATGTTGAAATTAGTTCGGCCTATTATTTCAGGTGAACATCCGGAGGCCATGCAGACAGGATCTTCCGGTTGCCAATACAGTTGGCTGACAATACTCATGCTAATGACCATGGTATTCTATTACAATCATCACAATATCACCTGTAATCTAACAAATTGTTTATTGAAAACCACCACCTGCCATAACTGCAATACCTTCACCACAACCACCCGAAATATCTCCTCCTCTTCCACAGCAACAACTGCTAGAATCAAATGCATTATTACCAGGGATAAAAGTTCTAAAACCACCGTCACCTTCAACTCCACCACAAGCAGTCCTCGACATCGTCTGTATTGTCCTGATTGTCATCATCCATTAGACAACAATACAAACTTTGACAACAATTGCTGTTACCAGGAATTAGTTTTCACAAGTTGATATGAAAATTACAATGAAGAAACTAGTAAAAAAAGGACAAATTATTAGAATAGAATAAAATAGAATAGAATGAATAAAAAATAAAATGGTAAGAACTGCACTACCAAACTATTATTAAGAATTATATAACAAAAATATAATACAACAAACAAAAAAAATAGAAAAATATTGTGAATGTTTTTGTACATTTTCATCATCATTATTTTCAATTTACAAAGTTAAACACAAAAAAAGGTACACAAACAGTTGAAAAATAAAACTTTATAATCATATTGTAAAATAAGTTAATAAGGGATTTGCTTTCTAGTTCTATAAATTAAAAAAAAAATCATATTAAAAATAACAAAATAAGCCCAGGCTTTTGCTAAATAAGTTTTTAACAATTAAGCAAACTTAAATGTAAATATTAAAAATAGTTGCAGATCTTAAATATCGTTACTCAGAAAAACAAATCGAATAAAACTCTACTTTAATTGATGCGTTTTCCAAAAAAAAACCCCTAATGACAAACTGAGCGTTTTAAATTTTCGAAAGAAAAATATATTTTCAATATGCTTAACTTTAACAAAATGAAGGCAACCAAGTTATGGTTAAATTAGTCCTTCATAGAGAATCCACAACCATACTATGGATTACATGTTAACCATAATCAGAGATGTTAAAGTCTTTCTTGAATAGTCCCTACGAAGGCCGAAAAAATACCTATTTTTCCCTACGCGCTCAAAAACTTGTCCAAAAAAAAATTCCTACAACTGTTAAATGATGTTAATTTATATAAATTTAATTTTTTTAATTTTTTTTTTAATATTACCTATGCTAATCCCGCGAAGCTAAGCGTTTGTCTGCAGGAGGCCAGAGTCTCTAGCGGGAATCGAACCCGCAACCCCGGCGCTGAAAGACTAGCTCACTACCAACAATCCTGTCGGCGCATACAGACCATTTAAACCGGTTAATTTCAGTCGATACAGCGAAATTTTTAAGTTTTTGTAGTATTATCGGGCCTGTTCTGAAAATCACTTTAATTCACATCACGTGATTTCGAATCACATGTGCCTTTTAATACAACACGTGAGTGGTGTTCCGTTTTCAATTTTCAATTGCCGAAAGCACACTAAGAAACACCAAAATGGTGTGATTTAAAAAGCACGTGATTTGAAACCACGTGATTTTCAGAACAGTCCTGTATAACACATCTTTTTTTTAATTTTTTGTTTCGTCTCATATACGAAAGGTATGTGTTTAGTAAATATTTTTTCATACAAACAAAGAAGGTGTTCAGTGATCTTCATTTTAAATAAGTGTTTGCTATCCACAGCTTTTTTTCTTCACGTACTATTTATATTTATGTATTTAGTTATTTGTTTCTTCTCATGTCAATCTTTTGACAGAATTAACGAAAACAATAACAAGTTTTAAAAATTTTAAAAAAATTCAAACAGGACTCTAATGGCATAATGGAAGATTTGATATGCTTAGAGAAATCCAGAAAAGGGACTGAGAAATAAGATATTCTGTTTAATGGGTTGCTTTCGATTTCTTTAACATCAACGATAAGTGAAAGAATTTGTTCAAAGTCAAGTTTAATTAAAACTAAAGAAAATAATCGCTTAAATCCTAAACATTTAAACCAAATTATTTTTCTAAAAAATAATTTTATTTAATCTCCGTAAACTATTGAAATAACTAATAAAATTATATGAGTTTATTTTTTTTAAATTAATCCATAATATGTATATTAGAGCGGGTTGATTTGTATGGATGAAAAAAAAATGGAAAATCGTATAGCAAAAACGTAATCTACATAAAATTCTCCGAAGAAACCATGGGTCTAAAATCAAATCCTTATCCGCGCCTCTCGACTTGAAAATTTTTTTGAAGGTTATTTTATAAATACTGAAAAAAAATTTTTGAGTGTAATTTTTTTTTTGTATTTCCAATCTTTTTCATTAAATTATGAAAGAAATTTTTTTTTTTATCTGTGTTCCTTATAAAAATATTAAATATAAAATTATATACAATTTTTTTTTACTTGGGTGAATCTTTTCAAGTCGAGAGGCGCGGATTAGGATTTTATTTTAGATACATGGTTTCTTCGTAGAATTTTCTTAGAATGTTATGTAGTTTACGTTTTTGCTATACGATTGTATAAAAAAAAATCGACCCGGCCTAATGTATATACATACTCATTAAAAAATATGTATTACATATTTATGAATTATTTATTTTTTATGCTCGTTTTAGTTCAAGAATTGTTTTGTTAGAATTGTTATGTTTTTATTCATTGAAATAACTTATTTTATGAAAAAAACTTTATTAATCGGCTAACCGATCAATAACAACATAAACCGATTAAACCAAAACCTCGGTTAATTAATCGAGCGATTAACCGATTAAAGAAAAAGCCCGAATAAATGAATACCCTAATACCATTACATGAGTTCTTTTTATAAACTAAAAAATAAATAAACAAAAAATAAAAAATCCAAAATATGAGTGATATTAACTTAAACTCGCACTTAGTTTATTGATTAAAAAAAAAGCAAAACATTAAAATATGTATGAATGTATATTGTTTGAATACTAGACTTGTTACGTTCTAGCAATCGTGCAGGTGTAAGGATAGCATTTTTTTAAATGATTTAAATGATTGGCGTACTTGAAGGTACATTCATAATATATTTTTTTTAATAAAATTAGCGGTTGCGTGTAGGACGTCAAATATTTAATAGGTGTATCAAGACCTTTCGATATTTCGTCGCTGTTTTAATTAACCGACCTAACTAACATTTAACAAATTTTACAGGAGAGCACTTTTAATGTTTTTTGTCTTAAATGTAGTCAAAATACGATTGAAATTGGGTTTATGCATTATTTGTTATGTAGTAAACCATCTTTTGTTGTGTGTTAAATAATGAAAAAGACACATATTTTTATATTTTGTACTTAACGAAATTTTGAAAAAAAAATTCTGTTAGGTAAGTTGGTTAAAACAGCGACGATTTTTATTATCATGTGGCAGTGATAAATCAAAGATAGCTAATTTCGACTAAAGGGGGAAAATTAAATTTTCAGTTTAATCTTTCATTTTGATGCCCATCTTAAACGAATTATCTCTTAATTTTTCTGAAAAATTAAATTCTTGTAAAAGAGAGTTTTCACAAAGTTGAAATGGGGGCAAGCGATCACTCAAGGAAATTCAACACTTGGTTATGTTGCCGTATCAACAATTTTATTGGTATTTTGTCACAAATCGATAGAGATTGCCAAATATATACAGTTTTGCCACATTTTTAAAATGCCCCTCAATTTTAATGATTTTAAAATATCTGTTCTTTTTTCCCTACGGCCATTTATTTAGAAGAAAACCCTACGAATAGGGATTTTTCCCTACGCATAGCATCATTGACCATTATTAACATTACAATATTTACCACAAATAATTTTATGATTCTGTCTTAACAAAAACTTTTTTCCTTTGTTCCGAGCAACAAATTATATTCATTAAAACACCATACTTTTATTTGTGGAAAACATAAAACATAACTGAATACGATTGTGGCTTCCCTTCAGAGTACTGATTCACACATCAAATGATGTGTGTATAGTTGAAGTAACCAGAATATGTTTTTAAAAATGTTTCGTTAAAAATCGTTTTGTTAGCGAAGACCATATTCTAAAATATGTCGTATTTGAAATAAGTACAAAGCTGATATACATATTTAAATTTATATTTAATTATACCTGAAATTACACAATTGAATGTAATTTAAATAAAAAAAATTTATACTTTTATAACAGATTCCAATAAATAAATCCGGATTTTTGAAGCCCTAAAGAGAAAAAGCGCAGAATCTAGCGCACCAATAAAAAAGCTATATTGGTGCAGTAAAAGCTTTTTAACAAAGTTGAACAAAAAGCTGCTTTTTTGATGCCAACAAAGACGATTTTAATGCGTTCTTGAAGGCCTATGTACTCCTTCTTTTGGATGTAAAATGCTTGCTCACTTCATTTTATACTCATATATTTTTTACACACCTTGTCATTTTGCTTTGCTTTGCAAAAAAAAAAAAACAAAACAAAAAATTTCACTTCTTCTCTTCTTCCTTCTTATAGAAGGGAATGTGGAATGTGTATCTTATCTTTTATAGTAAAGAGCGGAGACCTTCTTTGAGGCATTCTATAGAAGTTTTGTAGATAAGAATGGTAATTGAAAAGCAACAATTTTAAAAGGCCTGAAGTTGAAGGCCTTCTGGGTTTTCACTCTAAGAATCTGTCTTATATTTTACCCATTCCAATGCACTATGATCTCAAATCGATTTTTTGGCTTATATTAAAACAATCATATCAGAGGTTTTAATTTTTGCACATTTAATGGCCATGGCATTTAAATAAATGAAAAATAAAACATTTATAACCATATTAATCGAACCCATCATAGAATGTGCTTGTTGAAGCCGTTCTAATTTGAGGTTGTACTTCGGTAAATATATTGTTAGATGTGAAAGAAAATTATATACATTTTTTTTCATTATTATTATAATTTTTTTTTTTATTTGCTAATAATCAGATTTTTATTGATTTCTTTAAGAACCCACTCTTTGCGCTCATTTGCTTTCCAAACCGAAAGCATTTCGGTACGGTTAATCAAAAATTGTGCTAAAATAAAATAACAATTGTGGGAGTATGGCGCAAAATGCTGGCGAGATATGAATATACACTTGAATTACATACTCTGACGAACACTTCTACATTTAAACTTCCATGTAAGTTCGTGCCCAAACACAACTCTTGGCCCACGGAACTTATAGGTTATGTTGAGACAACAAAACCACACAATCATAATATCAAAAATTACAAGGACTCCACAAAAATAAAATTCAAAAATATACCATAAAACTATTTACCTTGGCCTATATTATTCATTTTTGAAATACTTTATAAGTTTATTTTTTAAGGTTTGCTCGTTATACAATTGTAGCACTGCTTTAACACTTACATATATAAGAACACTTGTTTAAATAAGTTTAAAAGCCTGGCACACCTGCATTTGATAACTGCTTTTTTTATTTTTTTTTATATATATTCTCTCAATTCCTTGGAGTCTCCCCTTTAAAAATATAAAATCGCTTTTAGCAGTTTTTAAAACTTTTAATTTTTTTTTTTAGTTTTTGCCAAAAAAAAAAATCAATTGGTCCCATTATGCAATGTGTCAAAAAATACATAAAACAATTTTATATAAAGATGACGGTGCCAGACTTAATCACTGATTGTCATTTTGATAATTTTTTTTAAAAAAAAGGTCGCCAAAAAATTTAAAAAAGTCGCAAAATTAAAAGTCTACGAGCAATGACCCTGCAGCAAATGTTCCATAATTTGGACGACAACCTTGCAGGTTTTGTTAGTTTACTGTTTAGTTTTTAAACTATTACTGTTACTTCTGCTTATTAATTGTATATAGAAGAGTAACACTACAACTCTGGTACTTATTTGTCTGCTATGACTACAACTTTTGCACTATAGTGGTGGTAAAAATATAACTCAAAATTCCTTACATTTTCCATCAAGGCTACATATTAAGTAATTTTTCGGACCACTGCTACTTTTAGTCTAGTTTTTGTAACACTGATAAATAAAATGCTTTTTCATACAAAAGTTTCCCTTTTTTACAATCTAATGGCCTGTTCAACGATCTCGATAGCAAATCGAAGACATCTATTCGCTAGATTTCGAATCAGATTGGGTTCAACCATTTCGACAGCTTTAGATCGCTTGCTCTTACGAGTGTCAATATTTGTTAATTACGTATTTAAAAAAATAAAGTATTGCCGTATAAGATATGTCTATAATTTTTTGCCTCTTTGTTCAAAACTATCAAAAGTAATACTATTTTGCTTGATAACAAATACAAATATGTTTGAAATTTTATCATACAGCTGAGAAATGTCAAGTAATACAAAAAACATTTTTATTGATAAGAAAAATTAAAAAAAAGTGTTAACAAAGGTTAAATTTAATTAAAAACAAAATACATATATAAACAAAAAAATAAATAAATGATGCAAACAAATAAAAAAACCAGTCAAACAATTACAAAAGCAGCGTCCGATTAATTTTCTGTACTAGGAAAGTTAATAGTTTCGTTTGTAAATAACGCGACCAGTTTTTTTGTTGTTTTCCGAAATTTTTGTTTTTGTCCTACATTTCAAATCTGCCAATGTCTGTAAATAAAAATATTATTTCAAAATCAATTCAAGCCTATGGTTTTTTCTGCCTTAAAACATAATGTGGTTTACCAACTTCTACTCTGCAATTGAACGCGTGTTTACCCAATGGCGTTGGAAAATTTATTTGCTCCTCGCCAACTCAAGATTTTCGTCCATGTACTCGACTAATGTTTGCTGCATCGTCGCCTTCTTATACCCACACCACAATAGTGGAGAGGGTATTATGCATTTGTGCTGATGTATGTAACACCCTAAAATAGGGGTACCTACTTTAAAGTATACCGATTGACTCTGAATCATTCTGAATCATTCCGAATCCTTCAAAGTCGATCCAACAATGTCCGTCCAGCTGGCAGGCTGGCTGGCTGTCAATATAATCTTGTGCGCAAAGTGCAGGTCGGAATTTTGGAGATCATTTGATGAAATTGGGCACAAAGGTTCCAATTGGCACAAGGACCGAGCTTATTGGAAATGGGCCGAATCGGTCCATAATTTTACTTAGCCCCCTTACAAGATTCTTTCCGGATAGGGTTCTTGTTCCGTTAAATAATCTTATTATGTTGGTATTTTGTCCAACCATCAATCAAAATCTCTTACCAAATCTTATTGGAATCGGTCTATATTTGACCATAGCTCCCATACAAAAAATACCCCCGAAAATAGCTTTTAATGCCATAACTTCCTTACAAATGTTGGTATTCACATAAAAATTGGCGACAATGACTCTTACGATAGCTAATATGTCATAACAAAATGTTGTCCTGGTAGGTCCAAAATAAACCATAGGTCCCCTAAAGAATATATCTAGATGAAGATATCTAAATAATATTCGGCACAAAGAACTTTAAAATAATTTTGTTCAGGATTGTCCATGATTGCTCATGTTGGCCAAATGGTCGGGCTTGGCCAACTATACTTTCTTACTTATTTAAACTATAATTTTACGTTTTGACATTTAATAAAATATTTATATTTTACATATGTCCTTATCATTTGTTCTCCATTTTTAGTTATTATTTACTTAAATTACTCTCAAATATTTCTTGTTTTTTTTTAAATTCAACGATTCAACAACAAAACAACAAGTGAGTGGTTGACATTTGTGTTCGTAATCATGACAATACCTTCGATAATGATAACCCGCTTTTTGTATGAAAGTACTAACGTTTTCATTCAAGTTGTCGTACGTACGAATGTTCGTATAGAATAGAGTTAGTTAAACACAAATCAGTTTTCGATCGCTTAGAATGCGATCGAATTCGTTCTTTTGAAATCTTTTAACAAGCCATATTTCTTTATCCCCCGTATCCAAAACCGATTTTTGAATTTAACAAATGTTGGAAAATGTGTTTTGTAAACTTTTATTAAACTTAAATTTCTCTAAATGAAATTTTAAGAATGCAGAAATAATATTAATTTAATATTAAAGGCATATGAATCAGATATTTTTTGAAAACCGTTTTATTACCAAGAAAAAGAAAAAATAGCAACATTTACAGCGGATGGATGTGAAAATAACGTGTCCATTGTTTTCGTAAAATTACAAAAATTAAAACTTTGAGTTAATATACTCTTTATGATCAAATGCGATGTGTAAATATTTACTTTTAATTTTTCAAAAAAAAGTTCAATGAAATAAAAGTACTTAAAGATTTTTCTTTTTTTTAACTATATAGAACAATATTTATATTAAAGCAAAAAGCTAATAAAAATTCAACTAATCGAAATTTTTTTTGTAGCAATTTTGTAAATATCTTCCTTAAAAAACAATTAATATATATTTAGCTTATAAGTAATTAAAATAAAATTTGTACATTTATTTCAAATAAAATAAAAAGGAGACTTTTTATTTTACTATTTAACGAACACGAAATACCCAGCAAAATTTTACAAACATTTTACCAAGAAATCCCTACGTAACAATTTTCTAAGCCCATTACCTTCCATGACTAAGCACGACTCACAGCATTACATTAGACGAATTTGTAAAGTTCTTTCCAGCAATTTACACAGTAATTCTCATATGGATGTAGCGTAGACCGTGGCGCAAAGCTAAAGAAATTAACAAAAAAAAGAAAGACTTTAATTTTAATCTCAGCTGAAGTTTTTCTTTACAAATGGCGATTTTTGCTTAGGTAAGATTCAAGACTAATAAGTACAGACGTTGCTCGTGGCAGCCTGATTTCAAATATCGTCTGACAAATAGTTTTTTTGGAGATCATTTGATGAATTTGATTGGTTCAAAGGTTCAAATTGTCATTTAGGAAGAACGACAGGTTAAACATTTTGACGACCGTCTATAAGCAGTCTTGCTGGCTTGGATGTGTTAAAACATCACAGGGTTAATATTATTTATAAGAAAGTTCATTGAGTTGAAGCAGCAAACAAGTTTAAATACTTATTATCGATAGTGGTAGTTTCAGAACCAATTTCCATCAACCTGACCGCATAAGTGAAGGTCGCATTTGAAATTACTTGAGTGTCAGATTTCTTGCAATGTTTGCACCAAAACAGAAAAATTATCGACACCTTCAAATCAAACCTCAGCAACTTTACGAACAGCTCTTTTCCAAACAACTGATTTGCCAGGATGTGGTGATACCGGCTAATCGAGATTTTAAGCAGATGACAAACGTTTGCATGCTAAGAGGACCAGTGATGCTAACTATTCACTACTAAAAAGAGCTACATTTCTATTAAAAAAGGGTAACAAATTGTTAAAAAAAGGCTAAAAAAGATGTTATTGCAAAAACCCTATCAATATTAATAAAAACCTTACAAAATATATTTACTACACTGAAACTGCACATAAGATATTATTTAAATACATTTTTAGTAATAATAAATTTAACATAAAAAAATCCTCGATAAACGAAAAGTTCAATTCGTTAAATTTTATATTTTTTATTGTAAAAGTAATTTGCGTTAACAATTGCATCACAACTAATGCGGCGTTTTAATAATTTTTTGTCTACAAATTTTAAAAACTTGAAGAAAATTTGGTTAAATAAAAATGGTTAAAAAAAATGTGTAATGGCCAAATTGATTTTTTTATGTCTAAACAATATGAAAAATGGCTAAGTCTAGCAACTAAATAGCTAAATTGGCAACACTAAATAGGGCCAAGGCTTCCAACAATGTATGCAACGAAGAACTAATTTTGCAGCTTCCAGATTTCCGTCAGAAGCAACTGCTGAACTCCCATTCATTAAAAATAAATGGTTTATTTTTTAAGGAAACGAGTCCAGTCGCTATTTGTTCACGGAAATTTAGAAGCTGTGAAATTGTTTCTGTACTGAATAAATTTGCAGCAAATACTTTATCGACATAATATACTATCATTAAGATGTACTCTACGTAAGTGAGCATTCTATTATATGGAATCATTTGATTTCATAAATTTATCCGTTTTACATCATATCGAGGAGCCTATGATTGTTGTTTATCAGGACTAGCTCTTCTAAAACGTTCAATACCGACATATGTCCATGCCAGGCGAAAACATAACATCCCTAGAGGGAAGCGAACTGACACTAAAGTAGTCCCGTGATAGGTTTCTTTGGTGGCAGAGACCGGTTCTAGTTCTAACACTTTGTATCAATGTGAGGGGGTATTGACTCCTAACAGTTACTATTTGACCCGTCACACACCCTTTTTCGATAAAATTTTTTAGTATTACTTACTACAATTCTAGTCCTTGGAATTCTTCTGATAAAAAGTCACTATATTAATTTTAAGAACAAATTTAAATAGCCCCAAAGAAATGTATCACACAACTGATGAATACTGAATCTGTTACAAAAACGATCCTAACAAGAAAATAAAAATCATATATATACAAAAAATTATAATAACAAAATTAATACAAATTAAAATATCTACTTTTTTGTTCTCAATTAGTATACCAGTTAAGTAATAAGTTCTCCTTTCACATATCATTTGTTATTTTGTTTTGTTCTTATTCTATTTTCACAATTCCCAGAACCACTTCTTCCGCAGGGATAGTATTCTCATCGACTCTAGGATTCAAGCTATGTATTCTGCACAAAATCATCTCTGTTCTTTGTTAATTTTGTTGTTGTATTCTGGCAACGTATCGGTCTGGATAGTATCGGAAAAATAAGTTAGATCAGCAACACTGTCATTGCTATCAAATCTTTCTTCTGAGCTTTCTACAGAACTTTCTACGGAATCGATGAACTCGAGCAATTGTTCATCAGACAGGTGCTCCAAATTGATCTTATTTGTTTAAGGACGTTGAGTAATATCTATCTTTAACACAATAGTGATATAAAGGGGTGCAATTAATAGAACAATTAACAAAAAGTAGTTTTTTTATGAGCAAAAGGTAAAAACCACAATGAAAAAGGGGGGGGGGGCATTTTTGCATATCAAATACGTTATAATACTCAACGGTATTATACTACCTGTAAAATTATGAAGTCGATCGCTTAATTCTAAATTTGATTTTTTTATAGTTGTGAAAAATTAAATTTGCGAATCAATTTTCAATGCTAATTTGCTGATTATTAACTCTTGATTGAAAACAGTTGACAACCGACTTATCAGAATGTGTTGGGAAGTAAGCAACATGCAGAAAAAATTTTTCTAAAGACAGTTTTCGCTGTCTTGATGCGAATGTTTAATACAGTGCTGAAGCCCAAAAATCGAAGACCATCTTAGCGGCTACAGGGTTCATGCCATAACTTTCATATAAATGTCGGTATGGACATGTCAAAATTTTGTGTTGGTAGGTTTAGAATGGAACATATGTCCTATATAAACCCCCTCCCTAAACTCACTGAAAAATTAAAAAAAA
Source organism: Pollenia amentaria (assembly GCA_943735925.1). Taxonomy (NCBI): domain Eukaryota; kingdom Metazoa; phylum Arthropoda; class Insecta; order Diptera; family Polleniidae; genus Pollenia; species Pollenia amentaria. The sequence continues at coordinate 143,867,143 of OX031009.1, read as the reverse complement.
AAACTCATATTCATAGATGAAGATATCCAAATAATAATCAGCACAAGTAACTTTTACATGAATCTTAACCTGGTAGCATAATTTTTATTCTGGCGGGTCCATTGGCATTCAAAAATTTATTTTAAAATGTTATGGTGTAGGCGATTATTGAATCGACTATATTTTCTTACTTGTTTCTTATTGGAAATGTTTCTACTTGCAAACCAAATGATCTATAGTAAAACCAAAATGCGTGTAAATGGAGATATCCCATGTTAATATAATAGATTTTTTTAGTGGAAAGGTAGAAAGTGTGTAAAGAAATTTCACATTACTATATACTTTACTTGGTAATATAATTTCTTGCTGGGTATTTGCATTACAAGTTTAGTTCATTAGGTTTTTATTTCGATATTTAATTCGATACATTTAGCTTAAATTTTTATATGCTTTTCTAAATTTAATGTATACATTTTAAATGCAGAAGAATCATGAAAAAAAAATTTTAATATAAATATTTTAGAGTATAACGAAAAACTGTAATAAAAAAAATATATTTAGAAAATGTTAACAAAAGAATTAAACGAATCATTTTAACAATAAAAATTTTATTGTTTGTAAAAAATATTTGTAAATATTGATGTAAATTTAAGTATTTAAGTATCATATGTAAAATGACATAAATAATATATATAATATATATATAGAATAAATATGTATATATAAAAGATGTAATTAATAATTAAGTTCGAAATGAAGTTATGGGAAAAATTGGAGTCAATTTGTAAAAAAAAATTTGTTTTTTCTGAACCATTAAAATTCTAAACATTAAATTTCTAAGATGCAAAAGAGTTTAGCAAATTTACTTTAAATGCAAAATTAAAAACAAAGCGGCCAAAATTTTTCTTAAGCGTATATTATCTCAGCCTCATATTTAACCTTATTTCAGTTTAGACTTTAAACCCTTATAATGGAAAGCAGTCTCAAAAAATTAGTAGTATGAAATTCTCTCGTCTAAAACTTCATTATATTATCGTTATTCTTGATACCACGCTCACCTGAGTGAACTATTTTGTTTTATAGCATTTTGTCGCCACTCACCATCAGAGAAAACGAGATATTGATTTTGTCAATCTGGTACATGATGGTAAACGATTTTAAAAACGAAATGGGTAAAGGGGTATACATTAGTTTTAAATGTCTACAATATTGATCTTAGATACTTTAAGGTGCATATATTCTGGGTCCTAATGAGTAGCAAAGTTGATTTTAAGAAGTCGTTCCGACCATTTGTCAGTTGAAATGGGTATTCCGGGTTTTCAGATATGAAAAAGACTTGGTTGCTATATATTTCTGTTACATCTGTCACACACAAATGTATCCCTCATTTTTTAAGTTGTTTAATATCACTCATACGCACAGGTGAACTGATGCCTCTATTAAGGTTTACAACTCAATTCTATTTCAGTTGCAATATTGTTAGTACGGTCAATAAAAACATCAAATTCTTACAACTAATCACTAGCAGTTGTAAAGTTAAACTGTTAAGTTTCAACTCTACTGCGTTGAGTTGTATACCGTAATGGGGCATTAATAAGTGCCAGTTAAAAAAAAAGTTTAAATTTGTTATGGTTAGATATTTTCTTAAAAATACTTTGAACTAACTAATTCAGTTTTGTTTTATAATTTTTGGTTACTTTTTGTTGAACAAGTGATGGTGGGTATCGAAAATACGACACTGCTGAAATTAGTCATCTCACTTGTTTAAACTACGAGTAGAGGTATTTTACAGGATTTCAAAAGCCTGGAAAAACTACAAAAAATTTGATTTTAAAACAATATTATTCATTTTTGTCTGTTGATCTACTCTACCCAGGACCCAGAAAAAATATGGTTGTTTTTCTAATAAATCTGTATTAGAATAAATTATTTTAAAAATTTTATTTTTGGCAAAATCTAAAGTAAAGTATTTATCCCGACGGATTTAGTATTACCCCACAATTGACATTTGGCCAAAGTCTTACAACATATTCCTAATAGAGGTTTTTGACAAACTTTTGATGGGCTTATTTTAAAAATATATGTTAAAAATTATAAAACCAATTATGAACAAAAGTTCTTTCTTACTTAAATTACTTTAAATTTCGTTTAGGTCTTCGCACATTTCCAGAGTCAATTCTACTTGACGTCGATTTAAACGTGCCTTAAAAAGTATCAAGTGAACTTTAATAGTAATATATAATTGTCAATGCAAGGAAAACAAAAATGATGCGCATCAATGCATCTACAGTCAAACCTTCCCTTCTCCAACACCAACTAATAGAAGATGTAGTATCCTTCCTGTATTTGGGTTGCACATTTGCCACAACAGACGATTCATCTCAAGTCATAAAGTGCAGACTACGCAAGGCAGGATAGGCATTTGGCGTTCTTAAAAATAAGGGAAAATTCCAAGACGTCAGTTGTAAAAACACTTTACAAAAACCCCGTTTTCTAAAATGCAACCATATTGAATTTTAAAATGTTATCTATCCCATAATAAATCACTTAAGTTACTTCTTACTTGTCTATTCTAAGAAGCCTGTGGTCTCAGAAGCCATTAGTTTATGTATATTATGTCATGTCATTTCCAAACAATGTAGATTCTACGAGATGGATTTTTCGACACCTGTTCTGTACATATCGCGCCGGGAACTCAGTATGGCTCTAACCGAAACTTATACTCTCTCAACTAGCTGCATTATTGACTTAATGCTGTGTACACACTATACAATGCATTTGTGCAATCTGGCAAATTTCATTCATTTTCATTCATTCTAGATTTCATCAACATTAAAACGTTTTGATATTTTCAGATTATATTGATGTAGATTGCGCTTGCTGTACCCAGCATAATACGAATATTAGATCGGTTACGGCGAATATCGTGGCTACATAAAACCTCTAATGCGTCGCACTCTTTATTGCTTTCCATATTTTATTTTTACATTGGAACTATGGTTTAGTATAGACTTATATGTACAAAATTCACACAGTAGCTGTAACAAAAGTTATAATTTCCACAATTACTATTAATTCCAATATTTTTAATAAAGCTATGCCATTTGAAGCTTCTTCGAGACTGCTGGCCATACCAGTTGTAATTTATATCTTTGGTACAAACATGCCTACCAGCCTACATAAAATCATAATTCTTGGTTCTAAAATAAAAAAAAAATCTGAACCTTTGCACATTGAAATGTTTTCAGAAAAAGCAATGGAGTCAAGAAATAAAGACTTTAGAAACCATAAGGTGTTTCACATAGGGAAAATGATGGCTCTATTAAATACGTTAGACTATACTTCAGACCCCATTGTATCATCGATATCGTAAAAGACATCATATAAATATATTGATCGCCTGTCGTAAGCCGTACAAGATTTATTGTTAAAATTAATTCTCAAAAAAGATTCGGAATCCGAAATTGGTAACTTTCACAACGAGTCACGTTGTAAAAAAAAAAAAATTCAAATTGCATCTTAATCTTATTTAAATAAAATAAATTGAAAATTAAATGTGCTAATTCGTGTTTTGTTTAAAACTTATATTGATGTAATAGTGCATGTAGGGTACTTTTCCAAGATTTTACATATTTTGCAAAAAAAGATGATTAAAGAAATAAAACTGAAAACTGAGACAGTTGTCGACGAATGAATTCGACCGTCAAAACAGTTTTTATCTAACAACATATAGCACCCAGTGTGCTTTCAAAATCTGCCTAAATTTTTAGCGATCTTATAGCGTACACCAATCCCATCCATAATTTTTTTTTTTTTTTTTTTGTTTGGATCAGACTATAAGTTTGGCAGATATGAGCTTTTCGCCGACTTAAGAATTTATCGATAAAATTGTTCTTATATCACAACATATGGCGTAGTGTATAAAAAAAGCTGCCTAATTTGTACGGGGCGGGTCTCTAGGCTACATCCTTGCCTATAAGTAATTCATTCATACATTTTTTGTGGATTAGATCATTTCTATAGAAGATACGATCTTCAGACATACAAAAACTTTAACAAATGTATATCATTTAAATTTAACTCTTCTTCACCCACCACTTCATCTCTTACTTTACTGCTTAAAGATTTTTAGTTTTTAAATAATTAATAATAAACTATAACATATAGTGGAATAAACTAAAACAAACAAATAATAATAAAATAATTATTAAAACTATGTAAAAAAAAAATATAAATAAATGTTTATACAACTTTTAAATGTTTGAATTAAAGTAAATTTAAGAATATTCTAGAATATTGTATTGTAATAACAGCAAACAAAACGAATATAAATATCATTCATTTATACATTTAAAATAAGAAAAAATAAATAAAATAATAACATTTAAACAAATTTAACAACTGTACTTCTTTTTACTTGTTTCTTTTTACTTATTTTATAATAAATTTTATAATGGGGTTACTCACGGAAGGTAATGTAGTTACCGAGGGGTGCCCCGGTAGGCAAGTTGGTAGTGAGCCAGTCTATAAGCGCCGGGGTCTCGGGTTCGATTTCCGCCAGAAATTCTGGTTTTCTTTCCTGCAGACAAGCATAGAGCTTCGCGGGACTAGTATAGGAAGAAGAAAAACAAATTGTCTTACAAAATTTATACTGACTTAAAAAAAAAATGTATTCTGTTGATATTAATATAACTCTATAACCACATAACCTGATAACCTGATAATCAGCCTTTCCCGAATAACGTACGTTAGAGCGACTCACCAAAAAAAGTGTTCGATGTACCCTCCTAAAAATGAACCTTGGACTTTTTTAAGATGACATTTAAAATTTTTCGGCTCCAGCTTTGACCTCTCGTAAGCTGGACCATTTTGAAAAAGGGTCTATTTTTGCATGTTTTGTTAATTTGTTTCCTTACCACCATATACAATATGGGTATCATAAGAAAGGGTTTTTAAGCGCGTCCAACTGTATACACAATTTGTCCAAGGACAATCATTCATGTCTTGTTTTTTATGGATATTCTGTAACAAAGAACGGTTTTTGAATGTTTTGTTCGGGGTTGTTTGTAATAAAAATGCCGAATTAACATATTTAAATCTTTAGTCGATTTAATTAAATACGAGTCTCACCTTTTTTTGAAATTCGTGCTAGTTCGCGTTTTGACAAAAATGCAATGGGGTGGTAACCCTTCGTTTTAAATAGGGAAATATGGGTATCAAATTTTGTCTTTTGCCAAGTACATCATCTTTGTATGTAAATATTTAAGACATGTCCAGCAATACAATAACAAAAATTTTTTAAAAATTTAAACTTCAGAGATGCAACAAAAAAAAGAATTTAAATTGTCTATAATCACCAAATTCATACCAAATTCATAGAATCAAGCAAACAATTTGTTAATTTTGCACCTATTACTAAAGTGATTATATAGATTGCTAAAAATTTAAAAAATTAAAATTGTGAATATTTTTTGCTCAAAAAATGTTGCCGTTTTAAACAATATGTTAATCGATTGAATTAAATAAAGCTCAGGTTTTGACAATCCCCAACAACAATTCTACAATTTTAAATTATTTATTTTAAACGAAATAACCAATTAAGATTTTTTGTTATTTAATTAATATCACAGTGCAGCACTAAAATCTTGAAACAATTGAGACCCCCAAAATCTGGAAGCTGATGATGGTAGAATAAAAACCCTAGCTGGGTTTAAAATTATTAGCTAAGTTTTTCATTTAATTAATTTTTGAAGTTTTCGACTAGGGGGTGGATTTAAGTACAATTTTAAAAAAACATGCACTGATTCTTCTGTCTATTTCTCATGAAATATGCAAAATATTGCTTGTCTCTCTTCGGCAAATTTTTAGCTCTTAATCCGATACCTTGAGATAAAATCAAAAAAAAATCAACCACATTTAACTCACATGTCGCAGAGAAATCTGTACCATGTAAACACCGTCATTTTGAATGTCAAAAAATTAGCATTTTTGAATTTGGGGAATTTAAAAGTTATGGCATACATTGCAGAAAGAAAAAGTTGATATTGAAAAGTGTTGGAAGCTGAACTTATTTTGCTACGTTTGTGGTATTTATGTGCCCAAACGTTCAATGAAAACACAAAAAACAAATTTTACTGCTGAATTTAGAAATGGGTACCTCTTATAATATTCTGACCAGTTGGGTTAATTTGATTGTTCGTGGACACCAGATGTAGTATGCAGATGTAGTTTTTGTTACATATTCAACTGGATAAACAGAAAACTAAGCCCACTGCCTTATGGAACACCAGTATATGGACAGATCCAAAGGGACACGATGAAAACACATGCTACGGATGCATAAATTTTTAAAGTGTAATGAATCGAAAAAAATGTCAAATGTAGTGCACATTCCTGGTCCTCATGCTTCCCTCCCGCCAGAACATTCTGAAGCCAACCCACCACCAAGACCATCGAGTCCAGATAGAGCAACTGTATGCTCCGAAAGCGACGAAAGTTAAACATACATATATTTAAAAAGATTTGAAGTGTCCTTATTTTGTATTCCTTATGTTGAAAATTATCAATTTTTCAAAGTATTTTTTTTAAAATATTTGAAGTGTCCTTATATTTTCCATCATCAACATTAAAAATCTATGACGAAATTTTACGTTTTTTGAGAGTTTTGCTCTTTTGAGTAAAATGTTGTTGTTTTTTTGATTTTATCTCAAGGTGAAATTTTTAGATCTGATTAAGATGCAATAATCACATTAATTAAATTGAAATATTTTTTTTAACAATTTTTTTAAATGATAAAAAAAATACTGATTATTTTTTCTGTGCATAACAAAATAACGCATTTTTTACTAACACAATCATGGCGTTTTTTGACAACTTGGGAGGAGGTGGGTTGAGAAAAACTTACACAATTAAATAAAATTAATTAAAGTGCTCTTAACAATCATATAATAGCTTAAATCCATAAAAAAAATTATGGATCTGTAACAGCCGTATCTCAATATATTTTGGATATTTTTTATCTTTCACTTTTAGAAATACATTTGGAAAAATTGGACACAATCTTGACGAAAAAATTGACGATTTTAAACGAAAACAAATTGAAACAAAGCATGAAACCTTTTTATGATCTTCAGGTCAATATTGACAAATTTTAGAATTAAAAGTTTTTATTTTTTTTGTGATGCATATTTTTTAAATTTGTTATGGATATTTTTTAAGTTTCATGGCATTTATTAAGTAGATCCATAATTTTCCATTGGTGCAATACAACAAACACTATAATGTAAATTATATTAAATTTAATAATGATTTTTTCTAATAACACCGGAATTAAGTGTTTAATGCAAATGGCCTTGTGCAAGAGCAGAGACAAATTATCGTAACTCTTTTATGAAATCTAACACAGGGTCTCCACCTGAGATAATATCTGATAAAATATGCGAGAGAACGTGTACAGAATGAGAAAACAAATTTCTTTATGTTAATCTTAATATTAAACAGGGGGAACACGTAACTTATAAGATTTCATAATCGTGGTACAGTAAACTTGCATCGTTTTTACTATTTTTATTCTTTTTTAGTTTTTTGATTTTTTAGTTTAAAATATTGTTATTTTAACCCTTTTCACAAGATTGGCACTATTTACATTAATAAATTATACATTTTAATAATCTTGGCTTATTATTGTAAGATAATACTCTCTGCGATTGAATTTGACGTGTGCTGATATAAAAATCTTATATCTCATCTCAGGTGGAGACCCTGTGTAAAGAAACCGCTGTGGGTTTTGTTGTCAGATTTAACAAAAGAGTTACGACATTTTGCATTGGCTCTCTTGCAAGTCCATTTGCACCAAACACTGAACTCCCATAATGTATTTAAATTTTTTTTTCATGCATCAGTTTGCAATACTTTGGCTTTTATAACAACTCGTTTTTTAATTACGTTATTAATATTAAATAATAAACAAATTAAACTTTCTGTTTTTATAACTGTCTGAAAGATTTATTTATTGATTTATTAAAAATATCTGCATTTCACTTAAATGCATATGATTTTTTTTATCAACATAATACAAAAAAATTAAAATAAAAAAATTTATCAACAATAACATTGTTAATAATAAAATTGACGCAAAATTTAATATGAATAAAATACACAGGATTTAAAAAACAAAGGCAGACTTCAAGGCGAATTCATGTACACGGTGGTGTCGATACTTCAACAAGTTACAACGCCAAAAACACAACAATGTATTTTTTGTTGCTTTCGTTGATCAATATGTCAAAAACACAAGTAACTTTTGGCATTCCTCTCCCTAAGAAAGAAAACAAAAGTAACACAACTGTATCAACGCCACCTGAATAATGAATTCGCCTTGGCAGACTTCCCAATAAAAATATGAAATAAAACGGAATAAATATTAATTTTATTGAAAAACTCTTTAATGCGAATTCACCTGGGTTCCATATATTAGGACTTTTAAAATTTCCTGTTTGAGAGCGAAATATTTGATTACACTCAATGTTCTGAGCTCAACAATACTGTATTAATTCGAAATTTCAAAATCTTCATTATAAGCAAAACTCTTTTTAATTTAGTATTAAGAGCATATAAAAAAGAGTTTGTAAGCCAACCGTTTCATTATCAAAAGTTGACAAAACCGCACGATATTTTTAGATATGAATATTATGTGTGGATTTTTTTCACCGCAATATCGTTGCCGGTGACAAAAAAAATGGTTTAATTAAGTATTACATTTTTAAAATTTTTTTAAAAATAGTTTTATCAAACCTTATATGCATCTTTTCTTGAGCTTAGTTTTATGATTGGGATAATGTCTTTCTGTACTGAAACTTTATCTGAAAATCAGCAAAGAATTGGATTTAACGAAATAACAGCAAAGTACTAAATAATCAAAGGAGGTTGGTGGTTTTATATTTTTGTTAACAACAGAAAGAAAAAGTCTAAGCAGGACGCGTAATTTGCCAACAAAATTTTGCTGAGCATAAAATAGGGTTTCCTGTTTTAATTTAATATCGTATAAGCAGTTAATCAAATGGAGCCACTGTTGCTAATTTAGCACTTTTAATACTAGATCTTGCATTTTTTAAAAACTCATTTAGCATGAAAAAAACGCTATATAGCACTTTTTTAGCATTTTTTAGTTCAAGTGATAACTTCTTATTTATTCCATTAATTTATAGTTTTTTACTAGATGTGCAAACATGTACATAAATATTAATACTTTTTTTTCAGATATAAAGCGATACTATTATTTTTAATATTTAAAAATTATTTGTGAACGTAATGGAATTTAATTGTTTTAACCAAGTTACCCTTTAAATGTGATTCAATATACATTTTTTAATTAACTAAAAATCAATTTTTTCATTTTTTTTTTTTTTTTTTTTGTTAATTTTAATGTTAAAAATTATGTGATTTTTATACCTTTTACTAGTAGTCGTGAAAGAGGGTACACTAAGTTTGTCAATCCGTGTGAAACTATTTTAATATTCATCTAAGATCCTTGATCATTGTGTAATTCGATGTCGATTTAGTCATGTCCGCCTGTCTGTCCGTCTGTTTGAAACACTCTTACTTCTGAAAGACTCAACACAAAAGAACAATATTGATGTTAAGCTCTTTCTTGTTCCCCAAGAGCAGTTTAGGAATGAAATCTACCTGAAATCGTCTTAGTAGAAAAAGAGTTTCGAACCCAAATGTGGGAAAACCACCCTTAAAAATTAAAATTTTTTTTACAAAACATGCTCATTAAATTTTGGACAAATTCGTTTTATATGACTGAAAATCGCACTAAAATTTAATAAAGATGGGCCCATAATTTGCCATAGGCCCCACGTAAAGCGTCCGTTGTAAAATCATTAACTTCTAATAACGCTATAGCGTTCGAAAACATATCGTTAACTGAACATTAAAGTAGTATTTAATTTTAACTGAACATGTTAAAATTGGCCGTAATTCATGTAATATTATACCATGTTAATTATTTCAAATTGAATGTCAAATTAAATCGACTTTATTTTTATTTTTATGTAGTATTTTTAAGCATTTTTTGCATATTTTAGCATTTTTTCACAAAAATCCTTCATTAAGCTTTGGAAACTCAAATTGGAGCTTTCACATACAAGCGCAATATTATATCGTTACCTTAATATAAAAAGGCCCCAACTCATCAAAAACACTTTTTACAGGAGAAGGAAAAAACTTAATAAAAGCTGAAATAATATAGCTACACAACCATTGTCAAAAAACATCTTTATTAAAATTAAACGAGGAATTCAGATTGAAATACATAATATGTATTTCTTTCGAAAAATTGTGTGTATGAGTTAGGCCTTTTTTTCTTTAGAAAAATTGTGTGTATGAGTTAGGGCTTTTTGTATTCTGCTTATAACTTCTTTATTTTTAATCTAATTTGCTTGAAATTTTAATAGAATGTGTATTAGCAACCATTCTACAATAATCAATAAAAAAACGGATTTCCAAAAATAATGAGTTGGGGCCTTTTTATATTAAGGTAACGATATGTATGTGCGATGCCCATCACTGCTTAACACTTATGTCTAGGGCCAAAAAAAATTACGTATGAATACACCAAGCATACCCAGGTATGCTGCTACGGTTTAACATTGAAACCCTTATACGCTGTAAAAAAATAAGAATGAGCATCCTCAAACTATGCATATGTTGCCATATCAAAGTTAATTATTACGCATTTGTGGCATTTCGCAGTGCCTTTATAATAAAAATAAATAGGGCAATCCCATGCTATGACTTTTTTATAATTCAAGAATTCATTCATGGTCATTAAAATGGAGAGTTAAAAAGGTTTGCAGAATATACATTTTAAGGATCTTTTTATATGTATGTACATATCGCACTTGTTCAACAAAACTTATTACCTCAAAATTTCAAAATTTTCAGTAAAAGCAAAACCACTTTAAATTTAACATTAACGGCATATGAAAAATATTTTTTTTTTTATTATCAAAAAGAAGACAAAATAGCTCGATATTTTTACAGCGGTTAGATATGAATATTAATTGTCGATTTTTCAAAAAAAGTCAATATATAAAAATTTTGAGTAAATAACTATCGTGGAACGAGTGCGATATAATACAATATGCTGCATTACCATTTTATACCTATTATTATAATCATGAGTGTTGATAAATACAAATGACAAAAAGAATACATATATAGAATGATAACAATAACAAAAGAGCAAAATTAAAATTAATATAATCATGTTTGTATAAATTGCAAAATAATTTTCACTTGATTTAATTATTAAGTAATTTATAGCAAACACACCGTCATAAGCAATAATACGTACATATTCATTCACGATTGACTTATTCTGCGATGCAGAGGGAACAGTGCATCGGAAACAGATTAACTGCTTTCAACGGTTTTTCCCATTTTGATCAAAATTTCACAACACAATAAAAAATTAAAATTCAACGTAGAGAAAAAAAATTCAAACAAAATATTTGTTAACAAATATTTTTAGACATTTTATGGTTAATTTAACCAAATTATTGTCACCGGCTTCTATATTATAATTAAATATTATGGTTGGTACGACACAATTTTTCACCCATGATCAAACTGACCAGATTCTGAAAATCTAGCTTTAACAAAAATATACGTATCCCTCAGTTTCTCTAGATCAATTCATTTCGCGTTTTTACGCACAATTAAATTTGAATCCACCTGTCTATCACTTGGGGAAGTGTCGATTACACCCATACCAGTTCATCGAGATGCCAGATTTTTTGCTTAAATATTTCGTACTGACCGAAATGTAAGGGCGAAATGTAAAAGTTTCGCATACCATCTCATTAACTGAAGGTTCCCACCTTGAAGCATTTCACTTTTGGCATAAAAAGCGATTTATTCAACGCTTGCAAAAACTTTTTTTTTGTTTCAGTTATTCTTTAATGCTTCGTGTTAAAGCAACGCCGTGGCTCATTTTATGTAATTTTTTTTATTATTCGTCTTGATAAAAATTGGTCCACTTAACTTACCATCTCTGTATGCCTTATTGCGCAACGCCAAAATATGTATATGCCTCCTATTAAAAATATGCCATTAGTGCTTCGAAAAATAAGAAAATTTTTTTGGAATTATTGGAATTATTTGGAAGGCACTTCGGGTATACACATAATTTAAAATGATCACTAATGGTGTTTTAAAGGTCCGAGAGGACTTACAAAAGGGTTAGCTCTATGGTTTTCGTAGGCAACCGCATATGTCCATTTTTTCGATTTTGAGATGTTGACGCCAAATTGCTTAATTTGAAACGCTCTTTACATAGTTTAAAAAATTTCTGGAAAAAATTAAACAAAGTTCAAAAAGAGCAACACCTAGCCCATAGTTTAATCTAGAATCATTTTTTGGATCTCTTGAAAAATTTGATTTAGAGACATGCGGTGTCAAACGTGTGATTTTACACTTATTGATTATTTCCGTGATCATTACGTCAATGTTTACGTCTAAACCAAAGGTAGCGATGAGGTTGCCATCAACCTCCAAAGAGTCGGAAATTTGGATCTGTTTACTGTAAAATGGATACTTTAAAGTACATGTTGATATATTAATAGAAAATTTGGAGCCCAGCGTAGACAAATTGAACCTGGGTAACGATTATATGTTTTAACAATATAAAGCCCCAAAGTATACGGCTCATAATACGAAGCTTTTGCTACTCTATAATGTCCAACAACAGCTTAAAACCCCACCGCAGTCTCCATTCATAAGTCCCGTAGAACATTTAAAGGATTTATTGGATCCTCGTATTTGACAGGACAAAATTTATTCCAAACAAACATTCAAAATTCGATAATTGAAGAAAGGAACAAAATTTCCGTTCAAGAGACGTCGAAGGAAGTCGATTATATGCCAAAACGTTCACCGGAAGTTCTCGAACGAAAAGGAATTTCAACTTGATATTAATCTTTTTTTTAATTAAAAATTTGAAACAAAAAACATTAAAATACATGTTTGTACGCAGACTTTTGCATATGCCTTTTTGAATAGGCTGTAAGTTTTCTTTGAAGTTATGAACTACCGTTCTTATTTTTGTTAAAAATAAGTACAAATATGTTTAGAACTAATCCTAATAAATAAATAAAATAAATTTTTTTATAGATTTACACAAAATGTTTTTACTTTTTGAGTTCTGAAAAACATATCAATGAATTTTACGCAGACTTTTGCTGCTTAGTGTATAATGTTTTCAAAATTTTTTTAATTTCTATTAGTGCTACGTATAGTATTGAACTTTATTTGCTTTTATTTATTTTTTCCCTTTGTAATAGCACCAAGTTTTCTGCAGACGTCTTACCTCATTAGACGTTACAAAGACTATCCTATAAACTTTAAGGTATCTACAATACTATATATTATAATACATCTGCTACGGATATGGGAAATTTTATGGAAACCAAACCTTCTGTTTTAAAATTGCAATATTATGTTCATTATTTTCATTATCCCCCACAGTGCAGTGTAACTAGAACAAAGAACAGTTTTTGTTAACTCATACATTCATCTTTACATAAATATACTTTTACGTTCACTTATATGTATGACATGAAATATTCAATTTAAAAAAATTATACAAAATTTAATTAAATTATATGCATAATTATTACCAATGAAAACAAAAAAAATATAAACAATAGATAAATTAATAACGTTTTTATTGGGATGAGTAAAACAATATTTGCAACATAAATAAAACGCTTAGCAAATGAATGTTTATGCAACGTGGAATTTAACTATTTTTTATTTATACAGATGATAATTTTATTATTTCAAAGGATTTTTGCCCTCATATGGTTTCAATTGATTAACATTCTGCCTTAAAAATGTATTTTGTTTGGCTTCAGTCCAACAATGACTTAAAATTTCTTCACATTAGAGTCATTGGAGACCTCTACAGCCATATACCGATTGATTTGTATTCAGAATCTATGGATATCAACTCCACAGCTAAGAGATGTTTTTCAAGGCAAAAATAGAAGGTCTAATAAGACTCATAAAAAAAAGAGTTTTATTTTTCCCGTCTTAAATAAAACTCATTTTAGGAGTTTTATTTTTTCCGGCTAAATTAAAACTCATTTAAGGAGTTTTATTTTTTTCCTTTTTAATTAAAACTCATTTTGCAGTCATAAAATTAAACTCTTTTGAAGTATTTATGTTGATGAAAACATAATATAATTCACAAAAAGAAAAAGTACAAAGTTTGATACACTCATAGAAAAATGCATATTCAAATTGATGATTCACTAACATCAGAATTGTGACATCAATCTGGCAAAAATTACATCAATCCAATGACGAACATCATCATAATATTTTGTCATCGTTTTTGCGTCATCTATGCTTTGGCTACAGTGACATCAGCTTGATGCCACATTTTGTGTATTATTAACAGGTAAAATATGTATAAAGATACAAATTAAGTAATGTTAAAATGCATGTAAAGTATTTTTTAGGAAGAATTTTTATTATAACTATTTTTGTCTTTATACACATTTTTTAAACCTGCATAAAAGCCATCGCATTGATGTACATTCGTAGTCAAGGCAAAAAAAACTTTATTACATATTCTATTTGTTTAATTAGATTAGTTAAATTCATTAAATTTCCAAAGTACAATAATTATGAAGTACAAGGTATGTTGCCGGTGTCTTGAGAGTTGAGAGTTCTTCTGTCAACAAAGGGCGGTATAGAACAAGTGTGAAACGAACATGTGTAAGTAAATAATAATAATAATTAAAAAAATAATAATTAAAATTTTTCGTCTTGTGTGCATAAGATCAAAAGTTATTAACAGACTTTAATCATTTATGGCTTGTCTTGTTTGCAACTTCGTTTTTTAAAAGATGCATTTTCCAATTCTGACGAATTTTTAAAAAACAAAACATTCAATATGTTGCTTAAAAATCCTTTTTTTTTTTTTTTTGCCAAAAAAAAATATTATGTTTCTTGAACGTTAACTGATATTACTAATATATTAAATTCCTGAAAGGTAATTTGTAATTTCGGTTTTTAAGTTATTTTAATAAACTAAACGGTTCTGGTGTTACGCGAATATATGTTGTGCAACCTCCTCCATTCAAAAGCTAATCTAAAAAATGGTTATCACCATTGGATTCAGCGAATTATGTTAAAACGACAGGTGCCAGGCTTGTCTCAAAAAAAGAGTCAAATTTTGGCATCGTGTTATAAATCTACTCAAAATTATATTTTCGTTTAGTTGTCACATTAGTGATTATATCAGGATATCTATTTTAAATTGTAAGGATATTCATAATTTTGTTTAAAGTCATATGCACATTGTGCAAGTTTTGACAAAAGAACTTTGTGCTTTCACACCGATAAGAGCTCAACACCCACTCAGCTCTCGGCAATAGGTCTTTGCAAAGAAAAAATTATCAGTCAATTTAATATTGCACGAGCTTTCAAATCTGTTTCCCGCAAATCCAAATATCAAAGTATAAGTGTTAGAACGTAAACTAATGGTTCTGCCTACGCTAATGAAAAAACAAAACAGCAGTCGAAGCAGAAAACGAAGTTAAGGAAAAAGCGACGTTCTTGATTTACAAGTTTTCAGGAACCGCAGTTGAAAAAAAAATAAATCTTTTATTTCCCAAGTTTTCAGCAGCTGAAGTCAACTATTTTTTTACAATAAAAAAAACAAAGTTTTTATTTCTATTTAACATTTAATAAAAATAATAAAAATATATTTTATATTTAATAAAAATGATAAAAATATATTTTATATTTATTTCATTAAAAATGGATTACAGGTTGCAAAAGTAAAAGAGTTTTTGCTCTTCGACTTAAATTGCTTGCGACCTGTGATACTTATATAAAGCAACGGAAAAACAAAATCAAAATTTTCATACCGACGACTGCCAACAACTGGTTATTTTGCTTTGACTGACCCGTTTTTTTCAGCATCATAAGCTGGTGTCAAACCAAATTAAGCGTCATTTCATTGCAGTTTTTTGAGAATTGATAACTAAGTAAATAAAAGTAAATGTTTTTGGTAACATTGACATAAATTGCCCTTAATTTATTGTATAAATGTCTCAACTTTCAAACAAAAGAATTCCATTCACACGGCAACAATAATAGTGTTCGACAGTCTTCAAAAGCTCAAAAAATGAGGCTGGTTTCTTCATAACAGAATATTCCACTATTTTGTCGTCAGTTCTGTAATCCTACGCCCTCAAGCGGTTTTGTATTTTGAATGAGCAAAATTTATTATAACATAATTTCTCAACATTTAAGAAAATTGCACTAACGTCGATATTGCAATGGAGGTGCGATAAAGTAAATATAAAAAATGTGAAAATAAATAATAGCATTAAATTCAAATACTGTCAGAAAATTGAGCACAAATTAGTTTCATATGACTTAAAATGTAGTCTTTTATGAAGATTTCTTCAAAAATTTATCACATATCCCGAATAGAGTATACTCCTTCAAAACTCTAATTCTTGGTGGAGAGGATTAAAGATTCGTCATAGCGAAAACAGCATCCTTATTTGATTTTAGTTAAAATATTTTCTTTAATATCATACAAAACGTTGTTTTTAGAGACAACATAAGCTTTTGTTCATTATTTTTTTTTTTTTTTTTTTTTTTGTTTTATTTATTAAACCCCTTATTCATAAAAAATAATTATAAAAAGTCTATAAAACACATTTTCATAAAACATTTATTTTATAAACCTAAAAAATGTTAACAGTATGTATTGTTGACCTTTTTTGTTGTTGTAGGTTATATTTGGTTCGGCTTGAGGTCATTTATTATAAATTAAAAAACAATTTTGAATTTAATTTTTAATATTTTTATTTTTGTACCCAATATTTCGAGGCAACTCCGTTGCTCATCTTCAGGGGATCTAATCAAAAATATATACACAAATTTATTGTTTATAAATTATTAGAAACATCAAACAATAAATAGCAAATAACAATAAAAACATACTTATTTAAATAAAAAACAAATTAAAAAATTCTTGTTGTCACTGTGCGCTGTAAGCTTTGGATTGCTAGTGTTATTTTGTGTGGCATTTATATCTATATTTGTTTATGGTGTGTTTAAAAATCTGAGCTACGTTCTCAGTGTCTCTTTTGTAGTTTAATTTTTTCTCTTCTGGTAGGTTTGTAATGTGCAGCATTTCAAGCGTATATCTTCTATTGTAGTTATTCTCTTGTACCAATACTTTTACATTCTCAAAATCTGGTTGATGTCCACTCAATGCACAGTGGGCTGCCAGTGCAGTTTTTTGTTCCAATGGCCTGTTTACCGCCTTTATGTCTGATTTGTGAGATGAAATTCTAGTTTTTAATTTGGATTTAGTTGTGCCGACATATGCCTTTTGGCATACATTAGACTTGTCACCTTTACATGTTATTTTGTAAACCAAGTTGGATTTGTCCTCTTTTGCTAATCTAGATTTAGTATTGCTAAATAATTTGTAAATTGTGTCATTTGTTCGCAGAGCTAGTTCATAGTTGTCTTTGTCATAAA